>CM055122.1:1084821262-1086021262 GCA_029206835.1 Rana muscosa | reverse complement strand
AGTACGGTTATTCTCAGCTCTTCAGGTACGTAGATCCTGTTCTGGTACCAAAACAGCCCATCTTTGGCCTGCAATTCCGGTTCGGAGGGGAGTCTCTGCCCAGTGGAGGCTTGCTTGATCCGGGAGAGTAGGTCTTCCTGAAGCAGAAGGAAGTTTCCAGGAGCAAGAATGGTGTCTGGAGGAGAGGTTTCCTTAGACTTATGGAACATCCGAGAGAGGGCATCGGGCTTAATGTTCTTGGAACCGGGACGGTAAGTGACATGGAAGGAGAACCGGGAGAAGAAGAGCGCCCACCTGGCTTGTCGTGGTTTTAGCCTTTTCGCTGCCTTCAGGTACTCCAGGTTCTTGTGGTCGGTGAATATCAGAATCGGGTGGGCAGCCCCCTCCAACAGATAACGCCACTCCTCTAATGCGGACTTGATCGCCAGCAATTCCCGATCCCCCACGTCGTAGTTCCTCTCTGCCGCAGATAACTTGCGAGAGAAAAAAGCTACTGGGTGGAGCAAGGCTCTGGTCCCCTGTCTTTGGGACAGTATTGCTCCTACCACAATTTCCGAGGCGTCTACCTCCAGGACGAATGGTAATGAGGAATCTGGGTGCTTCAAGATAGAGGCAGAGGTAAAGAGACCCTTCAGGGCCTCAAAGGCCTTTTGGGCCTCAGGGGACCAGTGGAAACGGATCCCTTGTTTGATCAGCTGGGTGATGGGTGCGATGATGGCTGAGAACCCTCTGATGAATTTGCGGTAGAAGTTGGCGAATCCAACGAAACGTTGGATCCCCTTCTTGTCCGCCGGGACTGGCCAGTCCAGGATTGCAGCAATCTTTTGAGGGTCCATCTTGATGCCCTCGCTGGAGATAATTAGTCCCAAGAACGATATACTTTCCAGCTCAAATTCACACTTCTCGGCCTTCGCATACAGGCCGTGCTGGCGAAGCCGAGCCAACACACTTCTGACGTGCCTGCGGTGGGAATCAAGGGAGGAAGAAAAAATTAGTATATCGTCTAGGTAGACAATGACAAAGAGATCTAGGAAGTCCCGGGGCACATCGTTAATGAAATACTGGAAAGTGGCAGGGGCGTTGCACAACCCGAAGGGCATTACCCGGTACTCGAAATGTCCGAATCGGGTGCGGAAAGCGGTCTTCCACTCATCCCCCTCCTTGATGCGGACCAGATTGTAGGCTCCGCGGAGATCAAGTTTGGTAAAAATGATGGCTGTTCCCAGTCTCTGAAATCGTTCCGGTACCAAGGGGAGAGGGTAGCGGTTTTTTACTGTGATTTTATTTAATTCACGATAGTCCACACAGGGTCAAAGGGTATGATCCTTCTTCTCTACGAAAAAGATGCCTGCACCGGCTGGAGATGTAGACGGACGAATGAACCCTTTCTGTAGGTTTTCATCGATATAGTCTTTTAGTGCCCCCTGTTCTACCTCTGTTAACGGGAAGATCCTGCCAAACGGAATTGCCGCTCCGGGAAGTAGGTCAATGGGGCAATCATAGGCCCGATGAGGTGGTAGAGTCTCTGCCCCTTGTTTGCTAAACACATCAAGAAAGTCATGGTAGACCTCAGGGATGGATTGCCGTATTCCAGCCTCCGTATTGATACATAAGAGGGTGGCCGGCCCAGGGGTTTTGAGTGTCCCGCAGGATTGCTGGCAGTAAGGAGAAGAAAAGGTCACCAACCCTGTGGCCCAGTTGATGGTAGGGTTGTGGACCTGTAGCCAAGGTATACCAAGGATCACAGGGAACAATGGGGAAGAGATAATGTCCAGGCGTAAGTATTCTTGGTGGGTTCCGGAGATGGTGGAGATGGTAGCGGGTAAAGGGGCGGTCTCTTGGACCACTGGTCCAGACTTAATGATGGACCCATCAGCCAAATGCACACATAGTCCATGGGTCTTGGTGACAAGAGGGATCTGGTGCTTGATGGCAAAGGCTGAGTCCATAAAGCAGCTGCAAGCCCCGGAATCAATAATAGCGGGCACTTGCAGAGTCCTTCCTGGGAGCTGTAACGAGACAGAGAGAGCAAGGTGAGCTGTGGACTTGGCCTGTGGGTTGGTAGTGTCAGAAGATACTGAAAGACACTTACGAAGTTTCAGGGGACAATTTATAACGAAGTGTCCGGGTTCCCCGCAGTACAGGCACAGATTGTTCACTTGGCGACGTTGGCGTTCCTGTTGGGAGAGGGGAGGACGAAGCACTCCGAGCTGCATGGGCTCGGGTATGTCAGATGTAGCGGCTGGAGGTGCAACAGGTGCTGGGTGCAGATGGCTGGGAGCCCGGGGAAGCATCCAGGTCGGGCGGGAGAAGCCCGTGGACCTCTCAGCCCTTCGTTCCCTGAGACGTCGGTCGATCTGGATTGTTAAGTCAATTAGTGAATTCAGGGTTGGTGGTATGCCAACCCTAGCGAGCTCGTCCTTCAGAGGGTCGGACAGACCTATGCGGAACTGATGGCGGAGGGCGGCGTCATTCCAACTGGTATCTGCGCTCCACCGTCTAAATTCCGCTACGTAGTCCTCTGCTGCTCTGCGCCCCTGCTGAAGGGTGCACAAGGCGGTCTCTGCGGTTACTGAGAGCTGGGAATCTTCATATAGCTGAGCCATGGCATCGAAGAAGGTAGTAAGGTTGTTTAACGCCATATCTTTCCGTTCCAAGAGACGGTGGGCCCAGCTCTGAGGGTCTCCGGAAAGCAGGGACATCACAAAGCCCACCTTGGTGGCTTCCAAGGAGAAGGTGCGAGGCTGCAGAGCGAAGTAGAGTTCGCAGGAATTACGAAAAGCCCTAAACTTGCTTCGATCCCCGGAGAATCTTTCGGGTGTAGGGACCCTGGGCTCCGGAGGAAGCATGACAACTGTGGGTGAGGATCCTGCCCCAGCAGTGGAGGTAGAGGTATGGGATCCCCCTTGGGCTCCAGAGGGGTTGGAGAGGACCTGCACTTGTTCTTCCAGATGAGTGTAGCCTTGCTGGAGGTTCTTGACCGCTTCAGCCAATCCTGCCAGGTGCCGACATAGTTCCTCCATAGGTGAGGCTCCCTGCTCGGGCTCAGACATGGCTGTCTGCTACTGTCACGTACCTAGCGGTGATGAGCTCGGACTTGCATAGGAAGGCCTCCCTTACGGCTCCCACCAGCGGCCCCTGGTAAGGTAACAGCAGGCACGGAGGTAGGAGGGGTACGAGTGCCTGGCAGGATCAACCAAGGTGAAGGTAGGTATGCAGACTTGGTAGGCACACTGGAACACAGCAGGTCGAACTGGAATCAGGAACACTCAGCAAACTGGAATCGTTCAGCAGACGGGACCGGAACCAGGAACACAGGAACTCAGCAAACTGGATCAGCTTAGCAGACTGGACCGGAACCAGGAACACAGGAACTCAGCAGACTGGATCAGCTTAGCAGACTGGACTGGAACCAGGAACACAGGAACTCAGCAAACTGGATCAGCTTAGCAGACTGGACCGGAACTAGGAACAGTGAGCTTGGTCAGACAAGCCGGGTCGGTTAACTGGCTGGCAGCAAGGTACAGAGGGATCAGACAGAGGAGAGGTCACAACAAGCCAGGGGTCGGATGCAGGCAGAAAACTGGAGAAGTCACAGGCAGGCCGGGTCAAACACAGGTAAGTCTTCAGATCAGGTTTTCAGGTACTCAACGCTGTAGAGCAGACAGCAGGGACTGTCTGCGATTGACAGGTTTAAATAGCCCCTCTGGCGCCACCTGCAGGGCGGAGCATGCGCAACCGAGAATCAGGAAGACCAGGACGCCTGCTTCTGGCAGGACCTCCATGACAGGAGTACTTGTAGTTCATGGGACAATTCAACAGAGGAGGGAATGGAGGAGGCAGTAGTGTATTTAGGTTTTGTGCTGCCCTAGGCCTGATTAAACTTGTGCACCCCCTTATTTAAATATGACCCACCCCTTCCAGTCAAGGCCACACCCATTTCTGTTTAAGTCCCGCCCTGAAATTTTTGAGTGGGGAGGGGCATTGGGTTCCCTTAATTTGCATAGATTTCCTCTCACTTCCTGTTTGGCTATGGGGCAGGAAGGGATGATAAAAAATAAATTGACAGGGGCTATAACCCACCCCTACTCTATCCAAAATGGAAAAAAAGTGTTGCCTATAGTTCTATTTTAAGCACAAATTTATGATAATTTTATGGAGAGGACTAAGAAGATATAACCATGCCAATGGTGCAGCAGAAAACATATAGCATAGTGAGGAAGGTTTGTGGTCCAGGATGATAGGACAGTCAAAATTAGAAGCAGTTTGCGTTAGACTAACAGTGTAGCGCAAGCCGGCGGGGACTCTTTCCGTGCTGCCCCCCTGCAAAGTGCTGCCCTAGGCCAGGGCCTTGTTGGCCTAGGCCAGGATACAGCGTTGGGAGGAGGAGGGGGAGGGGGAGGAGGAGGAGGAGGAGCTAACAAATCCCTCATCATCTCCACTAGCTGTATGGAGACGTGGTGGCACAACAAGCTGCAGCACTGAGACCTGTCCTGCATCCTTCTGAGTTGCACGTGTCAGCAGTAACGTGGAACTTGTGGCTGACTGCCTTCCATGTGATGGTAGAGAGCTGGAATAGCCTTACGTGAAAAGACTGGGAACCTGCCATTGAGATACCAGAACTGACGTCAGAACGTGATGCTGTGGATGGGCATGGGCAGTATTCTTCCCACAGAGGTCCAGGGGACAGCGCACCTCCTAGTACAAGCCTGTACATATCACAGGCAAGTTTATAAGCTGCTAAGATTTACTGTGTTTTTGTTTTAGAAGAAGCAATCCTCTCTCTCTGGCAAATATATTAATATTTTCTCTCTCTGGCAAATATATAAATTTTCTCTCTCTGGCATATATATTAATAATAGGATTTTTAAAACGGCTTACCTGTAAAATCCTTTTCTTGGAGTACATCACGGGACACAGAGCGGCATAGTCATTACTATGTGGGTTATATAGAATTACCTTCAGGTGCTGGCACTGGCAACTTCCAAAACAGGAAGTACCCTCCCCTATATAAGCCCCTCCCATCCGGGAGTACCTCAGTTTTGTAGCAAAGCAATACGTGTCCCCAAAAGAGGGGTGGGAGCTCTGTGTCCCGTGATGTACTCCAAGAAAAGGATTTTACAGGTAAGCTGTTTTAAAAATCCTATTTTCTTGTTCATACATCACGGGACACAGAGCGGCATAGTCATTACTATGTGGGACGTCCCAAAGCAATGCCAAATGAGGGGGGGGGATACACCATACATAAGCTGGGCGCCATCAGGCATGAGGATCTTTTGCGGCCTGCAACACACTGCGCCCAAAGGCGACATCCTCCTGACTTCTAACGTCCACCTGGTAGAACCTAGTAAACGTGTGTACTGAAGACCATGTTGCGGCCTTACAGATCTGAGCCAGGGAGACCTGGTGATGCACTGCCCATGAAGTTCCAACTGCTCTCGTGGAGTGCGCCCTAACTTTGAACGGAGGCGGTCTCCTTCTCAAGCCATAGGCTTGTATTATGACCTGTCGAATCCACTTGGCTAAAGTAGATTTTGATGCTGCCTGACCCTTTCTGGGGCCTTCCGGCAGAACAAACAAAGAATCCGTTCTACGAATCTGAGCAGTGGCTTTTAGATAAGTTTTAACTGCTCTTACTACATCCAAAGAATGCAATAACTTTTCCTCTACCGAGCTTGGTTTGGGGAAAAAAGAAGGAAGAACCACATCCTGGTTCAAGTGAAACCTCGATACCACCTTAGGAAGAAAGGCTGGGTGAGGGCGTAATACTACTCTGTCCTTATGAATAACCAGATATGGCTCCTTACAGGACATGGCGGCTAATTCCGACACTCTTCTAGCCGAGCATATGGCTACTAAAAATATCAATTTTCTGGTGAGTAGAACCAATGAAATGTGCCGCAAGGGTTCAAACGGCTGCTTCTGCAGAACCGACAGAACCAAATTTAGATCCCATGGGCATATGGGAGCTTTAATCGGTGGAATAATACGAGTCACCCCTTGCATAAAGGATTTGACAAGTGAATGCATAGCCAGGGGCCTTTGAAATAGTATTGATAAGGCCGAAACCTGGCCCTTGATAGTACTTAAGGCAAACTTCCTGTCTACAGCCCACTGTAGGAAGTCCAGAATTCTGCCTATAACGTACTTGCGTGGATGCCATTTTCTGGCCTCGCACCAAGTGATGTACGCCTTCCAAACTCTATAGTAGATCTGCCTGGATACAGGCTTCCTGGCATTGATTATAGTTGATACCACAGAGTTAGAGAGACCTCTCTTCTTTAGGATGTGGGATTCAATAGCCAGGCCGTTAAACTTAGAGTTAGTAAGGAAGGGTGGTATATCGGTCCTTGCGAAAGCAGGTCCGGACGACGTGGAAGGGTCCAAGGACTCCCCACAGACATTTTGATGATCTCCGCGTACCAGGCCCTTCGGGGCCACGCTGGAGCCACCAGGATCACAGGCTTCTTTTCCAACCTGACTCTGCGAAGGAGTCGAGGCAACAATTGTAGCAGAGGGAATGCATATATCAGTCTGAACTGATCCCAAGGGAACACCAGAGCATCCGAGCCGCAAGCGAGGGGATCCCTTGTCCGGGAGACAAATCTGTCCACCTTTGCGTTGAATCTGCATGCTAGCAGATCTACATCCGGTGTTCCCCACCGCTGACATATTGCTCGGAAGACCTCGGGATGAAGGGACCATTCCCCTGGGCATAACTGTTGGCGACTCAGAAAGTCCGCCTTCCAATTCTCCACCCCTGGAATGAAGACAGCTGATATACATGGGACATGCTTTTCTGCCCATTCCAGGATGTGACTTACTTCCCTCTGGGCTGCACGACTCCTGGTGCCTCCCTGATGATTGATAAATGCCACTGCTGTGGCATTGTCTGATTGAATTCTGACAGGGGACCCTTGGAGTCTGGATGTCCAGGCTACTAGGGCATACCGGGCTGCTCGTATCTCTAAGAGATTGATGGGCAGGGTTTTTACTACATTTGACCATCTGCCCTGGAGAGACCATTGCTCCAGTACTGCCCCCCAGCCTATAAGGCTGGCATCTGTAGTGACCACCTTCCAGGATATCGGACTGAAGGGTTTTCCCTTCTGGAGATTCTGGGGGATCAACCACCAGCAGAGACTCTTCCGAACGGAAGGGGACAAAGCCATCGGGAAGTCTAGAGCCTGAATTTTTCCGTTCCAGGCTGACAATATGGCCCTCTGTAAATTCCTTGAGTGGAATTGGGCGTATGGCACAGCTTCGAATGATGCTACCATCTTTCCTAGCAGCCTCATGCACAGGCGTATGGACGGCTGTCTTTTTGCACAAAGCAGACGGACCAAGCCCCTCAAAGAGGATACCTTGTCTAGAGGTAAGAAAATCTTCCTCTGGTCTGAATCCAGCCGTAGCCCTAGATATACCAGGTTTTTCACTGGCTGTAGGGCTGACTTGTCCAGGTTGATGACCCAACCGTGAGATTCTAGATACTTGATTGTATCGACAATTACCACTTCTAGCTTGGCAACTGAGTGGTCCATCAACAACAGGTCGTCTAGGTATGCCATTATCGTTACACCTCGTGTTCTTAGATCGGCCAACAGTGGGGCCAGAATTTTTGTGAACACTCGTGGTGCTGTGGCCAGACCGAATGGTAAGGCTCTGAACTGAAAATGGCGCCCTTCTACTGCAAAGCGTAGAAATTTTTGATGACCTGGAAAGATGGGAACATGCAAGTAAGCATCTTTGATGTCGATCGAGGCTAACCATTCCTCCCCCTGTAGGGCAGCGGTGACCGATCGGATCGACTCCATCCGGAAAGACCGGACGTTTAGAAATTTGTTTAGACTCTTTAGGTCCAATATGGGTCTTATGTCCCCGTTTGGTTTCGGGACTGTGAAAAGGTTTGAGTAGAAACCCAACCCCCACTCTTCCATAGGAACCTCCATAATTACTCCTTGGAGCAATAGTTGTTCTAACGCCAATAGGAGAGACCCTCTTTTCAGAGGGTCTCTTGGCATGCCTGACCACATAAAATGGGAAGGAGGAGACTCTTTTAACTCCAACTTGTATCCCAGAGTTACTGCGGAGAGCACCCATCTGTCTTTGATCGTCTCCCGCCAGGTCTCTGCGAACAACTGAAGTCTTCCCCCCACCCGTTTGAGTGGGGGCAGCCCTTCATAGGCTTGACTTGGAGGCTGGTTTAGTACCCCTTCGGATCCAGGGTTTCTTATTACCCTGTGACTGTCCCTGATTTTTACCCCCTGAGTTTGACCGAGGAGGCCGTCGGAACTGCTTAGTAGCAGACGTCGCAGGGATAGGAGAGGTAGTCCTCTTAAAAGATGGACCCCTAGACCTCTTCTTACTCGGTAAGAGAGTACTTTTACCACTGGAAATCTTCTGGATATACTTATCCAGGTCTTCGCCAAAAAGGCGTTCCCCATGAAATGGGAAGCTAACTAAGAGCTTCTTACAGGGAGCTTCAGCAGACCAGTTCTTGAGCCACAGAAGCCTACGCATATGTACCAAAGACAGCATGAGGCGGGAGGCCTGATGGATAGAATCCTTGATGGCGTCAACCGCAAAGCATAATGCTCTAGACAGATCAGCCAGAGCCTGGGCCTGCTGGTCTGGCAAATCCCTCAGGACCATTTTCATCTGATCCTTTAAAGCTTGGCAGACCCCAATAGCTGCCACTGCTGGCTGTGTAACAGCCCCTGCTGTGGAAAAAGCAGATTTTAATAAAGATTCCAATTTTTTTATCTACTGGATCTTTGAACATTTGAACATTATCTACTGGGCATGTCAGTGATTTGTTCACAGAAAAGATGGCTGCATCCACCGTAGGAACATTCCATCTCTGGGTGAACTTTTCCTCCATGGGATAGATCACCGGAAATTTCTTAGGCGGAACAAATAGTTTATCAGGATGTTCCCAGTCCTGGTATATAAGTCCTTCCAATAATGGATGTATTGGAAAGGAGCAATTAACCTGGGGAGCTTTTAGCGACCCCAATGAGGAGACAGCAGTAGTTGATGGTTCAACAAGAGGCATTTTAAATGCAGATCGAACCATGTCAGTTAGGGTCTGGACCCACAATCTTTCAGTCTGTGATGCTGAAAATGGTTCACCTACTGTCGATTCCTCAAAAACAGAGTTAACCTCCTCCTGATCCCCTTCAGGTAGGTCGGTCCCTTCCTGGGACTGTTGCTCTGCCAACAGGCACTCTAATGGAGGTGATGGAGATCTGGCGCGCTTTCTTTCCTGTAGAGAAGAAGCGATCAATGCTGCCAATCTCTGCTCCAATCCCTCCAGAGTTGAGGCAAAAACCTGCTCTGTTATATATGCAGGAGCAGGTGGACTGAGGACAGCCGCAGTACCTGGCACTCCCGGGGGTTCCTTATGGGTATTAACCTCTGATTTCTCAGGGGAGGAGGGTGCAGATGACTGCTCCAGATCCTCAGAGCCCGATGGAGACCCCCTACACTTCCTGAGAGGTATATCTCGGAGTTTTTTAGGCGGCATATTCCTTAGTTCAAAGCTGAGGTATTCCAGCCGCAATACACCCCTTTACTGAAATAGTCTAATGCAATTTGCTGCTATGTACATCAGTGGGCGTCTACTAATGCGTCTTTCTGGGGATGCCTGTATCAACCGCCCGCTGTAAGCCCCTATACCATGCTACCAGCTCCTTTTCATGCTCTGTGTCCATAGCAAGCAGCGTGGACTGAGTCCTTTTATCTTGCTGGGATGCCCGCACATGCGCAGAAGCACTGGGCGCACAGAGCGCGTCATCCGCTAGGCTCCGCCCCCTTTTTTGAAGCTAAATCTATAAAAAGAAAGCGTGTGTGCGCACGCGTGCGCGCGTGCACGTGTGCGCTCTTGGCGCCCTGTAGGGAGAGGAGCCAGGGTCCCTGTTTCACCAGGACTCGGGGATGGAAGGAAACTACTTGGCAGCATGACAGAGGAATGCAGCTTCCCTGATAGAGAGCTCACTCATCTGCCTGGACTTTCACCATGGAAGGAATAGTCCCAAGAAAAAAAGACGTTCCACAGCGGCCTCTAGTGGACAAACACAGGTACCGCACTTTTGTCTTTTTTTTTTTTTTTTTTTTTAAAACCTCCTTTATGAAAAACATTTCCAGGTTTACAGTTTTTAAAACTTCCTTTATGAAAAGACATTTCTAGGATTTCTTAGGCATATACAGCTATTAGCGGGAATACCTTTAGGTAACAGGCAGAAAGACATATTAGGCTTGGGGGTCCCCTCAATAGAACCAAGTTCCTGAGGGGCCCCCACTTACCTTTTCCCCGCCGCAGGACTTTGTTTGGTCCACAGAAGCCCAAACTTCACCTCTCACGGCAGGCATTGTACTAGACCTTCAGGGACCGGGTTCCCAAGGATTCCACTCCCCTGGACCTGTATAGCACCCTGCACAGATAGCCTCTTGGTTTTGGGTATGACCAGAGCTCTGGATCCCAGGGTCCAGCCCTCCTAAGAGAGGCATTACAGGCAAAACCCTGCTCTTCTCTGCAAGGCCCGGGTACCGACCGTTTAGCTATGAAGCTTTTTTGGTCGGATCCGGAATAGCTTGCTAAGGCCCAGAGAACCTGTACACAAGCCCAGATGAATACATGTTAACCTTGGCCAACACCTTAGACACTGGCAAAAAACTGAGGTACTCCCGGATGGGAGGGGCTTATATAGGGGAGGGTACTTCCTGTTTTGGAAGTTGCCAGTGCCAGCACCTGAAGGTAATTCTATATAACCCACATAGTAATGACTATGCCGCTCTGTGTCCCGTGATGTATGAACAAGAAATTTTCTCTCTCTGGCAAATATATGAATTTTCTCTCTCTGGCAAATATATTAATATTTTCTCTCTCTGGCAAATATATTAATTTTCTCTCTCTGGCAAATATATTAATTTTCTCTCTCTGGCAAATATATTAATTTTCTCTCTCTGGCAAATATATTAATTTTCTCTCTCTGGCAAATATATTAATTCTCTCTCACTAAAATAAAAAAGTTTTTGAAAATCGTGAAAGAATCGTGATCTTTATTCTAAGCATAAAAATAGTGATTCTCATTTTTTACAGAATCGTGCAGCTCTACACTTGAGGCAACTTGGCAATACACTGTGGCTGGGGGAACATGACTGCCAATTTTTTGTTTACCAGTGTTGTCCCCTCTCTGTAGGCTCATGTTCCTACCTTCCTCAGCCTCAGAACCAAGATCTGAATCAAGTAATGGCTGTGCATCGTCAAGGAGCAAGTGTTAAAAAAAAAACTCAGCTGACTCCTCCATGCCTGATGCTGGGGCTATGGCAGGAGTAGCTGTGGACAAGGAGGCAGAATAAGCCACTCTGGCAATGCACTGATAAATACTGCGTTAAACTTACAGTAACACACTGAAATATACTGTTTAAAAGTGCAGTAATGCACTGATATATACTGCATTAATCGTGCAATAACACACTCAAATATACTGCGTTAAACATGCAGTAATGCACTGACATATACTGTGTTAAACGTACATTAACACACTGATATATACCGCGTTAAATGTACAGTAACGCACTGATATATACTGCATTAAATGTACAGTAACGCGCTGATATATACTGCATTAAATGTACAGTAATACACTGATATATACTGCGTTAAACATGCAGCACCGAACGGATAAATACTGTGTTAAATGTGCAGTAATACACTCTATTCTGATGCCTCCTGTATTGAATTGTATTGTGACTGTACTGTCTTCCCTGATGTAAAGCGCTGCGCAAACTGTTGGCGCTATATAAATCCTCTATAATAATAATAATAATTATATATACTGCAGGAAACCTGCCCTCACAAATTAAACAAAAAATTACTTAAATGAATGGTCACTAAACTCACATTAACTGACACTAAAGTAAATATTATTGGTCACATTACCCTTACACTGAACTATCACTAGATTCACACTAAAACTGATATTCTACACTGACAATAGAAGCACAATAGCACACTAACTCACTATTAGCACTGAACGGAGCCCTGTCCTCTCTCTATGCCAATATAACACTGCAAATGGCTGCTATGAGGAGAATATTTTTATAGTGTGGGGCGGGACTAAGAGCAATGAGCCATGATTAGAGTCGTCATTACTTGATCCAATCATGGCTCTGACAGTGCTCTGTGCCCTGATTGGACAAAGCTTTCATTGCTTCAGCCAATCAGGGCTTCCAATGCACTGTGCAGCAGCTCAGTGCATTGTAGTCATTCGGCAGGCGAACAAACGGTCGAACGCCGCAATAATTTGGGTGTTCTTCGTGCTTCGTCTGGCTCAACTCTATTAACCGCTTGCCGACCATATATAGTAAAGATATGGCAGCAAAGTGGCTCCCCTGGGCAGGATCATGTACCTGTATGTGATCCTGTACTTTCCGTGTCTGGGGTGTGCATGTGCACTGTCAGCGACCTGCTCCCGCTGTGATTGGACACAGCGGGAGCCAATCAGCGGGTCCGGTGGACGTGATGTCAGATCACCGTTCTGTTAGAAATGAAGGCTGTGATCCTGTGTTCAAACAAAGCAGGAACACGGATCTCTGCCTTCCCATAGTAAAAGCACCCCCCACACAGTTAGTAAGCACTCTAGGAACACATTTAACCCTTTGATCGCCCCTGATGTTAACCCCTTCCCTGCCAGTGTCATTAGTACAATGACAGTGCATATTTTTAGCATTGACCAATGTATTAGTGTCACTGCCCGAATTGTCTGCTGCAATGTCGCACTCCCGCTGATCGCCACCATTACTAGTAAAAAAAATAATTCCATAAGGAATTTACACTGCCGCACGGAAGCGGCTCAAGGCAGGGGTCTGGTGCATCCCTGTTCACCGTTTCAGGTTCGATTTCAGTCCGAATTTTTGGCTCAATATACGCTTATTGGGATATTTTTTACCAAAAATATGTAGCAGAATACACAGTGGCCTAAATTGATGACATTTTTTTCATTTTTTTTATTGCAGGAAGTAAGATTTTTTTTATTTTTCAAAAAAACATGGTCGGTCTTTTATTTATAGCGCAAAAAATAAAAACCGCAGAGGTGATCAAATACCACCAAAAGAAAGATCTGTTTGTTGGGTACAGCGGCGCATGACCGCGCAACTGTCAATTAACCACTTCCGCCCTCCGTAAAACAGAATGACATGCGCAAAGTGGTAAGTTATCTTGACTGGACGTCATATGACGGCAATCGGTGGTGTGGTGTGTCACTCTGACACACCGCAACTTCGAACGTGGTAAAGAGCCTCTGACGTAGGCTCTTTACCATGTGATCAGCTGTGACCAATCACAGCTGATCAGTGTGTAACCAGGGAGTGCCAGTAAATGGCTTACCTCCGTTCGCGTTGACAGGAGAGTCGATCGGTGGCTCTCCAGTCAGAGGGGGGAGGGTCTGCTTTGATAATCAGCGAATTGATTATCAGCTCAGTCCTCATCAGAGGTGCCCACCACATCTGACAATCATTGCCCATCAGCTCCCAGTCAGTGCCCACCAAAGAGCCAGTCAGTGCCCACCAAAATGCCAATCAGTGCCCAGCAAAGTGGCAATCAGTGCCCATCAGTAATGCCTGTCAGTGCCCTTCACAGATGCCAATCAGTGCCCATCAGTAATGACTGTCAGTACCTCATCATCAGTGCTATCTATTAGTGCCCATCAGTGCTGCCTGTCAGTGCTGCCTATTAATGCCCATTAGTGCCGCCAATCAGTGCCGCCTATTGGTGCCCATCAGTGCTGCATATCAGTGCCACCTTATCAGTGCCCATCAGTGGAGGAGAAAAATGTTATAATAGAAACAAAGAAAAACGTTTTTTTTTCAAAAATGTCGGTCTTTTTTCGTTTGTTTAGCAAAAAATAAAAACCCCAGTGTTGATTAAATACCATCAAAAGAAAGCTCTATTTGTGGGAAGAAAATGATAAAAAAATTATTTGGGTACAGTGTTGCATGACCGCGCAATGTCATTCAAAGTGCGACAGCGCTGAAAGCTGAAAATTGTCCTGGGCAGGAAGAGGGGAAAGTGCGCGGTATTGAAGCAGTTAAACTAACGCAGCGCCGTAGCGCAAAAAATGGCCTGGTCGTGAAGGGGGGGGGGGGGTAAACCTTCTGGAGGGCAAGTGGTTAAAACATCAGAAAAAATGTAACTCCCATAGAAAGTCATGTACATTGCCACCATCCCCAATGAATATGCAAAGAAGATACCTCAAGAGGAGTGGGACTTTAAGGGCAATGCAAATGAATATTAAAAATATATAAAGAAATATGGTAATAGGATAAAAACATTTACGTTAACCTTTGGGTTCTTGGACTGCCTCATGTTGCGATAGAACTGATGAATTACCTGTGAGAGTCCTAGGTTATGTGGGGGACTACTTTTCTCTCCTTGAAATGCGTACACATGTAAGTTATTGTTTTTTTTTTTTTTTTTACAATGTACATTATGTTATGTTGATTTACAATGTATTTATGGTTTGCAATTTTTTGATTACACAATTTGCAATTCCAGAAATGCTGCTATCCCTGGGGAAGATTTTGTTAAATTCACCTAATCGAAACGCGTCGGATCCAGCAGCTTGGTTACCCTTTTGGTTTTCTCCTAGGGTTTCTTACAGTTACCGTTGTGATTGATATGATTATGCATTTCATGTACCACCGTTTTTATCCTATTACCACTTTGTGGTTTTCATGTTTCTTTATACATTTGTAATAAATTATATTTTTCTATTTTTTCTATATTTCTTATATTCATTTTCATTGCCCTTAAAGTCCCACTCCTCTTGAGGTATCTTCTTTGTAGTGGTTACAGGTTCACTTGTCAGTGTCACTCACTCCACACCTTACTAAAGGAGGTCAATTTACTGCCCGCTTTATATATTCAGCTTCATAAGGGAAGTGAACAGGCTGTGGATAGTAGCAGATAACTTCTATAGTAATAATGTAATATCACTGGAGCGGAGCAGTCATCATGTCACCCTTCTAGCAGTGTGCGCAGCCCCGGGGTATTCACGTACACGGCGCAGCACGGCCGCGTGACGTCACGTATTGTAGCAACCTGCCATGGAGACGGCGGAGTCCACAGTAACCGGACCGGTGCTATAAAAGAATGCAGAGCCCGGCGCGCCACACACACACATTCCATTACAGCGCCATCCATCGCCATGGGATGCCAGAGCTCCAGAGTGCGAGTCGTTCAGCCCACTGACGGGAGGAAGAGCGGCTGGGGAGAGAAGGTGAAGCCGGCAGCCCAGGTCAGGCGATGAGCTGTGTACTACTCCGATGTACTATGCCCATCCATAAACACCTATAGGAGCGCTCATCATAGGCAAGGCATGCAGAATGCCAGCACTCACCATGTGTATCCTAGAGCTTAGCCACAGCCTTCCATAGATCATTAATAATCACATACCTAATAAACAATAATTACATTATAAAGTCAATGCCAATGATCTGTACACTACTGCAATAAATATATTTCTTCCCAATAATCTATTTCTAGTGCTGATCTGAAATCGATTTTTACAAATCACTAGGGAGCACACAGATTTCAGCCAAATGTTCCCCAAAAAACTCTCAATGTCAATGACTGAGCTGCCTAAGCAGAGTTTGCATGACAAAAAAAAAAAAAGACTTTTTTTGTTTAGTTTAATTCCAATTTCTGTTGTTTTTTTTAATTATTATTTTACTTTTTTATTTATTTTATTTTATTTGTCTTTGTTTTTTTTTTTTCTTTCTTTGGAAAAAAAAAGTATAATAATGAGACTACTGAGGTAACATTTTTATTGTCACAAGAACAAGTGAAGTATAGTCGTTAGGAGCTTATAGAACAAAAAATAAAAAGATAAACGCCAAAAGCCATCGTAATCTCACCCCTTTGACTCCAATGTATTTAGCCCATATAGCAAACTTTACCGAAATCCTATGACCTGGTGGAATTTCAGAGAAATTTAAAGCGGAGTTCCACCTAAAAGTGGAAGTTCCGATTTAAGCGCTCCTTACATGCCACATTTGGCATGTCATTTGTTTGGGGAGGGGAGTGGGTACTTTATTGATTTTCTTTTTTTATTATGAATTTTGTATTCATGGAGCATTGCTGCTTTCTGTATATCCGTTTACAGGACTGCCTGGCATTCGGTGGTGCCATTAAACCCTATTGCCTATTTGCTCATTGCAGTGAATTTATATGCTATATATATATATATATGGATGGTGTCTAGACACATTGCTTTTATAGACAACATTGTCTTTTAATGGTGGAAGGTGGAGGTATTGTTTAATTTTTCAATATTAATTTTGTAGTTTTTTTCCATAATAAACTTTTGTATATATTTTTTTATTTTTGCATTATTGTGATACTATTTCCATGTGGCTCTATTATGTGGTACTTTGAACCATACCCTCTACCTTGATATGTTTCTGTTTTTTCATATGCTAGGCTGGCCACTGAGCCCCACTTTTAACAAGAGTGAGTGGATAAGTATATAGTGGTATTATTTTGTACCCATACTTTAATTGGTTTCCATTTTTCTTTTTCTGAACTTCGTTTTGACAGGTACCCAACTCCCACTCCTGCTCTCGCCTAGGCTACTCCTCCTCTCCCCCTCCCTCTCTGCAATCTTCTGGGACACATCACAGGTCCCGGAAGATTGCCTGGCCACTAAGAGAGCGCAGCGCGACTCGCGCATGAGCAGTGCGCACCCGGCTGTGAAGCCGCAAGTTTTCACAGCCGGGTAACCCGCACTTGCAATGGCAGAGCCGGGGAGAGGCGGAGGAGAGGAGCGAAGCTTTGGGCGGCTGCATTGTTGGACCTTGGGACAGGTGAGCAGGGCAACCATCAGGGGGGTACAGGCAGTACACCTGTACGGGGCCCAGAGGTCCCCAGGGGCCCGGACGCCCCCCCTTTTTTTTGTAATGGGCCCAAAGGTCCCCAGGGGCCTGGAGTTCCCCTGGGCCCCGAATGTCAACCCCCCTTTTTTTTTTTATTAATTTTTTTTTTTTTATTTATGTTATTTATTTTTATTTTATTTATTTATTTATTTATTTATTTTTGTAAGGGGCCCGGAGGTCCCCAGAGGGCAGCCCCCCCCCCCCTGCATCTCAATTTGCGGCGGCACCCCTCCCGGTTCTCCTCTGCCTGAAGCTGTGTAAAATTTCTGATGGCGGCCCTGCAGGTGAGTGTCTGTTTATTAAAAGTCAGCAGCTACACTTTTTGTAGCTGCTGACTTCTAATAAACTTACATATGAGTGGAGCTCCGCTTTAAACTTAGGTTCTCTTATTCCTGCAGCCCACACATAGAACTATAATACAAGAAACATGAAGTGTTTATTCTAGTATGTGAGTCATGTTAATTATTAGATTTAATTAATACTGCTATACCTTTTATCATTACCCCTAGTACAGTGTGTATAATTAAAATGGCTTGAGAGGCCTTAAAAACGATTTCAGAGAATTGTATTGATTTTATTTTATTTTTTTGCTTTATTTCATAATGGGAAGTGGAGACAGCTCCCAAGGCTGATCTCCACTAAAAAGGGGGTTGGGGGTAGGGACGATCTCGGTACCGGTAAGCAATATACTTGCTTACCGGTACTAGGAGGATAGTCCTTTTTTCCCCCCTTTTTAGTGGAGATCAGCCTGTCTCTACTTCCCATTTTGCAATTCACTAGGATGATGGCACTCCCCTTATAATTTCCTTTCCTTCTTGGAACTATAACTTTCAAGGCATACTCCTCCATTTTTGCTTTATTTTCTGTTATTTCTATATAAATCTAAAAATTATAAATTTTAAGAAATACAATGGGGTTGATTTACTAAAGGCAAATATATGATGCACTGCAAGTGCAGTTGCTCTGGGACTTAGTAAATGAAGTAAAGCTTGACTTTGCAAAGAATACCCAATCACATGCAAGGAAAAAAAACAACAACAACAAAAAACAGTGTTTTTGCTTGCACATGATTGGATGATAGAAATCGGCAGAGCTTCACCTCCTTTACTAAGATCTAGAGCAGTGTTTCTCCAAACTGTGGCCATTCACTGACACCAATGAAGGGCACAATTCCTCCCAATGACACCAACGATGGGGCATAATTCCTCTCAATGACACCAACGAGGGGGCACAGTTCTCCCAATGACACCACTAATGGGGCCAAATGATACCAATGATGGGGCACAATTCCTCCCAATGATGGGGCACAATTCCTCCCAATGATGCCAATGATGGGACATTCCTGATAACCACAGTCTGGCCCCCCTAAATTCTGAAGGACAATAAACTGGCCCTTTCTTTAGAATGTTTGGAGACCCCTGATCTAGAGAAACTGCACTTGCAGTGCACAGTATATTAGCCTTTAGTTAATCAACCCCATTGTGTTTTTGTGCTTTATGTGGATAAATTATTATTAAAACTAATCATTTTGGATATACAACTATCCTATCTAAATAAAACATATCCTCTACAATAGATAAATATAAAAATTAATGAAGATATTTTTTGGCCTTTCCACAGAGAGTATGTTTATATTTCAAGAACTATAATAAGGTTTGAAGTGGGAATTGTAGCTACCAGAGGATCTTTTATAATCGGTCCCAAGCTGGAAATAACATGTAGCGGTAGAGTACAGAACTGCTGCAGCCTGGTTTGAGATTGGCGCTTGGCTTCTACATACTTAACATGCAGAGAAAACAGGAAAGCTTGCCTTTTAGTCATCTTAAGTAATTTATAGCGGTATGATTATGTCAGATTTTTGATGCAATTATTTTGCATGGAAATTTGGCGTTATATATTGTAGGCCTGTAATTCTTAGGAATAACTCACTTAAATCTGTCCAAACAAGAGTCTAGTAGACATCCCGGGTATGATAAAGTTTGAAACACGAAATCATTAATTATAATATAATAAATAACTATAAATAATTATAACAAATAATAATATAATAATAAAAAGTATTCAATAATTTAATCAAATCAAAAACACTGAAATTTGCTCAGTTGCAGAATTGTCGCTGTCATTAGATTTAGTGTTTGATGACGAATTTCCCCACAAATCGCTATCGCTCAATTCTGCAAGTGATTCTAATTTATTATAGCTGTTTTCTAGCTGGTCTAAAACAACTTTTGACGTAACGAGACACTTTTTGGTTGCTATGGACAATCTCCAGTTTCCAGGCAGAAAGAAAAGTATTTATAATATAAAACTGCATGCAGGACACTGTACAGACCACTAGGGACAAAGGGGATGTGTAATTATTTGATACAGTACTGTAATCTGTAAGATTACAGTATACTGTGTTTTTATTTTTTTGAATTTGGCGCCGAACTCCGTCCCCGTGCGTCGAAACGCTCGCAGGGAACGGAGCTCGGCACTCGGCAGTGTGAATCAAGTGAGGAGACAGCTCGCACACACAGCGGGGAGATATCGCAGGATCCAGGGAACAAGGTAAGTAACTTTCCCTGGATCCTGCAATGCGATCACGAGTCTGGCTCGGGGTTACCGCTTTTGGTACTGAAATTTCCCCCCCGAGCCAGACTCGGGATTACCGCCAGGGAGGTTAAGGCTTCATTCACCAGGCTATAACATATAAGTAGCTTTCCATAATTATTGTGATTTTCAGACACATAACTGTTATTTTTTCATATTAATTTAACTTAATTAGTACATATAATGGTTGTTGTAGCAAATAATAATTATTATATGTTTAGTAAATTGAACCTAGTGCCTCGTGTATACAGTCTGTAGCTTTCGCCTATTGGGAGCTGGTAGTCGCACCTTTTGAAGAAGGCTTCAGAAAAAGTAGAACCTGTCAGGATCAGCTGGCATTAAACATTTTACTCACACCATTATAAAAAAAAACTTTGCACAAATAAATTTACAGGACAAAAGGGAGATATTTTCACAGCTTTCGTATCTGGGTTTACATAAAAAACTGCAGGTCTCTCAACCATGGCTTATATATAGATTTGCACATGTCAGCACAAGAGTATCTATTTAGTAGTATATTTCTCTTTTTTAAACATTGAAAATAACTTGATTGGGTTCTTAAATTAATGGCACCAATGTTACTTTCTAGCAAATTCACAACAAATGTTTATAAACACTTAAATTCTATTTCTGCAAGCACAAATCCATTCCCCTCTTGTCCCCCTCTTGCCCCCACAGTAACCACACATGGGTGTCCTTTTATGAAACTGAGATCAGAGGCGATCCCGAGTCTCACCGCTGATCTCAGGTCATTACCAGTGTATGAAACTGAGGTAATCAGCGGAGAACATGTTCTCCACTGATTATCTCAGCACAGTGAGAATCTGTAACTGACTGCCACAGAAACGGGCAGTGTATGAAGGTGCGATCTCGGCACCTCACTGGTGATCTCTTACAGAATTCTCACTTTCTGATTCACCATTAGGGATGAGCTCGGTGTTCGAGTCGAACATACTTTCGACTCGAACATCGGCTGTTCGATCGTTCGACGAAGATCGAACGATTTGGGCCGTTCGCGCCAAATTCGAGTGACGCAAACGGCCCACAATACACTGCGCCATCGCAGTGCAATCCCGGCGCTGTGATTGGCCAAGCATGCACTGTGACCCCGCATGCTTGGCCAATCACAGCGCCGGCAGCTAGGAGAGCCATAATTGGCCACAGGCAGGTTGCCTGTGGCCAATTATAGCTCAGGGGGTTTAGCACACGCACCACACTATAAAAGGCCGCCAGCGCGGAGGCCTTGTTTAGTGTGTTCCGGCGCAGGGAAAGAGAAGGATAGGCAGGGACAGTGTAATTGTGCTATTCTTTGTGCTATTCTTGTGTGTAGGGAGAGAGAAGGATAGGCAGGGAGAGTGTCAGTGTCATATTCTTTGCTAAACCTTGTGTGCAGGGAGAGAGAAGGATAGGCAGGGGACAGTGTCAGTGTCATATTCTTTGCTAAACCTTGTGTGCAGGGAGAGAGAAGGATAGGCAGGGAGAGTGTCAGTGTCATATTCTTTGCTAAACCTTGTGTGCAGGGAGAGAGAAGGATAGGCAGGGAGAGTGTCAGTGTCATATTCTTTGCTAAACCTTGTATGCAGGGAGAGAGAAGGATAGGCAGAGGACAGTGTCAGTGTCATATTCTTTGCTAAACCTTGTGTGCAGGGAGAGAGAAGGATAGGCAGGGGACAGTGTCAGTGTCATTGTTGCTAAGCCTCCTGCACAGTATACACCTGAAGCTAGCCCTTATTGCTGTATTTTCCTGGTGTGTTACACTAACAGGCATTTGCAGCACTTACAGCGGGCGGAGTGTGCCTCCTGCACATTATACACCTGAAGCTAGCCCGTATTGCTGTGTTTTCCTGGTGTGTTACACTAACAGGCATTTGCAGCACTTACAGCAGGCGTAGTGTGATTCCTGCAAAATATACACCTGAAGCTAGCCCGTATTGCTGTGTGTTCCTGGTGTGTTACACTAACAGGCATTTGCAGCACTTACAGAGGGCGGAGTGTGCCTCCTACACATTATACACCTGAAGCTAGCCCGTATTGCTGTGTTTTCCTGGTGTGTTACACTAACAGGCATTTGCAGCACTTACAGCAGGCGTAGTGTGATTCCTGCAAAATATACTCCTGAAGCTAGGCCGTATTGCTGTGTTTTCCTAGTGTGTTACACTAACAGGCATTTTCAGCACTTACAGCGGGCGTAGTGTGCTTCCTGCTAAATATACTCCTGAAGCTAGGCCTTATTGCTGTGTTTTCCTAGTGTGTTACACTAACAGGCATTTGCAGCACTTACAGCGGGCGGAGTGTGCCTCCTGCACATTATACACCTGAAGCTAGCCCGTATTGCTGTGTTTTCCTGTTGTGTTACACTAACAGGCATTTGCAGCACTTACAGCGGGCGGAGTGTGCCTCCTGCACATTATACACCTGAAGCTAGCCCGTATTTCTGTGTTTTCCTGGTGTGTTACACTAACAGGCATTTGCAGCACTTACAGAAGGCGTAGTGTGATTTCTGCAAAATATACTCCTGAAGCTAGGCCTTATTGCTGTGTTTTCCTAGTGTGTTACACTAACAGGCATTTGCAGCACTTACAGCAGGCGTAGTGTGATTCCTGCAAAATATACACCTGAAGCTAGCCCGTATTGCTGTGTTTTCCTGGTGTGTTACACTAACAGGCATTTGCAGCACTTACAGCAGGCGTAGTGTGATTCCTGCAAAATATACTCCTGAAGCTAGGCCTTATTGCTGTGTTTTCCTAGTGTGTTACACTAACAGGCATTTTCAGCACTTACAGCGGGCGTAGTGTGCTTCTTGCTAAATATACTCCTGAAGCTAGGCCTTATTGCTGTGTTTTCCTAGTGTGTTACACTAACAGGCATTTGCAGCACTTACAGCGGGCGGAGTGTGCCTCCTGCACATTATACACCTGAAGCTAGCCCGTATTGCTGTGTTTTCCTGGTGTGTTACACTAACAGGCATTTGCAGCACTTACAGCGGGCGGAGTGTGCCTCCTGCACATTATACACCTGAAGCTAGCCCGTATTGCTGTGTTTTCCTGGTGTGTTACACTAACAGGCATTTGCAGCACTTACAGCAGGCGTAGTGTGATTCCTGCAAAATATACTCCTGAAGCTAGGCCTTATTGCTGTGTTTTCCTAGTGTGTTACACTAACAGGCATTTGCAGCACTTACAGCGGGCGTAGTGTGATTCCTGCAAAATATACACCTGAAGCTAGCCGATATTGCTGTGTTTTCCTGGTGTGTTACACTAACAGGCATTTGCAGCACTTACAGCGGGCTGAGTGTGCCTCCTGCACATTATACACCTGAAGCTAGCCCGTATTTCTGTGTTTTCCTAGTGTGTTACACTAACAGGCATTTGCAGCACTTACAGCAGGCGTAGTGTGATTCCTGCAAAATATACACCTGAAGCTACCCCTTATTGCTGGTTTTCCCATCTCCCTGCAGGCCATTAGAATGTCTGAAAGGCAAACAAGGAGAGGCAGACAGTCAGGAGCCAATAAAAGAGGGCAAGCAGGCTCTGTGTCTAGAGACAACAGTGCTGGTCGTGGACGCGGTGCATTGTCATCAGCACGTGGCCATGGGACACGCTTGTCCTTCTTTTCGGCAGCTGGACGTGTTGAGCCGCATCATGCCGAAGACTTGGTAGAGTGGATGACCAAGCCCTCCTCATCCTCTCTCACCCAGGCTCAGGGTACTGGCAAAGCAGCTGCCAAAGCGTCCTCTTCCCTGCTATCAATGTCATTATCAGTCACTCCTTCCCTAGACCCACCATGTCCTCCTGAGGAGTCCCCCGAACTGTTTGAGCACAGTGTTGGGTACATGCTCCAGGAGGATGCCCAGCGTTTCAAAGGGTCTGATGATGATACCTAGCTAGAGGAAGGCAGTAGCGTGAGAGTACAGAGAGGGGATGCTCAAGAAGGACACCAATCTGGCAGTCATGTTCCAGCAGCTGCAGCATACTGCCAGATTGGCTCCAGTGATGAGGAGGGAGGGGATGATGAGGTCACTGACTCCACGTGGGTGCCTAATAGGAGAGAGGAGGAGGAGGAGGATGAGGAGGAGGCACATCTCCAACGAGGCAGGATGCCCTCGGGGGGCCAGCGTAAGGGCAGCACACCGACTGAATCATAGAGCTCCGCCTGTGCAGGGCGCTGCCTCTGCCCGTTATTCAAAAAGTTCTTTGGTGTGGGCCTTTTTTGAGTCGAGTGCATCAGATCGCACAGCTGCTGTTTGCAACATATGTCTCAAGGGTATATCGCGTGGCCAAAACATCAGCCGCTTGGGCACCACATGCTTGACCAGACATATGTTGACCTGCCATGCAGCTCGTTGGCAAGCCTACCTTAAAGACCCACACCAAAGAACAAAGCGGACCTCTCCTTGCACCGCATCAGCTGGGATCTCCAACCCCACTATACCTTCAGTCCTCTCTGAAACCTGCACTGAGAGGAATGAAGGTGTAGAATTAGGTGTGTCACAGCCAAGTACTTGTGGGCACTCTGCTAGCAGTACACCGACGTCCAATTCTAGCAGGCAAATTTCCCTGCCCCAGCTGCTGGACCATCGAAAGAAGTTCACTCCCAGCCATCCACATGCCCAGCGGTTGAATGCTAGCTTGGCTAAATTGCTAGCGCTTCAACTGCTGCCTTTTCAGTTGGTAGACTCTGCCCCCTTCCGTGAGTTTGTGCAATGTGCAGTTCCTCAGTGGCAGGTTCCCAAACACCACTTTTTCTCACGGAAGGCATGTGGAAGGCAATGTCTTGGCCTCGCTGGACAGACCGGTCAGCGGTAAGGTGCATATTACCGCTGACTCATGGTCCAGCAGGCATGGACAGGGACGTTACCTTTCTTTCACGGCCCATTGGGTCACTCTTTTGGCAGCTGGGAAGGATGCAGGACAAGGTGCAGTAGTGTTGGAGGTTGTTCCGCCGCCACGCCTCCAAAATGCTACTACTGGTTGTGACACACCTCTCTCCTCCACCCCCTCCTCTTCTTCTTCCTCCATGGCCTCTTCCTGTGCTTTGTCCTCGGAACCAGCGGTGCTCCGTAGGCGTTCAAGGGGCTACGCAAGTACGCAGGCAAAAAGATGCCATGCCGTGCTTGCGCTGGTGTGTTTGGGGGACAGGAGCCGCACTGGGGCAGAGGTTCTGTCTGCTCTGCAGGGGCAGACAGAGAGGTGGTTGACGCCATGCCAGCTTAAGCCAGGAATGGTGGTTTGCGACAATGGCACCAACCTCCTCTCCGCCCTCCGACAGGGACAACTGACCCATGTGCCCTGTGTGGCTCACGTCCTTAACCTGGTGGTGCAGCGGTTCTTGGGCAGGTACCCGGGCTTACAGGATGTCCTGAGGCAGGCCAGGAAAGTCTGTGTGCATTTCCGCAGATCTTATAATGCCAGTGCTCGCCTGGCTGAGCTGCAAAAGGAGTTGAACCTGCCCAAGAACCGCCTTATATGTGACATGCCCACCAGGTGGAACTCAACGTTGGCCATGCTGCAGCGGCTGCACATGCAGCAGAGGGCCATCAATGAGTACCTGTGCGACTACGGCACCAGGACAGGGTCAGGGGAGCTCGGGTTTTTTTCACCACGCCAGTGGGGCATGATCAGGGATGCATGCACTGTCCTGGCACCATTTGAGGAGGCCACTAGGATGGTGAGCAGTGACAGTGCATGCATCAGTGACACTGTACCTCTTGTCCACCTGTTGGATAATACGCTGCGTGGAATAATGGACAGGGCACTTGAGGCAGAACAGAGGCAGGAAGAGGAGGACTTCCTTGCCTCTCAAGGCCCCCTTTACCCAGACAGTGTTCCTTCTGTCCCACCCATCTTACAGGAAGAGGAGGAGGAGGGGGAGGAGGATTGTGTCAGCATGGAGGTGGAGCCTGGCACTCAGCTTCATCAGTAGCAGTCTTTTAGGGATGATTTACAGTCCCAAGAAACCCGTGGACTTGTACGTGGCTGGGAGGAGGTGGCTGCGAATCATGTCGTCCTTAGTGACCCAGAGGACTCCGGACCGAATGCCTCAGCTAACCTACGCTGTATGGCCTCCCTGATCCTGCAAAGTCTGTGGAAGGATCCTCGTATTCTTCAGATCAAGGAGAGGGACCATTACTGGCTGGCCACTCTCCTTGATCCACGGTACAAGGGTAAGGTTGCGGACCTTATCTTACCGTCGCAGAGGGAGCAGAGGATGAGACAACTCCGGGAGGCCTTGCAGAAAGGTCTGTGCAACGCGTTCCCAGAGACTGGGAGGTTACAAACTCCTGGTCCTGGACAACGAGTTGCTGAGGCTTCGGTCAGTCAAAGAAGGAGCGGTGGGGAAGGTGGCCATCTGACCGATGCGTTCAGACAATTCTTTAGTCCGCAGCCCCAAGGTATGATCGGTTCCAGCAACCATCGCCAGCGTCTGATATACATGGTGCAGGAATATCTAGGGGCAAGGTCAGACTTGGACACCTTCGCCACCGAAAATCCTCTGGCTTACTGGGTCTTGAGGATGGATCACTGGCCAGAGCTTGCACAGTATGCAATTGAGCTACTGGCCTGTCCTGCATCCAGCGTTCTTTCAGAACGCACATTCAGTGCTGCTGGAGGATTTGTCACGGATCACAGGGTGCGCCTGTCCACCGACTCGGTTGATCGACTGACCTTCATAAAGATGAACCAGTCTTGGATCACCACCAGCTACCAAACACCTGAAGCTGATATAACAGACTAATTTATTTTCAAATGTCACATCCCTTCAAGACTGATGCTGATGCTGAGTGACTGTCCTGTTATGTTGACTGACTATCCTCCTCCTCCTCAATGATCCGATTGATGATGATAGCTTGGAAGAACATTTTTTTTTTCTGGGTGCCACCACCAGTGCCTAAGGCCCAATTTTTCAGCCCCTGTTTAACAGGGGCATGTAATTACAATTTTTTTATGCAATGCTTTGCAGCAGGGCTCATTCCTGCACTCCAACTAGAGTATCTGGGAGGGGCCCAATTTTTCAGCCCCTGTTTAACAGGGGCATGTAATTACAATTTTTATGCAATGCTTTGCAGCAGGGCTCATTCCTGCACTCCAACTAGAGTATCTGGGAGAGGTTGCAGTGTTGTGGCACCAGCACCAGTGCCTAAGGCCCAATTTTTCAGCCCCTGTTTAACAGGGGCGTGTAATTACAATTTTTGATGCAATACTTTGCAACAGGGCTCATTGCTGTGCTCCAAGTACAGTATCTGTGAGGGGTTGCAGTGTTGTGGCACCAGTGCCTAAGGCCCAATTTTTCTGCCCCTGTTTAACAGGGGCATGTAATTACAATTCTTGATCTAATAATTGAGAAAAGGATTGCCTCTACGGTAAATATTTATGTAGGGGGGGGTGCCATCATCCCGAATGGATTGAGAGAAAGGGTGGTGATGTATATGGGGATAACTCCTCACTCCCCCATCACCTAAGAAGTAACTGGGACTATTGCGGCACCCGGACACAGCAAGTATAAAATTTAAAACATTTTAATAAGCAGCGATAGCAACATTCAACACTGAGTTGTGTAGTACAGTGTAATACATTACATACAAAATGATAACAAAAACAAAACACATATAACAATTTCAGCAGGTATGCGGAAAATTAGTACTAGTGCGTTTGACATTTCCTCGACATGTTTCGCGGTGTAAACCGCTTCTTCTGGAGGCGTCGTGAAACAGTACAATCTATAGGATAATCATAATTGATATGAATGTCATCATAACGATGGTATAGGAGTATACTGGTATAAATGGTAAATACAGACCTGGCTCACCAAGCTGATCGGTGTGACCGAAGATTCTATGATGCGCTGTAGCACCACAAAAGAAGAAAACAGGGGTGCTAGCCCCTGGGACGGACACGGGAGGAAACAGTGGCGGCACTGAAATATCAATTACACAACAGAGGTTAGAACCTGGTTAGAAAGGACATGGGGAGGAAGGGACGGGATTGAGGGGGGTAAAAGAGGAGGGGGGGAGGGAGGGAGGAAGGGAGGGGGGGTAGAGAAAGGGGGAGAAAAAAACAAGGGGGGGGGGAAAGGGGGAAGGGAAAGGAACACAGGAGAGGGGAGTGGAGGGAAAAAGGGGGAGGAAAGGGTGGGCCGGAGGGAAAAGAAGAGGAAAAAAAAAAAAAGGGCAAGGGATGAAGAAAAGGGAGGGCGAGAGGAAGCAATGAGAAGTGAATGAAGTGAAGAAAATGTGAGGATATGTGATAAAAGGACATGCTAGGTAAGTGTTAGTGCTGGGGATAACAGGGAAGAAAAAACCCCCATCCAGGGACTAACCCGCAATGCAGTTTAATAACAGGAGTCCAGGACTGGTTGCGTTTAGTGTGACCCAGATTGGGCCCACAGTGATCACCTGGCCAGAGGGGCCCAGACACTAGTGGCTTGCCCACACGTTGGAAGCCTGTGCCTGTCTCAATGATTGAGGCAGGAAGTGGACCGGCCTGGCATACAGGTGACAGTTGATCTAGAAATAGCAAAGAGTAACATTTTTTAGCAATTTTAATAAACTGCTTCTCCGAACTATTAGTAAGGAGAAGCAGTTAAGTGGGGTCGGTTGTGGGGTCCCTCAAGTAGTGCTGAATAGACTTACCTTCAAGCCAAAAGATGGTACGTCAGTCCTGGAGAGCAGCCGTCCATGGCAAGAGGTGAATACCTCTGCCTCTTGTATCCTCCAAAACGACAGGCGCACGCCGCGCCGCCGACTGACGTCAGCGCGCGGCGTCGCCTGCATTCGCTGGTCCCACGGCGCATGCGTCGGAAACACATTCCGCGCATGCGCCGTGACCACGATTCACAGGCTGGTCGCCGAAGTGACGTGGAAGGTACAGGGGCGGTGTGTAAGGACCAAAACACATCCGCCCCTGACTGGAACAACGCATGTCCGTCCCAGGGGAGGGAATTAACCCTATACCAGCGCAGCATATAAGGAGAACCAGACTGGTCAATTTAGACATTATATTAGTGGAAAAAATACAGTATTTGTATACTATTTACAAACATCATATGTGGGGTATGTGTGCAGTGCTGGGTGACCGCGGTTAGGTTGTGGGTTATCCCCAGATCCGCATGGCACCCTGGAGTGCACACATGTTTTAAATCATGTAGTGTTATAAAATACATATATTAGAACAATTGATTAATCACTTTCTTAAACAGACAAGAATAGCAGTTACATAATTAGACCTGCTGTGTGTAAACCTTACAGTAAACTTTCTCTACAGATACAAGAATAAGGTCAGCGAAATACATTTGGTGTGGCGTCACCATATAGACAATTCAAGTCAACAGAACAGAGACTACTGGGAAACAGTTGGTGGCTATGGAATTGGGAAAGAGGCGGGTAGGGGGGGGGGGGAGGGGAGGGGAAGGGGAGGAAAAGGGGGGATAAGAGAGGGAAGTGGGAAAGGCGGTATGGGAAAGGGATTGTGGGAGGAAACTGGACTGTAAGGTAGATGTAGGAACAGGAAAAATATCAACCATACATTATTCTGAACGAGAGGGCTCATATCAATATTGACCTTGGGCCGACTCAGTCAAGAAAATATTTGTATGTGTGTGCCTCGTTCAGGCCCGGAGGTGTAAGGGCATTGAGTCGCTCTATCCAGAGAGTCTCACGTCTAAGGATCTCCCGATCCCAATCTCCACCCCTCGGGTTTTCCTGGATCACTTCAAGTACATAAAAGTTTACCACATCAAAACAGTATCTGTGATGAATGCCAACATGGCGACCCACCGTGGTTAATTTACCACTAGTAGAGTGGTAAAGATGATCGCCAAGTCTCTGACGGAGCTCCCTGATTGTCTTCCCTACATAGAAGGCCCCACATGTACAGGTCATGAGGTATATGACTCCTCTAGTCTCACAGTTGGCATGGTGCCGGGGAGAGAACATCTCACCAGTGGGAAGTCGACATGTGGGGCCTTCAAGGATCCAGGGGCAGCGGTCGCATTGGCCGCATTTATAAGTACCACGGGGGGCCATCGAGTTGGTGGATTGAACTCTGTAATGGCTGCTGGTTAATTTATCCCGAAGGGAAGCGGCTCGTCTGAACACCAATTCCGGGGTAGACCGGACATGCTTGGTTAATATATGGTGGTCAGTGAGTAGGTGCCAATGTTGGGCCAGGATATTGCGTAACTGATTGTGATGGGTAGAGAAGGTGGTCACTATCCTCGCTGTAGGTGGTGGATTTGTGCGTCCTGGACCATATATTAGAGATTGTCTCGTTTTAGAGAAGGCTTTGTTAAAGGCTTTCCTGAGGTTGGTGGGTCTATAGCCCCTACTTAACAATCTCTTTCGGAGCACATCAGCTTGTTTAAAGAAATCCCCGTCCTCCGAGCAGTTCCGTCTCAATCACAGGTATTGAGCATACGGAATACTGCGTATCAGAGGGCGGGGATGAGAACTAGAAGCATAAAGCAGGGAATTGCCTGCTGTAGGTTTACGGTACAAATCCGTGATAAGCTGGCCCGAGGGAGTCTTTATGATTGTAAGATCAAGGAAGGAGATACTGTGAAGATCATGAGTATATGTGAAATGAAGGTTGTAGCTATTATCATTGAGAAGAGTCATAAACTCCCTCAATCCTCTCTCAGAGCCCGTCCATATGATGAATAGGTCATCTATAAACCTATGCCAACATAATATAAGATCTAAATGAGATTGTAACGATTCATCTCCAAAGATGAATCTCTCCCAACCACCAAGATATAAATTTGCGTAGGAGGGGGCACAGGAGGTCCCCATTGCGACCCCCTGCCCCTGTAAATAAATCTGGTCCATAAAGGTAAAGTAGTTCCTAGATAATATAAAGAAAAGTAACTTTAATATAAACTCATTTAAGGGCCAGGTGTTGTGATCCTGTTCCATGAGGAAGGTCCGTGCCGTTCGGACGCCCTGCTCGTGGGGGATGCTGGAGTATAGTGCTTCAACATCAATGGCCACGAGCAGGGCGTCCGAAGGGATCTGGACCCCCTCAATGTGGCGTAGCAAATCTGTGGTGTCTTTAATGTATGATGGGAGGCTCTGGACATGAGGTGTTAGAAACGAGTCAACAAATTTACTGGCATTTTCAGTTAATGCCCCTATGCCCGAAACAATTGGGCGACCAGGGGGCTTATGTATATTTTTGTGCGTTTTAGGTAGAGTATAGAAAGTCGGGGTCTTGGGTTTAAGCGTGTTAATAAACTTAAAGGTATCCTCATCTATGAGGCCCGACCAATAGGCTCCCACTACCAGGCATCGAAACTCACCGACAAAGCATTGTATCATGGATTGGTCAATTAATGAGTAACAATCAGTGTTATTTAACACTTGAAGGCACATCGTTTGATATTGTTTGTGGGTCATAAGGACCAAATTGCCACCTTTGTCGGATGGTTTTAATACGAGGTCCGGGTGCTTTTGTAGTTGTTGAATGGCCCGTGTTTGTTTTTTTGTAAGGTTAGAGGGACGTGTAGCCCAGTTATGATTTTTTAAAGATTTAATAGACTCGTGTAAAAATGCCCATATCTGGGGACAGGTCATTAAATCTGGAAAGGCTCTAGACTTGAGTTTGAAAACGTTAGTTTGTTTTGATTGTGGTGCCGATGGTATCAGCAACGAATCATCAAAACTAGGTTCTGAGTCTGCTTGTTCACCTGAGCTTTCGTCATATAGTAGCATGAGGTCACGTAATGCTCGGAACTCCTGCATTGAAAAATGTTTCGTTTTTTCTGCTAGTTCTCGTTCAAGGTTGAGTTTTCTCCTGTCCTGGTCAAAAATGAAATTATAGGTAAGTCTGCGTGCAAATAGATATAAATCCTTAATAGTCTCGTAAACATCTAGGGGTTCTGCTGGGCAGAATCCCAAACCCAACTGCAGAACAGACTCCTCCGCTGGAGTGAGTCTGTGGGGGGTGAGATTGATAATATTTAATTTGTGCGAAGTATCATCCAATTCTATAGTGGCAGATTTTGGGGGGTGTTGGGTGGGGGTGTTTTCAATACATATGCATCCAGGCTTCCCCGTCGCTGCTGTCCCGGGGTGGCCTGGGCTAAAAAACCTGTGTTGGGGAAAAGTGTATGAGTGTTCTGTTGTAACAACTTGGGTATGAGATTGTGTAGTGTAGTTTCAGCTGCACCACTTTTGTTGGTGTGCTTGGTTGTATGGGGTGTTTGTGCAGTTTTGGTGGTTTGACCCTGCTTTTTACCTTTCTTAGGTTCCTTAGTTAAGGGTTTCCCTGTAAGTGAGCGCTTGCTAGTTGCGCCCAGTGTATTGGGAACACCCGTGTGTCTTGTGGCCTGTGAGGCTGTTGAAGAGACAGATGAATCCGATTCGGTGTGATCCCTAGGAGAGCCAGTGCCCTGAGCTTGGCGTTTGCGTGGTGGATTCCTTCTTGGGTGAAGTTTTCCGGACCATTTGTATGCATATCCTTCTGAGTAGGCGAGTTTGTCTTGGACAAATTTGCCATGTTTTTTTATGATTATTTCTTTATTAAGGATTTCTAGTCGCTCGCGTATTTCCTTCCACTTATCCCCAAAGGAGGTGGACTCGGTTACATGGGGAAATTGCTGATTTAGTCTATCGATCTCCTCATCCAATACCCGTAAATCTGTGTGGTATTGTGTGGTGAGGTGCATCATTAGTTGCACACTACATTTAGTAAGGGTTTCCTCCCATGATTTTTTAAAATCAGGTGAGGGGTCCCTAATAGTGGGAAATACCTGTATGCGTAAACCTAGTGGACAGATTTTTTCCTGGATATACTGTTCAAAATATTGAGTGTGCCAATGCAAGTGAGATTTCTTTTTCAATAGACCAAACATCCTATCCAGGAAAATTTTTGTATCATCGTCAGTTTTTTGACTACTCAGACAGCCAGCCTGAAGGGTGGACATGAAGCCAACCCAATCGGACCCCAACACATCCATAGTGTCAGCAAGGATGTCACAATAAAGACGCCAGTAATTGCCGATTAATCCGTAGATAATGAATTAATCATTTAGAAAAAAGAAAATGATATATCAATCATGGTTAAAGAAAATATACCCATGTACAAAATAAAACAATATACAGAGGCAAGAGAATATGTGGATCCAAAAGGATCCGGGTGTGTTATCCACCCTAATTTTGAGAAAAGGATTGCCTCTACGGTAAATATTTATGTAGGGGGGGGGGTGCCATCATCCCGAATGGATTGAGAGAAAGGGTGGTGATGTATATGGGGATAACTCCTCACTCCCCCATCACCTAAGAAGTAACTGGGACTATTGCGGCACCCGGACACAGCAAGTATAAAATTTAAAACATTTTAATAAGCAGCGATAGCAACATTCAACACTGAGTTGTGTAGTACAGTGTAATACATTACATACAAAATGATAACAAAAACAAAACACATATAACAATTTCAGCAGGTATGCGGAAAATTAGTACTAGTGCGTTTGACATTTCCTTGACATGTTTCGCGGTGTAAACCGCTTCTTCTGGAGGCATCGTGAAACAGTACAATCTATAGGATAATCATAATTGATATGAATGTCATCATAACGATGGTATAGGAGTATACTGGTATAAATGGTAAATACAGACCTGGCTCACCAAGCTGATCGGTGTGACCGAAGATTCTATGATGCGCTGTAGCACCACAAAAGAAGAAAACAGGGGTGCTAGCCCCTGGGACGGACACGGGAGGAAACAGTGGCGGCACTGAAATATCAATTACACAACAGAGGTTAGAACCTGGTTAGAAAGGACATGGGGAGGAAGGGACGGGATTGAGGGGGGTAAAAGAGGAGGGGGGGAGGGAGGGAGGAAGGGAGGGGGGGTAGAGAAAGTGGGAGAAAAAAACAGGGGGGGGGGAAGGGGGAAGGGAAAGGAACACAGGAGAGGGGAGTGGAGGGAAAAAGGGGGAGGAAAGGGTGGGCCGGAGGGAAAAGAAGAGGAAAAAAAAAAAAAAAAAAAGGGCAAGGGATGAAGAAAAGGGAGGGCGAGAGGAAGCAATGAGAAGTGAATGAAGTGAAGAAAATGTGAGGATATGTGATAAAAGGACATGCTAGGTAAGTGTTAGTGCTGGGGATAACAGGGAAGAAAAAACCCCCATCCAGGGACTAACCCGCAATGCAGTTTAATAACAGGAGTCCAGGACTGGTTGCGTTTAGTGTGACCCAGATTGGGCCCACAGTGATCACCTGGCCAGAGGGGCCCAGACACTAGTGGCTTGCCCACACGTTGGAAGCCTGTGCCTGTCTCAATGATTGAGGCAGGAAGTGGACCGGCCTGGCATACAGGTGACAGTTGATCTAGAAATAGCAAAGAGTAACATTTTTTAGCAATTTTAATAAACTGCTTCTCCGAACTATTAGTAAGGAGAAGCAGTTAAGTGGGGTCGGTTGTGGGGTCCCTCAAGTAGTGCTGAATAGACTTACCTTCAAGCCAAAAGATGGTACGTCAGTCCTGGAGAGCAGCCGTCCATGGCAAGAGGTGAATACCTCTGCCTCTTGTATCCTCCAAAACGACAGGCGCACGCCGCGCCGCCGACTGACGTCAGCGCGCGGCGTCGCCTGCGTTCGCTGGTCCCACGGCGCATGCGTCGGAAACACATTCCGCGCATGCGCCGTGACCACGATTCACAGGCTGGTCGCCGAAGTGACGTGGAAGGTACAGGGGCGGTGTGTAAGGACCAAAACACATCCGCCCCTGACTGGAACAACGCATGTCCGTCCCAGGGGAGGGAATTAACCCTATACCAGCGCAGCATATAAGGAGAACCAGACTGGTCAATTTAGACATTAGTGGAAAAAATACAGTATTTGTATACTATTTCCAAACATCATAGGGGTATGTGTGCAGTGCTGGGTGACCGCGGTTAGGTTGTGGGTTATCCCCAGATCCGCATGGTTACCCCCCTCAATCCCATCCCTTCCCCCCCCCTTTCTAACCAGGTTCTAACCTCTGTTGTGTAATTGATATTTCAGTGCCGCCACTGTTTCCTCCCGTGTCCGTCCCAGGGGCTAGCACCCCTGTTTTCTTCTTTTGTGGTGCTACAGCGCATCATAGAATCTTCGGTCACACCGATCAGCTTGGTGAGCCAGGTCTGTATTTACCATTTATACCAGTATACTCCTATACCATCGTTATGATGACATTCATATCAATTATGATTATCCTATAGATTGTACTGTTTCACGACGCCTCCAGAAGAAGCGGTTTACACCGCGAAACATGTCGAGGAAATGTCAAACGCACTAGTACTAATTTTCCGCATACCTGCTGAAATTGTTATATGTGTTTTGTTTTTGTTATCATTTTGTATGTAATGTATTACACTGTACTACACAACTCAGTGTTGAATGTTGCTATCGCTGCTTATTAAAATGTTTTAAATTTTATACTTGCTGTGTCCGGGTGCCGCAATAGTCCCAGTTACTTCTTAGGTGATGGGGGAGTGAGGAGTTATCCCCATATACATCACCACCCTTTCTCTTGATCTAATAATTCACAGCAGGGCCCATTCCTGCGCCCACCAAGAGTAACTGTGAGGCCTTACAGTGTTGTGTCAACACCACCACCACCACCACCAAAGGCCCAATTTTTCATACCCTGTTCAACAGGGGCATGCAATTACAATTCTTGATCTAATAATTCACAGCAGGGCCCATTCATGCGCACACCAAGAGTAACTGTGAGGGCTTACAGTGTTGTGTCAACACCACCACCACCAAAGGCCCAATTTTTCAGCCCCTGTTCAACAGGGGCATGCAATTACAATTCTTGATCTAATAATTCACAGCAGGGCCCATTCATGCGCCCACCAAGAGTAACTGTGAGGGCTTACAGTGTTGTGGCAACACCAACATGTAAGGGGCAAATTTCAGCAGAGTATATAGGGCAGGCCCCTACTTTCAAACATCCAACTTACAAACGACTCCTACTTGCAAACGGAAGGAGACAAACAGGAAGTGAGAGGAAATCTACCACTAGGAAGGAAAATTCTCTCCTGTAAGAGTTAATATGGGAAAAATGTGTCTCCTCTCTACTGATGCTTTATCACCAATCCTTGTTTCAATAAAAACCCCACTTTTTAAAAACATTTGTCATTGGGACGGAAAGTGAGGTGAAATGTTCTGAACAGGGGCACAGACAGCAAAACAAATGTTACAGAGGTGATAACCCTTCCCTATGTTTTCCAAAAAGCTTAAAAATAGATTTTTTGGCTGGAGCTACACTTAAACAATGTACCTGTTCAAAATTACAAACAGATTCTACATAAGAACAAACCTACAGTCCCTGTCTTGTATGCACCGCCTGTATACGGCTGTTCAGAGTGTATAGGGCCTTTTTTATTTTGTGTGCGGGGTTCCCCTTAATATCCATACAAGACCCAAAGGGGCTGGTAATGGGCTGGGGTGGGGGTGATGGGGTAGCTATGCCATTTTTCGCAAACATTTTCATCCATATTACCGGGACCAGACATTACATTAAAGCCGCAAGCAGTTTTAAATGGCTTTTTTTCCCTTTAGAAATGTAATTTTGTGCAGGCACAGTTCTAAACACGGGAAACACGTGGCACTTCACAGGCATACTTTAGACACCCCCCAGGTACGATATTTAAAGGAATATTTGACTTTTTTTTTTCACTTTATGCATCATTAAAATGACTGCTCCCGAAAAACGACCGTTTTTAAAACTTCTTTTTGCATTGATACATGTCCCCTGGTGAAGAACCCGGGTACCCAAACCCTTTTTAGGACAATAACATGCATAATAGTCATTATAATTAGCACTTTAGATTTCGAACGTTCGCATCCATTGTATTTAATAGGGTTCTAACTTTCGTGCAAACTTTCGGTCCGTTCGCGGGTTCTGGTGCGAACCGAACCCGGGGGTGTTCGGCTCATCCTTATTCACCATCTCAGAGGTGGAGAATCAGAGAGAGAAGCGCAAAGCTGGCTGAGTTTTCTGGAGGAAGAAGGAAGTCTGATAAAAACCAAGATGTTTTTGTTCCAAAAAGAGGAGCTTATTCCGAAGTGTGGGCTCATTTCGGATTCAAAGCAGATGACACTCAGCAAACCATATACTCCAAGCAATGTTTAGCCGTTGTTTGTGCACCAAAGGGCAACACCACCAATCTGTTTAATCACCTGAAACATAATCACATACAACAATATGAGACGTTACGGAAAAACAAAACCGCCGGCGCTCAATCACAAAGTACCTGCAGCCGCAGCCAGACAAAACAAATGTCAATTAAAGGAACATTATATAATGCAACACCGTACTCAACAACCTCTGTCAGGCGCAAAGAAATAACACAAGCAATCACATTTCACCTGGCTAAAGACATGGCTCCCGTGACCACTGTTGAAAAAGAGGGGTTTAAAAAACTCATTCAAACCCTTGATAAGCGCTTTCAAGTGCCCTCTCGTACTTATTTTTCCCATGTTGCAATCCCTGCTCTGTACACCAAATGTCGTGAAATAGTTGCAACAGAATTGCGAGATGTACTTAATTTTGCAGCAACTTCAGATTTATGGTCCAGCAGAGCAATGGAACCGTACATGAGCTTAACAATCCATTTCATCAATGACGATTTTGAGATGAAAAGTCGGTGCCTACAAACTGGGTTTTTCCCTGAGGACCACACTGGCGAAGCTTTGGCGCAGGGATTAAAGGATGCTCTCATAAACTGGAAATTGGAGGAGAAAAATCTTGTGTGCATCACTACAGACAACAGAAGCAACATTGTAAAGGCCATATCCATAAATCACTGGACTCGACTGCAGTGTTTTGGCCATAGGCTTCATCTCGCAATAGAGAATGCAATGAAGGACCCACGAATTGAGCGTGCTATGGGTTTGTGCAAAAAACTTGTCGGGTGTTTTAGCTACAGTTGGAGGAGGAAGAGGGAGCTTTCTGAGGCACAAAAACAACTCGGTTTACCAGACCACAAGCTCAAGACAGACTGCCCAACAAGGTGGGGATCTAGGCAGGCTATGGTGAGGAGGATACTTGAACAGCAAGCTGCCATCACCCATGTCCTCTCTTCTGACCGCAAGGCTAGGCACCTCTTGCCAACATGGCAAGACCTAGAGGTCCTGGAGGCTGTGGACAAGACTCTCACCCCCAGTGGCGGCTGGTGCTCAAAATTTTTGGGGGGGCGCAAACAAACTGAAAAAAAAAAAAAATCAATTGCCGCCACTGTGCCCATTAAACGCAGCCACTGTGCCCAAACGCCACCAGTTTGCCCCCACAAATACAGCCAGTTTGTTTCCATATACAGCCAGTGTGCCCCCATATATATACAGCCAGTGTGCCCCCATATACAGCCAGTGTGCCCCCATATACAGCCAGTGTGCCCCCATATATATATATATATATATATATATAGCCAGTGTGCCCCCATATACAGCCAGTTTGTCCCCATATATAGCCAGTGTGCCCCCCGTATACAGCCAGTGTGTCCCCATATATATAGCCAGTGTGCCCCCATATACAGCCAGTTTGTCCCCATATACAGCCAGTTCCCCCCAAATGCAGCCAGTTTGTCCCCCATATACAGCCAGTTCCCCCCAAATGCAGCCAGCGTGTCCCCCATATACAGCCAGTTCCCCCCAAATGCAGCCAGTTTGTCCCCCATATACAGCCAGTTCCCCCCAAATGCAGCCAGCGTGTCCCCCATATACAGCCAGTTCCCCCATATTCAGCCAGTTTGTCCCCATATACAGCCAGTTCCCCCCAAATACAGCCAGTTTGTCCCCCATAATACAACCAGTGTGCCCCCATATTCAGCCAGTTTGTCCCCCATATACAGCCAGTTCCCCCCAAATGCAGCCAGTGTGCCCCCATATTCAGCCAGTTCCCCCCATATTCAGCCAGTTTGTCCCCCATATTCAGCCAGTTCCCCTCATATTCAGCCAGTTTTTCCCCCATATTCAGCCAGTTTGTCCCCCAAATGCAGCCTGTCCCCCCCCCCCCCAGCCCTGCACTTACCTTCCTCGGTCCGCGCCGTCCTCGATGTGTTCTTCCGCCCTCAATGTCGCTTCAGCCAATCAGGTTACCGGTAACCAGATCCGGTGAACCTGATTGGCTGAAACCTCCACACAGTCTTCTTCCAGGAACGCACCCCCGTGCGTACCTGGGAGGAGTTTTTGGAAGCCGAATACAGCATGAGAGCTGTATTCGGAAAGCCTATCAGAGCCGCTGGCTCTGATAGGCACTTCCAAGTTACACCCACCGCCGGCCGCCGCTCTAATTCATATGGCCGGCGCTCACCAGGAGGCCGGCCATATGTATAGTGGGCAGCGCGGCAGCGGTGACAATACATAGATTCATGCAATGCATGAATCTGTGTATTGTCTTTCAGTGGCGGTGCGGGAGCGAGAGGGGGCGGCGCTCCGGCGCCCTCTATAGACGCACCGCCACTGCTCACCCTACTGGCAGACTTCACAGATGCTCTTTCAGGAAAGCAGTATGTCAGTGTCTCTTCTGTGAAACCTGCTCTACAACTATTTCAGTCTTCTGTTTTGGCTGTTAAGGAAGATGACTCTGATCTCATTTGCACAATGAAATCAAAGATCATCGGGTATCTGGAGGAAAAATATCAGGACAAAAAAACACAAGACCTTCTCGACATAGCCACAACCCTCGATCCCAGGTTTAAGATGACTTACGTTAATGAAGATAACAAAACTGTTGTCCAGAACAGACTAAAAGAGGAGATGTCAAAGCTAACAGTTAAGGAAAGCCCCACTACAACTACTAATAGTGGCACTGGTCCTTCAAAGAAGGCTCGAAAGAGCTTGGGTAGCTTTTTCAAAGCAGCACAAAGTGAAGGGGCACCAGATCCAGCCTCAGGCTCACAGCAACAACAATCAGAAAGCTTGTCCTTGGAGCTACACTCTTATCTGTTCTTAGGCAACACTGACAGTGAAGATGATCCGTTAGTATGGTGGAAGGTTCACAAGGAGCATTATCCGAGATTGTCTGCACTGGCCAGAAAATACCTCTGCATTCCTGCAACCAGTTCCCCTTCTGAAAGGGTTTTTAGCACAGGGGGCAACATTGTCACTTGTCGCCGTTCTGCACTGAAGCCACAAAATGTGGATAGGCTTGTGTTTCTAGCTAAAAATCTTTAAATTGGTGTTTATCTTTATCTGACATGATACCTACCGCAATGTTTTTTGAATGTAATTGTTTTTCATTACATTGGCTTCAATCAAACTAATTTTAAAGAAATGACAGAGTATTATGGCTTATTTTACAACAAAGGACTGTTCCCCAATCCCCCTTGGATGGGACTTTTAAGGCCACAAACACTCAAGTGTGTTAGAAATTCATTTATTTTTATATAAAAAGATAGTTTACACAACAACAATGATCAATGGTTATTGGTTAAAGGCATAAACCACTAGATGTGGTGGTAGTATGCATGTGTCATGTCACGTGACAAACAAAGCTACACAAATTATGCTTTTTAACCATTGATCATTGTATATGTGTGATCTATCTTTTCTTTATGTAAAAATAATTCAATTTTTTAACGCACTTCAGTGTTTGTGGCCTTAAAAGTCCCATCCAAGGGGGAAGGAACAGTCCTTTGTTCTATACAATGATAATCCAGGGATGTGGCCAGTTAGTACATTCACCTTGGGTAGCTTTTTCAAAGCAGCACTTAGGCATCACTGACACTGAAGATGATCCATTACCTGAATGTTTTTTGAATGTAATTGTTTTTCATTACATTGTCATTTCTTTAAAATTTGTTTGATTGAAGCCAGAATATTATGGCTTATTTTAGAACATAGGACTGTTCCCGAATCCCCCTTGGATGGGACTTTTAAGGCCACAAACACTGAAGTGCTTTACAAAAATAATTTATTTTTACATAAAAAGATAGATCGCACAACAACAATGATCAATGGTTATTGGTTAAAGGCATAAACCAGATGTGGTTTACATGTGTCATGTCACGTGACAAACAAAGCTAAAAAAATTATGCTTTTTAACTATTGATCATTGTATATGTGTGATCTATCTTTATGTAATAATAAATTAATTTTGTAACGCACTTCAGTGTTTCTGGCCTTAAAAGTCCCATCAAAGGGGGAAGGAACAGTCCTTTGTTCTATACAATCCAGGGATGTGGCCACTACATTCACATTCATGTGTTATCCAGTGTCATGGTGATGATCTCCCTTTTCTATATGGCTTATTTTATTGCCGTTTGGTTTGATAACCTAATGTTCAGAGGTTGTAAATTTTTCAAATAAATTATTTTTGGAGAATCGTGAGAGAATCGTGATCTTCATTCTAAGCAAAAGAATCGTGATTCTCATTTTTCCCAGAATCGTGCAGCTCTACTGTATATATATGTATGTATGTATTGTGAGGGGGTTAACTCGGTAGCGGGTGTGTGTGACCCCCTGGTTGGGCTCCCCACACAAAAACAGGGCCAGCAGACGGAGGTTGTGGTTTTCAAAATCAAAAGGTGCGGTTTATTTCTCTATGTACAGTGACAAAAACACAGCAAAGCCAAAAAGAAACATAAACAAAATAAATCCTGGTCAGTTTGACCTCTGACTAAACATGCAGGTTTCCTAAACTAACAACTGGGATCAGCCTGGTGCTGTCCTAGTCCCTAAGTCCCTGGTTTAGTAAAAGTCCAAACAAATAGCCACACAGGCTTTGCCTCACCGCACAGGGGTTCACTCTCCCTAGACAGTCCACACAGGTCTTGTTCCAGGCATGAGCTAACACCTAATGAATCTGGGAGTTTTTATAGAGGCCTTAAACGAACTGACAGGCTTCAGCTGGTCTCATCAACTCCCTGCCTGCACGACGCCCAGCCCTCTCCCTAGAGGTATGAGTCATCCATGAGCCTACTAGCCTCAGCTGGGCTTATACAACTCTCCACCCTAGTTGTATAAGTCAGCATAAAGCCTGAATCTGGGAGAAATATATCTACCCCCCTGGATGCAACCAGGTGACTTTACCTTCCTGCTGTCACATACCCCCCCCTCTTGTTTTAACCTTGGGGTTGGAACACCAGCAATCAGGCATTCATGTACTCGAGACAAAGCATCCACATTCCCCATTTGAACGCCAGGGCGATGCTTTACTGTGAAGTTGAATTCCTGTAGGGCCAGGAACCACCTATTCACTCTTCTATTTGTCTCCTTGTTTTGAGCCATCCACTTTAACGGAGCGTGATCCGTAACCATGTCAAAGTGCCTACCTAGCAGATAGTACCGAAGGGAATCTAGAGCCCACTTCACCGCTAAACACTCCTTTTCAACCGTGGCGTAATTTACCTCATGGGACTTCAACTTCCTGCTGAGGTAAATGACTGGGTGCTCTTCCCCGTTCCAGACCTGGGACAATACTGCTCCTAACCCCACATCTGACGCATCACTTTGTACGACAAAGTCTTTAGAGAAGTCGGGTGAGTACAACACTGGCTGGCTACATAAGGCTTGTTTCAAGAATTGGAATGCTGCCTCAGCCTCGGGGGTCCATTTAATCATGACCGACCCTTTCCCTTTCGTCAGGTTGGTTAGGGGCACAGCCTTAGAAGCAAAGTGGGGAATGAAGCGCCGATAATAACCCGCGATTCCCAGAAAGGCCCGTACCTGCTTCTTGCTGTTGGGACGTGGCCAACTCTGGATGGCCTCGACTTTGTTGAGTTGGGGTTTTATCACTCCCCTGCCAATGGTGTACCCAAGATATTTGGCCTCCTCCTGCCCAATGGTACACTTCTTGGGGTTAGCCGTAAACCCCGCTTCCCGGATAGAGTCTAGGACTGCTTGCACTTTTGGCAGATGTGAGGCCCAATCTGTGCTATGGACAATTACGTCATCCAGGTAAGCCGCAGCATACTTCCGATGGGGCCTCAGTATCTGGTCCATTTTCCGCTGGAATGTGGCCGGCGCATTCTGTAACCCGAACGGCATTCTCTTATATTGGAACGCCCCGTCTGGGGTTACAAATGCGGTTTTCTCTTTGGCCGACTTGGCCAGGGGAATTTGCCAATACCCTTTTGTGAGGTCAAGAGTCGTCATGTATCGGGCTGTTCCCAGCCGGTCGATCAACTCATCTATACGTGGCATGGGGTAGGTGTCAAATTTTGTAACTTTGTTCAACTGACGAAAATCGTTACAAAATCGCCAGCTCCCATCCGGTTTAGGCACCAACACAATGGGACTAGACCAATCACTTTGGGACTCCTCTATCACCCCTAAGTTCAGCATTTTCTGTACTTCCTCCCGTATTGCCTCCCGTCGGGCCTCTGGGATCCGATAGGGTTTTAACTTCACCCTTTCACCGGGCGGGGTAATAATATCATGCTCTACCCCAGATGTTTGTCCCGGCAGCTCAGAGAACACCTCCTTGTTGCGAAGCACAAACTCCTTAACCTCCTGTTGTTGGGGTTGTGACAAGGTGGCTGCTATTCCAACCTCCGGAATCACGCAACCAGTTTGAGCTGGTGACCAAGTTTCTGCGACTAGGGACTCTCTATCCCTCCAGGCTTTCAACAGATTAACGTGATATATCTGTTCGGGCTTTCGCCTTCCTGGTTGTCTGACCTTGTAATTCACTTCGCTCACTTTTTCCATTATCTCGTAGGGGCCTTGCCATTTGGCAAGGAATTTACTTTCAACCGTAGGGACAAGTACCAATATCCTATCCCCCGGGGAAAAGGTACGGGTCTTTGCTCCACGGTTGTACACTCTCTGCTGTGCCAACTGCGCTTGGGCCAAATGTTCCTTCACGATGGGCATTACCTGTGCAATTCGATCTTGCATCAGGGCGACATGCTCAATCACACTCCTGTGGGGAGAACTCTCACTTTCCCAAGTTTCCTTGGCAATATCCAACAGCCCTCTTGGGTGTCTCCCATACAGTAACTCAAAGGGGGAGAATCCCGTAGAGGATTGGGGCACCTCCCTAATAGCAAACATCAAATAAGGAAGTAGACAGTCCCAATCCTTTCCATCTCTATCCACCACTTTCTTCAACATTTGTTTTAGGGTTTTGTTGAATCTTTCAACCAGCCCATCGGTTTGGGGGTGATACACAGATGTACGCAATTGCGTCACTTTGAACAATTTACACAGCTCTTTCATAACCCGGGACATAAAGGGTGTACCTTGGTCCGTAAGCAGTTCTTTACAAATACCCACCCGGCTAAAAACAAGAGATAGCTCTTTGGCTATGGTTTTGGCCGAGGTATTTCTGAGAGGGATCGCTTCTGGATAACGGGTGGCATAGTCCATTATAACCAATATGTACTGGTGCCCCCTAGCGGACTTGATTATAGGACCTACCAAATCCATTGCGATTCTCTCAAACGGGACCTCAATGATGGGTAGAGGGACCAGCGGGCTACGGAAATGTGGCATCGGGGCCGACCTCTGACACACAGGGCAGGAGGAACAATAATTTTCTATGTCCTTCATCACCCCAGGCCAATAGAATCTCTGTAATACCCTCTCTCGGGTTTTCTCTGTCCCCAGATGACCTCCAAGAATGTGCCCATGGGCCAACTCCAACACCAACTTCCTGTAAGGTTTGGGCACCACAAGCTGCTCAACGGTTTCTTCTGCCCTTTTTGCCACCCGATACAGTAGGTCCTTCTCTACGCTGAAGTATGGGTAAGTGCAGGTATTATCTGGGTTCACTAACTCGCCATCTATTTCCACTACGTTTTCCCGTGCCTTTATTAGGGCGGGGTCTTTTAACTGTTCTGTGGCAAAATTTTCCCTGTGAACCTCCAGATCAGAAAACTCCACAGACGGTAGGTTTTCGTCTGAGGAGGTGGGCTCCTCTCCAGTTTGAGTCTCCCCTGCCAATACTGACAAGGGAAATTCTGGAGAGTCCTCACCACTCTCAGAGGAGTTCTGGCTATCACATTCCTGGTACATACGGGCACCAGTGGGGGGCTCAGGATCATCCCACAGTTCCCAGAACTTCGGAAAATCTCTTCCCACAATGGCATCATGCGGTAATTGAGATACTAACCCCACTGGATGAGAGAGGGTACCTTTGGGGGTCTCGAAACACACTGTAGTCACTGGATACTCTCGGGTGTCCCCATGCACACAAATAACAGCTACCTTGCTATTCCCAGAGACCTCTGTTTTAACTAATTCAGCCTTTATCAGGGTCACAAGGCTACCTGAATCCAGTAATACCACAACATTTCTACCATTAATACACATTTTGCATAAATGTTTCTCAGTTCCCCGAATGGCAGTGCATGCGACTGTCGCACACAGCGACTGACGTCTGTCCGTCAGAAAGTCACATTGCATGGGTTCCTCCACAACCGGGCAATTTGCTGCAATATGTCCCGCTTGCCGGCAGCGGTAGCAAACAATCCTTTTGGCTGCCTCTTGAGCCCCTGACTTCCCAGGCTGTTCTCGCCAAACTTTGGGTAGAGCTCCCACCCTCTCACTCTCTCCACCCTCACCCCTTGGAATCCTCTTATCCGCCCCTGGGGATGGTCTGGTCTTAGGGTGGAAAGTCCGAGAGTCTCTGGAAGAGGCCGTCAGGTTCTCTGTAGCCAAGTATTTCTCTACACGATCCACAAGACCACTGGCCGTCTCTGGGTCTCCATGGCTTACCCACTTTTGGATGGCAGTAGGAAGAGCTCTCAAAAACCGATCCATTACAACACGTTCCACAATCTCTGGTGCGGACAAAGTCTCTGGCTGTAGCCACTTCCTGCTCAGGTGAATGAGATCATACATTTGAGACCTGGGGGGTTTTCCAAGCTGGAAAGTCCAGTTATGCACACGCTGAGCCCGGACAGCCAGGGTGACACCCAGCCTTGCCAATATTTCAGCTTTTAGCATCACATAGTCTTTTGCTTGGTCAGGCTCTAGGTCATAGTAAGCCTTCTGCGATTCACCAGTTAACAGAGGAGCCACCAGTCCAGCCCACTGCTCCTCAGGCCACTTTTCTCTTTCAGCAGTCCTTTCAAATGTTGTCAAAAATACCTCTGGATCATCCTCTCCAGTCATTTTTGTCAATAAACGACTCACCCCAAAGGACGCGGTATTAGTGGGACGGCTTTCCTCACTGGTCTGCAGACGTTGCTGCATTACTGCTTCCATTTGTTGTAGTCTCTGCTCTTGCTTCTGTAACAGGTCTATGAAGCGGGCCTCAGATTGCTGCTGGGCTTGTTGATGAGCTTGCTGCTGGGCTGCAAGGCTCCTTTGCAAACCTGCATTTGTCTGCTGTTGATTGGCATTTGCTAGAGCCAGCTGTTTCAGTATCTCCTCCATGCTGGCTTAAAAAAAACTGCCACTGGTTCTCCACCAACTGTGAGGGGGTTAACTCGGTAGCGGGTGTGTGTGACCCCCTGGTTGGGCTCCCCACACAAAAACAGGGCCAGCAGACGGAGGTTGTGGTTTTCAAAATCAAAAGGTGCGGTTTATTTCTCTATGTACAGTGACAAAAACACAGCAAAGCCAAAAAGAAACATAAACAAAATAAATCCTGGTCAGTTTGACCTCTGACTAAACATGCAGGTTTCCTAAACTAACAACTGGGATCAGCCTGGTGCTGTCCTAGTCCCTAAGTCCCTGGTTTAGTAAAAGTCCAAACAAATAGCCACACAGGCTTTGCCTCACCGCACAGGGGTTCACTCTCCCTAGACAGTCCACACAGGTCTTGTTCCAGGCATGAGCTAACACCTAATGAATCTGGGAGTTTTTATAGAGGCCTTAAACGAACTGACAGGCTTCAGCTGGTCTCATCAACTCCCTGCCTGCACGACGCCCAGCCCTCTCCCTAGAGGTATGAGTCATCCATGAGCCTACTAGCCTCAGCTGGGCTTATACAACTCTCCACCCTAGTTGTATAAGTCAGCATAAAGCCTGAATCTGGGAGAAATATATCTACCCCCCTGGATGCAACCAGGTGACTTTACCTTCCTGCTGTCACAGTATATATATATATATATATATATATATATATATATATATATATATAGCATATAGCATATATATGTGTGTGTGTGTTTATTTTAATGTGTATGTGTAATATATACACATACATACAGATATATATATATCTATATATAAATATATCTATATATGTACGGTATATATCGATCTATATATATATATATATATATATAGATAGATAGATAGATAGATATCTATATACATACAGGTGTATATATAGATATATATATCTATATATAGATATATTATATATATTTTTTTTATTTACATGTTCACGTCTCTGGCTGGGTTCACACTTGTACAATGCGGGAACCAGCGTGATCCCTGTGCGGTTTCCACATCGCACCTGCATTGACATCTGCGCACCGCTACGGCTGTCAATGTAAAGTTAATGAAACCCCCAGATCATTTCACAGATCGCAGTGTGAACTATGAAATGGTGCAGCAATCGGATCCGCTGGGTGTGAACACCCATACGATCCGTTTCAGTGCGGGCCACATAAAGGGTCCTGTATCATTTTTGTGCAAATGCAATATGATTTAAATTAATATCGCACAAACATTGCATGTGATATGCACAGCAATGCGTCCCGCGGGAGTCAGAACCCGGAAGTGGTGCAAATACCTGTATTAGACAGGCATCTGCACCCCCTCCCCTCTGAAAGGTGCCAAATGTGACACCGGAGGGGGGGTGGGTTCCAAAAAGCGGAGGTTCACTTTTTGTTTGAACCTCCGCTTTAATGTCAAAACCGCTGGCAACAAAAGTGAGTACACCCCTAAGTAAAAATGTCCAAATTGGGCTCAATTAGCCATTTTCCCTCCCCGGTGTCATGTGACTTGTTAGTGTTACAAGGTCTCAGGTGTGAATGGGGATCAGGTGTGTTAAATTTGGTGTTATCGCTCTCAGTTTCTCATGCTAGGAGATATTTACTATAAATCGATGCGCCGATGACGTCAAACGCATGCGCACTAGCGGGCCGGCTTCATTGACGCTTTTCTGAATGGGTTCTTGCAGGCCCGAGCACGCATGCGTGTGACGTCATCGCTGCTCCGACCAATCACAGCGCCAGAGCGGCGATACATTGACGGCAGTGACGGGACATCGAGGCAAGATGGCGGTGGTGACCGAGGACCGCTGCGGGGGCTTCGATCTCAGGTAAACCATTCATAATGAGCTAGTATGCTATGCATACTAGCTCATTATGCCTTTCTTTTGCAGGGTTTTTAAAAAAAAATAATGGCTTTACTTCCTCTTTAACTTTTATTTATATAGGAAGGCTAGTATGCTAGCCTGAAATTATGGGAGGAGTTCGAGGGGTACTTATACAGACCATCCACGAGGGTCAGCGTCGGCTGTAGTGCGCGGTATTCGTCATCATCAGCCGACGCCTTACGACTCGCAACGTCCGTGTAGTTGCTTTCGTACCTTCCAGCTTCGCTCGCAGTTGATCGTATCCCCGCTCGCGGTCGCAGGTAGGACCGGCCGTTACCGTTCGTACGAATCGTAGCGCCGGTACACGTTTCTTCTTTTTCAAAATCACACGGTTCATAACCCCGTGTTTTCCGTCTGCATCGTATGTTTATCGACTAGTCCAGTTGTCTTTCGTACCCTGTCACACCCACGTTGCTACCGGTAACGGTCCGTCCAGACACTACGGCTCTCAGAGCTGTTGTACGAATTACTCACAGCTCGCAAGGCTCTCGCCTCAGTCGCACATCCGATACCCAGTCGTCGGACTGGTATCCCACACTGCACTTCCTTATCTCTAGTCACTGATGCCCTACACCTCCTACGATACTCTACCTTCACCTTACTGATGCCCCACACCTCCTACTTACACCATATACCAAACAGTCTGGGCCGGCTCTTGTCGCTAACAATCGGCACCACAGGCCGGACCCTCGACAATCACAAGCCCCTTCAACTTCGAAACAACGAACACCCGTCCGAGTCCAGCCGTATCTCCGGCGCTATGATTCGGACCCGGGAAATTCAAATCCCCGCCTTGCACCCGTTATCAGCCCGTATACAGGCACAGCATCGGCTTAGAGATTCGGATCTCTGGCATCCACGTTGGTTCCGAGCACAGTCGCACCACCGGCTCATCGGCTCGGACCTACAAACATCGAACCGCTAAACCATCCGAATTCAGTCGTAGCATAGGCTCAAACTTTCGAACCAATGGCATTCCCAAGCGATCCGAGTCCAGTCGCTTCACCGGCTCAATCGACTCGGATCTCTAGCAACAGACCCTCCTATCCGTTCCGAACCCAGTCGTAGCATCGGCTCAAAGGTTTGGATCCTCTGCTAACATGGCCGATCTGGGCTCAGTCACACCACCGGCTCGTCGGCTCGGGTCCACAAACATCGAACTTTCGAGCTGATCCGAATTCAGTCGTAGCAGCGGCTCAAATTTTCGGCTCTATGGCATTTTCAATCGGTCGAGTCACAGTCGCACCACCGGCGCATACCGCTCCGATCTTCAGCAGTAAACTTCTTTAACCGATCCGAATCCAGTCGTAGCATCGGCTCCAAGTTTCGGATCCTCGGCTGAAACAACCAATTCGTTCGCAGTCGCATACCCGGCTCTAAGCAGCTCCGACCCATACCTCCGATACAACGTCGAACGTCTCAGAACGTTACGAATCCAGCCGTAGCATCGGCCACAATGATTCGAACCCCAAGCCGCTATACACACGCATTACTTACCACTCCCGTTTCATCACGAAACGGCCATCCCCACACACTCGAAAGTCACAAACTCTTCTTCTTTCGTCTCCTTAAGGCATTTGTTCCTCGCAAGCGCTGCGAGCGTTCGACGAGTGGTTGCACACCAGCCACTCACCTCCTCCAGTAGTCAAACGGCTACTCACCGATTTCTCTATCCCTTTCCACCACACACGTCAGTTTAGATCGAGTTTCCATCCCGTCCACCCTGCAATCCAGGTCGGACGATATTTCCCGAAAAAAAAAAAAAGGGGCAGGGGGTCTTACACACTTCTTCACCCGGGAGCTACCTACCGCTCCCACAACTCTTCACGCCTACAAAAAAAAAAAAAAAGAAGAAATATATATATATATATATATATATATATATATATCTCCATGTCACCCTCCTCACAGGTCCCGGTCGACCCATGTCTCGACCTCAACCAAGACGGGGCTCAAGTCAGGTGCGTAAACGCAAGGCCCCTCCTTGCTTTCTCTCCGCAATCTTTCACGACATATTTGTCTTCACATACACAATTCGACCGCTCACCAGGCGCTAGCAACTGCCACATACTTCTACGCATGACACTCTGTTTTCGAAGCCGATCCGAGATCCTTCACTACGCAGACAAGGTCGCCAACATCACCTTGCTGGCAGTGCAGGAGTTGGCAGACCGACCACACGTCATTGAACTACAGATCGAAACATTCCTACTTAGTATACCAGACTCCAGCTACCCGCCCCAGTACGCCCTGGGGGCTCTGGTTCATCAGTCTGTGCCAAGCACAGACGGCACCCGAGCTAACGGTTACCTAGCCAGTCACCTCCTGGCTCACCTCGGTTGCCACGCACTCTTTTGAGTTTTCCAAATTACACTCAACAAGCGCTCGTACGCAAAACTTGGCTGTCCTCTGCGCCTGTCATTCCTTATTCTGTCCATCCTCCCTTCCTTCTCCCTACCCACTTTCGTACCTCCTCTATCCCCTCCATACCTGGCATCTCACTCTATAAACATACATTCCCCCCCCCCTTTTTCTTTCTCGTTTTTTCTCCAGCCCCCAACATGTCGCAGACCGACTGCGATGACTTTACCTTCGTCCCACCGTCACCACGTTCGGGTTCAGCGGACGACTCCACACAGTCCCTCAGGGCTGGACCATCCCCAGGCTTACAGCCGAACTACGCCGTAGGGGCATCCCCTACCCGGCCACGGCCAGGAAAACCAAGCTGTTAGGCTGCTGTTCCATAACCAGCGGCAACTCTACCAGACAAATTCCGCTGCAGTCGATATCCTCGGCATCACTCAGCTACACGCCTTGGTGACCACACTGGCAACCGCAGTCACCGACGTCCAGGCTAGAGTAGGGGCCCTGGAAACACGGTCAGCCGCGCCCCTATCAGCCCCAGTCTCCACCGTCGTTACCGAACCCCCCACTGCAGGTACGCCCGACGCTTGCACCCCTTTTTCTTCGCACCTGGTCCCAGCGGGCATCAGGAAGGACATCCTAAGCGCTAGGACGCGAACCTAGCGTCCCCACGCATCTTCGGCACAGGTCATAACAGGGAACAAGCCGCGTGCCTAGGGGGACGTCTCAGTCATCCTAATGGCCAAGGACCCCAGGCTCGCTCGCAAACTCGAAAGCGACAAGTTCGTGGTAGCCTCTGGAAGCCTTAGAGATATAACCAGTCCTCCCAGTCAGACTAGGATGTCCAATTTGAGCACCGGGGGGCGCAGCCATCTCCAGCAACTTAATTTCAAGGGTTGCTTTTACCCCACCGCAAACTTCTGCACATCCGCCTCCTGTGCCAGAAGGCTCTCCCTAGAAATACCTGCGGCGCCAAGCAGCAGAGTCCAGCTAGACCAGGCCACATGCACTTCGGGCGGCTCGACTTTCTCTCCTCACATCCAACTTCCTCTCTAGCAGCCTTTCTAGTACAGGGGACACTACAGGGTTCCACATCGGACTCATTACACTGCCTGACTCATTCCAAAACTACCCAGTCAAACTCCTGCATACCCTCACAGGAGTTCTCCCGATGGTTTAGGATTCTTGTGAGATCTAAGAAATCCAAGAGAGGTCTTTAAAACCTTGACGTGCCCACAACCGTGAAGAAAGTAGAAAGACCGGCACAGTTTATCTCCTTCCTGGTAATCATTCTAGACAAACGCGCCATGCGGGCCAGCCCACCTCTCGGTGGATTCACCCGCATCAGGACAGTCATCCATACGTCTACCGACACGCAAGGGTGCACTAACCCACAGCTACAATCCCTACTGGGCATGCTCAAACCACGATGAGGATCGTCTCTCAAGGGCGATCCTTTATCGCACGCTTCTTAGTGTTCCTCTCCCAGGCACAAGACCCTGACCAAGTCATTAAGCTAGACGCAGCCTCCGTAGCAGGATCTGGCCATGGGGGACCAATTCCTTGAGACCGGATAGGTAGACCCTTGTTTATCCCATCAGCATTCTCTTCGTCACCTCAGATAATCACGGACGTAGCAGCTTCCACAAGCTTCGCTGCAACTTTTGGCCATCATCGGTTTCAGGAGATCCGATCCATCAGAGATGCTCACAATTCCGCTTTTAGTCAGTCCTCCTCTCTATTTGAGATCTACCCCATAGTCGCAGCAACTCAAGTACGGGGCAGCCCCGGGCAGGACAGACCGCCACGTTCGCCACAGACAACCAGGCTACAGCCACAGTCGTTAACAAAGGCAGGTCAATAAATCGTTGTCCATCATGTCCTTCCCACGCAGGCTGTTGCTACTTTCCCTACAACATCAGCTCAGTAGCCTCAGTGTCCACATCCCCGGTTAATGCAACACCTCGGCCGACGCGCTATCCCGCTTGACCATGCCACATCCTTTCACAGAAGCCGGAGCCGACTCAACCATGTCCGGCGTCCCACATTAGTCGCAACCAACTCTGGAATCGGATAGCACCTCCACGGTGCTACCTCCCTCATCAATGCATCCTGATCCGCCAACACACTACAGGTGGCGGCAACCACACTCTAGTACCAAACGCTTACCAGTGACCAGCGCAATACTCCGGGACATGTCTGCTATCCTTTCACGTTCTCCCTTCGGTCTATGGCCCAGCCTGGTAGTTCAGGCAGCCATTTACCTAGCCTTTTACGATTTTACGGCCCGGCGAATTACTATCACCAGCCCTAAATGCCGTGTACTACTCGGGCACCACCCGACTCGCCACCAAATTCATTTCATCCTACACCCGACGGTATCGGAAATGATACAACCCGGTCCCGGAGTAGACATTAAACCTTTCCAGACACACAACGCCATGGCCGTTCTACGGTAATTGGTAAACTCTGCTGTCCGAGCCATCTGAGGACAGCCCTCTACTACCTTTCCCAACTGAACCCCTAAGCGGGAACCAGTTCATCAGCCACGTCAGAACACTCCTGAGCATCTCGGGCCTTGACCCAGGATGTTACTCAGGACTCGCTTTCGCATTAGAGCAGCCCCAGCAACATCACGAAACAGAGTTCCTGACCACGCAATAAGGAAGATGGGCAGGTGGAAATCCTTGGGTTTCGCCCGACACGTCCCCGATCCTCAGTCAGAAATATCACGAGCCTTTAACAGTCTCGCTCTATAGTGGTTTACCTGACATAATAGATCAATTCCTTCCTAACCTTGTGTGACTTTTTGGCCCCTTTCTTTGGCATACCGTACAAAAGGCCAAGCCACACTTCAGGTCTTATTTGTGTTGTTAGTCTTGTGACGTGTTTATGTGATCCATATCTCTTCAGACAGAGGGCTCCGACCAATAGGAAGGCTAGTATGCTAGCCTGAAATTATGGGAGGAGTTCGAGGGGTACTTATACAGACCATCCACGAGGGTCAGCGTCGGCTGTAGTGCGCGGTACCCACCCACCCATATCTCCCTTTTCTAGGGCACTCCTCTACAACCAATTCTCAGCAGAATTATCTATCACTTCTATTCAGGTATGGCCCCTTTCTTTGGCATACTGTACAAAAGGCCAGGCCACACTTCAGGTCTTATTTGTGTTGTTAGTCTTGTGACGTGTTTATGTGATCCATATCTCTTCGGACAGAGGGCTCCGACCATAAATATATATATATTTACCGTATATACTCGAGTATAAGCCGAGATTTTCAGCCCTTTTTTTGGGGCTGAAAGTCCCCCCCCCTCGGCTTATACTCGAGTCATCGAAATTTTTACATTGTAAATATTACCTGTAAAGAAGTTGCGGCTGCAGCGTCCATCGTTCAAATTCCGCGGCGTCCATCGTTCAAATTCCACGGTCTCTTCCTGTTCCTTCCGTGATAGGCGAATCTCATCAGACACTCTCCGCCTATCACGAACGTTCTCTCATCCTCAGTTTTCCAGCAGACGTCTGTGATTGGCGGAACACCCAACACAGTGTCTGCTGGGAAAACTGAGGATGAGAGAATGATCGTGATAGGTGGAGAGTGTCTGCTGAGAATCGCCTATCACGGAAGGAACAGGAAGAGACCGCGGAATTTGAACGATGGATGCCGCGGAATTTGAACGATGGACGCCGCAGCCGCAACTTCTTTACAGGTAATATTTACAATGTAAAATAGGGAACAGCGAGCTAGGGAACAGTGGACAGTGAGGCATCGGCTTATACTCGAGTCAGTAAGGTTTCCCAGTTTTTTTGGCAACATTAGGTACCTCGGCTTATACTCGAGTCGGCTTATACTCGAGTATATACGGTATATATATATATATATATATATATATATTGTGACAGCAGGAAGGTAAAGTCACCTGGTTGCATCCAGGGGGGTAGGTATATTTCTCCCAGATTCAGGCTTTATGCCGACTTATACAACTAGGGAGAGAGTTGATGAAGCCCAGCTGAGGCTAGTGGGCTCATGGATGATTCATACCTCTAGGGAGAGGGCTGGGCGTCGTGCAGGCAGGGAGTTGATGAGACCAGCTGAAGCTTGTCAGCTCGTTTAGGGCCTCTATAAAAACTCCCAGATTCATTAGGTGTTTGCTCATGCCTGGACCCAGACCTGTGTGGACTGTCTAGGGAGAGTGAACCCCTGTGCGGTGAGACAAAGCCTGTGTGGCTATTTGTTTGGACATTTACTAAACCAGGGACTTAGGGACTAGGACAGCACCAGGCTGATCCCAGTTGTTAGTTAGGAAACCTGCATGTTTAGTCAGAGGTCAAGCTGACCAGGGTTTATTTTGTTTATGTTTCTTTTTGCTTTGCTGTGTTTTTTTTTGTCACTGTAAATAGAGAAATAAACCGCACCTTTTTGATCTTGAAAACCACAACCTCCGTCTGCTGGGCCTGTTTTTGTGTGGGGAGCCCATCCAGGGGATCACACACACCCGCTGCCGAGCGAACCCCCCCACAGTTGGTGGAGAACCAGTGGCAGTTTTTTTTTAAGCCAGCATGGAGGAGATACTGAAACAGCTGGCTCTAGCAAATGCCAATCAACAGCAGACAAATGCAGGTTTGCAAAAGAGCCTTGCAGCTCAACAACAGAGCTTCGCAGCCCAGCAGCAAGCTCATCAACAGAGCCTTGCAGCCCAGCAGCAAGCTCACCAACAGAGTCTGGAAGCTCAGCAACAAGCCCAGCAGCAATCTGAGGCCCGCTTCATAGACCTGTTACAGAAGCAAGAGCAGAGACTACAACAAATGGAAGCAGTAATGCAGCAACGTCCGCAGACCAGTGAGGAAAGCCGTCCCACTAATACCGCGTCCTTTGGGGTGAGTCGTTTATTGACAAAAATGACTGGAGAGGATGATCCAGAGGTATTTTTGACCACATTTGAAAGGACTGCTGAAAGAGAAAAGTGGCCTGAGGAGCAGTGGGCTGGACTGGTGGCTCCTCTGTTAACTGGTGAATCGCAGAAGGCTTACTATGACCTAGAGCCTGACCAAGCAAAAGACTATGTGATGCTAAAAGCTGAAATATTGGCAAGGCTGGGTGTCACCCTGGCTGTCCGGGCTCAGCGTGTGCATAACTGGACTTTCCAGCTTGGAAAACCCCCCAGGTCTCAAATGTATGATCTCATTCACCTGAGCAGGAAGTGGCTACAGCCAGAGACTTTGTCCGCACCAGAGATTGTGGAACGTGTTGTAATGGATCGGTTTTTGAGAGCTCTTCCTACTGCCATCCAAAAGTGGGTAAGCCATGGAGACCCAGAGACGGCCGGTGGTCTTGTGGATCGTGTAGAGAAATACTTGGCTACAGAGAACCTGACGGCCTCTTCCAGAGACTCTCGGACTTTCCAGCCTAAGACCAGACCATCCCCAGGGGCGGATAAGAGGATTCCAAGGGGTGAGGGTGGAGAGAGTGAGAGGGTGGGAGCTCTACCCAAAGTTTGGCGAGAACAGCCTGGGAAGTCAGGGGCTCAAGAGGCAGCCAAAAGGATTGTTTGCTACCGCTGCCGGCAAGCGGGACATATTGCAGCAAATTGCCCGGTTGTGGAGGAACCCATGCAATGTGACTTTCTGACGGACCGACGTCAGTCGCTGTGTGCGACAGTCGCATGCACTGCCATTCGGGGAACTGAGAAACATTTATGCAAAATGTGTATTAATGGTAGAAATGTTGTGGTATTGCTGGATTCAGGTAGCCTTGTGACCCTGATAAAGGCTGAATTAGTTAAAACAGAGGTCTCTGGGAATAGCAAGGTAGCTGTTATTTGTGTGCATGGGGACACCCGAGAGTATCCAGTGACTACAGTGTGTTTCGAGACCCCCAAAGGTACCCTCTCTCATCCAGTGGGGTTAGTATCTCAATTACCGCATGATGCCATTGTGGGAAGGGATTTTCCGAAGTTCTGGGAACTGTGGGATGATCCTGAGCCCCCCACTGGTGCCCCTATGTACCAGGAATGTGATAGCCAGAACTCCTCTGAGAGTGGTGAGGACTCTCCAGAATTTCCCTTGTCAGTATTGGCAGGGGAGACTCAAGAAACTGGAGAGGAGCCCACCTCCTCAGACGAAAACCTACCGTCTGTGGAGTTTTCTGATCTTGAGGTTCACAGGGAAAATTTTGCCACAGAACAGTTAAAAGACCCCGCCCTAATAAAGGCACGGGAAAACGTAGTGGAAATAGATGGCGAGTTAGTGAACCCAGATAATACCTGCACTTACCCATACTTCAGCGTAGAGAAGGACCTACTGTATCGGGTGGCAAAAAGGGCAGAAGAAACCGTTGAGCAGCTTGTGGTGCCCAAACCTTACAGGAAGTTGGTGTTGGAGTTGGCCCATGGGCACATTCTTGGAGGTCATCTGGGGACAGAGAAAACCCGAGAGAGGGTATTACAGAGATTCTATTGGCCTGGGGTGATGAAGGACATAGAAAATTATTGTTCCTCCTGCCCTGTGTGTCAGAGGTCGGCCCCGATGCCACATTTCCGTAGCCCGCTGGTCCCTCTACCCATCATTGAGGTCCCGTTTGAGAGAATCGCAATGGATTTGGTAGGTCCTATAATCAAGTCCGCTAGGGGGCACCAGTACATATTGGTTATAATGGACTATGCCACCCGTTATCCAGAAGCGATCCCTCTCAGAAATACCTCGGCCAAAACCATAGCCAAAGAGCTATCTCTTGTTTTTAGCCGGGTGGGTATTTGTAAAGAACTGCTTACGGACCAAGGTACACCCTTTATGTCCCGGGTTATGAAAGAGCTGTGTAAATTGTTCAAAGTGACGCAATTGCGTACATCTGTGTATCACCCCCAAACCGATGGGCTGGTTGAAAGATTCAACAAAACCCTAAAACAAATGTTGAAGAAAGTGGTGGATAGAGATGGAAAGGATTGGGACTGTCTACTTCCTTATTTGATGTTTGCTATTAGGGAGGTGCCCCAATCCTCTACGGGATTCTCCCCCTTTGAGTTACTGTATGGGAGACACCCAAGAGGGCTGTTGGATATTGCCAAGGAAACTTGGGAAAGTGAGAGTTCTCCCCACAGGAGTGTGATTGAGCATGTCGCCCTGATGCAAGATCGAATTGCACAGGTAATGCCCATCGTGAAGGAACATTTGGCCCAAGCGCAGTTGGCACAGCAGAGAGTGTACAACCGTGGAGCCAAGACCCGTACCTTTTCCCCGGGGGATAGGATATTGGTACTTGTCCGTACGGTTGAAAGTAAATTCCTTGCCAAATGGCAAGGCCCCTACGAGATAATGGAAAAAGTGAGCGAAGTGAATTACAAGGTCAGACAACCAGGAAGGCGAAAGCCCGAACAGATCTATCACGTTAATCTGTTGAAAGCCTGGAGGGATAGAGAGTCCCTAGTCGCAGACACTTGGTCACCAGCTCAAACTGGTTGCGTGATTCCGGAGGTTGGAATAGCAGCCACCTTGTCACAACCCCAACAACAGGAGGTTAAGGAGTTTGTGCTTCGCAACAAGGAGGTGTTCTCTGAGCTGCCGGGACAAACATCTGGGGTAGAGCATGATATTATTACCCCGCCCGGTGAAAGGGTGAAGTTAAAACCCTATCGGATCCCAGAGGCCCGACGGGAGGCAATACGGGAGGAAGTACAGAAAATGCTGAACTTAGGGGTGATAGAGGAGTCCCAAAGTGATTGGTCTAGTCCCATTGTGCTGGTGCCTAAACCGGATGGGAGCTGGCGATTTTGTAACGATTTTCGTCAGTTGAACAAAGTTACAAAATTTGACACCTACCCCATGCCACGTATAGATGAGTTGATCGACCGGCTGGGAACGGCCCGATACATGACGACTCTTGACCTCACAAAAGGGTATTGGCAAATTCCCCTGGCCAAGTCGGCCAAAGAGAAAACCGCATTTGTAACCCCAGACGGGGCGTTCCAATATAAGAGAATGCCGTTCGGGTTACAGAATGCGCCGGCCACATTCCAGCGGAAAATGGACCAGATACTGAGGCCCCATCGGAAGTATGCTGCGGCTTACCTGGATGACGTAATTGTCCATAGCACAGATTGGGCCTCACATCTGCCAAAAGTGCAAGCAGTCCTAGACTCTATCCGGGAAGCAGGGTTTACGGCTAACCCCAAGAAGTGTACCATTGGGCAGGAGGAGGCCAAATATCTTGGGTACACCATTGGGAGGGGAGTAATAAAACCCCAACTCAACAAAGTCGAGGCCATCCAGAGTTGGCCACGTCCCAACAGCAAGAAGCAGGTACGAGCCTTTCTGGGAATAGCGGGGTATTATCGGCGCTTCATTCCCCACTTTGCTTCTAAGGCTGTGCCCCTAACCAACCTGACGAAAGGGAAAGGGTCGGTCATGATTAAATGGACCCCCGAGGCTGAGGCAGCATTCCAATTCTTGAAACAAGCCTTATGTAGCCAGCCAGTGTTGTACTCACCCGACTTCTCTAAAGACTTTGTCGTACAAAGTGATGCGTCAGATGTGGGGTTAGGAGCAGTATTGTCCCAGGTCTGGAACGGGGAAGAGCACCCAGTCATTTACCTCAGCAGGAAGTTGAAGTCCCATGAGGTAAATTACGCCACGGTTGAAAAGGAGTGTTTAGCGGTGAAGTGGGCTCTAGATTCCCTTCGGTACTATCTGCTAGGTAGGCACTTTGACATGGTTACGGATCACGCTCCGTTAAAGTGGATGGCTCAAAACAAGGAGACAAATAGAAGAGTGAATAGGTGGTTCCTGGCCCTACAGGAATTCAACTTCACAGTAAAGCATCGCCCTGGCGTTCAAATGGGGAATGTGGATGCTTTGTCTCGAGTACATGAATGCCTGATTGCTGGTGTTCCAACCCCAAGGTTAAAACAAGAGGGGGGGGTATGTGACAGCAGGAAGGTAAAGTCACCTGGTTGCATCCAGGGGGGGTAGGTATATTTCTCCCAGATTCAGGCTTTATGCCGACTTATACAACTAGGGAGAGAGTTGATGAAGCCCAGCTGAGGCTAGTGGGCTCATGGATGATTCATACCTCTAGGGAGAGGGCTGGGCGTCGTGCAGGCAGGGAGTTGATGAGACCAGCTGAAGCTTGTCAGCTCGTTTAAGGCCTCTATAAAAACTCCCAGATTCATTAGGTGTTTGCTCATGCCTGGACCCAGACCTGTGTGGACTGTCTAGGGAGAGTGAACCCCTGTGCGGTGAGACAAAGCCTGTGTGGCTATTTGTTTGGACATTTACTAAACCAGGGACTTAGGGACTAGGACAGCACCAGGCTGATCCCAGTTGTTAGTTAGGAAACCTGCATGTTTAGTCAGAGGTCAAGCTGACCAGGGTTTATTTTGTTTATGTTTCTTTTTGCTTTGCTGTGTTTTTTTTTGTCACTGTAAATAGAGAAATAAACCGCACCTTTTTGATCTTGAAAACCACAACCTCCGTCTGCTGGGCCTGTTTTTGTGTGGGGAGCCCATCCAGGGGATCACACACACCCGCTGCCGAGCGAACCCCCCCACAATATATATATATATATATATATATTATTCTACCTGCATTAAAATGCTATTATTAAAAGTAATATTTATATAATTTTTAATTTATTAGTAAAAAAAATTGTAAACCCTAAAATACGGTTTTACCCATGGACTGTTCTATTACAGTTATACAGGGTTTATATTTGTATACTTTATTAAATAAAATAAAAAAATTATAAATGTATTTTTCATTTATATGAATGGTGCATTACATATGTGGATTCCATTCATTTACTATACACCATTCACATTTAAATAGGCACATGTATGATCTTTAAATATTGATAAAAAACAATGTTTTTTAATAATTAGGTTAATGTATATTGTGTAGGGGGAATGTAACTTTATTATTTTATTAATATGTGGTGTATAATGTGTCCTGGTTCGTGATCAACTTTTGTATTTTACACTTCCTCATACTGTAATCCCGCTACATCGCAGGAGATTACAGTGAGAGGAGCCGTTCTCAGGAGTTCCCGGCGTTTGTAGCTCGCCTTTCCACTCAACATGAGAAGCGAGCTACAGAGCTTCATACACAGGCACTCAGAGGAGAGCGATCTCCTCTGAGAATGCCTGAGAACTGAATAGCAGTATTTTACCGCAGTTTCATAAAAGGACACCTGTGTTTCTTGAAAATCAGCCAGCCACCAACTTGCAGGACAAAAGGGCAGAAAACTTTAATTACTGAAACCACTTGAATGCTCAAGATTGATGTGTGTTACTTGGTCTATTGATTCAGTATTAAAGAAAACCTATCCAAATAGGACAATATGTAAACCTTCAACATCAATGTTTTTCAAGCACCACAATCCCCTCTAAAACTCAAGGTGCTCTGATAAGCAAATTAATAACTATTGGTCCTAAAATATGATATACAGTGAGTACGGAAAGTATTCAGACCCCCTTACATTTTTCACTCTTTGTTATATTGCAGCCATTTGCTAAAATCATTTAAGTTCATTTTTTTTCCTCAATGTACACACAGCACCCCATATTGACAGAAAAATACAGAATTGTTGACATTTTTGCAGATTTATTAAAAAAGAAAAACTGAAATGTCACATGGTCCTAAGTATTCAGACCCTTTGCTGTGACACTCATATATTTAACTCAGGTGCTGTCCATTTCTTCTGATCATCCTTGAGATGGTTCTACACCTTCATTTGAGTCCAGCTGTGTTTGATTATACTGATTGGACTTGATTACGAAAGCCACACACCTGTCTATATAAGACCTTACAGCTCACAGTGCATGTCAGAGCAAATGAGAATCATGAGGTCAAAGGAACTGCCTGAAGAGCTCAGAGACAGAATTGTGGCAAGGCACAGATCTGGCCAAGGTTACTGCTGCACTTAAGGTTCCTAAGAGCACAGTGGCCTCCATAATCCTTAAATGGAAGACGTTTGGGACGACCAGAACCCTTCCTAGAGCTGGCCGTCTGGTCAAACTGAGCTATCGGGGGAGAAGAGCCTTGGTGAGAGAGGTAAAGAAGAACCCAAAGATCACTGTGGCTGAGCTCCAGACATGCAATCGGGAGATGGGAGAAAGTTGTAGAAAGTCAACCATCACTGCAGCCCTCCACCAGTCGGGGTTTTATGGCAGAGTGGCCCGACGGAAGCCTCTCCTCAGTGCAAGACACATGAAAGCCTGCATGGAGTTTGCTAAAAAAAACACCTGAAGGACTCCAAGATGGTGAGAAATAAGATTCTCTGGTCTGATGAGACCAAGAGAGAACTTTTTGGCCTTAATTCTAAGCGGTATGTGTGGAGAAAAACAGGCACTGCTCATCACCTGTCCAATACAGTCCCAACAGTGAAGCATGGTGGTGGCAGCATCATGCTGTGGGGGTGTTTTTCAGCTGCAGGGACAGGACGACTGGTTGCAATAGAGGGAAAGATGAATGCGGCCAAGTACAAGGATATCCTGGACGAAAACCTTCCCCAGAGTGCTCAGGACCTCAGACTGTGCCGAAGGTTTACCTTCCAACAAGACAATGATCCTAAGCACACAGCTAAAATAACGAAGGAGTGGCTTCACAACAACTCCGTGACTGTTCTTGAATGGCCCAGCCAGAGCCCTGACCTAAACCCAATTGAGCATCTCTGGAGAGATCTAAAAATGGCTGTCCACCAACGTTTACCATCCAACATGACAGAACTGGAGAGGATCTGCAAGGAGGAATGGCAGAGGATCCCCAAATCCAGGTGTAAAAAAACTTGTTGCATCTTTCCCAAAAAGACTCATGGCTGTATTAGATCAAAAGGGTGCTTCTACTAAATACCGAGCAAAGGGTCTGAATACTTAGGACCATGTGATATTTCAGTTTTTCTTTTTTAACAAATCTGCAAAAATGTCAACAATTCTGTGTTTTTCTGTCAATATGGGGTGCTGTGTGTACATTAATGAGGAAAAAAATGAACTTAAATGATTTTAGCAAATGGCTGCAATATAAGAAAGAGTGAAAAATTTAAGGGAGTCTGAATACTTTCCGTACCCACTGTACATGCTTAGTGTCCAATAGTAAAGCTTTTGGAGGGAAGGGGGTTGTTTCTTGACCTTGCACTTGCATATGAAGTTGTTCTGAATTTTAAGGGGTTCCAGAGTTCTGGAGGAGTCATTGATAGGTGCATGCAGGTATATCACAGTACTCACTTTTGTTTAATGTTGTGTGCTTAAAGTTTTTTTCATTGGAGATGTTCACCATAAATATTGTCTGCTAATATCTAGTATTTTATAATATGTATATAGCATGTTGTTCTGTCAGTAACCGAGGAAACAAAGTGAGATATGGATTAACCTATTGTCCAGAATGATTTTTGCCTGTATATAATATTTGCCTATTTATTTGTAGGATGAACTTAAGTCTCCAAGAAACAATGGCACCAATGTCAGAGATGGATCAGCAGTTTCGAAAGGAACAATGGATAGTGGCTTAGGTTATGAAGATGAGCGTGTAGTCAATCATCTACCAGGAATAGTAGAGGCAGCTTCTCCAAGGAGAACACATGTTTTGAATAATGGTAAGAGAAACCACTTATTTTTTGTACTTATGGTTTAAAGTGATTCTTCCAGGAAGTGTCAGAGCTTGCCCACTTACTTTTGCTCCTCTATATTTTTGTTGGCCCATCTTTATGATGGGCTGCCTCATTGTTAATTATAAAGGATGACTGTAAGGAGGCAGGATGGGGTGGGCAAGCTTTGAAACTATTAGGAAGGACCATTGACTACTTGACCATTAAAGTAATACTAAACCCACAGGGCGAGATTTACTAAAATGGGAGCACTAATGAATCTGGTGAAGCTGTGCATAGTAGTCAATCAGCTTCTAACTTCAGTTTGTTCAGTACAGGCATACCCCACTTTTAAGTACACAATGGCTTTTATTTACTAAAGCTGGAAAGCGCAAAATCTGTCTCACTTCTGCATGAAAACCAATGAGCTTCCAGGTTTTATTACCAGGCTTAATTGAACAAGCTGGGGTTAGAAGCTCTATGCAGAAGTGAGCCTGATTTTGGGCTTTCCAGCTTTAGTAAATAAAACCCATTGTGTACTTAAAAGTGGGGTATGCCTGTAAAGCTTTCACTAAAAAACCTGGAAGCTGGTTGGTTTCTTCGCAGAGTTGCACCAGATTTTGCAATCTCCAGTTTTAGTTAATCAACCCCACACTGTTTAATTGACATTGGGGGTTATTTACTAAAGGCAAATCCACTGTGCACTACAAGTGCACTTGGAAGAGCAGTCACTGTAGATCTGAGGGGAAGATCTGAAATCTACAGTGACTGCTCTTCCAACTGCACTTGCAGTGCACTTGGAAGTTCACAATGGATTTGCCTTTAGTAAATAACTCCCAAAGTCTCTTCTATTTCTGCATTTGGATGATGGCTTTGTAATTATGTTAATTAAAAAAACAAAACATTTAAGTACCTCTTTCCTAATAAATAAAAAGGCTGTCACATGACCCAGATCTTTCCCACCCTGTCTGCATAGGAACATATGCAGGAGGAGCTTCTAATCCTCTGCTGTTCAAAAAAAAAAAAAAAAACAGCCGTTGAAATACAGAGTAAAAATAAATATCTAATATCAATAAACTGTTTTAAATTGGCATACAAATATATATTTGAAATCAAATCTTTTTTTTTTTGTGGCCAATAACATGGTGTGGGCACATTTCTGCCAGTCACAGGCTGTGTCACGCCTCTCCGATCTGTGTATTAGAATAACAGGGAGTCAAAGCCTCCATTAATCTACATGTAATATCCCACCCCCATTGTGTTTGGCTGGTTAGTGGGTGTGGAGGAGGAGGGAGGGAGTGGGTTGTCATTTACCACTGTGTATACCCCCACATGTGTGACTCTATAGTGACATGGGCTGCTCAGATGTGATAGAGAGGAATTGCTCAGCATAGAAATTCACTGACAACCGAGCATGTGCATAGTTACCACCAAAGCTGCAAAATCCCTAGCTGAACTGGGGACATGTACAGAAGGTGGAGATAGAAAGCAGCAGGATCAACCAGGTTTTTTGCAGAATACAGAAAATGAATGAGTGTGTATGAACAGTATTGTGAGTATTGAAAGTTTTTCTTATGATGTGGCATTCGTGACACATTAAAAACAACTGCATTAAGCCCCAGCAGAAGTAATTTTGAGTTTCTACAGGAATACTGTATATAGGAAAATGTTTATAGCTACTAGTGTATGTGTGTGTGTGTGTATTGCTAACTGTCTTTAAAAATGCATAGTAGTCTGGCTTTCTCCTGCTTCAATGAACCACAGACCCAGAACAAGCAATGCAGAGCCACTTAAATTGAACATGTGATCTGCATTCCAGGTGAGTGACTAGGGAAATACAGAAGCCATTGGATTCGTTTGACAACTGGGCGGAAAACATTTTCAGAAGCGGAAGTTAGCTATTATTATTATTATTCAGGATTTATATAGCGCCAACAGTTTACGCAGCACTTTACAACATGGGGGCAAGACAGTACAGTTACATAACAGACCAATACAGGAGGAATCAGAGGACCCTGCTTGTTAGAGCTTACAATCTAGAAGGGAGGGTCAAGTGGGACAAAAGGTAATAACTGTGGGGGATGAGGTGATGGAGAAAATGAAAATACAGTTGTTAGGTGTGTGTAGGATAAGCTTCTGTGAAGAGAAGTGTTTTCAGGGATCGTCTAAAAGCTAATAGAGTAGGCGACAACCGGACAAATTGGGGTAAGGCGTTCCATAGGATTGGAGAGGCTCTGGAGAAGTCCTGGAGGTGAGCATGGGAGGAAGTGACGAGGGAGCTAGAGAGCAGGGGGTCTTAAGAGGAACGAAGAGAACGAATATGTTGGTATTTAGAGACCAGGTTAGTGATGTAGCTGGGGGCTAAGTTGTGGCTTTGTAAGAAGTTGTTAGTATTTTGAATTTAATTTGTTGGGTGAGCGGAAGCCAGTGGAGGGTTCCTTTAACCTCCCTGGCGGTATGATTCTGTCAGATTTTAGGTGCTGAAAGCGGTACCATTATTCTGCATGGAAATTTGGCGTTTTATATTGCAGGCAGTGCTGTATTATGGCCTAGGCCGACAAGGCCCAGGCCTAGGGCGGCACTTTGCGGGGGCGGCCGAAAAGCGCCCCCCCACGCCATCCCACCCTGTCCCTCTGTCCTCATCCCACCCTGTCCCTCTGTCCTCATCCCACCCTGTCCCTCTGTCCTCATCCCACCCTGTCCCTCTGTCCCCATCCCACCCTGTCCCTCTGTCCCCATCCCACCCTGTCCCTCTGTCCTCATCCCACCCTGTCCCTCTGTCCTCATCCCACCCTGTCCCTCTGTCCTCATCCCACCCTGTCCCTTTCTCCTCCTCCCATGAAAACGACAGGGCGGGTCTTAAAAGGGAAGGGGTGCGTCATATATAAACTAGGGGGTGCGCGAGTTCCATCAGGCCTAGGGCAGCACAAAACCTAAATACACCACTGATTGCAGGCCTGTAATTCTTAGCAATAACTCACTTAAATCTGTCCAAACAAGAGTCTAGTAGACATCTCGGGTATGATAAAGTTCAAAAAACAAAATTGTACATTATAATAAAATAAATAACTATAAAATAATTATAACAAATAATATAATAATAATAATAATAAAAGTGTTTTTCAGTGTTTGATGACGAATTTCCCCACAAATCGCTATCGCTTAATTCTGCAAGTGATTCTAATTTATTATCGCTGTTTTCTAGCTGGTCTAAAACCACTTTTGACATAAAGGGACACTTTTTGGTTGCTATGGACAATCTCCAGTTTCTAGGCAGAAAGAAAAGTTTTTATTATATAAAAGTGCATGCAGGACACTGGACAGACCACTAGGGACAAAGGGGGTGTGTAATTATTACATACAGTACTGTAATCTGTAAGATTACAGTGTACTGTATGTATACTGTGTTTTAACTTTTTTGAATTTGGCGCCGATCTCCGTCCCCGTGCGTCGTAACGTCGCAGGGAACGAAGCTCGGCGGCACTCGGAAGTGTGTGAATCGAGCGAGGACACAGCTCGATCACACAGCGGAGAGGCATCGCAGGATCCAGGGGACAAGGTAAGTAACTCTGCCTGGATCACTGCGATGCAATCCCGAGTCTGGCTCGGGGTTACCGCTTTTGGTGCTGAAATTTAACCCCGAGCCAGACTCGGGAATACCTCCAGGAAGGTTAATGGTACATTACTGTACATGGTTTCCTATTCAAAACGTGGATGTATTGGAGATTTTTTTTTTCAAATCTCAACCAGTAAGATGTAAAATAGGTCAAACCTGAATAGAAACATAATGTTACAAAGACAGAAAATATTCTGCAAGCAGCACATAGGCCCTACTAAATTGTTACCATTTTCTAGTAGATATGTACTTAGCTTTTGCAGCCCTGATCAACGGCCAACAACTACTTATTTGAACAGTGATAGGTTCTCTTTCACCGCAGCAGAACACTCCACAGCTCAGCTCTTAGTCAAAGAACATCTATAAGCACACATACCCTTCACATTTTCTTTAGTTTCTTTGACATTTTCCATCAAGTCAAAAGCTCGACAGGGTCTTTTCAGACTATAGCTGCACAACATACATTAGTATAAAAATAGAAAAGTAATTGTGTGAAATTGCCTTCATCCATTTACTGAGCTACAGTATATTTCTATATTATAAAGTGTGCAGTGTAAGAATAATTAATAGAAGGAAACCGAAGAGCAAAAGGAAAAAGGAGCAGCAGATACAATTTTGGTATAATGTTTGCTTTCGCTTAATACATTCAGTTTACTTAGTGTCAAATTTTGGAGTATATTTCTAAAGCAGTGAATGTGATATTCACCAAACATTCTCGGCAGGTGTATCTTCCTATTTAAAAATAAGATGATTGATTCACCTGCAGTGAATATTTGGCGAATGTCACATTCACTGCATTAAAAAAAATCCATATATGAACAAGCTTTGGCAAATGTATTCATTGGAATCTTTCAGTAGGTAATTGGGGTGATTAAAACTCAACTCTGGGAGGTTGCAGAAGTGGCTGCATTACTTACCTTCTCCTTTCTCCACCAAACTTTGATGCTCTCCTCCTCTCCCTGATGCTCTGGTCTGTGTATCATCGTGTACAATGCAGAGCTATTAACCTCCTATTGTAGATGGTGGGGGTGAACATAATGGGGGCAGCAGGTCTACTAGAGCCGGTGTTCTAACAGTATGGGTCCCCCTATCAGATAGTGCCCGGGGTGGACTGCGCATGCGCAATCAGAGATCACGGAAATCTCAGAAACTAAACATCTATTACATCACTTGTTGTTGGAGCATGCACAATTAACACTCGCTCGCTCCCGCCGCTCGTTCTATCAGATGGGGGACCCATCTAGATAGAACAGCGCTGGCCGCGGATGTATTATTGAGGACCCATCTTGATAGAAGTGTGCTGGCCGCGCTCACTCAAATACAGCAAGGGGCAGATATGCCCCTTGACACGCCCCGCAGACGTGTAGTTTATTGTAAAATGCATGCTATAAAAAATCTCTGCTCTATCATACATCCGCCCCTTTTATTTGCCAGCGCTATTGTATCTATCGAGATGGGTTGCCCATCTGATAGAACGAGCGGCGGGAGCGAGCGGCAGGAAGCGCGGCCAACAGCTGATTGAACAGAGCGGAACAGATGTTTATTTTCGGGCATCTCCGTGACATGGGACTGCACATGCGCAGTCCAACCCGGGCACTATCTGATGGGGGACCCAGAATGATAGGACACAGGAGTCAGGTAAGTAATACATGTTTTAAAATAATACTAATGCGCTACTATGTGTAAAATTTGTGGATAAAATCAAACCAAATAGGATAACCAAATAGTGACCGTTGCAACCAATCAAGGAAAATCTGTGATCCTGAACGTGTATGTGAATAAATATATTGGTGCGCTGAGACCAACCCTATTTTGTGGCACAAATCAATAAATGTGTAATAACACAATAAATCCACTAATAAAGTGCTATAAGTAAAGTGATACTGTGCTAATTAATGCAAAAAATAAAGTGCAAACTGAATCCTGAATGGATGTTGCTCCGTGCATAAATGAAATAGCAGCAATAGGCTTACATACATTGCAAAGGTAGCAATAAGCCGTACTCACAAATGCAATAATGGCAAACATAAATACAAATCCAAAAGGAAAAAAGTTAATGAAAGTCTACTTATGGTGCTGATTGTAATTCCAAAGACTTCCACCGGAGGCACTAATCCGTTGTGCAGGAATAATGGTGCTAGTTAGTTGTTAATCCATATGTGGAGTAAACACATTGAAACAAGAGGACAATTTCACATTCACTGCGTTATCAAAGTGCCTGTATGTATAAACAAACCATGGTATATGTGCGGCACAGTGGTGTAGTAGGTAGCACTCTCGCCCAGCAGTAAAAAGGGTCGCTGGTTCGAATCCCAACCACGACTCTACCTGCCTGGAGTTTGCATGTTCTCCCTGTACCTGCGTGGGTTTCCTCCGGGTACTCTGGTTTCCTCCCACACTCCAAAGACATGCTGGTAGGTTAATTGGCTTCTGTCTAAAAAAAATAAATAAATTGCCCTGGTATATATATGTGAGTTAGGGACTTTAGATGGTAAGCTCCTTGAGGGTAGGGACTGATGTGAATGTACAATGTATATGTAAAGCACTGTGTAAATTGACAGTGCTATATAAGTACCTAAATAATAATAATATGTATTGAAATCCTACAATAGGTAACAGGGTTGATTTATCACAGATTAAGTGGAAATTTTGCCCATTAACAAGCAATGACATACAGTTTCATTTTCTTTTTTTTTTATTATCTTTTTTTATTAATTTTTTAACAACATATCATACACTTTACAAACGTAGAACATACATAGAACACATATACATTCTCAACATTTCCTCAAAAGAGGGAAGGAAAAAAATAAATAAAAAAAAGGGGGGGGGAAGGGGGGAGTGAAAAAAGAGAGGAATAGAGGGGGAAGGGGGCAATATCCTCCTGAGTGTTTTATGATTTCATTATGTGTTAGATCTCTAATATGAGTGTCCTTTTAAGTAAAAATCCATAGTGTAAAGTGACAAAAAGTGATTCCAAAAATTTCTTCAAAGCTAAAAAAAAAAAAAAAAAACCCCAACCAAAATTAAAATCCACCAATAGGCTATATAAATGACTATGAAATAAATTTACCAATGACTATGTGAATAAAGTGGCAAAACATATATATAAGGGTAGAATGTAACCAGGACAAGTGCCCTCACCAATATGTGAGGGAAAAAAAAAGGGGGGAGAAGAAGTGAAAGGTTGTGTAAGGGGGGGGGGGGGGGGATAGGGGAGTAACGTCCCCTTTTTCTCCCCCCAATATTTTGTGTAGTGAAATTCTAATATTGATACCCTAGACATCCTTTAGGATGAAGTGATTCCCATGATTACTTCCAATTTAGAATCCTAGTGTTAAAATCTATTAAACTATTTAAAGAACTGAGAGATTAATCTACAGTTGGCTATATTAAAAAAAATAACCAAACTTATATGTGAAAAAAGGAAAAAATCAAAATGTCCTTAATCACTCTGTTAGACCTAGGAGATACTTTACGGGTAGACATCGCCAGGTCGGACAGGTGGCAAAAAAAAAAAAAAAGGGAGGGGGAAAGAGAGAAAGGGAGAAGAAAAGAATATTGTACTCATACAAATCATGTAAGCATATCTGCAGCGGGTAAATCAAATGCGTCAATCTGCACAAAAATCTATTTAACAATTACTCAATTACTCAATTACTCCATTCCTGCCGGAGACTGGACTATAGAACATGAGTCTTTGGCATCCCCCTCTACATAGTGAATCCATGTGGCCCAAATACTATACCATTCGTCATACTTATCCCTGCATTTTGCCATCCATTCCTCCGCAGCCTTAATATGATTTACCAACCGGACCCAGTCCAAGCGACTTGGAATTTGGCTGTTTTTCCAATAAATGGGAATCAATCTCCTAGCCGCATTCAAAAGATGAGGCAGCACCGATTTTCGGTAAAGACTGAGAGGAACGACGGGAACATGCAGGAGGTAACCCGTGTGAGAGAATCAGGGAATTCCATATCCAGGATAATGTTAATTTGAGTTCTAATATCTTGCCAAAAAGGGCGTAACTTAGGACAATCCCACCATATGTGTAGAAAGGAACCTCTATGGCCACATTCCCGCCAACAAGCATCTGAGGACATCGGATAAATTTTTTGAGTCTAGTGGGGACCCTGTACCACCTAGTCAGGACCTTAAAACCATTTTCCTGCATTTTTGTGTCAACAGAGCTGGAATGAGTGAGGCGATATAATTGATCAAGTTGGAGATCAGTAAATTCGAACTGCAGGTCCCTTTCCCACTCCCGAATATAGGTGGGCTTCCCGGGAGGTCCCTGTTTCTGTAGTAACTCGTAGAGGACAGATATAGAGTGCGGGATTGGACTGGAGGACATACACAGCCTCTCAAAGGGGGTGGAAGACGTAGGAGATCGTATGGCGTGTTGTAGACCACGCGCAAAGTGTTGAAGCTGTCCATGTCTCCAGCCATCCATCGGGAAGCTGCCATATTGGGCTCTAAGCTCCTCCAACGGGAGAAGTCCCTGATCGTGAAAGAATCTGCCACATCTTAACTCCCCATCTGACGTCCAAGTCCGAAAGAAAGATAGGTGATCCCCAGGGATAAACCAGGGAAAACCTCCTAGGGGTGCTAGCGGGGAAAAAGGGGGGGCAAGCTGTCCTGATTTATTTAAAGAATCCCATAACTTTAACACATGGGCAGTCATTGGGGAAACATATAGTGACAGGCTCCTATGGGCCTGGGGAAGCCAGGGAGCATGGGCTAGATTGCGTCCCGCCAAGAATTTTTCCAGCGGTACCCAAACCTTAGTGGATACCCCATGGTGCCAATTCAAAATCCGTTGAAGGGCGATAGCCTCATAGTACTTGCGTATATCTGGGACGCCTAGGCCACCCAGCCGCTTAGGTCTCTGCAAGGTCCGAAGTGCTAGACGAGGACTCCGTCCCTGCCAGATATATTTAATAAACGCACTGTTGAGGCTCAAAAAGAAAGACCTAGGTAATGAGATCGGCACCATTTGGAGAAAGAACAAAATGCGAGGCAACACGGTCTGATTTAATAGTAGAGAGTAGCTGAGCATAGTTACTGCTATATAATTGAGAGTAGAAAGGGGTAAGATAGACCCCCAAATATTTCATGTGAGTGCCACACCAGGAAAAGGAGAAAGATGTTTGCAACCGTGTACGTAAGCTATAGGGGATATTTAAGGACAGGATTTCTGATTTGGTGAAATTAATTTTGAAATTGGAGATGGAACTGAAAGTCTGCAATTCGGTCATAATGTTGGGGAGGGAAATTAACGGGTCCGCCACATAAAATAGGACAACATCCGCATATGCAGATAGTTTATGCTCTTGTGATCCGACGCCAAGACCCTTAATGTTGGGGTTAGAGCGAATCCTATTGAGCAGGGGTTCCAGGGTGAGGGCAAAAATGAGAGGAGACAGCGGGCACCCCTGTCTGGTCCCATTCCCAATGGGGAACGTATCGGAAAGCACCCCATTCACCTTAACTCGGGCCGACGGACAGCTGTACAAAGAAAAAACCCAGGATAGCATGTTAGGGCCAAGCCCCAATCTGCACAGCACCGCACGAAGGTACGTCCAATCCACCCTGTCGAACGCCTTTTCGGCGTCAGTGGATAGAAGAAGACAGGGTGTATGGTCCGCCCTGGTCTGCAGCCAATGAATCAACTGAATGGCCCTATTGGAGTTGTCCCTTGCCTCCCTCCCAGTAATAAAACCCGTCTGGTCTGGATGTATGAGAGAAGGAAGGATGGGTTGAAGGCGATTTGCTAAAATTTTTGCTAAGATCTTAATGTCCGTGTGCAAAAGCGAAATCGGCCTATAACTACTAGGGACCGTGTGGTCCTTCCCCTCCTTGGGCAGCACTGCTATATGAGCCATCAGTCTCTCCTTAGGCATAGCTGTGCCCGAGGCTAAGGCGTTGAAATAAGTGCACATATGCCCAGAAAGCAGGGGGAGGAAAACACGGTAGTAGGCATTCGTGTAACCGTCAGGGCCCGGGCTTTTTCCCTTCGGGAGATCTTTTACCACAGTGTCTAGCTCCTCCTTGCTAATCGGAGTTTCAAGGGACTTACTGGTCTCAACCGAAAGTTGGGGAGCATGGGCCTCAGTCAGATAATTTAAAATATAGTCTTGTTTCTGATTTACTGTCAAACCAGGGTATGTGGCAGGGAGATGGTAGAGCTGAGCGTAGTAATCTCTAAAGGCGGCTGCTATTTTAGAGGAGTGGACTACCGGGGGACCCGTCCCGGCTTGAAGCTTATGCACATGGCCCGAAGCCTGTTGTCTCTTTAGAGCCCTAGCAAGCAGTCGCCCACACTTGTCACCATATTCATAAAATGTATGCGATATGTGACGTAAACGATCACGTATGCGGGTATCTAACAGGGTGGCAAGTTCCTGGCGAAGGGCCTGTAGCTCTGCCACCAGCTCCGGAGTCAAACAACGCTTGTGTTTAAGTTCCGCCAATTGTATTTTTCGTAAGAGGGATTGGAGATCCCCCTCCCGTGCCTTTTTCAACCGCGCCCCTTGGGAAATCAGCTCCCCTCTAATTACTGCCTTGTGGCCTTCCCAAATGAACGCCGCCCCAACCTCGGTCGATGAGTTTTCAGCAAAGTACAGGGCAATTGAATCTGAGACGCATTTAGACGCCACTGCATCATCCAAGATATTCTCATTCAGACGCCAGGTCCAGGACCGGGCATCGGAAGAAGGCGGATGGATAGAAAGGGAGACTGGGGCATGATCCGACATGGTGATGGAACCAATTGATGCACTGGATAAAGTCTCCAGGGAGAACTGGTCCATCAGAAACATATCTATATGGGTATAAACGACATGTGTTGCCGAATAATAGCTAAAATCCTTGTCTGTAGGATGGAGTAGTCGCCAACAGTCGACCAGATGGTAGGCTTGCAAAGCCTTCCTGAAATGTTTGATGAAACCAAAGGAGTGGGTAGAACGCCCCGCAGATGTATCCATCTTGGGGTCCGGGCTAATATTAAAATCCCCTCCCAAAATCAGTTGGCCCTCTTTAAAATGAGAGAGGGAGTCCAGGAAGGAGTCCAGGAAGGCAAGCTGGCCAGTGTTTGCTGCATACACGGTTGCAAAGGTGAATTTGCGGCCCAGAATGGTTCCCTTAATAAAAACGTACCTGCCATTCGGGTCAGTCAACTGATCAATCAGGGTAAAGGGGCAGTATTTATGCACAGCTATAGCAACTCCGCTCGACTTGGATCGAGGGGAGTTGCTAAGAAACCATTGAGGGTATAGGTGTGTGGGAAGGCGGGGGACCGAGTCAGTGCGAAAGTGTGTCTCCTGCAAAAAAAGGACATGTGCCCCCAGGCGTTTGGTTTCGAGCCACAACTTACTGCGTTTGTTAGGCGATCCCAGCCCTTGGACGTTATACGATACCACTTTCAGGGAAGCCATGAGGTAGAATTATCATGGAGAAATCTCCAGTCAGGAGGGAGAAGAGACCTGCAGATGATCGATCCGTGAGTCACTGAGTACTGAAAAAAATAAAAAAAAATAAAACAAAAAGACAGGGAAAATAAAAACTCATCAAAACATGCATCCAAAACAAGAAGGGAGTTACCTCAAGGGTCTCCCAAAACATCCAAACTAAGCTAGTCGGGAACCTTCGCCCAGCCCTCAGGCCACCGGGAGGGGGAAGGTCGGCGAGTAGCATGGGGTCCCAAACTCGGGACAGAACTCCAGGGAGTTGGCCTATGTGGGGGAAGAGGCACAGCACGAAGTGTGAGCCCACCAAAATGACCCACCCCGTAAGAACAGAGGGGCATAGCAGCATCTAAGACGCGCCAGCCCTAAATGCAAAAATATACCACAGCAGCAGTGTGAAACATATTCAAAACATATTCAGAACAATACAACTCAACTCGGCGCCCTGAAAGAGGGCGTACTGCAAGCAGGATCAGTTCAACTTTAATGATGAGATTTCAAGGGACCTTCAAGAGCCCCTTTGGGAAGGGGAATGCGGAGCATCCTGGTGAGAGTCCACTCGGGGTTGGCGTCTATTCCGACCTCTGTGACGGGTGGAACGCCAAAATTGTGGCTGCACAGGAAGCGGGATCTCCGGCGCAGTTCTCCAATCTGGGACATTAATGACTGGCAGGCCTAATTGTTGCAGGAACCGTGGCAGGTCTTCAATGGTGCGCAAAACAACTTGCCGACCCTCTTTAGTGATGGACAATTGAAAACGGAAGCCCCATCTGTAAGGCAGCTATGCATCTTGTAGGGCCTCAAGTAACGGCTTAAGGGCTCGGCGTTGCATCAGGGTGCGTCTGGAGAGATCCGGAAAAAAGGACAGCTGCGCGCCATCAAAGTCCACCTGGCGGACACCCCTTACATGGGCCATTATGCTTTCCTTTAGGGAGTATTTGTGCAACTTGCAAATAATGTCCCGTGGTTTATTAGGGTCATCCGAAGGTGGCCGAAGGGCTCTATGAGCCCGATCTATCTCAATGTGGTCAGGCGCATCTTGGCCGAGAACCTGTTTAAAGAGACCCTGCAGGGAGGGTACTATGTCTCTGGGGCCAGTGAGACTACATCCCATTGTGCCTCCAGCTCCTCCACTCTACCCCCAATGTGTGCTGTATCTGCCTGCAGCGTCTCAATGTCCTGCCGCAGGGCCTTCTCTACCCTGTCAGCAAACAGCACCAAGTCTGCTTTAGTGGGGAGGGCAAAGATGTGAGCTCTGAGATCCGCGTCCCCCATCACTTCACCCATGGTTGTAGCAGGGGGGGCTGAGCTGATAGAACTAGCAGGGGAAGTGGAGGGGAGATGCGAGGGAGAAGGCGGATGCGGAAAGGAGATGGAGGAGGCCGCGTCTGCGGCCGTATACTTGCCAGCCGGCGCCATCTTGGAAGTCTCTAGAGTGGCGCGGCCCCACTCCAGGAAGTACAGATCCAATGATCCGGGACGATGCCGGGATGCCCGCTGAGGCTGCGGGGATGTCTTCCGCGGCTTTGGAGGCATGCCGAGAACCGGGGATGTCCGTTCGAAAGACTGCTGTGGGTGTTGTAGTGCGGATGGTCAGACGGAGCTCGTCAGCCGCACGTCCTCACTCCTTCATGCCGTGGCCACGCCCCCTGTGCTGGTTTCATTTTCTAAGGTATATTAGGCCAGCCATACATGAATCGAATCTCAGCCGGTTCAGCAGGTACCGGCCAAGATTCAAACTATTAGAGGGCATGCTGAATGTACCAAGTTGATCGATCGATCAACTTGGGTACAACCAGCCTGCTGGATTCGTTTACGATAATCGCAAAAGGCTGCTAAAGCCATTAGCAATAATCACCCGCTCACACCCACTCAACCCCCTTCCCCCCACAGGAAGAACACCATGGCCCGGTAGGAGGGATTCCCCTGTAAGCACTGTCTGTGTTGATGGGGGGAATCGTGCAAATTTCTTTCCTGCAACCCGTGGCTGCAGGAAATAAATTTGCATCGCCTATGGCCAGCCTAACTGATTTCTAAAGCCGAAACTTCCAACTTTCTCTCAACTTTGTTCATAAAGCAACCGCACTGCTTTAAATTTTGCGTGATCTCCCCTTCTTTTATTTAATATAAGATAAGGAATTATATTTTCATGTTTTAATAGATTATAAATATTTACTACAAAGCATAATTGATTGATAATAATGTTACAGGCACAAAATTTTGCAGAAGTTGAAGTACTCTGTTGCTAATGGAATGTTTTTTAACTTTATCATTATGGGGTTGCTCAGGTGAAAACCTGATTGACAACCATACAAGAGAGTGTTCACTGTTCCTTCTATTCGTGTTATGTAATTAGACACAGCTTGAATGGCAGTATCCTAGCAGCAAGGTTCACTATCTTTATAGAAGTGATCTCAAACCTTTGGAGACAAAAGGGTGTTTAAAAAGTGACTAAACAGGTTTACATACCGAAAAGATCATTGTTTTCTCCTTAAAAGAAGATCTCAGTCTTCACGTTTAACTAATACATGATGGTTTTTTGTATGTGTAGATTTTTACAGTATAATTTAAGTGTTACAGTATCACTATATTTTAGGCTGATTCATCCCAATGTAATGATTTATTGGTATCTTGTACCCAACGCTGTATCCTGGCCTAGGCCAACAAGGCCCAGGCCTAGGGCAGCACTTTGCAGGGGGGCAGCACAAAAAGAGTCCCCGCCGGCTTGTGCTACACTGTTAGTGTAACGCAAACTGCTTCTAATTTTGACTGTCCTATCAGCCTGGACTACAAACCTTCCTCACTGTGCTATATGTTTTCTGTTGCACCATTGGCATGGTTATACCTTCTTAGTCCTCTCCATAAAATTTTCAGAAATTTGTGCTTAAAGTAGAACTATAGGCAACACTTTTTTTTTTTTTTTTCATTTTGGATAGAGTAAGGGAGGGTTATAGCCCCTGTCAGTTTATTTTTTACCATCCCTGACCCATTGCAGAGATTTCCCTTCACTTCCTGCCCCATAGCCAAACAGGAAGTGAGAGGAAATCTATGCAAATTAAGGGAATCCATTGCCCCCCTCTGCCCTAAGAACTAGTGTCCCCATTTGAAAATGTCAGGGTAGGTCTTAAACAGAAAGGGGTGTGGCCATGACAGGAAGGGGTGGGTTATAGTTAAATTAGGGGGTGCATGAGTTTAGTCAGGCCTAGGGCAGCACAAAACCTTAATAAACTGCTGCTTGTACCAGTTGGTACCCCTCTTGTCTTAACTAAGCAGAAATGTTTATTCGGACAAAAGCCAATGTCACACTAGGGATCATGTTGCTGTCAATAACTCATAAGGAACAGGACAGCACAATAGAATGCACACCTGCTTCTATAGCTTTACTCACTCACTGGCTGAAGTGCTGCAAGATCTGGCTCACCAGTAGGGATGAGCCGAACACCCCCGGGTTCGGTTCGCACCAGAACCTTCGAACGGACCGAAAGTTTGCGCGAATTTTCGAACCCTATTCGTTATAATGGACGCGAACGTTCGAAATCAAAATTGCTAATTACAACGGCCAATATGCATGTTAATGTTATAAAACAGGTTTGGGGACCCGGGTCCTGCCCCAGGGGACATATATCAATGCAAAAAGAAATTTTAAAAACTAAAGTTTTTTCGGGAGCAGTCATTTTAATGATGCATAAAGTGAAAAAAAAAAAAGTGAAATTTTCCTTTAAATATGGTACCTGGGGGGTGTCTAAAGTATGCCTGTGAAGTGGCATGTGTTTCCCGTGTTTAGAACTGTCCTTGCACAAAATGACATTTGTAAAGGAAAAAAAGAAGCCATTTAAAACCACTTGCGGCTTTAATGTCATGTCTTGTCCTGGCCGCCATATGGCTGAAAATCCTTGAGAAAAATGGCATGGCTACCCCATCACCCCCCCCCCCCCACCCCAGCCCCTTTGGGTCTTGTATGGATACTAAGGGGGACCCCGCACCCAAAATAAAACCCTATACCTACAACCCTATATACTCTGAACAGCAGTATATAGGTGGTGCAAACAAGACATGGACTGTAGGTTTGTTCTTAAGTAGAATCTGAACAGGTACATTATGAAGTGTAGCTACATCCCAAAAAAATCAATTTTTAAGCTTTTTGGAGAACATAGGGAGGGGTTATCACCCCTGTAACATTTGCTGTCTTTGCACATCTGTTCAGAACATGTCACCTCACTTTCCGTCCCAATGACAAATGTTTTTGGAAAAGTGGGGTTTTAATTGAAACAAGGATTGGTGATAAAGCATCAGTAGAGAGGAGATACCTTTTTCCCAAATTAAATCTAACAGGATAGAATTTTCCTTCCTAGGGGTAGATTTCCTCTCACTTCCTGTTTTCTCTTGCCGTTTGCAAGTAGGAGTCGTTTGTAAGTTGGATGTTTGAAAGTAGGGGCCTGCCGTATATACTCTGCAGAAATTTGCCCTATTAGATGTTGGTGTAGCCACAAGACTGGTGGGCACAGGAATGGGCCCTGCTGTGAGTTAATAGATCAAGATTTGTACTTGCATGCACCTGTTGAACCGGGCAGAAAAATTGGGCCTTTGGTGGTGGTGGTGGTGGTGGTGGACGGTGTTGCCACAAGACTGTAAGCCCTCACAGTTACTCTTGGTGGGTGCAGGAATGGGCCCTGCTGTGAGTTATTAGATCAAGATTTGTAATTGCATGCACCTGTTGAACAGGGCAGAAAAATTGGGCCTTTGGTGGTGGTGGTGGTGGTGGACGGTGTTGCCACAAGACTGTAGGCCCTCATAGTTACTCTTGGTGGGCGCAGGAATGGGCCCTGCTGTGAACTATTAGATCAAGATTTGTAATTACACGCCCCTGTTAAACAGGGGCTGAAAAATTGTGCCTTAGGCATTGGTGCTGGTGCCACAACACTGCAACCCCTCACAGATACTGTACTTGGAGCACAGCAGTCACACCTGTTGCGAAGCATCTTTTTAAAAAATTGTAATTACACGCCCCTGTTATACAGGGGCTGAAAAATTGTGCCTTAGGCACTGGTGCTGGTGCCACAACACTGCAACCCCTCACAGATACTGTACTCTGAGCACAGCAATGAGACCTGTTGCAAAGCATTGCCTAAAAATTGTAATTACACGCCCCAACAGGGGCTGAAAAATTGTGCCTTAGGCACTGGTGCTGGTGCCACAACACTGCAACCCCTCACAGATACTGTACTCTGAGCACAGCAGTCACACCTGTTGCGAAGCATCTTTTTAAAAAATTGTAATTACACGCCCCTGTTATACAGGGGCTGAAAAATTGTGCCTTAGGCACTGGTGCTGGTGCCACAACACTGCAACCCCTCACAGATACTGTACTCTGAGCACAGCAATGAGACCTGTTGCAAAGCATTGCCTAAAAATTGTGTTTACACGCCCCAACAGGGGCTGAAAAATTGTGCCTTAGGCACTGGTGCTGGTGCCACAACACTGCAACCCCTCACAGATACTGTACTCTGAGCACAGCAGTCACACCTGTTGCGAAGCATCTTTTTAAAAAATTGTAATTACACGCCCCTGTTATACAGGGGCTGAAAAATTGTGCCTTAGGCACTGGTGTGGTGGCATGGATCATTGAGGAGGAGGAAGAGGATAGTCAGTGAACATAACAGGACAGTCACTCAGCATCAGCATAGGCAGTCTTGAAGGGATGTGACATTATAAATTATTCCGTTATATCCGCTTCAGGTGTCTGGTAGCTGGTGGTGATCCAAGACTGATTCATTTTTATGAAGGTCAGTCGATCAACCGAGTCGGTGGACAGGCGCACCCTATGATCGGTGACAAATCCTCCAGCAGCACTGAATGTGCGTTCGGAAAGAACGCTGGATGCAGGACAGGCCAGTAGCTCAATTGCATACTGTGCAAGCTCTGGCCAGTGATCCATCCTCAGGACCCAGTAAGCCAGAGAATTTTCGGTGGGAAAGGTGTCCAAGTCTGACCTTGCCCCTAGGTATTCCTGCACCATGTATATCAGACGCTGGCGATGGTTGCTGGAACCGATCATACCTTGGGGCTGCGGACTAAAAAATTGTCTGAACGCATCGGTCAGACGTCCACCTTCCCCACCGCTCCTTCTGCTACTGACCGAAGCCTCAGCAACTCGTCGTCCAGGACCAGGAGTTTGTAACCTCCCAGTTTCTGGGAACGCGTTGCACAGACCTTTCTGCAAGGCCTCCCTGAGATGTCTCATCCTCTGCTCCCTCTGCGACGGCAAGATAAGGTCCGCAACCTTACCCTTGTACCGTGGATCAAGGAGAGTGGCCAGCCAGTAATGGTCACTCTCCTTGATCCGAAGAACACGAGGATCCTTCCGCAGGCTTTGCAGGATCAGGGAGGCCATGCAGCGTAGGTTAGCTGAGGCATTCGGTCCGGAGTCTTCTGGGTCACTGAGGATGACATGATCGCCAGCCACCTCCTCCCAGCCACGTACAAGTCCACTGGTTTGTTGGGACTGTACATCATCCCTAAAAGACTGCTGCTGATGATGCTGAGTGCCAGGCTCCACCTCCATGCTCACACAATCCTCCTCCTCCTCCTCCTCCTCCTCCTCTTCCTGTGTGATGGGTGGGACAGAAGGAACATTGTCTGGATAAAGGGGGCCTTGAGAGACAAGGAAGTCCTCCTCTTCCTGCCTCTGTTCTGCCTCAAGTGCCCTGTCCATTATCCCACGCAGCGTATGCTCCAACAGGTGGACAAGAGGTACAGTGTCACTGATGCATGCACTGTCACTGCTCACCATCCTCGTGGCCTCCTCAAATGGTGAGAGGACAGTGCATGCATCCCTGATCATGCTCCACTGGCGTGGGGAAAAAAAGCCAAGCTCCCCTGACCCTGTCCTGGTGCCGTAGTCGCAAAGGTACTCATTGATGGCCCTCTGCTGCGTGTGCAGTCGCTGCAGCATGGCCAACGTTGAGTTCCACCTGGTGGGCATGTCACATATTAGGCGGTTCTTGGGCAGGTTCAGCTCCTTTTGCAGCTCAGTCAGCCGAGCACTGGCATTATAAGATCGGCGGAAATGCACACAGACTTTCCTGGCCTGCCTCAGGACATCCTGTAAGCCTGGGAACCTGCCCAAGAACCGCTGCACCACCAGGTTGAGGACGTGAGCCATACAGGGCACATGGGTGAGCTGCCCCTGTCGCAGGGCGGAGAGGAGGTTGGTGCCATTATCAGAAACGACCATTCCTGGCTTAAGCTGGCGTGGCGTCAACCACCTCTCGGCCTGCCCCTGCAGAGCTGCCAGAACCTCTGGCCCAGTGTGGCTCCTGTCCCCCAAACACACCAGCGCAAGCACGGCATGGCATCTTTTTGCCTGCGTACTCGCGTAGCCCCTTGTACGCCTACGGAGCACCGCTGGTTCCGAGGACAGAGCACTCGAAGAGGACATGGAGGAAGAAGAAGAGGAGGGGGTGGAGGAGAGAGGTGTGTCACAACCAGTAGTAGCATTTTGGAGGCGTGGTGGCGGAACAACCTCCAACACTACTGCACCTTGTCCTGCATCCCTCCCAGCTACCAATAGAGTGACCCAATGGGCCGTGAAAGAAAGATAACGTCCCTGTCCATGCCTGCTGGACCATGAGTCAGCGGTAATATGCACCTTACCGCTGACCGCCCTGTCCAGCGAGGCATGGACATTGCCTTCCACATGCCAGTAGAGAGACGGAATCGCCTTCCGTGAGAAAAAGTGGCGTTTGGGAACCTGCCACTGAGGAACCGCACATTGAACAAACTCACGGAAGGGGGCCGAGTCTATCAACTGAAAAGGCAGCAGTTGAAGTGCTAGCAATTTAGCCAAGCTAGCATTCAACCGCTGGGCATGTGGATGGCTGGGAGTATACTTCTTTCGACGGTCCAGCAGCTGGGGCAGGGAAATTTGCCTGCTACAATCGGACGTCGGTGTACTGCAAGTACTTGGTTGTGACACACCTAATTCTACACCTTCAGTCCTCTCAGAGCAGCTTTCAGAGAGGACTGAAGATATAGTGGGGATGGAGATCCCAGCTGATGAGGAGCAAGAAGAGGTCCGCTTTGTTCTTTGGTGTGGGTCTTTTATGTGTGCTTGCCAACGAGCTGCATGGCAGGTCGACATATGTCTGCTCATGCTTGTGGTGCCCAAGCGGCTGATGTTTTGGCCACGCGAGATACGCTTGAGACAAATATTGCAAATAGCAGTGGTGCGATCTGATGCACTCGTCTCAAAAAAGGCCCACACCAAAGAACTTTTGTGATAACGTGCAGAGGCAGCGCCCTGCACAGGCGGAGCTCTGCGGTGTGGTACAGTTGCTGTGCTGGCCTCTAGCTGGCCTCCAGGGGGCATCCTGCCTCGTTGGACATGTGACGCTGCATCCTCCTCCTCCTCCTCCTCTCTCCCTTCAGGCACCCACGTGGAGTCAGTGACCTCATCATCCCCTCCCTCTTCACCACTAGAGCAAACCTGGCAGTAAGCTGCAGCTGGTGGAACACTACTGCCAGATTGCTGTCCTTCAGCATCCCCTCTCTCTGCGCGCACACTACTGACTTCCTCAAGCTGGGTATCATCATCCGAGCCTTCGAATCGTTGGGCATCCTCCTGGAGCATGTACCCAACACTGTGCTCAAACAGTTCGGGGGACTCCTCAGGAGGACATGGTGGGTCTAGGGAAGGGGTGGCTGATGATGCCATTGAGTACGCGTTGGCAGCTGCTCTGCCAGTACCCTGAGCCTGGGTGAGAGAGGATGAGGAGGATGAGGAGGGCTTGGTCATCCATTCTACCAAGCCTTCGGCATGATGCGGCTCCACATGTCCAGCTGCCGAAAACAAAGACAAGCGTGTCCCATGGCCACGTGCTGATGACGATGCACGACCACGTCCACGGCCAGCACTGTTGTCTCTAGAAACAGAGCCTGCCTGCCCTGTGTTCTTGCCTCGGCACGCTCTGCCTCTCCTTGGCGGTCTTCCAGCCATTGTAGTCGGTAGTGTATATAGTATAAAAAATAGAACTCCTATGTGTGCTCACAACACACTGTAGGTCCTATGGGTGCTGACACTAACACACTATAGGTACTATGTGTGCTGCTGACAAGAAAATATAGGAGCTCTGTTTGCTGCCACTAACACACTAGAAGTCCTATGGGTGCTGCTGAGAAGAAAATATAGGAGCTCTGTGTGATGCCACTAACACACTAGAAGTCCTATGGGTGCTGCTGAGATGAAAATATAGGAACTCTGTGTGATGCCACTAACACATTAGAAGTCCTATGGGTGCTGCTGAGAAGAAAATATAGGAGCTCTGTTTGCTGCCACTAACACACTAGAAGTCCTATGGGTGCTGCTGAGAAGAAAATATAGGAGCTCTGTTTGCTGGCACTAACACACTAGAAGTCCTATGGGTGCTGCTGAGAAGAAAATATAGGAGCTCTGTTTGCTGCCACTAACACACTAGAAGTCCTATGGGTGCTGCTGAGAAGAAAATATAGGAGCTCTGTGTGATGCCACTAACACACTAGAAGTCCTATGGGTGCTGCTGAGAAGAAAATATAGGAGCTCTGTTTGCTGCCACTAACACACTAGAAGTCCTATGGGTGCTGCTGAGAAGAAAATATAGGAGCTCTGTTTGCTGCCACTAACACACTAGAAGTCCTATGGGTGCTGCTGAGAAGAAAATATAGGAGCTCTGTTTGCTGCCACTAACACACTAGAAGTCCTATGGGTGCTGCTGAGAAGAAAATATAGGAACTCTGTGTGATGCCACTAACACATTAGAAGTCCTATGGGTGCTGCTGAGAAGAAAATATAGGAGCTCTGTTTGCTGCCACTAACACACTAGAAGTCCTATGGGTGCTGCTGAGAAGAAAATATAGGAGCTCTGTTTGCTGCCACTAACACACTAGAAGTCCTATGGGTGCTGCTGAGAAGAAAATATAGGAGCTCTGTGTGATGCCACTAACACACTAGAAGTCCTATGGGTGCTGCTGAGAAGAAAATATAGGAGCTCTGTTTGCTGCCACTAACACACTAGAAGTCCTATGGGTGCTGCTGAGAAGAAAATATAGGAGCTCTGTTTGCTGCCACTAACACACTAGAAGTCCTATGGGTGCTGCTGAGAAGAAAATATAGGAGCTCTGTGTGATGCCACTAACACACTAGAAGTCCTATGGGTGCTGCTGAGAAGAAAATATAGGAGCTCTGTTTGCTGCCACTAACACACTAGAAGTCCTATGGGTGCTGCTGAGAAGAAAATATAGGAGCTCTGTGTGATGCCACTAACACACTAGAAGTCCTATGGGTGCTGCTGAGATGAAAATATAGGAACTCTGTGTGATGCCACTAACACATTAGAAGTCCTATGGGTGCTGCTGAGAAGAAAATATAGGAGCTCTGTTTGCTGCCACTAACACACTAGAAGTCCTATGGGTACTGCTGAGAAGAAAATATAGGAGCTCTGTGTGATGCCACTAACACACTAGAAGTCCTATGGGTGCTGCTGAGAAGAAAATATAGGAGCTCTGTGTGATGCCACTAACACACTAGAAGTCCTATGGGTGCTGCTGAGAAGAAAATATAGGAGCTCTGTTTGCTGCCACTAACACACTAGAAGTCCTATGGGTGCTGCTGAGAAGAAAATATAGGAGCTCTGTTTGCTGCCACTAACACACTAGAAGTCCTATGGGTGCTGCTGAGAAGAAAATATAGGAGCTCTGTGTGATGCCACTAACACACTAGAAGTCCTATGGGTGCTGCTGAGATGAAAATATAGGAACTCTGTGTGATGCCACTAACACATTAGAAGTCCTATGGGTGCTGCTGAGAAGAAAATATAGGAGCTCTGTTTGCTGCCACTAACACACTAGAAGTCCTATGGGTGCTGCTGAGAAGAAAATATAGGAGCTCTGTGTGATGCCACTAACACACTAGAAGTCCTATGGGTGCTGCTGAGAAGAAAATATAGGAGCTCTGTTTGCTGCCACTAACACACTAGAAGTCCTATGGGTGCTGCTGAGAAGAAAATATAGGAGCTCTGTGTGATGCCACTAACACACTAGAAGTCCTATGGGTGCTGCTGAGAAGAAAATATAGGAGCTCTGTTTGCTGCCACTAACACACTAGAAGTCCTATGGGTGCTGCTGAGAAGAAAATATAGGAGCTCTGTTTGCTGCCACTAACACACTAGAAGTCCTATGGGTGCTGCTGAGAAGAAAATATAGGAGCTCTGTGTGATGCCACTAACACACTAGAAGTCCTATGGGTGCTGCTGAGAAGAAAATATAGGAACTCTGTGTGATGCCACTAACACATTAGAAGTCCTATGGGTGCTGCTGAGAAGAAAATATAGGAGCTCTGTTTGCTGCCACTAACACACTAGAAGTCCTATGGGTGCTGTTGGGGTGCAATGCTGTGCTAACAGCACTGCGGTTGGTACTACTGCAATACTGTACTAACAGTAAGCACGCACCAGACTAATCCCCAGCAGCAGCTAATAACACACTAACTGTGCAATCAGCAGCAATGAACGATCAATGACTTAGGTAGCAATGGTTTAGCAAAGAAATAGCCAATGGTTTAGCAAAGAAGAGCAAATCTTTCAGTATCAAGCAAAGACAGAATCAGCAGACTAATCTCTCCTAAAGCCGGAACTCATGTGACCGGGGCCGATGGCGTGGCGGCCTTTTAAATGGTGGGGCGTGTACTAAAGCCCCTGAGCTGTAATTGGCTACAGGCGTCCTGCCTGTAGCCAATTATTGCTCTCCGAGTTTCGGGCGCTGTGATTGGCCAAGCATGCGGGGTCACAGTGCATGCTTGGCCAATCATCAGCCAGCAATGCACTGCGCCGGCCGCGCCGGCCGCAATGCATTGCGGGGCCGCTCGCATCACACGAATGTGATGCGAACGGCCCAAATAGTTCTGGGCTCGACGAGCGAGCGAACGCCCGATGCTTGATTCGAACATGGGTTCGAATCGAGCACCGGGCCCATCCCTACTCACCAGCAAGGGAACAGCAACTGAGTGTCAAGTTACCAGTCTGGGCAGGAAGGGAATGACATTGTAAAAGCAGGTGAGAGGATCCTCTTGCTGGGATTCTATACCTTCCCCATATCTGGCCAAATCTTAAAAGAGACATACATATACATAGTTGCCAACAGTCCAGGATTTCCCGGGACATTCACGGATTTAGGACCCTTGTCCCGGATTTTTTAAATGTCCCGGGAAATTCGGGAGTGTTAGGAAAAAACGGCACTGTGTTGTCCTCTTGTGTTCAGTGCAGAGGAGAGGGGCAGCCAATCAGCTTCTCTTTTGGCGGCCCCTCCCCGCTATACTGAACACATGTGGATCTGGGATGCGCGGATCTTCCTCCACCCGCCGCCGCCTATGGGTCCCCGAGGTACGATGGGGAAAGCTGGAATGTGCGGCGGGGGGGGGGGGGGCTCCAATGGAATACAAAGTGTGGAGGGGCTCTGATGGAGGACACAGCTGCTGGAGAAACTGAAAGATGGATCGGGGCTCTGATGGTGACACTGATGTAATGTAAGGACCGGGCTCTGCTGGGGACACTGATGTAAGGACCGGGCTCTGCTGGGGACACTGATGTAAGGACCGGGCTCTGCTGGGGACACCTATTGCAAGGACGGACTCCACTGGGGGCACCTATTGTAAGGAGGGACTCCGCTGGGGGCACCTATTGTAAGGAGGGACTCCGCTGGGGGCACCTATTGTACGGAGGGACTCCGCTGGGGGCACCTATTGTAAGGAGGGACTCCGCTGGGGGCACCTATTGTAAGTAGGGACTCCACTGGGGGCACCTATTGTAAGGAGGGACTCCGCTGGGGGCACCTATTGTAAGGACGGACTCCGCTGGGGGCACCTTTTGAAAGGAGGGACTCCGCTGGGGGCACCTATTGTAAGGAGGGACTCCGCTGGGGGCACCTATTGTAAGGAGGGACTCCGCTGGGGGCACCTATTGTAAGGAGGGACTCCGCTGGGGGCACCTATTGTAAGGAGGGACTCCGCTGGGGGCGCCTATTGTAAGGAGGGACTCCGCTGGGGCACCTATTGTAAGAAGGGACTCCGCTGGGGGCACCTATTGTAAGGAGGGACTCCGCTGGGGGCACCTATTGTAAGGACGGACTCCGCTGGGAGCACCTGATGGCATCTGGTGACAGGCGACGTGGCAGGTGACACGCTCAGGGGTCCCACTGATTCTGCATTATCGTGAGTTGAATGATTTCATTTTATATTACAATGTAATAATAGAAATAATGACAGTCGTTAACAATAAACAATGCTTTAGCAAACTCAGTGTCAGTGAATTCGGGTTTACATCTAGTTTAGGCCCAGTTTAAGCCCCAGACCATTTTGGCTTGTTAAAGACCAGGCCCCTTTTTGCGATTCGGCACTGCGTCGCTTTAACTGACAATTGCGCGGTCGTGCGACTTGGCTCCCAAACAAAATTGACGTCCTTTTTTTCGGTGGTGTTTGATCACCTCTACGGTTTTCATTTTTTGCGCTATAAACAAAAATAGAGCGACAATTTTGAAAAAAATTCTATATTTTTTACTTTTTGCTATAATAAATATCCCCAAAAAAATATCTAAAAATTAATTTTTTTCCTCAGTTTAGGCTGATTCGTATTCTTCTACATATTTTTGGTAAAAAAAAAATCGAAATCTGCGTTTATTGATTGGTTTGCGCAAAAGTTATAGTGTTTACAAAATAGGAGATAGTTTTATGGCATTTTTTTAATTATTATTTTTTTACAAGTAATGGTGGCGATCAGTTATTTTTTTCGTGACTGCGACATTATGGCAGACACATCGGACACTTTTGACAAATTTTTGGGACCATTGTCAATTTCACAGCAATCAGTGCTATAAAAATGCACTGGTTACTGTGAAAATTACACTGGCAGTGAAGGGGTTAACCACTAGGTGGCGCTGTAGGGGTTAAGTGTTCCCTGCATTGTGTTTCTAACTGAGGGGGGGTTGGGCTCTGTGTCACATGACACTGATCTTTGCTCCAAGTACACGGAGCCGAGATCGGTGTCATTGTCACTAGTCATATACCTCCGTGAGACGATCGTGGGCATCCCCGCGGTCCGACTCACGGGGAAGGCGGCTGGCGGCGCGTGCACGACCACACGGCAGGCATTTAAAGGGCCATGTACAGGTACGTGATTATGCCTGTCCGTGCCATTCTGCCGACGTATATATACAGTGGGCGGTCGTTAAGCGGTTAAAGCAGTATTAAACCCTCAGCGTTTTTGTTTTTTTAGCTTAACACATTGAGCACAATAAAATAAACATTCATTCCCCAATAGAATATTTGTTAAAATTCTTACCCATGCACTTGCAGTTTGCTACTTTCAGTGCTGCTGGCTCCAGCTCACACAAGGCTGCTTTCCTGAACATCCTGTCTTCACAAGAAAGCATTAACTGTAGACACTGCAGTCTCCAGTCAGTCTATTAGCTTGGAGAATGAAGGAGGGAAGAGGGGAGATCAGGGGAGTGCCTTGCCATCCTAGTCCGTTTTTCATTTTGTGTTTTGTATTTTTTATTGATGTGCACAGCATAGGGAGACACAACTCCAGTCCCTGCATGCAAGGGTGGCTCCATAAGATGCTGAAAGAGAAAGGAGTCACCCTGGCAAAGGAAACCTGGGGCAGTGGCCATGGCACCAGCTTCAAAAGCTACATATGGATAGGCAAAGATCAAAGATGAAGAAGCTGCATACTCAGTAAAAGATTAACTCAACTGCTGATGAATATATCTACAGTGCCTTGAAAAAGTATATTTATACCCCTTGAAATTTTCCAAATTTTGTCATGTTGCAACCAAAAACGTAAATGGATTTGATGTGATAGACCAACACAAAGTGGTACATAATTGTAAAGTGGAAGGAAAATGATAAATGGTTTTCAATTTTTTTTACAAATAAATATGTGAAAAGTGTGGTGTGCATTTGTATTCAGCCCCCCCCCCCCTACTCTGATACCCCTGACTAAAATCTAATGGAACCAATTGCCTTCAGAAGTCACCTAATAAGTAAATAGAGTCCTCCTGTGTGTAATTTAATCTCAGTATAAATACAGCTGTTCTGTGAAGCCCTCAAAGGTTTGTTAGAGAACCTTAGTAAACAAACAGCATCACGAAGGCCAGGGAACACACCAGACAGGTCAGGGATAAAGTTGTGGAGACGTTTAAAGCAGGGTTAGGTTATAAAAAAAATCCTAAGCTTTGAACATCTCACAGAGCACTGTTCAATCCATCATCCGAAAATTAAAAGAATATGACACAACTGCAAACCTACCAGGACATGGCCATCCACCTAAACTGACAGGCCAGTCAAGTAGATCATTAATCAGAAAAGCAGCCAGAGATCCACAGCTCAGGTGGGAGAATCTGTCCACAGACAACTATTAGTCGTGCACTTCACAAATCTGGCCTTAATGAAAGAGTGGCAAGAAGAAAGCCATTGTTGAAAGAAAGCCATAAGAAGTCCCTTTTGCAGTTTGTGAGAAGCCATGTGGGGGACACAGCAAACATGTGGAAGAAGGTTCTCTGGTCTGATAAGACTAAAATGCAATTTTTTGACCTAAAAGCAAAATGCTGTGTGTGGTGGAAAACTAACACTGCACACCACCCTGAACACACCATCCCCACTGTGAAATATGGTGGTGGCAGCATCATATTGTGGGGATGCTTTTCTTCAGGGGACAGGGACAGGGACAGGGAAGTTGGTCGGAGTTGATGGGAAGATGGATGGAGCCAAATACAGGGCAATCTTAAAAAAAAAAACTGTCAGAGTCTGCAAAGGACTTGAGACTGTGGCGGAGGTTCACCTTCCAGCAGGACAAGGACCCTAAACATACAGCCAGAGCTACAATGGAATGGTTTAGATCAAAGCATATTCATTAGTCCAGATCTAAATCCAATTGAGAAACTGTGGCAAGACTTGAAAGTTGCTGTTAACAGATGCTTTCAGAGCTTGAGCTGTTTTGCAAAGAATGGGCAAAAATTTCTCTTTCTCAATGTGCAAAGCTGGTAAAGAAATACCCACAAAGACTTGCAGCTGTAATTGCCGCAAAAGGTAGTTCTACAAAGTATTGACTTGCGCAGGTGTGCCTTAGGCTGGCCACAATAAAAGGCCACTCTAAAATGTGCAGTTTTATCACACAGCACAATACCACACCTGTCTCAAGTTTTGAGGGAGTGTGCAATTGGCATGCTGACTGCAGGAATGTCCACCAGGGCTGTTTTCAGTGAATTGAATGTTTATTTCACTACCATAAGCCGTCTCCAAAGGCGTTTCATAGAATTTGGCAGTACATCCAACCGGCCTCACAACCGCAGACCACGTGTAACCACACCAGCCCAGGACCTCCACATCCCGCATCTTCACCTCCAAGATCGTCTGAGACCAGCCACCCGAACAGCTGCTGCAACAAGTGGTTTGCATAACCAAAGAATTTCTGCACAAACTGTCAGAAACCATCTCAGGGAAGCTCATCTGCATGCTCGTCGTCCTCATCGGGGTCTCGACCTGACTGTAGTTCGTCGTCGTAACCGACTTGAGTGAGCAAATGCTCACATTCGATGGTGTCTGACACTTTGGAGAGGTGTACAGGGCAGATGGCAGACAGCGTGTATGGCGTCATGTGTGTGAGCGGTTTGCTGATGTCAACGTTGTGGATTGAATGGCCCATGGTGGCGTTGGGGTTATGGTATGGGCAGGCATATGCTATTGACAATAAACACAGGTACATTTTATTGATGACATTTTGAATGCACAGAGATACCGTGTGGAGATCCTGAGGCCCATTGTTGTGCCATTCATCCACGACCATCATCTCATGTTGCAGCATGATAATGCACAGCCCCATGTTGCAAGGATCTGTATACAATTCCTGGAAGCTGAAAACATCCCAGTTCTTGCATGGCCAGCATACTTACCGGACATGTCACCCATTGAGCATGTTTGGGATGCTCTGGATCGGCGTATACGACAGCGTGTTCCAGTTCCTGACAATATCCAGCAACTTCACACAGCCATTGAAGAGGAATGGACCAACATTCCACAGGCCACAATCAACAACCTGATCCACTCTATGCGAAGGAGATGTGCTGCACTGTGTGAGGCAAATCAAATGTCTTACCAGATACTGACTGGTTTTTGGACCCCCCGGACCCCCCCCCCCAATACACTAAAACTGCACATTTTAGAGTGGCCTTTTGATGTGGCCAACCTAAGGCACACCTATAATCAGCATCTTGATATGCCACACCTGTGAGGTGGATGTATTATCTCGGAAAAGGAGAAGTGCTCACTAACACAGATTTAGATAGATTTGTGAACAATATTTGAGAGAAATAGGCCTTTTGTGTACATAGAAAAAGTCGTAGATCTTTGAGTTCAGCTCATGATAAATAGGGGCAAACACAAAAGTGTTGCGTTTATAATTTTGCTCAGTGTATATAGCATCCCTGTAAGTCTTCAAGTGGGATGGCGTTCAGGGCTTGCAGAGGAAACAGGAATTACCAAGTCAATTGTTCATGAAATTGTGATTCAAGATTTGAACATGAGAAAGGACACCATTTTGGTAGTGTGGATAACGTCCAAAGAGCCACTACGCAAGCTCTGAACGCCATCCCACTTGAAGACTTCCAGGGATGCTATCGAGAATGGAAGAATCGCTGGGAGCATTGTCTACACAAGGTGCATACTTTGAAGGAGACAATGGGGATTATTTACAAAAGGCAAATCCACTTTGCACTGCAAGTGCACTTGGAAGTGCAGTCGCTGTAGATCCGAGGGAGACATGCAAGTAAAATAAAAAACAGCATTTTATCTTACACCTGATTAGATGATAAAATCAGCAGAGCTTCCTCTCATTTCAGATCTATCCCTCAGATTTGCAGCGACTGCACTTCCAAGTGCACTTGTAGTGCAAAGTAGATTTGCCTTTCGTAAATAACCCCCTATGTTCAATTGTAAAACTTTTCAATAAAATAATTCTTGAAATATTCTGATTCCTTTCTGGACGCATCTTTTATATATACTGTATATAATTTAAGGTATACATATGTTGACTTTTTCATTACATTTATTTTTTGATTTCTGTTCTGGTGTTATAGATTTGTCCCTGTTGAACAGACAAGCAGACATAAAGGAAAGGCAAACTTCCACAGATATCCTGGAGGAGCTTATGTCTGAAGGAATAATACAGGGTCAGAGCAAGGTTGTTAGGAATGGGGAAGCATACGATGTCATGGTGAGTATGTGAGCACATGTACTTTTCTACATGCAAACAACAGGAGCCTTTTTGGATCCCTTTGGTAGTAATATAACCATCTATTATAGACCCCATTGTTTACAGGACTGATTGGCCCTACAGTTCATTACTACTAAAATGCAGTGCAGTTGGTGGAGTAGCATGTAAACAACTGAATTAGTTCCCAAATCCAATAAAACCTTGGGGCTACAAAATGGAAAATTTATGGGCATCTCTATATTCTCTCAAATGCAAATTGTATAACAAGGCTATATCTTATATGCCTTCAGATGGAAACGCCTGGGAAGCCTCTAAGGAGACCTCCTGCAAAGTTGGAGAAACTGAAAACCAAAAAGAAGAAAAATAAAAGTCTAACTAGAGAAGATATTGAAGCTAAAATGAAGGCTGCTGAAGAAAGAAGAAAGGTAATAATATCCTGTATAAAACAGTTGACTAATCTTTACTAACAACTAAGGTATCCATAAACACTACAACAGTAATAGTCAACCAGTAGTCCAGGGCCTTGTGTCTATCCTTACCTTCCCTTGCAGTATGAAGTATGCGCTCAATGCAGCACATTTATGGCTGGGATGGGTGAATCTGCCTGGCTTTGACTATTTTTTTTAAATCCTGTTTAAAACTCTGCAAACCCAAACTTTGTGAAGAATTCCATTGGCATCTATGGGGAGAAGGGGACTCCTCTTAGTAGACTCTTTTTTACCCATTTTTAGGGCCAATATGCACACTACTGTAAAAAAAAAAAAAAAGTGGGAAGCTGGCCACTCCTGCTGTAAAAAAATACAGCAGGGAGAGGGTCTTTTCATGTGGCTTCAAGAGTAATATTAAATAAACCCAAATCCTTTTATAGCATGCTTGGGTGATGCCTTCAAGCGCTACAGTCTCAGTAGCTGCATACACTGATGTTACATCTCTTTGCTGTGAAATTGTTTTCTTTTTCTTTCACAATTAGCTTGGTGTACATACACCAGCAGCACAGCGTTCTAATTTGGAGTCATTTTATTTAAAAGAAAGGTTCTAGCATTGACATAAGCTTTTTCCTTAAACAGTAATAGGCACGCTTTGACGGACAGATATTGACCAGTAAGCTACTGATGCTGTCCCTATTCTCTCATTTAAAATGAATAGACTGCATATAATACAGAAACTAAGCCAGCAGCAGTGGATTTTTAATTGAGAAGAGTTGGCTAAAATTTACTAGAGAAAACAAGTACAGACAAGTGTTTTATTACAAGAATTAAGGGACCGCAGATGACACAGCAGTGTAAAATTGACCAGAAACAGGACAATTGTAAAAAGCATGGCTAGGCCTAAATGTACTAGGGACAAAAGACACAAAGTTACAAAAATTAAGATACTGCAAAGGATACAGTAATGTAAAACTGGCCAGCAGAAGAACAGTTTTCATTTGGGATAATAGGCCTAACCGATGTATGTCTAACTTTTATCTTTTGGGATGGGGTGGGGGAAAAGGTGTTAAGCCCAGGTTCACACTGGGCTGCGGGAGTGAAGCCGTGTGAGTTCAGCTGAACTCGCAAGATTTCACACAGATGTCAATGTAAATCGCGGCCGAAATCGCAAAAAGTAGTACAGAAACTACTTTTTGAAATCGGTGCAGCGCCGCAGATGCGGCGTTGCACCGATTAGGACGGTGCCATTGTCGGCAATTTGCGGCAAATATCGGCGTTTTGACATGCGATTTGACATGCCAAATTGCATGTCAAAACGCACCAGTGTGAACCAGGGCTAAGGTGCACAATGTTCTTTGCTTTTTTTTTCTTTTAACCAGTTTTGGACCACCCACTGCACATATCCTGCGGCAGGGCGGCCCGGCTGCGCGAAGCAACATACCTGTACGTTGTCCATGCTCCTTAGTCTGGGGCGGGCGTGTGTGCCGCTGGTGACCCGCTCCCGCTGGTACCAATCAGCGGGTTCGGCGGGCGCAATGGCCGCTGTCCACCCGCGATCATTCTAGGGAATGACAGAACGACGGTCTGCCTAAGTAAACAAGGCAGACAGTCATTCTGTCTGACAGGGAGAGAGAAATCTGTGATTCCTACTAATCAGGAACACATATCTCTCTCTCTCTCTGTCTAGTGCCAGCATCCCCCACACAGTTAGAAAGCACTCCCGGGGAACACATTTAACCCCTTTTAATGTCTTAATAGCCCTACTAGGTAGCAAACAGAATTAAAGTACAGTTTTCTAACTGACCCTAATCTCTCCCTATGCAGTTTTTCTGCACTTATTATTCGTTCTGTTAAGCAGCTTCCAATACACTGGCAAGATGGCTACCCTGTGCCCCCCTGCTTTATAATGAGGTGGCTGGCTTATCCAAAAACCTTCTTATTGACCCTTCTAAGTCGGCTGGCTAGTGTGTTATGATTTTTTTTAAATTCTAAGGTGAATCTGCACATCAATATGCTGTGACTGCGATTCTTAAACCCACAAGATTTGCCTCTAACCCAGGGGTGTCCAAACTTTTTTCAAAGAGGGCCAGATTTGATGAAGTAAACATGCGTGAGGGCCGACCATTTTGCCTGACGTTCTGTGAACCATTAAAATTCGGTCTAAGTGTGTTCGTCCAGCACTAATACACGGCCCAACAAGAATTGTCTTGCCTTTGTGGCTGTGTGTGTGGTGAAGAGATGAGCTCAGGTGTGTTATTTGGATATACCGTATTTATCAGCGTATAACACGCACATTCACTTTAAAAAAAATCTTTAATTTTAAATAAAGAACTGTGAATCAAAATAAGGGTCACTGCCCATCAATACAGCCTCACAAGTGCCATAAATGCAGCACCCCCGTTGCCCTGAATGCAGCACCTCCGTTGCCCTGAATGCAGCACCTCCGTTGCCCTGAATGCAGCACCCCCGTTGTCCTGAATGCAGCACCCCCGTTGTCCTGAATGCAGCACCCCCGTTGTCCTGAATGCAGCACCCCCTGTTGTCCTGAATGCAGCACCCCCGTTGTCCTGAATGCAGCACCACCCTTGCCCTGAATGCAGCACCCCCCTTGCCATGAATGCAGCACCCCCTTGCCATGAATGCAGCACCCCCTTGCCCTGAATGCAGCATCCCCTTGCCCTGAATGCAGCACCCCCTTGCCCTGAATGCAGCACCCCCTTGCCATGAATACAGTACCCCCTTGCCATGAATGCAGCACCCCCCTTGCCCTGAATGCAGCACCCCCTTGCCCTTAATGCAGCACCCCCTTGCCATGAATACAGTACCCCCTTGCCATGAATACAGCACCCCCTTGCCATGAATACAGTACCCCCCTTGCCATGAATACAGCACCCCCTTGCCATGAATACAGCACCCCCTTGCCATGAATGCAGCACTCCCCTTGCCATGAATACAGCACCCCCCTTGCCATGAATGCAGACTCACCATTGCAGCCTGATTCATGGACATCTACAGCCTTGGAGGAAACAGGGAGGGGGCGGGATGAGCGCCGACAAACATACAGGAGAATTTCCTGTTTTATCTGCTGCCTCTTTAATCGAAAGTCCCGCCTCCTGTGATGGACGGAACAGTCGTCCAATGGCAGCGCAGGAGACGGGACTTCCTGTCGCCGTGTAAACAGGAAATACTCCTGTATGCACGCCGCTCGTCCCACCTCCTCCAAGGCAGCCAGCAGCATGTATTTATTTTGTGGCCCCCGGCGCTCGGGGATTTTTTGGGGGCCACAAAAGACAAACATGTCAAAATGATCAGGCGGGCCGTCCGAAACCGGAACGTGGGCCGCGATTGGCCCGCAGGCCAGACTTTGGACATGCCTGCTCTAATCCATGGTGGCAGCAAACTGAACTGGAATCTTATCCCTATTTATAGTGTTTGAAGAGATGAGCATATTCCTAGTATGAATTGATTTTCTATTTGCTATTGAGATCAAATCTCTGGCAATCAGTTTACACTAAAGTGAATGAAACTTAAACTAAATTCACCATACAGGTCTAACAGAGTCAATAATGTTGCTTTGAATTGTGAATTGTTTCACTAATACCAGTTACAATGCTTGACTATTACAGACAAAGGAAGAGGAACTAAAGAAAAGGTTGCGTGAAAGGCCAATGACTGCATTGCCTAGTCAGTCTCAATTTAGAATGGAAGGGGCTTTCACTCCTGATGATGGACAAGAAGGTGAAGAAACAGCTCCAACTGAAACCTTAGATTCTGCTGCACTGGAAAATTTAATGAGTGAACCAACAGAGAGTCTCAGAATTCCAGCTGAAGAGCCTGATGAAATAGGTGCTGTGGAATCTGACAACACCTATAACAAACCTAGTGACCAGACCAATGACTTTGAAAATGATATCTTTTGATGCAAGCTCACCTAAAAAACATGTACTTTGATATATGCATCTGAGCCTAGAAATATATACTGAAGTTTGATATTAGGATTGCAGTTCATATGCAATGCAGAAAGATCCTTCTTTCAGGTGCATAATAAAATAGGCCAAATCAATACAGGAACTGTTTAATGTTTATAGGTAGGTGTGAATGAATTTAAATGTACAAGGTGCAATCATGGAATTGTTCACTTACAGAAAGTTGCCTAACTACTTCTGACCCTTGAGCCTAGTACACACTAATCGTTTTTTGGGTTGAACAAAAAAAACTGACTGCTCGGGTCAGAGCTGCTGTACTAATGATCCAACGTTAGTACAGCGATCTCCCCCCATTGGCTGAGAACGCAGATCAGGTCAGCTGCTGATTTTCCAGCATGCCCGTCCGACGCGGCCGGCTTCTATCAGACCGGCTGACATACACACGGGCCGAATGACGGTCGGTTTTGATTGAACTGGTCGATGTCCCCCCGACATTCGGCCCGTGTGTACAGGGCCGCTGTTAGAAATTATGGGGCCCCATACAGCCTACCTGACGGGGCCCCCTTCAACCACGCCCTTGACCCCACCCCTGTCTCTGCCCCTGACCCCAGCTCAAAATGAAATGCAGGTTTGTTGCCGTTTACATATGCGTGCGGAGCTGTGTGTGTTCACAATTGCGCATAAGCACGAAGGAGCGGGGGTAGTTTAAATATTTCTTTTAAATTGTATTTTATTTATTTTATTACAAATAAATAATAAAATCTTACACTGTATCTTTCCTTTTTTTTTTTTTTTTGCTTTCACAAGGGATGAACAACATCCCCTGTGATAGCATTGATCATGACCCCCATATCAGTCCCCTGGCTTCCAAAGCATCTGATCAAACCAAGATCAGTTTGATCAGATGCTTGTTCAAGCCAGTAATGGCGTCTTTACATGAGAATGAAACCGGAAGTGATAAAATCCTTGTCACTTCCGGTTTCTGATGTTACACATTGGGAGGAATGACATCCATCCCTCTCACTGTGTCCCAGGAACCCGATTCTACTGGTCACATCTTAAAGGCAGTAAAGGCGGTGGTGGGACCCCCTTCCAGTGCCTGTAAAAGTAATAAAGTAGCTTCTGAGCCACTAGGATTACTTTTACTTGGTGTAGAGTCGCTGGGGCTAAAAAAAATGACATCTCGATCATTGCTTTAGTGATGACTGAGATATCACCCTTCCAATCCAGTGACGTACTGGTACGTTGCTGGATGGGAAGCAGTTAAAAGGGGATTGTTTTGGGGGGCAGTAAAAATGCAGCTCCGCTGCACTTTTACTGCTCCCCCCAACTGAAGTGTAAAGTAGCATCTCACTGTTTTATGATCATCAGCATTACAATAATCATCACACAGGCAGCACAGTAAGCAGGTACTCTATCATGGCTCTATGTCACACTGCTTTTGGGTGCTGACTTTGATAAGTTATGGCTGTACTGAGTGTTACAGACTATAACACAGCACAGCCATAACAAAGTCAGCGCCCAAAAGCAGTGTGACACAGAACCATGATAGAGTACCTGCTTACTGTGCTGACTGTGTGATAATTATTGTAATGCTGATGATAACTTGCTGTGCTGGGAGATATCATGGGACACAGTGAGTATTCAATGCTCTATTATTCACTCAGTGGGGTTGATTTACTGAAGGCAAATCCACGTTGCACTACAAGTGCACTTAGAAGTGCAGTCGCTTTAGATCTGAGAGGAAGATCTGAAATGAGGGGAAGCTCTGCTGATTTTATCATCCAATCATGTGCAAGCGAAAATGCTGTTTTTTTATTTTCCTTGCATGTCCCCCTCAGATCGACAGCGACTGCCATTCCAAGTGCACTTGAAGTGCAAAGTGGATTTGCCTTTAGTAAATAAACCCCTGTGTGTCCATTGCAGCCACAATCTCCTCCTGCTGTTCCCTGTCAGCCATTCAACTGCTTCACATCTCGTGAGGACTGCAGCCAGGAGCCGGACGGAGAATCACTGTATCACTCTGCCAGTCGGGACTAATAGAATAGTGGAATAGTGGGGCGGCATGATGTGCATGCGCCCCCCAAAAAAAAAAATTGTCCCTCCGCTGCGCTCCCCTCCTGGGCCCCTCTGTTGACCTGATGGGGGCCAGGGAAATTATATACCCCCCCTCCATAAGCAAGTAGGAGCAGGGGAGGAGTTTAGAAAGTTTTTTTTTTTTTTTAAAAAGCAGTAACAAACTGTAATGCTGCCCGGGCCCTGCTGTGTAGCTGATGGGGGCAGGCCTGGTAAAACAGGACCGGTTGTACTGCCCTATCATCGACCCTGCGTGTGTACTAGGCATTAAGGTGCAGTTCCACCTTTGCAGTCAAACTGGAATAACACTTACTTTATATTTATTACATGTTTTCATTCACATAGCATATCTTTTAAAAATAATGAAAAATTGCTGCTTACCTTTCTATTTACAGAAAAATCCTATAAAATCTTATTTAGTATTCCCTATATATGTAATAATAAGGAAGGAGCTGGGGAGTTATATTTACCATATTTAACCCTGTCTGTTCTGGGCTGGCACATTTTCATTATCAGTTGTAAACTAGATGTGAACAACGTCTATCCTAACAAGCTTGGATGGTAGATTGTTAATGCACTTTTAAACCAATCGGTCCCTAAAGTGTCCCTTGCAAGTTATTCTGAACAACACCATTAGGGTTATTTACTAAAACTGGAGAGTGCAAAATCTGGTGTAGCTCTGCATAGAAACCAATCAGCTTCCAGGTTTTATTGCCAAAGCTTAATTTACCAAGCTGAAGTTAGAAGCTGATTGGCTACCATGAACAGCTGCACCAGATTCTGAGTGCTCTAGTTTTAAGAAATCTCCCCCAACGATTTGCAGCTTCCACAGGCATTGCTTAGGTATGAGATATGCATACTTACATTGATCCAGGCTAGACCATTGTAACTATGCAAATACAGTACATTCATATATAAACCACAGCTTTAGGCTGACACTAATAGCAGCAACAGTGTCACAAGGGTACTTCTTGAGGCCGAGATGCTGAGAGCGGTTCTCCCTTGTGACTAAGCGCACTCCACCCTTGGAGGTGGTACAAAGGGTGAAGGGCACCAAGAGGCACGGGGTAACAGCAGGCTGGGCAGGTCCGTGTGCAGATGACCGTGGAGTCAGGAATTGCGTGGAACTGGTAGACAATGGAGCCCAATGGAGAGGATGGATATTAAGTCCAACGGCAGGCTGAAGGTCCAGCACAGTAGGCAGGAAGCAAGTCCGTGAGCAGTCAGAGGGTCAAGCACAGGAGATATGCAGCAAGTCTGTAATCAGGCCGAGGGTCAAGCACAAGGGATATGCAGCGAGTCTGTAAACAAGCAAAGAGTCAGGCACTCGAGGCTGGTAGAGAAGTCCGTAAGCAGGCCGAGGGTCAAACACTGGAGATAGGCAACAGAGGTCCGAAAGGCAAGCCGAGGGTCAGGTGCAGGCGGAGATCAAGGCAGGTCAGGGTCAATCCGGGTCACAACAGGTAGGTACAAGCAGGATACAGCAGGCAAGGAAACTCAGGAAGCTAATAAATAAACCAGCAACTTGAACATGAATTCAGGCTGTCTTTTATAGGCCAACAAATGAACTCACGCTATGCGTGCGCCAGTGCGCATGCGCGCGTGCCGTCCCGTCGTATTGTGTACAACTAAGCGCCGGAGCGCCGTTCTGGCGCGCATGCGCGCGGGAAAACTGCGATACTTGCAGGGCTGGTTCCTACTATTTCCCTGACAAACAGATACATTTTGAAGAAGTGTTTTGGACACATTTTAAAAGAATTATGAAGGACCCATTTTCAGCTGACTTGAATGGGAGAGTACATGTCAGTAAACTAAAAATGCAACATGAACAAATGTTTTTAAGGCACTCAATGCAATATATCATTGGTGAACAAAGCCTATCAATTCGTGTTGATTTTTCTTCTGTGTTTGCATTCCTCTAAAACAGGGGTCTCAAACTGGTGGCCCTCCAGCTGTTGCAAAACTACAAGTCCCATCATGCCTCTGCCTGTGGGAGTCATGCTTGTAACTGTCAGCCCTGCAATGCCTCATGGGACTTGTAGTTTAGTAACAGCTGGAGGGCCGCTGGTTTGAGACCCCTGCTCTAAAAGCTACCCTAATGGCCCGTACACATGATCCGAATATCGGACAAAAACTGTCGTCCGAGGAAGAATCGTACGATTTTCGGATCGTGTGTACACTACTTTCGAGAGCCGATCATGACAGTTCATTAGATATTATTAGATCGGACAAGCATGAAAATTTTACCAGATCGTACGATTTTTGTTTAGTCAGTATAGTTGTGGTCCGAAAATACAATAGAAATACATTACAACACATGACATAGCTCCCCTGATGAAGTCACGAGGTACGTGACGTAACGCCGTAGGGAAATCGTTGAGGCACCGCAAACCGGAAGTACCCGGAACAACATTAAGCCGGCGTATCGCGCCGTTCTGGTTATTTACATGCTTTCTCTATTTTAATTTATGTACGAGCATTACTTTTATCAATAAACTCATATTCTTTTAAATACTACACTATTGGAGACCTTTCTCTCTCCCCATTTCTGATCCTGTATCCCCATTGGAGTTGCTCCCCCCCCCTCTCCTCTAGGAATATTAACATCAGTGTTACCGGTGGAGACGTGGAGGAGATCGTTAGAAACACACATTGGAGGGGCCAGTGCAGGAGGAGGGAGACATTACTGATCATGCCCAATTATATCTATATGGAGGTGAGAGTTGTGTGAGACCATTGCTTGGAGATATCAGTGATTACCACTTAGCAGGGGATCTGTATCTGCACTAGTTCACTTTATTTTCATCAAGAGAGTCGGATTGAGAGACTATTTGCTGCACTATATATTTATACATATTTGCATATTTAAATTTGTATCCCCATTTTTATCCTTATTTGATTGCTGCTATTTTTTGGCACTTCCTTTGGACTATTTAATACCTATGCCCTATTTTTCACTTTTGGCACATTTGCACTAGTGTGAATATTTTGTCATTTTTTGCACAGTTCATTTTTGCATCGGTACTTTGTATTATTGCTTCATATCTAATGTTAGATACTCATGCTTATTTTAGATTGCACTTTATTCACTGATTAATTTATTTACACTGATTTTTATCACACCAGATGTAGTTTGTGTGTTAGCTTTTAGCGCGGAAACATTTCATTTATTTATTTTACTATTGTGTAAGGTGAACACATTTAGTTTTTGCACACAGAGCACCTTATTCACATTTCACCTACTCATTAGTAGAGTGAAAAACCTTCCTTCATATACATGACATCACTTCCGATTTTTTATTTTTTTTGTCGTACGAGAATTTTCGTGACTTTAGTAACCTATTCAATTTCTACTTGCGACTATTAAGCGAAAAAAGTTATACGATCTGTCGTATGATATTCGGATCGTGTGTACGGGCCATAAGGGGTTGATTTACTAAAAATGGAGAATGCTAAATCTGTTGCAGCTGTGCATGGTAGCCAATCAGCTTCTAACTTCAGCTTGTTCAAATAAGCTTTGACAAAAAACCTGGAAGCTGATTGGTTTCTATGCAGAGCTGCACCAGATTTTGCAATCTCCAGCTTTTGGAAGGGTGCAAACACAGAAGAAAAATCAACACTTAGACCACTTTCACACTGAGGCGCTTTTCAGGCGCTTTCACGCTAAAAAAAGCTCCTGAAAACGTACTTCCATTAAAATCAATGAATGCTTTTACACTGGGGCAGTGCGCTGAACAAACGCCCCTCTCCATTGAAATGAATTGAAAGCGCTTCAAAAGCGCCTGAAAAGCGCTTCAAAAGCGCTCAGCGTTTTCCTGGCAGTTTTTCAAGTGACTCAGTGTGAAAGTGGCCTAACTGATAGGCTTTGTTCACCAATGATATATTGCATTGAGTGCCTTCAAAACATTTGTTCATGTTGCATTTTTAGTTTATTGACATTAGGGATGAGCTTCGAGTTCGAGTCGAACTCATGTTCGACTCGAACATTGCCTGTTCGCCCGTTCGCCGAACAGCGAACAAATTGGGGTGTTCGCGGCAAATTCGAAAAATCTATGGGAGAAATCTAAAGTGCTAATTATAAAGGCTTATATGCAAGTTATTGTCCTAAAAAGTGTTTGGGGACCCGGGTCCTGCCCCAGGGGACATGTATCAATGCAAAAAGAAGTTTTAAAAACGGCCATTTTTTCGGGAGCAGTGATTTTAATAATGCTTAAAATGAAAAAATAAAAGTGAAATATTCCTTTAAATTTCGTACCTGGGGGGTGTGTATGATATGCATGTGAAGTGGCGCATGTTTCCCGTGCTTAGAACTGTCCCTGCAAAAAATGTCATTTTTGAAAGAAAAAAAATGCATTTAAAACTGACTCGCGGCTATTAATGAATTGTCGGCTCCCGGCAATACATACAAAAGTCATTGATAAAAAAAAAAAAAAAGCGTGGGGGTTCCCCAGAATTCAATTACCAGGCCCTTCAGGTCTGGAATGGATATTAAGGGGAACCCCCCCGCAAATTAAAAAAAAAATTGACGTGGGGTTCCCCCAAATATCCATTCCAGGCCCTTCAGATCTGGCATGGATTTTAAGGGGAACTCCACCCCAAATTTAAAAAAAAAATGGCGTGGAGTCCCCCTAAAAATCCATACCAGACCCCTTATAATTTAAATTTACACAGTGAAGGAAGTTCCCCGCTCAAGCCAATGACGTAGGCGGGTCCGACATACCGAGGGGGCGGACCTGATGAGGAACTGCTCTCACTTTGGTAATACGTGTATAGACCCGCCCCTTCTCATGTTCCGCATCTGGTCCGCTGAGCGGACCTGATGGGGAACTTTAGAAGGGGCGGGTCTATACATTTAAAATACTGAGAGGGAGTTCCCCATCAGGTCCGCTCAGGCACAACCAATGAAGGACAGCGCTGGACATCGGGATCGCCGCGGGACACTGGATTTCACCGCTGGAATGTTTTTTGTTTTGTTTTTTTTAAATAAAGGACTTTTTCAAGGTGTTTGTGTGTTTTTTTTAAACTTTTTTTACGCTTTCTTCGTGAAATGGTAGGGGTACAATGTACCCCTTACCAATTCACATAGGGGGGGGCCGGGATCTGGGGGTCCCCTTTGTTAAAGGGGTCTTCCAGATTCCGATAAGCCCCCCCGCCCGCAGACCCCCACAACCACCGGGCAAGGGTTGTGGGGATGAGGCCCTTGTCCCCATCAACATGGGGACATCCTCCCCATGTTGAGGGCATGTGGCCTGGTACGGTTCAGGAGGGAGGGGGGGCCGCTCTCTCGTCCCCCCCTCTTCCCCTGCGGCCGGCCAGGTTGCGTGCTCGGATAAGGGGTCTGGTATGGATTTTTAGGGGGACTCCACGCCATTTTTTTTTAAATTTGGGGTGGAGTTCCCCTTAAAATCCATGCCAGATCTGAAGGGCCTGGAATGGATATTTGGGGGAACCCCATGTCAATTTTTTTTTAAATTTGCGGCGGGGTTCCCCTTAATATCCATTCCAGACCTGAAGGGCCTGGTAATTGAATTCTGGGGAACACCCACGCTTTTTTTTTTTTTTTTTATCAATGACTTTTGTATGTATTGCCGGGAGCCGACAATTCATTAATAGCCGCAAGTCAGTTTTAAATGCATTTTTTTCTTTCAAAAATGACATTTTTTGCAGGGACAGTTCTAAGCACGGGAAACATGCGCCACTTCACATGCATATCATACACACCCCCCAGGTACGAAATTTAAAGGAATATTTCACTTTTATTTTTTCATTTTAAGCATTATTAAATCACTGCTCCCGAAAAAACGGACGTTTTTAAAACTTCTTTTTGCATTGATACATGTCCCCTGGGGCAGGACCCAGGTCCCCAAACACTTTTTAGGACAATAACTTGCATATAAGCCTTTATAATTAACACTTTAGATTTCGAACGTTCGAGTCCATTGTATTTAATAGGGTTCTAAAGTTTACACGAACATTTTGTCTGTTCGCAGGTTCTGGTGCGAACCGAACAGGGGGGTGTTCGGCTCATCCCTGATTGACATGTACTTTCCCATTCAAGTCAGCTAAAAAGGGGTCCTTCATAATTCTTTTAGGGCCAGTTCACACCAGACGCAGTTCCGTTCAGTTCCGTGTGCTTTTTTTCTGCACAAAATGCATGCACAGTGTTTTCCATGTATTCCAATGGCTCTTGTTGGCTCTAGTTTACACCATGCAGTCAGTTTCCGGTCAGTTTCTGCACCGGAAACTGACTGCATGGTGTGAACTAGAGCCAACAAGAGCCAATGGAATACATGGAAAACACTGTGCATGCATTTTTAGTGCCGAAAAAATGCGCACAAAACTGTACGCAACTGCGTCTGGTGTGAACTGGCCCTGAAAATGTGTCCAAAACACTTCTTAAACATGTATCTGTTACTGCTATTAGTGTCAGCTTAAAGCTGTGGTTTAGGTATGAATGTACTGTATTTGCATAGTTACAATGGTCCAATGGTTACATATTGCGTAGTTACAATGGTACAATGGTTACATATTGCGTAGTTACAATGGTACAATGGTTACATATTGCGTAGTTACAATGGTACAATAGTTACAAATGAGATATGTAAGTATGCATGTCTCATACCTAAGCAATGCCTGTGGAAGGTGCAAATCATTGTAGTAGTCACTGCTGCTACAGTGACAACTGAAGTGTCCCAGGTTCAGAGTGGATTGGCTGTCCTGCTGTATAGTAACCACAGAGGTCTGCTCGTTTGGCATTTATTTTTTTAAAGACGCATGCTCATGAGGAGGCACTAGTACAGAACATGCATGCAGCTCAGCTATTCCAAATTCACAGGCTGCATGCATGATCTGTGGCAGTAGATAATAGAGCAGAGATAAATGTGGCAACTCTGGAGCTTGGACCTTAAAAACCAAGTTGATGATGCCATCTTCTGTATTTCTCTTCTTTTAATTCTGACATGGGGTAAGTCAACAAATGCTAAATTCTCAGAGCCCCACTAAGAAGAAGGATGGAGGTTTTCTCATAGTACTTACCCACACATGCCTGAAAGTGGAAAGCCCCTGGAATACATTAGAAAGTGTTACGTTTAAATAAACATATACTTTTATTTATTTATTTAAATCCAGACTGTCAAGAACTCGAGAATATTCGTATTATTTTATCAGTAATTGCACATATATCTTGTTACATATTCATGCATTACATTGTACTTTAAAGTGGATGTAAACCCAAATTTTTTATTTTTTTTGCTGTCACAATGTAGAGTATAAAGCCCCATACACACGGTCGGACTTCCATGGGACTTTTCCGTGGTTTTTTGTCCGAACGGAGTTGGTCGGGAACATCCATAGTATACACAGGCTCGGACTTTTCTGCAAACTTTCCCAAAAGTCCGATGGTTTTCTGTACACATGGTCGCACTTTTCTCCATCGGACTTTTGTTGGGCAAAAGTTTGTCCGTTTGCAGACCCAACTTTTGTCCGATGAAAACAAGAAAAAAGCAAAAAATGTTTGTCCGATGGAGCGTACACACGGACGGATTGTTGGTCCAACTTGCTCAAAATGAAGTTTGTTGGCCAAAAGTCCGACCGTGTGTACGGGGCTTTAGATTTCCTATTATTTGTGCCATGTCTTGCCACAAAGAGTTAATCCAGCTCTGAGCAATCCTCTTTTATTGTTCAGTGAGATAAAATGGACAAACAGAGTTACCTTTGTCCGTTCCGCCCCCTTGCTGTGAGTGACAGGCTATTTACATATCTCGTGCACTAGCTTTAGACAGGCATTATTTTTTAATTCCCACTCCTTTTCTGAAGTTATGTGGTTACTTTTCTGGATTTTGACTGGATGTTAGTGATCATAGCAGAAGGAATCCACAGGAGAAAATGCATGTTGACAAGGTGAGTGTAGAGGAGGGCGGGGAGTCTACTGACATCACGACTCCACCCATGAGCTCCAGACAACAGACCCACCCACAGAATCTGCAGTTTTTCAGTTCTTATAACAGACAGAGGGGAGACATTTGACAGATAAGGATACATGCAGGAGGCATCTATATCCTTATAGATCAGCACTAGGGATGAGCTTCGTGTTCGAGTCGAACATACGTTCGACTCGAACATTGGCTGTTCGATCGTTCGACGAAGATCGAACGATTTGGGCCGTTCGCGCCAAATTCGAGTGACGCGAACGGCCCACAATGCACTACGCCATCGCAGTGTCATCCAGGCGCTGTGATTGGCCAAGCATGCACTGTGACCCCGCATGCTTGGCCAATCACAGCGCCGGCAGCGAGGAGAGCAATGATTGGCCACAGGCAGGATGCCTGTGGCCAATTATTGCTGAGGGTGTTTAGTACACGCCCCACACTATAAAAGGCCGCCAGCACGGCGGCCTAGTGTAGTGTGTTCCGGAGCAGGGATAGAGTAGCATAGGCAGGGACAGTGACTGTTATTTCTTTCTTGCTTAACCTGGATTCCTTTAGTTTAGGGAAAGAGAAGGATAGGTAGGGAGAGTGTCAGTGTGTTTTGTGCTTGTGCTATAGTGTGCTTAAAAAAAAACATTTATTCTAGGGACAGAAAACTCTAGGTAGGGACAGTGTCAGTTTCTTTCACTCTGCAAGTCCTTGTTTCCAGGGACCTGGAAGGACAGTGAGTGAATTGTCCTTTTGCTATATTGTGATTAAAAAAAACATTTATTCTAGGGACAGAAAACTCTAGGTAGGGACAGTGTCAGTTTCTTTCACTCTGCAAGTCCTTGTTTCCAGGGACCTGGAAGGACAGTGAGTGAATTGTCCTTTTGCTATATTGTGATTAAAAAAAACATTTATTCTAGGGACAGAAAACTCTAGGTAGGGACAGTGTCAGTTTCTTTCACTCTGCAAGTCCTTGTTTCCAGGGACCTGGAAGGACAGTGAGTGAATTGTCCTTTTGCTATATTGTGATTAAAAAAAACATTTATTCTAGGGACAGAAAACTCTAGGTAGGGACAGTGTCAGTTTCTTTCACTCTGCAAGTCCTTGTTTCCAGGGACCTGGAAGGACAGTGAGTGAATTGTCCTTTTGCTATATTGTGATTAAAAAAAACATTTTTTTCTAGGGACAGAAAACTGTAGGTAGGGAGAGTATTTTTTTTCTTTCACTCTGCAAGTCCTTGTTTCCAGGGACCTGTAAGGACAGTGAGTTAATTGTCCTTGTGCTATATTGTGCTGAAAAAAACATTTATTCCAGGGACAGAAAACTCTAGGTAGGGACAGTGTCAGTTTCTTTCACTCTGCAAGTCCTTGTTTCCAGGGACCTGGAAGGACAGTGAGTGAATTGTCCTTTTGCTATATTGTGATTAAAAAAAACATTTTTTTCTAGGGACAGAAAACTGTAGGTAGGGAGAGTGTTTTTTTTCTTTCACTCTGCAAGTCCTTGTTTCCAGGGACCTGTAAGGACAGTGAGTTAATTTTCCTTGTGCTATATTGTGATTAAAAAAAACATTTATTCTAGGGACAGAAAACTCTAGGTAGGGACAGTGTCAGTTTCTTTCACTCTGCAAGTCCTTGTTTCCAGGGACCTGGAAGGACAGTGAGTGAATTGTCCTTTTGCTATATTGTGATTAAAAAAAACATTTATTCTAGGGACAGAAAACTCTAGGTAGGGACAGTGTCAGTTTCTTTCACTCTGCAAGTCCTTGTTTCCAGGGACCTGGAAGGACAGTGAGTGAATTGTCCTTTTGCTATATTGTGATTAAAAAAAACATTTATTCTAGGGACAGAAAACTCTAGGTAGGGACAGTGTCAGTTTCTTTCACTCTGCAAGTCCTTGTTTCCAGGGACCTGGAAGGACAGTGAGTGAATTGTCCTTTTGCTATATTGTGATTAAAAAAAACATTTATTCTAGGGACAGAAAACTCTAGGTAGGGACAGTGTCAGTTTCTTTCACTCTGCAAGTCCTTGTTTCCAGGGACCTGGAAGGACAGTGAGTGAATTGTCCTTTTGCTATATTGTGATTAAAAAAAACATTTATTCTAGGGACAGAAAACTCTAGGTAGGGACAGTGTCAGTTTCTTTCACTCTGCAAGTCCTTGTTTCCAGGGACCTGGAAGGACAGTGAGTGAATTGTCCTTTTGCTATATTGTGATTAAAAAAAACATTTTTTTCTAGGGACAGAAAACTGTAGGTAGGGAGAGTATTTTTTTTCTTTCACTCTGCAAGTCCTTGTTTCCAGGGACCTGTAAGGACAGTGAGTTAATTGTCCTTGTGCTATATTGTGCTGAAAAAAACATTTATTCCAGGGACAGAAAACTCTAGGTAGGGACAGTGTCAGTTTCTTTCACTCTGCAAGTCCTTGTTTCCAGGGACCTGGAAGGACAGTGAGTGAATTGTCCTTTTGCTATATTGTGATTAAAAAAAACATTTTTTTCTAGGGACAGAAAACTGTAGGTAGGGAGAGTATTTTTTTTCTTTCACTCTGCAAGTCCTTGTTTCCAGGGACCTGTAAGGACAGTGAGTTAATTGTCCTTGTGCTATATTGTGCTGAAAAAAACATTTATTCCAGGGACAGAAAACTCTAGGTAGGGACAGTGTCAGTTTCTTTCACTCTGCAAGTCCTTGTTTCCAGGGACCTGGAAGGACAGTGAGTGAATTGTCCTTTTGCTATATTGTGATTAAAAAAAACATTTATTCTAGGGACAGAAAACTCTAGGTAGGGACAGTGTCAGTTTCTTTCACTCTGCAAGTCCTTGTTTCCAGGGACCTGGAAGGACAGTGAGTGAATTGTCCTTTTGCTATATTGTGATTAAAAAAAACATTTATTCTAGGGACAGAAAACTCTAGGTAGGGACAGTGTCAGTTTCTTTCACTCTGCAAGTCCTTGTTTCCAGGGACCTGGAAGGACAGTGAGTGAATTGTCCTTTTGCTATATTGTGATTAAAAAAAACATTTATTCTAGGGACAGAAAACTCTAGGTAGGGACAGTGTCAGTTTCTTTCACTCTGCAAGTCCTTGTTTCCAGGGACCTGGAAGGACAGTGAGTGAATTGTCCTTTTGCTATATTGTGATTAAAAAAAACATTTATTCTAGGGACAGAAAACTCTAGGTAGGGACAGTGTCAGTTTCTTTCACTCTGCAAGTCCTTGTTTCCAGGGACCTGGAAGGACAGTGAGTGAATTGTCCTTTTGCTATATTGTGATTAAAAAAAAACATTTATTCTAGGGACAGAAAACTCTAGGTAGGGACAGTGTCAGTTTCTTTCACTCTGCAAGTCCTTGTTTCCAGGGACCTGGAAGGACAGTGAGTGAATTGTCCTTTTGCTATATTGTGATTAAAAAAAACATTTATTCTAGGGACAGAAAACTCTAGGTAGGGACAGTGTCAGTTTCTTTCACTCTGCAAGTCCTTGTTTCCAGGGACCTGGAAGGACAGTGAGTGAATTGTCCTTTTGCTATATTGTGATTAAAAAAAACATTTATTCTAGGGACAGAAAACTCTAGGTAGGGACAGTGTCAGTTTCTTTCACTCTGCAAGTCCTTGTTTCCAGGGACCTGGAAGGACAGTGAGTGAATTGTCCTTTTGCTATATTGTGATTAAAAAAAACATTTTTTTCTAGGGACAGAAAACTGTAGGTAGGGAGAGTATTTTTTTTCTTTCACTCTGCAAGTCCTTGTTTCCAGGGACCTGTAAGGACAGTGAGTTAATTGTCCTTGTGCTATATTGTGCTGAAAAAAACATTTATTCCAGGGACAGAAAACTCTAGGTAGGGACAGTGTCAGTTTCTTTCACTCTGCAAGTCCTTGTTTCCAGGGACCTGGAAGGACAGTGAGTGAATTGTCCTTTTGCTATATTGTGATTAAAAAAAACATTTTTTTCTAGGGACAGAAAACTGTAGGTAGGGAGAGTGTTTTTTTTCTTTCACTCTGCAAGTCCTTGTTTCCAGGGACCTGTAAGGACAGTGAGTTAATTTTCCTTGTGCTATATTGTGATTAAAAAAAACATTTATTCTAGGGACAGAAAACTCTAGGTAGGGACAGTGTCAGTTTCTTTCACTCTGCAAGTCCTTGTTTCCAGGGACCTGGAAGGACAGTGAGTGAATTGTCCTTTTGCTATATTGTGATTAAAAAAAACATTTTTTTCTAGGGACAGAAAACTGTAGGTAGGGAGAGTGTTTTTTTTCTTTCACTCTGCAAGTCCTTGTTTCCAGGGACCTGTAAGGACAGTGAGTTAATTTTCCTTGTGCTATATTGTGATTAAAAAAAACATTTTTTCTAGGGACAGAAAACTGTAGGTAGGGAGAGTGTTTTTTTTCTTTCACTCTGCAAGTCCTTGTTTCCAGGGACAGAGAAGGACACCTGAAGGTAGCCCTTATTGCTTTTTTCCCATCTCCCTGCAGGCCATCTATTAGAATGTCTGGAAGGCAAACAAGGAGAGGCAGACAGTCAGGAGGCAATAAAAGAGGGCAAGCAGGCTCTGTGTCTGGGGGCAACAGTGCTGGTCGTGGACGCGGTGCATTGTCATCAGCACATGGCCATGGGACACGCTTGTCCTTCTTTTCGGCAGCTGGACATGTTGAGCCACATCATGCCGAAGACTTGGTAGAGTGGATGACCAAGCCCTCCTCCTCCTCCTCATCCTCTCTCACCCAGGCTCAGGGTACTGGAAAAGCAGCTGCCAAAGCGTCGTCTTCCCTGGTATCAATGTCAGACAAATCATCAGTCACTCCTTCCCTAGACCCACCATGTCCTCCTCCTGAGGAGTCCCCCGAACTGTTTCAGCACAGTGTTGGGTACATGCTCCAGGAGGATGCCCAGCGTTTCGAAGGGTCTGATGATGAAACCCAGCTAGAGGAAGGCAGTAGCGTGAGAGCAGACAGAGGGGATGCTCAAGAAGGACACCAATCTGGCAGTCATGTTCCAGCAGCTGCAGCATACTGCCAGATTGGCTCCAGTGATGAGGAGGGAGGGGATGATGAGGTCAATGACTCCACGTGGGTGCCTAATAGGAGAGAGGAGGAGGAGGAGGATGAGGAGGAGGCACATCTCCAACGAGGCAGGATGCCCTTTGGTGGCCAGCGTAAGGGCAGTACACCGACGGAATCACACCGCAGAGCTCCGCCTGTGCAGGGCGCTGCCTCTGCCCGTCATTCAAAAAGTTCTTTGGTGTGGGCCTTTTTTGAGGCTAGTGCATCAGATCGCACAGCTGCTGTTTGCAACATATGTCTCAAGCGTATATCGCGTGGCCAAAACATCAGCCGCTTGGGTACCACATGCCTGACCAGACATATGTTGACCTGCCATGCAGCTCGTTGGCAAGCCTACCTCAAAGACCCACACCAAAGAACAAAGCGGACCTCTCCTTGCACCGCATCAGCTGGGATCTCCAACCCCACTATAACTTCAGTCCTCTCTGAAACATGCACTGAGAGGAATGAAGGTGTAGAATTAGGTGTGTCACAGCCAAGTACTTGCGCCCACTCTGCTAGCAGTACACCAACGTCCGATTCTAGCAGGCAAATTTCCCTGCCCCAGCTGCTGGACCGTCGAAAGAAGTTCACTCCCAGCCATCCACATGCCCAGCGGTTGAATGCTAGCTTGGCTAAATTGCTAGCGCTTCAACTGCTGCCTTTTCAGTTGGTAGACTCGGCCCCCTTCCGTGAGTTTGTGCAATGTGCGGTTCCTCAGTGGCAGGTTCCCAAACGCCACTTTTTCTCACGGAAGGCTATTCCGGCTCTCTACCGGCATGTGGAAGGCAATGTCTTGGCCTCGCTGGACAGGGCGGTCAGCGGTAAGGTGCATATTACCGCTGACTCATGGTCCAGCAGGCATGGACAGGGACGTTACCTTTCTTTCACGGCCCATTGGGTCACTCTTTTGGCAGCTGGGAAGGATTCAGGACAAGGTGCAGTAGTGTTGGAGGTTGTCCCACCGCCACGCCTCCAAAATGCTACTACTGGTTGTGACACACCTCTCTCCTCCACCCCCTCCTCTTCTTCTTCCTCCATGGCCTCTTCCTGTGGTTTGTCCTATGAACCAGCGGTGCTCCGTAGCCGTTCACGGGGCTACGCAAGTACGCAGGCAAAAAGATGCCATGCCGTGCTTGCGCTGGTGTGTTTGGGGGACAGAAGCCACACTGGGGCAGAGGTCCTGTCTGCTCTGCAGGGCCAGGCCGAGAGGTGGTTGACGCCACGCCAGCTTAAGCCAGGAATGGTGGTTTGCGACAATGGCACCAACCTCCTCTCCGCCCTCCGACAGGGACAACTGACCCATGTGCCCTGTGTGGCTCACGTCCTTAACCTGGTGGTGCAGCGGTTCTTGGGCAGGTACCCGGGCTTACAGGATGTCCTGAGGCAGGCCAGGAAAGTCTGTGTGCATTTCCGCAGATCTTATAATGCCAGTGCTCGCCTGGCTGAGCTGCAAAAGGAGTTGAACCTGCCCAAGAACCGCCTTATATGTGACATGCCCACCAGGTGGAACTCAACGTTGGCCATGCTGCAGCGGCTGCACACGCAGCAGAGGGCCATCAATGAGTACCTGTGCGACTACGGCACCAGGACAGGGTCAGGGGAGCTTGGTTTTTTTTCTCCACGCCAGTGGGGCATGATCAGGGATGCATGCACTGTCCTGGCACCATTTGAGGAGGCCACGAGGATGGTGAACAGTGACAGTGCATGCATCAGTGACACTGTACCTCTTGTCCACCTGTTGGAGCACACGCTGCGTGGAATAATGGACAGGGCACTTGAGGCAGAACAGAGGCAGGAAGAGGAGGACTTCCTTGCCTCTCAAGGCCCCCTTTACCCAGACAGTGTTCCTTCTGTCCCACCCATCGCACAGGAAGAGGAGGAGGAGGAGGAGGAGGAGGAGGATTGTGTCAGCATGGAGGTGGAGGCTGGCACTCAGCATCATCAGCAGCAGTCTTTTAGGGATGATTTACAGTCCCAAGAAACCAGTGGACTTGTACGTGGCTGGGAGGAGGTGGCTGCGGATCATGTCGTCCTTAGTGACCCAGAGGACTCCGGAGCGAATGCCTCAGCAAACCTACGCTGCATGGCCTCCCTGATCCTGCAAAGTCTGCGGAAGGATCCTCGTATTCTTCGGATCAAGGAGAGGGACCATTACTGGCTGGCCACTCTCCTTGATCCACGGTACAAGGGTAAGGTTGCGGACCTTATGTTACCGTCGCAGAGGGAGCAGAGGATGAGACAACTCCGGGAGGCCTTGCAGAAAGGTCTGTGCAACGCGTTCCCAGAGACTGGGAGGTTGCAAACTCCTGGTCCTGGACAACGAGTTGCTGAGGCTTCGGCCAGTCAAAGAAGGAGCGGTGGGGAAGGTGGCCGTCTGACCGATGCGTTCAGACAATTCTTTAGTCCGCAGCCCCAAAGTATGATTGGTTCCAGCAACCATCGCCAGCGTCTGATAAACATGGTGCAGGAATATCTAGGGGCAAGGTCAGACTTGGACACCTTCCCCACCGAAAATCCTCTGGCTTACTGGGTCTTGAGGATGGATCACTGGCCAGAGCTTGCACAGTATGCAATTGAGCTACTGGCCTGTCCTGCATCCAGCGTTCTTTCGGAACGCACATTCAGTGCTGCTGGAGGATTTGTCACGGATCACAGGGTGCGCCTGTCCACCGACTCGGTTGATCGACTGACTTTCATCAAGATGAACCAGTCTTGGATCACCACCAGCTACCACACACCTGATGCTGATATAACAGACTAATTGATTTTAAAATGTCACATCCCTTCAAGACTGATGCTGATGCTGAGTGCCTGTGCTGTTATGTTGACTGGCTATCCTCCTCCTCCGAGTCCTCAATGATACGATTGATGATGATAGCTTGGAAGATCATTTTTGTTTATGGGTGCCGCCACCAGTGCCTAACGCCCAATTTTTCAGCCCCTGTTTAACAGGGGCGTGTAATTACAATTTTTGAAGCAATACTTTGCAACAGGGCTCATTGCTGTGCTCCAAGTACAGTATCTGTGAGGAGTTGCAGTGTTGTGCCACCAGTGCCTAAGGCCCAATTTTTCAGCCCCTGTTTAACAGGGGCGTGTCATTACAATTTTTGAAGCAATACTTTGCAACAGGGCTCATTGCTGTGCTCCAAGTACAGTATCTGTGAGGGGTTGCAGTGTTGTGCCACCAGTGCCTAAGGCCCAATTTTTCAGCCCCTGTTCAACAGGGGCATGTAATTACAATTCTTGATCTAATAATTCACAGCAGGGCCCATTGCTGCACCCACCAAGAGTAACTGTCAGGGCTTACAGTGTTGTGGCACCAGCACCACCATCAAAGGCCCAATTTTTACTACCACTGTTCAACAATTATATGTAATTAAAATTCCTGATATAATAGTTGACAGCAGGGCGTTCCAGCACCAACCAAGAGTAACTGTGAGTGCTTACAGTGTTGTGCCAACACCAACAACTAAGGGGCCTATTTCTGCAGAGTATATACGGCAGGTCCCTACTTTCAAACATCCAACTTACAAACGACTCCTACTTGCAAACGCAAGAAGACAACAGGAAGTGAGAGGAAATCTACCACTAGGAAGGAAAATTCTCTCCTGTAAGAATAAATATGGGAGAAAGGTGTCTCCTCTGTACTGATGCTTTATCAGCAATCCTTGTTTCAAGAAAAACACCACATTTCAAAAACAGTTGTCATTGGGACGGAAAGTGAGGTGAAATGTTCTGAACAGGGGCACAGACAGCAAAACAAATGTTACAGGGGTGATAACCCTTACCTATGTTTTCCAAAAAGTTTAAAAATAGATTTTTGGGCTGGAGCTACACTTCAACAATGTACCTGTTCAAAATTACAAACAGATTCTACATAAGAACAAACCTACAGTCCCTGTCTTGTATGCACCGCCTGTATACGGCTGTTCAGAGTATATAGGGCCTTTTTTATTTTATGTGCGGGGTTCCCCTTAATATCCATACAAGACCCAAAGGGGCTGGTAATGGGCTGGGGTAGGGGGGGGGGGGTCATGGGGTAGCTATGCCATTTTTCTTAAAGAATTTCATCCATATTACCGGGACCAGACATTACATTAAAGCCGCAAGCAGTTTTAAATGGCTTTTTTTTCCTTTAGAAGTGTCATTTTGTGCAGGGACAGTTCTAAACACGGGAAACACGTGGCACTTCACAGGCATACTTTAGACACCCCCCAGGTACGATATTTAAAGGAATATTTGACTTTTTTTTTTTCACTTTATGCATCATTAAAATGACTGCTCCCGAAAAACGACCGTTTTTAAAACTTCTTTTTGCATTGATACATGTCCCCTGGTGCAGAACCCGGGTTCCCAAACCCTTTTTAGGACAATAACATGCATAATAGTTGTTATAATTAGCACTTTAGAATTCGAACGTTCGCATCCATTGTATTTAATAGGGTTCTAATGTTCGTTCGAACTTCCGGTCCGTTCGCGGGTTCTGGTGCGAACCGAACCCGGGGGTGTTCGGCTCATCACTAATCAGCACTATGGCAGTAGTTTAGAAAGGATGAGAGTGGGTTTACATCCACTTTAATGTTTTCATGTTTGCCTAGCTGCCTTTCCTGTCAGAGGAAAAGGAAATGAGGAAATCTTTCCTGAAGGGACAGAGAAAATTAAGTACTTAGAATTACGGCTACAATTACGTCAAGTCTGAAGGGACAGAGAAATCAATTATACAACTGTGTTTTATAATCATGTTTTTTTATAGAGTGAGGAGTGGTGGTTGTTCCAATTTTTTATTGTCCGCTGTGCCCTGGTTCGGAAATTCCTATTCACCAACTTTGTAGACATCAGGACAGTAAGTGATAAGCAACCTACCCACCTGGGACCAAAAGAGCAAGTAACAGACTGATTTACTGTAGGTAACTCTCCCCCACTTTACTAATTAAGATGCTTTATAGCTATCTGTATGTCCTCTTTGGAGATTCTCCTATCTAACAAAAAAAAAAAAGAAGTAAGTTCTCTGGATTTAGGGCTGGTTCACACCACAAAAACGCACTCCAGATCCCTTTCGAAATGCATTTCTGAATTCGCGGTTTTAACACATATTTTACATGTTCCGGTGCGTTTTTGATGTGTTTCTGGATGCATTTCAGATGCTTTTTTTCTTGTTTCCTGTTTTATTTTTCTCACTGTACTGGGGTCTGGTGCATTTTTGATGTATTTCAGTGCATTTTTGGTGCGTTTTGCCACGCTTCAGTACAGTCCAGTGCAAGAAAAATGCAACATGCTCTGCTGTTTTTTCTGTAACTGGAATGCTCTGGAACTGACCGCACTGGTGTAAACTATGTCATTGGTAACCATATACTGTAACCTAATTTCCACGCGACTTGTTATGCAGAAAAAAAAAGCACTGGATTGCATGTGGTGTGAACTGGCCCTCAGTCTTTAAGCTGCCGCAAGGTCATTGTGTGCATCCAGTCATTGTATCCAAAAGGAAATAACTGAAAATGCCTGTATTTATACACAGTACCTAAAACCAATCCCTATTTAGATTTTATTGTTGCAGAAAATGTAACTTTGTTCATTCATAAGACAGTTTTAATTTAATTATTTTTAGAATTAATAATTTTGTTCTTTGGCCTTTTCTTTACTGGGGCGTACTAAACTGCATTTAGGCCCCTTTCACACTGAGGCGTTGCAATAACGCGCTAAAAACTATTAGTGTTTTTCCTGCGTTTTCCCGCGGTTTTCCCGCGTTTTTACCACGTTAGCGCTATTTTTAGCGCTAACGCGGTAAAAACGCATAGGCGTTAGCGCTATTTTAGCGCTAACGCCTATGCGTTTTTACCGTGGTTTTACAGCGGTACTCATTAATTTCAATGGGGATAGGTGTTTTTACAGCGCTATTTTATGCGCCCCAAAGATGCTCCAAAAAAGCTGTTTGCAGGATTTTTCCCAACGCACAGCCAGCACAACGCCTCAGGGCTTTCACATTGAGAATGATGGGGCAGGATTATTTCAGGCGTTTTTACAGCGCTATTTTTAGCGCTAAAACGCCTGAAAAACGCCTCAGTGTGAAAGGGGCCTTACTAATGCTGACCATACATTATATAATTTTCTTCTTTAATTTCCTTTAGAATTACCTTTAACTATGTAGTACAAGTGCCTGCCTGATTGCATACAAATTGATTAGGTGTTTAAGTTTGACCTCATATTATATGGTTTTGGTAAATCTAAAGAAAAAATGTACAAGAAAATTGTATAATGTATGACCAGCCTTAGTTTTGAGGTAAGTTTGGCCCTGGTGATAAGTACATGAGAAAAATACAGACAATGCAATTTTTGCCTTTTTAAACTATTATAGACATTTCTGAGTAGAAGGCAACTCTGATGAATGAGGGTATTGAGGCCTCTCTACACCTTTAGTAATCAATGTTTTCCTGTATATTAATTTCCATTATTATTTTCTACCCTTGATTAATGGGTTGTACAGTCAAATGTAAGCTGGAGATTTATAATTCATTATACTGTTATTTTATATATTATACAGGTACAGTGGAACCTCGGATTATGAGCATAATTTGTTCCAGGAGAATGCTCGTAATCCAAAGTACTCGCATATCAAAGCGAGTTTCCCCATTGAAGTCAATGGAAACAAAAATAATTTGTTCCGCATTGACTTCAATGGCATGCAATACCGCATGAGGCCAGGGGGGGGGGCGCCAGAGAGCCTCGGAAATGGCCGGAAAGGCCTGAGGACAGTTCCGCTGACCTCGGCAAACCTCGGAAAGACTCCGCCTTTCCGAGGTTTGCCGAGGTCAGCTGAACTGTTCTCGGGCCTTTCCGTGCATTTCCGAACAGCGCTGATCGACTACGATCGGCGCCGGCCCCCCCATCTCAGGCCAAACACGGTACTGCACATCGCTTTGGCCTGAATCCTGGTCGTTTTGCGAGACAACACTCGCAAACCGAGTTAGGATTTTAGGAAATACAGTGCTTGTATTGCGAAACGCTCGTTAACCGCGTTACTCGCAATCCGAGGTTCCACTGTACTGTATATTAAAACATTATAGTAAAGGTAGATAAAACCTCAGTTTAGGCTTTATTCATAAACAGGTTGGAGTTTGTCATTCATATTCTTGTAGCAACTGTACCATCAAAGGGCCTGTATTGACAGGTTGTGGCCTTGTGACAATGGCATCAGTTTGAGATGCTTCTGAGATTCTGAGATCATTCAGAATTTATTGACAGGCCCTGCATGGGAACTCCATAGTTTCTAAAAATGTTTACCCTCTACATTGGATAGCTATAACCACTTACAGACAGGAAGATTTCCCCCCTAATGACCAGGCCATTTTTTTGCGATACAGTACGGCGTGGTCGTGCCACGTTGTACCCAAACAAAATTGACATCCATTTTTTCCTACAAATAGAGCTTTCTTTTGGTGGTATTTGATTACCTCTGCGTTTTTTTCCCCCGCTATAAACAAAAAAAGAGCGACAATTTTGTTATAATAAATATCCCCCAAAAATATGTAAAGAACCTAATTTCTCCATCAGTTTATGCCAATATATATTCTTCTACATATTTTTGGTAAAATCGCAATAAACATATATTGATTGGTTTGTGAAAAAGTTATAGCGTCTACAAAATAGGGGATAGAATTATGGCATTTTTATTATTATTATTATTATTATTTTTTTACTAGTAATAGCTGGGGTTAAGGCGATTTTTAGCAGATCGGACACTTTTGACACTTTTTTGGGACCATTAACATTTATACAGCGATCAGTGGTATAAAAATGCACTAATTACTGTATAAATGTCACTGGCAGGGAAGGGGTTAACACTAGGGGGCGATCAAGGGGTTAAATGTGTTCCCTCATGTGTGTTTCTAACTGTATGGGGACTCACTGGGGGAGGAGACAGATCGCTGTTCCTGATTAGTAGGAACAGACGATCTGTCTCTCCTCTCCTGTCAGAATGGGGATGTGTGTTTACACATACATACACACATACATCCCTGTTCTGGCTCTCGTGCCCGCGATCACGGGTGGCCGGCGGTCATCTGTGCAGCGGCACGCGCTATCGCCCTTAAAGGTGCAGGCGTACACCTACGGCGATTTGCAGGATCGTGCAGACCTGCCACCGTATAATGACTGCGGCTGGTCGGCAAGTGGTTAAAGACACAGTGGGGGTTATGTACTAAAACTTGAGAGCGCAAAATCTGGTGCAACTCTGCATAGAAAGCAATCAGCTTCAAGATTTTATTGCAAAAGCTTAACCCCTTCATGCTGCCCGTATAAAAATATGCGTTCTCCGCTTGAAGGGGTTATACAGGGGTGGTACTGTTTTTTAGAGCCAGCGGCTGTTATCCTAAGGAGCGGGAGGGGATTTTTCCTTCCGCGGCTCTCTCGTTCCACCGGGAGGCCGGAGCGTCCAGCCGACACGTCCACCGGCTGACCGAAGACCCAAATTAAGCCGGAATCAGCTCTGATCGGTTCTCCGATCTAGTAACCCGGAAGGGATTTCATGACATCACTTCCGGCTTACTCAGCTGCCAATGGCATTTGCAGAGCGAACATTTGTCCGATGAAAACCAAAAAAGTTTGTTCGATGGAGCGTACACACGGTCGGATTTTTTTTAAAAACCTGGGAATTTTGAAGTTTGTTGTCAAAAAGTCAGACCGTGTATATGGGGCTTAACACAGGTATACTTATAGGCATGGTATTGATTTAGTCTCCTCAAGGTGACATGAGCATCATTATTAGGTAACACTGAGATACTGTATATAAACAGGTTTAGTCAGTTCATAAATGGCAGTATGTAATTGCCTTTATGGTAAATTAAATATGTGATAATGATTGCAATCCAGATTCAGACATTAAAAAATAAGTATAGTCCAAAAAAATTTGCCCATTCTTCTCTTTTGGGTCACAGGAGCGTACTTAGTTTTGATCTCCTGTGACATAGAGTAAGCCTAAGGCTGGCCATGCATTATACAATTTTTTCCTTTAGATTTACCAAAACTATATAAAATAAAGTCAAACCTAAGCACTTTTAATTTGTATGTAATCAGGCAGTCCTTTGCACTATATAGTTGAAGGTAAATCTAAAGGATATTGAATAAGAAAATTGTATGATGTGTGGTCAGCCTTATTATGAGCTGTTGCTCGCTATCAGCTTACATCACAAAGCCGGTCCAGGCCCCTGAAAGGATCCTGACCACATTGTTGGGATCCACCCAGTTGCCTGATTGATAGTTGGCTTCAGCTCTCAACTCATGGCTGAGAACCGAAAAAACCAGCTGCTCTCGTCTCCTCTGCTGTTCGAAACTCTGGTGAACACTGGAGGGGCTGAACGGAGAATGGTGACTTAAGCCCCGTACACACGGTCGGACTTCCATCGGACTTTTCCGTGGTTTTTTGTCCGAACGGAGTTGGTCGGGAACACCCATAGCATACACACGCTCTGACTTTTCTGCAAACTTTCCCAAAACTTTTTGCAACATCACGTGGTTTTTCTGCTCTTTTCTGCTCTTTACCGCCACCCTTTGGTCAACTTCTGCTATTGTTGGTTGATTTTAACATTAGTTGTTTTGTCCATCGGACAAAAGTCCGATGGTTTTCTGTACACACGGTCGGACTTTGCTCCATCTGACTTTTGTTGGGCAAAAGTTTGTCCGTTTGCAGACCCAACTTTTGTCCGATGAAAACAAAACCAAACGAAAAAAAGTTTGTCCGATGGAGCGTACACACAGTCGGATTGTTGGTCCAACTTGCTTAAAACGAAGTTTGTTGGGCAAAAGTCCGACCCTGTGTACGGGCCTTAACGTACACACCACATTATGGACATTACTGAGGCCTCCCGCCCACAGTGGGAAGCAGACATAGTGTGGGATTACATGCATGTTCCCAAGCCACAGCAGGGGTCTCATAATCAGCCCAGTTTCAGCATATTCAGCAGGAATGATGCCTGGGATGGGGCATTCACAAAGACTGGGTAGTGGTCGCCAAAGTCAGATGGCCAAAACTGAGCTTTTTGGCTGCTATCAGGAAACTCAATGATGACATCATCAGACTGCCCAATCCCAAGATGTATTGTTAGAGGGGCTAACGTAGGATTTCAACCAGAAGACAGCAGGGATGGATGGCAGCTGTTGCTGCAAGGGGAGATTTGTGGCCCTTGCCCTCGCTTTTTTTCATGGACTGGGTAAGACCAGTGCACCCATTTTCCTTCCAGATGTGCTATCCCTGGAGAAGACACCTGGGTGAGGCCTAGAACTTTGCTATACTTTCTTGCAATGGAGGGGGCTCCTCCTTTTTAAAACATTCCAAAGTGCTGCTTGCCACAATGTCTATTGCACTTGAGCATGGAGGAGTTGTTTTAGTATATGCACTAGGCTTGTGCAATTCGTTTCGTAACAAATCGAAATTCGTCCGAATTTAGCAACTTTCCGACATTCGGAAGCATTCGAATTTCCGAACAAAGCGAATAAAACCGAACCGAATAAAACCGAATCCGAAATAAATTACATCGCAAATAGCGAATGCCCGAATGTCTTCTGCATAATTCGTTATGAAAAAAGTTACGAATGTACGAATCCATTCGAAGCACAACAACACTCTGCTCTGCTCTCTACTTCTCTCTCACCGTGCTGAACTCCCTCTCAAAATGGTGTCCAGGGGCGGAGGCTATAGCCGCATGTAAAAAACAAAAGTAAAATACGAGATTTCGAATCGTTACAAATAACCGCTATGTATTTAGAAAAGTACAAATCCATTCGAAGCACACATTAGGCATAATAGGCAGCGTCGTTGTGACAGAGACACGGAAAATTACGAATCAACGAACCCAAAAAAAAGTTACGAAAGTAGGAGTTGTGTCCAGAATCAACGAAAAACAATGTACTCTACCGAAAGTACGAATTATAAATCAATTAAAAATAAGGCTTACATTAATACAAATCATTCCAATTCAACTAAAAATGTCGCTTGCGAAAATACGAAATAGTCCGAACACAAAAAATCCCGTCTAGCAAAATTATGAACGATTACGAATCAACAGCACCGAAAAGAAACGAACCGAAACTAAACAAATTTTTCCGTTGTGCACAAGTCTAATATGCACTAGCCTCCACCCTAGGGCAGGACATTTGAATACACTTTTTTGAAACTACATACTGTATTTGCCAGCGTATAAGGCGGCTGGGCATATAAGACGACCCCCTAATTTAAAATTTTAAATGGTGGTATTGTGCTATACTCACCGTAAAAGACGACCCCCATTCCGACTAGTCTGTCAGGCTGCTGGATGTGCGGTAATGCTGTCTCACAGTATGCATGCATTGTACCGCACTGGGCCAGTCACGGCGAGCTATGAGTTCTGATTGGCAGAGGCTGTGACATCATCAGCCCGCACCTCTGACTGTCACAGCCAATCCGAGCGGGCTACTGTATATAGCATGAATGCTCTATATTCATTGGTGGAGTGCGTTGCTCGCCGGGATTGGCTCGGCGGTGTATGCTATATGTATACAGTGTTACCGCACACTCAGCAAGCATCCGGAGGGCTGAATATCCAGTGGGCGACCCCCACTTTCTACCCGGCGTTTAAAACGACCCCTGCTTTTTGCACGTTTTTTTTTTATGTAAAAGGTCGTCTTATACGCCGGAAAATACGGTACGCATAAGCAATAGTAAAATGAGCGGGTAGCTGAATAGGTCCCTAGGCTGTTCATCAAGACAAGCACCACCCCTGTGCACCTTGGAAAGAATCCTAGCCACCAGCCATTCGCCCTTCACCTCCAGATCCTGCTTGGGCTCGAATATAATTATGACTCCTTGCAACTTCTTTCAGGCTCCCACTGGTAGTGGACAGACCAGTTCTTGCCTTGGGGATTGCTTTAGTCTATGGCTAGGTGGTAAAGGTACCCACTTTTTATGGCTGATTGCTGTCCTCCCAGCTTTGAACTTTATACACATTTGCCATTTTCTTTTCCGATCAAGAAGTCACATTTTTTAGCAATCTATTGACATCCAGTATTTATACCCAGTATCATGGGAACATCAGTTAGAATGGACCACTACCCCAGGTCATTACTACCCCAATGCGATCTGCTGTTTAATCGAACACGTGGATAGTTATTTAGGTGACTCACTCCACGGGTATAGGAGTTTCAAGGTCAGCCAGGAGGGATCCAGAAGATATTAGGGCTGCGGAAATTAATGATTAATTCCTCGATTAATCATAAATTTTTTTGATCGATCAAAATTATTTTGATCGGTACTCACCTCTCCGCCGACTTCCGGGTCTTCAGGGAGTTCCGTCGGAGATCCGCGGAGCGCTCCGCTGCCTCGGCCATAGGAAAGGCCGCAGCTTCGGCCTAGCTCCGGAGCAGCGGCCATCTTGGTACACCCGGCGGCGGCCTAGGTGAGCGGCGTGCTGACGTCATCATCACCCGCCTCAACTGCTCGTGGATCTGCCTGCTTGTGTAGTGGTAAGCAGGCAGATGGGAGAGATGTGGGGAGATGTGGATATTAGTAATATCCACATCTCCCCACTGTAATATCCTCATCTCCCCCACTGTAATATCCACATCTCCCCACTGTAATATCTTACAGTGGGGAGATGTGGATATTACAGTGGGGAGATGTGGATATTACAGTGGGGGAAATGTGGACATTACAGTGCGGGAGACAGGGCCGCTGATAGGGGGGGACCACCAGCCCTCCTGTAGGGGGCCCGGGCACACAGGGGGGCCCGGACAGCAGGAGGATCACTGGAGCAGAGAATAAAGAATGACAGCGTCTCTCACCCAGCAACTCAAAGCCGGTTTCTCTCCATCTCGCTCCAGCCGGCTTTCAGCTGCTAGGTGAGAGACACAGGGCTGGATTTAGGGTAGGGTGACCACATTTCCAAACCACCATTCAGGGACACCCTCCCTTGCCAAAAATCAGCTTGTGCTGTAACGAATCACAGCACAGTGATTGGACACAAGAGGCAGGATTTATGATTTCTCCAATCACAAGCAGGGGGCGGGATTGTGCTCCTCCAGGCATTCCCGGCCAGGACAAGTACTGTCAGTGAGTAAAGCGGTGATGTGGCGGCCTTTTTTGGGGGCATCAGATTGGCCTGGGGGGGGGGTGGCTGTGTCAGTTTCATTCCGGGACACTGTATTGTCCTGGAATGAATGTGCCTGGGACAGACCTGCAAAATGCGGGACTGTCCCGGGCAATCCGGGACACGTGGTCACCCTAATTTAGGGGATGCCAGGGTGGGTTGTTATGCCCCCCCCCCTGGCCGGCCACAGCTGAGCTCCTTCCCCCGCCCCCTCCCCGCCCGCACTCACAGCTGGGATGAGGAGACGGCAGCTTGGAGCCCGGAGTGGTGAGAGATGAAGTGCCAGCGGGAGGTGTGCTGTGTTTTATTCTCCCCTCCTGTCAGAAGAGCGCTGGTCTTTACAGTACATGAGACCGGATCGCTCTTACTGTAGATCGCATGGCACTGTACACACACCGCCCCCTATCCACATTTGTTGCTGCCAGGAGGTGAGCACTGAGCAGCCTTTGGAGGAGATGGGGGCGCTGTGTGTACAGTGCAATGCAATCTACAGTAAGAGCGATCCGGTCTCATGTACTATAAAGACCAGCACTCTTATGACAGGAGGGGAGAACAAAACACAGCACACCTCTTCCTGGCTGTGTTGGCATTGGCAAATGTAATGGGGATTTGGGGAGGGCGATATGTGTGAGGAGGAATAATGGGGGGATATGTGCTGGGAGGAGAGAAATTGGGGGGGGCACTGATAAATACAATATTATAAATAAATAAGTGCAGCGCTACAGTCATTCAAATACCACTAACCATATAACATCATCCTACCGTGTTTCCCCGAAAATAAGCCCGGGTCTTATATTAATTTTGGCAACAAAAGACACAGTAGGGCTTATTTTCAGGGTAGGTCTTACCATGTAATGTGCTGTCTTCTCTCCCCCTCTCTCTCCCTGCCTGACAGGAATCCCCACTGTGAACTGAGTTCAAATGCTTGCAAAATCCTATAATCCACTCTATTACAGTAGTATATAATGTACAATGTGTGTGTTTCTGTAATATAAATGTGCCAAATACCTTGGTCATAGCGCCGCTCTGCGATTCTATGACCTGCCAGACCTCTCTTCCCCGCAATTATATTACAGAAATACACACCTTGTACATTATATACTCCAGAAATAGAGTGGATTATAGGATTTAACAAGCATTTTAAACTAGGGCTTATTTTCGGGGTAGGGCTTATATTGCAGCTCTCCTAGAAAATAGCGCTAGGTCTTATTTTTGGGAAAACACGGTATGTATCAATATAAACATTAAATGCATAAAAAATGCACTCAAATGTCCATCTAATTAAGCAATCTTCTGTCTATTCCAAAGAAGAAAGTCCACATACGTGTCACAAATATTATTCCCTGTGCTGAAAATGAAATATCTTCGTGGAACATCAATTGAAATCCATAGCATTTCATGCCAACCTCCACCTTGTGAATACCTCTCCACTAAACTTGTGCTCTCTCATAGTGCTTTCCATAAATCAAACCTTATTTATTAAAAACAATTAACAGAATCACACTCACATTTGTTTTTGCACTAAATCCTAAATTAGTGCACACAAGTTAAACTGCTTTTGTTTCACATAAAACCGATCGGGTTTTGTTAAAAACAGCCTATATGTTTTTCTCCCTGTAAACCCTGGTCACTTCCCGGAACAGTGTGATGCTATCACCTAGCTCCAACCTATGTATGATTATATCACATCACGTGACTTCATTAGGGGCTCCAGATTAAGTACCGTATTTATCGGCGTATAACACTTAAAATCAGGGGGAAATCGTGGGTGCGTGTTATACGCCGATACTCCGTCGAATTCCCCTGCTGAAAACGAGCAAGAGGAGCGAGCGGAGCCGAAGTACAATCGGCTTTACTCGGCTCCTCTCGCAGTCCCGCCCATCTCTGACTGCGCCGCTGACATAGAGAAAGCCGAGTGTACTTCGGCTAGTCTCGGCTCCTCTCGCAGTCCTGCCTGTGACTGTGAGCAGAGCCGAGTCTAGCCGAAGTACACTCGGCTTTCTCCGTCAGCGGCGCAGTCAGTGGAGATGGGCGGGACTGCGAGAGGAGCCGAGTCTAGCCGAAGTACACTCGGCCCCCGCTCGCTCCTCTCCACAGAAATCGGCGCCAAATTTAAAAAAACGCCGGGACTGACACGATCACAAAGGCACTGGGCAAGGCTGCAGATGGACAGATGGACACTGGGCAAGGCTGCAGATGGACAGATGGACACTGGGCAAGGCTGCAGATGGACAGATGGACACTGGGCAAGGCTGCAGATGGACACTGGGCAAGGCTGCAGATGGACAGATGGACACTGGGCAAGGCTGCAGATGGACAGATGGACACTGGGCAAGGCTGCAGATGGACAGATGGACACTGGGCAAGGCTGCAGATGGACACTGGGCAAGGCTGCATGCTGCATTTAAATGTAAGTTTTTTTCCTTGAATTTCCCTCCTAAAAGTTTTTCTCCTTAAAATTCCCTCCTAAACTTGGGGTGCGTGTTATACGCCGGTGCGTGTTATACGCCGATAAATACAGTAATATAGGCCATATTTCATCCTGCCTTGTTTAGTACTATTTCCTTTAGAAGACTCTATCTTGCTTGTACTGCTAGACCAATGTCTATAGATATCTCCCTATTTAAAATCAAATTTTATTAAACACTTTATCTATTTCCTAAAATCGCTAAATTTTACACTCTTAATTTATTAATACGCTATAAACAGTCCTCATGAAAGAAAACGTACACAGTTTTTATGAAATACATAAGACTTTATGAGTTGTAGCTCTACCTAGTATCCATATTTTATCATTTCTTTCAAAAATCACTAATAAAACAATTTAACTCAAACTCTATGTTTAATCTATTAGGTGTTAATGTTTTAATTTTCGTATATACATTTGATTCCTTTTTGATTTATTCCCTTTTTTTATTACTTCTATTCTAGTGTTTTTTTACACTTCTTAATTCCTCAGGCCCCATTCATCCCTGAGCGTTTTTCAGATTGTAAAACGCTTAGCTCTGAAGCTCCAAAACGCCCAAAAAGCAAAATCCCATTCATTTCAAAGACCCCTGTTTACATATGAGTGTTCTGTTGCCTGAAGCTCAGAAAAGTACATGAGCTTCTTTTTGGCAGATTTTTTGGCCCCATAGACTTCAATAGAAACACCTGACTTGAGCAGAAAAAGACTTGTAAAACGCTTGCTCAAATAGTAGCTCTCCACCCCTAATTTCCTCTCCCTCTTCTCCCCCTAGTGCTTTCTAGTGGTTAAACAAAAATGCCTGAAGCTGTAAAACACTTCTAAAAATGCCTTAAAACGCTGCAAAACAGCTTTTAAAAACATCCAAAAAACGGCAGTAAATCAATATGCTCAGGTGTGAATGGAGCCGCAATCTTGTAACCCTTTTGGGTCCGTGTTATGACATATAAAAAAATGTTTTGAAACACTATGTTTTCTAAACTCTGTTATATAACAATGTTATATATATGTTCTCTCCTCCCACCTGTAGTTCCTCTCAATATGCCCATGCCGACTGCACCGCCAGTATCTCTGGTCAAGATCGGGGGTCTTATCTTAAAGGATTACCAGCTTATGGAAACTGACCCAGGTCCCTCTTGACAGCCAAGACCTCAGGCATGAAGACTGAAGTGAGGACACTCACTGCAGTCTTTAAGGGGCCTTTCATAGGGGTATTCCAATTGGGTCTGCCTGTCAGTCTTTCAGACGGACCTAATCGGAAACTGCATGAAGCTGTAGGTACAGACTTGTGTCTATTTACACTCACTTACCTCTGAGTCCATTCAGGTCAAAAGAAAAAAACAGAAAAGGACCGTGTCCTTTTCTGTTTTTTGTGGACCTAAATGTGTCAGCTCAGATGTCAGCTTTACACCCAGCTGCCCATAGAGCCCATAGAGCTGTCACAGGCCAGCTTGTGTCCACTGGGCACAAACTGTATGGGCATGGATGTAAAAAAACTGACATCTGTCCTGTTTGGCTCTGATTTGAGCAGACCCTGTTCCATGTGAAAGGAGCCTAACTCACACAGAAAGTGAAGAATGGGCAACAGCTTCCTCTCTCAATAATATGTCCATCGCCTAGGTGACTGCCATTGTGGCTTCAGTTACTTCCGGTATCCCTCCATAACTTTCAACAAGATGACATTAAATGGCACTGCAGCATCTGCTCACACCCATTCCTATAAAGTCCTTTTAAGGGGACCAGCAATGGCTCATAATCTCGTAATACTTTGTCTGGAGCACCTACAGCAGCGCAGCCCAGGAAATCTTTTTTCCTCCAACCTCTTCCACAGCTCATGAACGGCCGCTGCAAACCAAGTAATGGTCTCACCCTCTGTTTCCAAATAAAGAACTTCCATTGCAACTCCATTCCATAGCCACAGATGTGACTTCCTCATAAAGTCTCTCTAGCCACATCACTATCTGCACAACACTAATGCAGCCCTTCTAGCATCCTCCTTCAAGGAGTTGATGGCTAAATAAAGGAGTAGGTTATTGGGTACTTGGAACTGGTGAGCTGCACTGTCTAATCTTTCCACCCAATATTGCACTGTTATATTTTGGAACCAGTGCTAAAGCAGCTCCCAGGGGTACCATGGTGGTAATAGGGTACTCGTTCTGTGAAGATGATGGCCTTTCCATATCCTGTCGACTCTGTGAAGTGTAAGCTGAGCCTAGGCCCAAGATACCTGAGAAAGCTGGATTTGCTCAGAGTTATGTTTTAAAGATTCCAACTTCTATCAGTTATTTACGTAGAGTGCCCTTTAAAGTAGTCTTTGTCCATCTGATTTCTCACTGGAATACAAACACAGTTTCTTAGGGACTCACAGCCAGCTGTGACCTTGCTAGGCATAAAGATGTATTCCATCTCAGCTAATTGACACGTGATCTAACCTTATCTCTTAACTGCATAAAAGTCTTTGTCAATCGTAGAATAAACAGAAAACTTCCTAGCACTACCACATGTGCAATGTGCATGTAGCACCCTCTAGTGTGCTACTAGCAGTAGTGCAGGCAAAATTTATCTGGCCATGGATTTCAGGGTTATTAGAGGCTAGGGCTGGATGACTCATCCTGACAGCTCTCTGATACCCCCCTGGTTCTAAAATGTTGGAGAATATTCTAGAAATTAGTAGGCGGAAGCTAGGAAGATTCTCTTGCATATTTAGGGGCCCTTAGTCAATCCCCAGGAAGTGGGACTAAGGAGACCTTAAATAGAGAAGAGCCAGGCCAGCCAGCGAGTTTGGTGGAAGATGGAGGAGCAGTGCTGAGGGAGTCTGTTGGTGGCCCTTGAGAGACCCCTGCCAGGGAAGGGTTTTACTTCGGGCTGGAGCTCAGGAGGCTGTCCTGGAAGCATCCTGCCACAGGAGGCAGTTGGATAAAAGCTTTCCGGAGAGGCAGTAGGAGTAAACAGAGACAGAGTTAGTAGATCAGCACGGTGCAGGGATAGACAAGAGGAGAGACTGCCAGCTGCATCAGGTCTCTCTTGAAGGCAGCAGAGTGCTTAAAGTGAAGTGTAAGTAAACCCGCCTGTTGTTTTCAGCCAAGGAAGCTGCCATCTTGTAATCAGTTATGACACCAGTCATTGGATGGTTTTACAGTTTGGTTGAGAGCACAACAAATGGGAGTGTTACATTTCGGGCACGTGTCGAAAATGAAACTATTTTATGGATGGGTTTACTTACGCTTTAAGTCTTCATCTAACCTTGCCCTGAGAAACCTCCAGTGTGTCAGTCAGGTAGACTGGGAAGAAGAAGCTGCCAGGTGGGCTAGCATTCCTGCAGGAAGTAGAGCTGGGACCAGTGTCTACAGGAAAGCAGATGGTGTTGCAGGAAGCAGTTCACTCCACATGTGCTACTTTTCCCAAGAGACCAAAAGTTCCTAGCCTGTAAGGGGCTTGCCAAACTATCCAAAGGACTGTGAGTTCCCAAGGAGTGAACCCAGCGGAGCTTTGCAAAAAGGATCAAGTTTGTGCAGGAGGAAGAAGTGGAAGCTGTAAATAGGGAGGAAGTTTTCCCAGATTTGTTTGTCATTTTCAAGTTGGGCATCCCACGATAACCCCTAACCCCAGGCATCCAAGTTATTATTCCCTTAATAAAAAAAAAATCAACAAAAACAAGCTCAAGGACTGTCTTTCTGTGTCTGGATGCAAGAAGTAAATGCTGTGTGACTGGCTGTGCAGCAGCGGTGAACCCTGACATCTGCACCTCCTACCGTTTTAGTATTTTGTTTATTGTGACAGTAATGAAAATAAATCAAGTGAAACAGATAAACAATTGTTGTTTACCTAGTATCACCAGGCTTAGGCCTGTATTACCAGAGGACAGCTTCTGCTAGAGGGTTAGTGGCTGGCGGTGCACTGGGATGGCACAACAATGCTGTTAGGAAGAGCCCCACATTTCTGATCCGAAAAACCTCTTCATGTACTTTCCCTAACAATCGGGGGTCACTGTCCCTGACTAGGGATGAGCTGAACACCCCCCCCCCCCCCCGTTCGGTTCGCACCAGAACCTTCGAACGAACCGAACGTTCGCACGAACTTTAGAACCCTATTAAATACAATGGACGCGAACGTTCGAAATCTAAAGTGCTAATTATAATGCCTAATATGCATGTTATTGTCCTAAAAAGGGTTTGGGGACCCGGGTCCTGCCCGAGGGGACATGTATCAATGTAAAAATAATCTTTTAAAACTGTAGTTTTTTCGGGAGCAGTCATTTTAATGATGCATAAAGTGAAAAAAAAAAAAGTGAAATATTCCTCTAAAGTATGCCGGTGAAGTGGCACGTGTTTCCCTTGTTTAGAACTGTCCCCGCACAAAATGAAATTTCTAAAGGAAAAAAAGCCATTTAAAACTGCTTGCGGCTTTAATGTCATGTCTGGTCTCGGCAATATGGATGAAAATCTTTGAGAAAAATGGCATGGCTGAAAAATTGGGCCTTAGGCACTGGTGCTGGTGCCACAACACTGCAACCCCTCACAGATAGTGCATACCTCCCCTCCCAACTGGCACGGATTTACGAATTCACAAATTACAACTTCTTCCCGCACTCCCGCACATGATGTTATTTTCCCACATAATGATGTGAGGAGGAGAGGAGGTCCGGGGGAGAAGGAAGGATGACAGGTCCAGCGGCTGCAACCCACCCCCCTGCTCACAAATGTAAGTAGACACCTTCTTTCTCCGTCCAGCGGCACCCCCCCCCCCCTTACGCTCAACCAATATTCACTGAGATATAAAAAAAAAACTTCCATTCTGCGTCCCACGGCAGCACCCCCCCTCCCCCGCTCAACAACTATTCACTGTGATGTAGAAAAATGACGCCGCGGCAGCACCCCTCCCGCTCAACAACTATTCACTGAGATGTAAAAAAACTAAAAACTTCCATTCGGCGTCCCGTCCAACTTCAGTGATTTAGTCCCGCATCTGAGTATTTGAAAGTTGGGAGGTATGGATAGTGTACTTAGAGCACAGCAATGAGCCCTGTTGCAAAGTATTGCATCAAAAATTTAGGCTTTAGGTGAATGCTATGCAAAGCACACAGTAGTACACTAAGTGAAACTCTGACTGTCTGCAGCTAGCACAATCACTGGCCTGCCTGTCACAGTATAGAGAATAACTGTATCCAGGTGAGCTTTAGGTGATCGCTATGCAAAGGATACAGTAGTACACTAAGGCCCCTTTCATACTGGGGCGGTTTGCAGGCGCTATTGTGCTAAAAATAGCGCCTGCAAACCGAGCCTAAACAGCGGTTGCTGTCTCTCCAATGTGAAAGCCCGAGGCCTTTCACACTGGAGCGGTGCGCTAACAGGACGTGAAAGAAAGTCCTGCTAGCCGCATCTTTGGAGTGGTGAAAGGAGCGGTGTGTTTACCGCTCCTACACCGCTCCTTCCCATTGAAAGCAATGGGAAACCGCGGTAATACCGCCGGCAATGCGCCTCTACAGAGGCGCATTGCGGGCGGTATTAACCCTTTTTTGGCCGCTAGCGGGGGTTAAAACCACACCGCTAGCGGCCGAATACCTCCACAATTCCGACGGTATAAGTGAAACACTGAGGCTGGTTTCACACTGGGGCGGTGGGTGCGGTGGCGGTATAGCGATGCTATTTTTAGCAGCACTATACCAACTGAATTGCGGAGGTATTCGGCCGCTAGCGGCCGGAAAAGGGTTAATACCGCCGGCAATGCGCGGTTTCTCATTGCTTTCAATGGGAAGGAGCGGTGTAGGAGCGGTAAACACACCGCTCCTCTCACCGCTCCAAAGATGCGGCTAGCAGGACTTTTTTTCACGTCCTGTTAGCGCACCGCTCCAGTGTGAAAGGCCTCGGGCTTTCACATTGGAGAGACAGCAGCCGCTGTTTAGGCTCGGTTTGCAGGCGCTATTTTTAGCACAATAGCGCCTGCAAACCGCCCCAGTGTGAAAGGGACCTAACTGTCTGCAGCTAGCACAATCACCTGCCTGCCTGTCACAGTATAGAGACTAACAGGAACAGATCTATCTAAACTGAATACAGTGTATAAATATATATACTACACCTAGGATGCATATATATCCTCTACACACTGTAACAGCAGCTCACTGACTCGCCTGCCTGCTCTATCTAACTCAATATAAATGACACTGTCTATCTCTCTGAAACTGCCTCTTTCACAAACGCCAACACACTACTCAAGGCCGACTTCCAGGCGGCCTTATATAATTTGGGTCGTGTACTAATCCCCCTGAGCCATAATTGGCCAAAGGCACCCTGGCTTTGGCCAATTACGGCTCTCCGTTTTTTCCGCGCTGTGATTGGCCAAGCATGCGGGTCATAGTGCATGCTTGGCCAATCATCAGCCAGCAATGCACTGCGATGCTGCAGTGAATTATGGGCCGTGTCGCGCAACACGAATTTAACGCGAACGGACCATAAAGTTTGTTCTTCGTCGAACGATCGAACGGCCGATGTTCGAGTCCAACGTGTGTTCGACGCGAGCGCGAAGCTCATCCCTATCCCTGACCTACCACTCACACTAGGCATACCCGAATGACGCGGGTACCCTAATTTCTAAGGCCCCCCCACACCACGATGGCTGCCAAAGGTCAACGGAAGTTGCAGCATCCAGTCAAGCAGTTGATACCTCTGAGACACTGACATAGTCCCGAAGGTGACATTTCCCCTAACAGACTCCACTCCATCTGTATAACGGCACAGTGCCATCTACTGGATGAAGAGAAACCTGCACCACCTACAAGCATTTGGATTTTTTCATTTTCATGGAGTTGGGCTTTAAGAACCGATGCCTACCTTATTGTTAACCAGTATATCTAGGTCCTTCTTTTCCCCTAAAAGATCTGGAGAAATTACAAAATATAGGGACACTGCTATTAGTGTGACCTAGATGCATAAGATTACTTTTATTAACATTAATGCCATCTGACACTTAACTTTCCATGTTGCCCTTTTATTTAATATGTTGCTGTGTTTGAATAATTAGACATAATTTATGTCATCTGCAAAAATGGATAGACTACAATTTTCTTAATCTACTGGCTCAAATAAAAGATTAAGATGATTTGGACTCCTTATAGTATAGCACTGACAACTACCACTTACTACTTTCTTCTTTTTTTTATTTTCTCTAGTGCACTTCTTGAGGCTTGCTATGCTTCATCCTTCTGGTACCGTGTTTCCCCAAAAATAAGCCCAGATCTTATATTAATTTTGGCAACCAAAAACACACTACGGCTTATTTTTGGGGGAGGTCTTATTTATTTACAGTATGTAGAATGACTTTACACATCACCCTAAAAAAATAAAAATAAATTCTGGTTCCTTTAAAGCATGATAGATTGCATAGTGCTTGTGCTATGTCATTTATCCATCTCCTTTGTCTCCTGTCTTCTCCCCCTCCCCGTCAGGTCAGACTCAGGAGTCAGTATTTTGACATAAAAAACATGTTAAAATCCTTATAGAATTCTGTATGTGTTGTGCCAGCATGGGGTGCAGCGTGTCTCCCTTTGTAATTGTTTTATGGGAAATACCTTTGTTACAGCTCCCCTGGATGACACATGATCTGCCTGAGCTCTTCTTCTCCGCTCCGAGATCCCCGCTGACATCAGCCTGCTCCGTACACTGAAGAGGGAGGGGCCGCAGACGTCAGACGGGAGGAGAGCAAAAGAGGGAAGGGCCGATATCCCCGCTGACGTCAGACCGCTCTGTGCACTGAAGAGGAAGGGGCTGCAGACGTCAGCCAGGAGGAGAGGAGAAGACCTCCGGCGAGTCTGTAAATAAAGTATTTGCACAATGCAGTTACAAAGGGAGACACGCACACCTTATAGCAGTGTAATCGTTCTGCAAGGTGGATAAAAAATTTTTTAACAAACTTTACTAGGGCTTATTTTCAGGGTAGGGCTTAGATTGCAGCCCTCCCCGAAAATCCTGCTAGGTCTTATTATCGGGGTAGGTCTTATTTTCGGGGAAACACGGTATCTGCGTCCATCACTTTCTTTCACAAAAATGTTTACTATATAAACAAAGAATCTTGCGAGCTACCAGAGATATATCCAAACCATAAACACAACTAACCACATGTGTTGTGGTAAACTATATATAATGAGATTAAAAAAGCAATATATACAGCAGCTGGCATTGATGACACTCCCATGATTAGTGCTAAATTTAAATATATAGATAAATAATGCAGTGCTATGTGATTAAATCCTCAATATCACCATAATATAATCGCTATAAATTGAATATGAAGTGATGTAAAATAAATAAATCATTGATTCATAGATGTACAACATCAAATGATATGTGTGTAGCGGGGTCCTCAATTTAAGGGGAGTGTTTGGGAGGTAGTTTGCTCAAACACCCTAATTTGTCAGGGTTTTTACCACTATTTGTATCCACAGGGAGAGTATTGGTGTACAGTTCCCTGTGGCCCACAGGTGGCACTGCCATAGTGAGCCAGGGTTGAACCGCTGATACAGTGCTGTGCCTTGTGTGTCCCCTCTCAGCAGCCATACGGTGAGTGTGGTCTACCTGCTGGGCATGCTGGGAGAGGATATAAAAGGGGCAGACGCTGCCTGTTTGGAGGGTTCGTTCTGGTTCGGTCGTCGGGAGTCCTACTCCCAGGGAGTGTTCCTGTCCGCCCTGGGCACCTTAGGCCCAGGCCGGGTGTTCCTGTTCCATCCTGGGCACCTTTTGCTCAGGGTGAGGTACTATCATGCTGTTCCTGTCCGCCCTGGGTATGTAAGCCCAGGGACCACAGTGAAGGCCTGGGGCCCAGCACCTTCGGCTGGGGTCCGCCAGGGATCAAGGAATCTCAGGGTGCCGCCTTGTGAGGGGACCCGTATCTAGGATGAGGAGGCCGGGAAGGAACTCTCCGAAAACCCAGTGCAGTGTCATGGTGACGGTAGGGTCCCGGTAACTCTCCGGAGGGATGTCTTCTCCTAAAAAGGGGCCATAGCTAAAGAAGGGGATCAGTTTCACCAGGTCTGTGGCAGAGACCAACTTCACGGTCTGTGGCAGAGACTGTGCGCCTAGTAAACTTGCTTGAGAATCTGAGCAAATTTCTGTAGCGTTTGTGCCTGGACCTCATCCACACCTTGTGCTATTCTATTTCTTGCTCCAACTTTTTTTTCTATCAGAGACTGTGTTATTGCCAAGAGAAAATAAACTCTGAGTTGGAGTTTCATCTGGTGTGGACATTCACTTTACTGGGAAGTCAAGGACTTGTCTCTACTTTAATATAGAGGTGAGAATCGGGCTCTGGAGGTTTTCATGTTCTGACCGTGGAAGACCCAACAACAACACCGCTCAACCTCCTCACACAGGAGGATATGGGCTGTTAGTGCGGTGTGCCTCTCTCTTCCTGCGAGGAGCCAAAGTTAATGCAGGTAAAGAAAGGGGTCTGTGCGCTACACGTGCATCACAAACAAAACGGTGCTCCAAACAAAATCCCAGTACAAGGTGATAAAATGCTTATATTAAGCAAGTCCACAGTGAAAGAAGTTGATAATGAAGTTCAATGATATCCAATATTGTGACTGTGTGATGGTGCTCCAAACAATGATAAGGTGACTTGAAACACGTGCGTGATTGTGCTCACCTCAGGGTGTGTGATCGCACAACTAAGTTTGGTCTGGAAAAGCAGCTGAACCACCTCTGGGCATGTGTAATGGTCTCTGTGGAATCCCCAGGCAAATCCAATGATGCTTTCCTCAGTTCAAAAATTAAAAAGAGGCTGGATAGTGTAATACCGTTTAGACATGATCGTTTAGACATGATATTTATTGGATATTTATTAGACATGATATTTATTGGAGATAAAAACCTCAGGGTACTCACACTTTTATGGTGCTTCCAGCGCTCCAAACTACAGCAAACAGACAGTAAAGTCCAATGCAAATGGCTTGAACACTTGTGTAACAGCAGCTGCTCAGAGAGCGTGTGTGCTGACTCCTCCACCGTCCTGCCCCCCCCCACATGTGGCGACACAGGGCTTGTCACGTGTCTTCATCAGGGGGGATATGGGATCATATCTCGGGGGATATGGGATCCAGTCGAAATTTAAGTGCTTACCAATGTAAGAGTAATGAAGGGTTAAAATTTTAATTATGGTTATAGCCAAGCTACGGAGACCAGACTTTAAAAAAGTTAGTGTATATTTTGGTATATAGAGTAAGGTGTTTTTGTTACAGCCAGTGCAGGTAAATTTAGGCAGGCCTGGGCCTGTTTGTTTTTGATCTGGGGGCTGGGGAGTGGTTTAGTGTAGCAGCAGGTGACTGACGTGTACTTCATCTCTTTGGCGCCTCCTCTGTTTCCAGAGGGTTCTGGAAAAGAGGCAGGGCAGAGGATGGGAGTGGCATGAAGTGTATCTGGGAGCCCTGACCAATCCCCAACTAGGATTGGCAGGGGGGCAAGCCTCCTATATATACTCATGGTCAGCCTGTTGTGGGAGGAGTTGTCGGGTGAAAGAACTGAGTGATGGAGTGTTAGACTGTCGTGGCCCTTGAGGGAACCCCCTTTCTGGGGGTGGGGGGTGACCTCGGGCCTGGAGCTCGGAAGCTGGGAGGGAGCCTCTCTTTACATGGTCATCGAAAGATGTCCTGGAACAGGAGCAGGAAGAGGACAGTGGGGAGCACTGCCGGGCAAGTCAATCAGGAGGGATCCATTCTGGGGTCGATGAGTAAGAAGCACAGTGAGAAGCTCTGAGAGGGACATGCCAGGATTGGATATGAAGCCGGAGGGATAGACTGTGGTGTCGTTTAAGTCAAGTTGCTGCACCGGACTTTCTGGGGTCAGTAGTCCACCAAGTTTCAGTTAGCACAAATGTCCTTTTCCATCGCTATTTGGTTGCTACACCAAAGGGGACTGCAGTCCCCTGCCAGCAAATGGCTATTATTGAACTGTTGGGACTTATTCAGAGTGAGGCCTAACCATGTGCTAACGGTGACAGGAATCTAGGATTGTACAGTAGAAAAAAAGCAGTGTGCTGGAGGAGTGTGGAGCTCTAGAGACTGTTAATATAGATTCAACTATCTTTGTTCAAACAAGGAAGATTCATTATTTGGGCATCCCATGACCCTTTTCTCCATCCAAGTTCAACCCCCTAAATAAAATAACAAAAAAAAAACAAGCTAAAGGACTGTTCATTGACTGGCAAAGTGTGTCTGAAGTGAATGCCCGGCCAAGGGTGACGTGTGGAACTACTACGCGCAGCTAACCCACGGGGGGCACCGCTACAACCGCGGTGCCCATGATCCGCTACTTTACCTTCATGAAAGTTAAAGTAGAACTTCACTCTCTCATTCAACATTGACTATTTTTAATCCTTATGCTGCTAGCATTAGTAAATACTGTATTTGTTGGCGCATAACACTCACTTTTTTAGCCTGAAAATAGAGGGTAAACTGTGCCTGCGTGTTATACACAGGGGGCTGTGTAAAGTTTTTTTCCTGAAACTTCCCTCTTAAAGTGCGCCTGTGCTTGTTATACGCCGATAAATACGGTAGATAGGAAGGTATATTATATTTACTTATTTTAAACTTTTTAAAAAAAAATTTTTTAGTTACTGCCTGGTTTCGGGGCCTAGGCAAATGATGTCATACATCCCAGGAGTCTTCAGAAAAGGAGCAGGGGTTTTCTTAGCTAAGCACACCTTCCTGCCTACACGCCTGAGCTAAGGGCAGATAAATTCCAGGAAGTAAATGCTACTTGAATCATCTGCACTTACATAGCCAGAAATGCTAGGGGGTGTTTTTCAAAGTGATTTTTCAGCAAAATAAAGCCTGGAGACCTAGATGGATGGGTGAGTTTGCTTTGAATATTAGCAATTTGGGTTTGAGGTGCTCAGATACACTGTTGTACCTCTTTAACTCCTATAGCAAAATGAGGCCAGGAGGGTGCACTATTGTTCTGGGTGAACATCATATGACGGCATCCCGACGGCACAATCTGTCACCGACTGTGTCCACCGGACGCAGCCAATGACTTATAACTTTACGGGCCTGCTGCCAGTACCATGTAATCGCTGTGACCAATCACAGCAGATCACATGACAGTTGTAAACAATGGATGGTTTTCTTTCATGACATCCATTGTATACAATTGTGTTGCTAGCTGTGATTTGTCACAGTGATCACATGATACAGACAGGGCCAATCACAGCTTATCTATACCATGTGATTAGCTTTGGCCAATCACAGCTGATCACAACAAAAAACACTGAATGAACCAGTTTCATTCAGTAAAAATGGTAGCTTATATCAATGAAATTCACTGGTATAAGCAATCACAATGTGTAAAAAAAATCCTAAATCACTTTCCCAGTGCAGTACAGGGTTACTATGGTAACACTGTATTGCTCTGGTCACAGTTTGTTACAGTGATCAGGGACACAGTCAGTGTCCCTGATCACCGCCACACCAGTTATATGATAATGTCGTACTGCACTGGTGACGTTATGTAAAAAATTAATTGTGATTTTTTTATTACCTCAATTTCCCAAAAATTGTGACAAAAAAATTACAACTTCAAAACACTCGCAATGCCTCTTACTAAATACCCTAAACTGTCTCCTTTCCAAAAAGGGGTCATATGAGGGTATTTACACTGTCCTGGCATTTTCAGGCCTCAAGAAATTAGATAGGGTGTCAGTACATCAGGATTGATCAATTTTCAGATATATACCCCTCACATTTTTGTAAATATTTTATTATATCTTTTCATGTGACAACACTGAAGAAATGACACTTTGCTACAATGTAAAGTAGTGAGTGTACAGCTTGTATAACAGTGTAAATTTTCTGCTCCCTCAAAAAAACGCAACACACAGCCATTAATGTCTAAACTGCTGGCAACAAAAGTGAGTACACCCCTAAGTGAAAATGTCCAAATTGGGCCCAAAGTGTCAATATTTTGTGTGGCCACCATTATTTTCCAGCACGGCCTTAACCCTCTTGGGCATGGAGTTCACCAGAGCTTCACAGGTTGCCACGGGAGTCTTCTTCCACTCCTCCATGATGACATCACGGAGCTGGTGGATATTAGAGACCTTGCGCTCCTCCACCTTCCGTTTGAGGATGCCCCACAGATGCTCAATAGGGTTTAGGTCTGGAGACCTGCTTGGCCAGTCCATCACCTTTACCCTCAACTTCTTTAGCAAGGCAGTGGTCGTCTTGGAGGTATGTTTGGGGTCATTATCATGTTGGAATACTGCCCTGCGTCCCAGTCTCCGAAGGAAGGGGATCATGCTCGGCTTCAGTACGGGTTGGCATTCATGGTTCCCTCAATGAACTGTAGCTCCCCAGTGCTGGCAGCACTCATGCAGCCCTAGACCATGACACTCCCACCACCATGCTTGACTGTAGACAAGACAAACTTGTCTTTGTACTCTTCACCTGGTTACCGCCACACACGCTTGACACCATCTGAACCAAATAAGTTTATCTTGGTCTCATCAGACAACAGGATATGATTCCAGTAATCCATGTCCTTAGTCTACTTGTCTTCAGCACACTGTTTGCGGGCTTTATTGTGCATCATCTTTAGAAGAGGCTTCCTTCTGGCACAACAGCAATGCAGACCAATTTGATGCAGTGTGTGGTGTATGGTCTGAGCACTGACAGGCTGACCCCCCACCCCTTCAACCTCTGCAGAAATGCTGGCAGCACTCATACATCTATTTTCCAAAGACAACCTCTGGATATGATGCTGAGCACGTGCACTACACTTCTTTGGTCGACCATGGCGAGGCCTGTTCTGAGTGGAACCTGTCCTGTTAAGCCGCTCACTGTATGGTCTTGGCCACTGTGCTGCAGCTCAGTTTCAGGGTCTTGGCAATCTTGTTTTAGCCTAGGCCATCTTTATGTAGAGTAACAATTCTTTTTTTCAGATCCTCAGAGAGTTCTTTGCCATGAGGTGCCATGTTGAACTTCCAGTGACCAGTATGAGAGAGAGAGAGCAATTACAACAAATGTAAGACACCTGTTCCCCATTCACACCTGAGACCTTGTAACACTAACGAGTCACATGACACAGGGGAGGGAAAATGGCTAATTGGACCCAATTTGGAAATTTTCACCTAGGAGTGTACTCACTTTTGTTACCAGCAGTTTAGATATTAATGGCTGTGTGTTGAGTTATTTTGAGAGGACAGCAAATTGACACTGTTATACAAGCTGTACACTCACTACTTTACATTGTAGTAAAGTGTAATTTCTTCAGTGTTGTCACATATAATAAAATACCATAGCTTGTGGACGCTTTAACTTTCCTGCAAACTAAATCATTTAAGCCCTGTACACACGATCGGTTTTCCTATGGTTTTTAAACCGATGGATTTTTTCATCGGAAAACCGATGAAGCTGACTTCCATCAGTCTTGCCTACACACCATCAGTCAAAAAACCGACCGTTCCAAACACGGTGACGTAAAACACTCCGATGAGCCGAGAAAAATTAAGTTTGAAGCTTCTGAGCATGCGTCGACTTGATTCTGAGCATGCGTGGGTTTTTTAACCGATGAACTTGCCCATCGGAATTTGCTATCGGTTTTTTATCCATCGTAAAAATTTAAAACATGTTCTATTTTTTGACACTGATGGAAAAAAAAACGATGGGGCCCATACACGATCGGTTTGTCCGATGAAAAAAATCCATCGGACTGTTTTCAACGGTAAAACCGATCGTGTGTACGCAGCTTTACACTTATTTGGGTTATTTTCACCAAAGAAATGTAGCAGAATGCATCTTGACCTAAATTTTTGAAGAAAGAATGTTTATGTTTGCAAAATGTTATAACAGAAACAAAGAAAAAACATGTTTTATTTTTTCAAAATATTCAGGCTTTTTTCGTTATTTTAGCACAAAATAAAAACCCAGTGGTGATTAAATACCACCAAAAGAAAGCTCTATTTGTGTGAAAAAAAAAAAATGTCTTAGGCCCCTTTCACACGGGTGGACCGTGTCAGTTTATTCAGCGGACCCGAACGGACGCTCAATACAGGTCTATGGAGCGACGGATGTCAGCGTTGACCATGTCCGCTGACATCCGATCAGCTAAAATCAGACGTTTGGCTATATATTCGCCATCCGTCCTGGCGGATCGGAATCGGATGAGATCTGATGAAAACAGACATGCTGTCCGTTTTCCTCAGATCTCTCCATAGGAATCAGCGGTGCTCTACAAGCCCCTCCCCGCTCAGTGAGCAGAGACTGACCTGTCATCCGTTGGCTCAGTGGAGATCAATGGAGAGATCTCCCGCTGAGCTGGCGGACTCCGCTGCAACTGATCCGCCCTGTGTGGAAGGGACCTTATGGGTACTGTGCTGCATGACCGCAAAATTGTCATTTAAAGTGCGACAGCGCCTGAAAACTGAAAATTGGCCTGGGGAGGAAGGGGGTAAAAGTGCTCGGTATTGAAGTGGTTGATGTGGGTTGTCTCCAAGCTTTAGCTTTTGCATGTAGTTAAAAAGATCATGGTAGTGTGGGAGTAGGCCTTCCCAGGGATTGTGGACCAGGTTCTTATGTAGTATTGTTCTAATCAAGTTCCCCTTATCCACAGCACATCCAGTGTTTCTTTTAACCAGTACAATTGGCCATGTACTTTAATTTTCCAATAGTCCTTGCATGCTAACCTACTCTACGGTATCAGTAAGAGAAACAGTATCAAACTGCATCAAGTTAATTAAAAACGTTGTTTTTGAGTTAATAGTTTACTCTTTATTTATTTTTTATTTTGAGTTCACACACATTAAGCCTAATAGTCTATAATTTCTTGGTTTTAGATATTTTACAGTTCATAGATGGTAAATAGCTAATTATTATTATTATTATTTGGAATCTATATAGCACCAACAGTTTGTGCAGTACCTTACAATTAAAGGGAGACAGTACAGCTACAGCACATTTTAATACAGGAAGGTTCTATCAGTCCTGCTCATGAGAGCTTACAATCTAAAAAGAAAGGTCAAGTGATACAAAAGGTAATACAGTGCCTTGAAAAAGTATTTATACCCATCCAATCTGACAGAGCTTGAGCTATTTTTCAGAGAAGAATGGGCAAAAATGTAACTCTCTAGATGTACAAAGCTGGTAGAGACATCCCAAAAGACTTGCAGCTGTAATTGCAGAGAAAGGGGGTTCTACAAATTATTCACTCAGGGGAGCTGAATACAAATGCACACCACACTTTTCACATACGGTATTTATCGGCGTATAACATGCACCTTTTCCCCCTGAAAATAGGGGGAAAATCACGGGTGCGTGTTATACGCCCATAGCGTACCTCGGAGGAGAAGGAGGGGTACGAGCGCAGCCAGAATCTCTGAGCAGCCATGGCCTGTTTACTCGGCTCTAACGTCACACACACGTCCCGCCTCCGCCACCGGCATTGGACCAGTGTTCTGTCAATCACAGGAGCTGGTCCAATGGCGATGGCAGAGGCGGGACTGTGTATGTGACTGCCTCTCGAGAGCCGAGTACTGTAAATGGAAAATGACGGCTCGGTGATTCCGGTGGCGCTCGTCCCCCTCCTGATTTCCTGCACTGCATTCGAGATGGTGAGGCTGCAGATAGGCATCAGGCTGCATTGGATGGGAAGCAGATCAGGCTGCAGATGGGCACAGAGGCTGCATTGAGGCTGCAGATGGGCATCGGGCTGCATTGGATGGGCGCAGAGGCTGCATTGAAGCTGCAGATGGGCTTCAGGCTGCATTGGATGGGCGCAGATCAGGCTGCAGATGGGCAAAGAGGCTGTATTGAGACTGCAGATGGGCATCAGGATGCATTGGATGGGCGCAGATCAGGCTGCAGATGGACACAGAGGCTATATTGAAGTTGCAGATAGGCACTAATCAGGCTCCATTGATTGGCACTGACCATTATTTTGCTTCAAAGTGGTTTATTTGAAAAAAAAAAAATCCTGAAACTTCCCTCTTAAATTGGGGCGTGTGTTATACGCCAATAAATACGGTATTTATTTGTAAAAAAATTGAAAACCATTTATCATTTTCCTTCCACTTCACAATTATGTGCCACTTTGTGTTGGTTTATCACATAAAATTCCAATAAAATTTTTAGTTTTAACATGTAGAAAACTTTAAGGGGTATGAATACTTTTTCAAGGCACTGTAACTGTGTGTGATCAGCTGATGGAGAAAGTAAAAGTACAGTTTATTATGTGGAGGCGGGATAAGTCTCCCTGAATAGATGAGTTTTCAGGGATCGCCTAAAGTTGGACAGAGTAAGAGAAGGCTGGACAGAATGGGGTAGGAAGTTCCAGAGAAGGGGAGAAGCTTTTGAGCCCTGCTGGGGATGAGCAAGGGAGAAAGTGACAAGGGAGCTAGAGTACAGGAGGTCTTGGGGGGAGTATTGTTCGGATGATATTGTGAGATCAGACTGGAGATGTAGCCAGGGGGCAGAGTTATAGATTGCTTTGTATGTTATTAGTATAGCTGCTAGCAATAATCATTGTCTTCTCCACAAAGGGTGGGGGTGGGGGAATACAATAACTCAGCATTAGGGATTCCCCTGTCAACACTAAAGCCTCGTACACACGACCGGTTTTCTCAGCAAGAAACGACAAGAAAACTGCTGGGAGAGCTTTCTTGCTGAGAAAACCGTCAGTGTGTATGGTTTCTTGTCGAGAAAACTGCCGGGAATCTCGACGAGAAAAATAGAGAACCTGCTCTCTATTTTCTCATCAGGATTCTCGTTTTTCTCATTGGGATTCTCGTCGACCTGTTTCCCGACGAGAAAACCGGTCGTGTGTATGCTTTTCCGAGTCTTAAAAAATTGCGCATTCTCAGAATCAAGTATAAGACGGGAGCGCTTCTTCTGGTAAAACTAGCGTTCATAATGGAGATAGCAAATTTGTCACGCTGTAACGAACTGAAAGCACGAAGACTGAAAAGCGCGAATCGTCTCTCCCCAAACTTTTACTAACACGCGGTAACACGAGATCAGCAAAAGCAGCCCAAGGGGTGGCGCCATTGGAATCGAACTTCCCCTTTATACTGCCGTCATACGTGTTGTACGTCACCGCGCTTTACAACGACAAGATTTTTAATTGACAGTGTGTATGCAAGGAAAGCTTGACAAGAATCCCGTCGAGAAAAACAACGTTTTTTTTTACGACGGGATTCTCGGCCGTGTGTACGAGGCTTAACTGTGTTGATGGGGGAATCAAGCAAATTTCTTTCGGTTACAGGAACAAAATTTGCACTGTGTATGGCCTGGTTAACCACCCGCCCACCATATAGCAAAATGACAGCCCGAAAGTGGTTCAGTTATCCCGACTGGACGTCATACGAGGTCCAGCACAGGGGACCAATTTATTTATTTTTGCCATTTACTACTACTTTAAAGCAGAACTAAACTATACCTACCACTTCAACAATACAACACTCTTGCGTTCCCTCACCAGTGACAATATCAGGTCCTGTACCTTTTGTATTGAACTGTAGTGTAATTGTGTTGTCCCCCCTATACATTGTAAAGCGCTGCGTAAACTGTTGGCGCTATATAAATCGTTTATAATAATAATAATAATAATAATAATAATAATATAGCATGTCTCTTTTGCAAAGAAAAGCCTGCCTGCTCAAATTTTTGGTTTGAACTTTAATATAATTTTAAAAGATCAGTTGAGCATTTGCAAAGCACCATGGCAACTTTGACGGTTATTACCAAAGGCACTGCCCATTCGCTAGTAGGCAGAAATGAATGAATACACTGCAGCAAAACAACACTGATATGTGTACAATTTTAATAACATTTATCGAACATTTCTAACTTGAGCTTTCTTTTGGGAAACAGTTTAATCAGTGGGTTTAGTTCTGCTTCAAGAGCTACATTTGAGTACTGCCTTCAGTAGGATACTGTTTTGCGTAAGTGTGCTATAACTAAACTGTACACTAGATGGCGAACTTACACTGCCTAACTCACACTGTTACCTGCTCAGTCTAGGCATTATGCAAAGTTTTACTGCTGTTCAATTGGTAACATGTACAACCATGTTAGAAAGATAAACACAATGCAAATACATTTTCACAAGTGGATTTCTTTTACTAACTTGTATGAAGCACGATAGTACACACTTGCAAATACAAAGTTCTGCCAATCAGCTGTAGTATTCACTAGTACTTGGTCTTCTGTTGAGCTTCTAGGAGCTGTTATGTCTCTCTGGGACTTTCCAATATCCCATGCCGCTTTGAAATATTTATTTACACTTATGGCCAGACTGACAACAAAAACCGTTCTGTTCCAAAAAAGCCCCCAAGCTCATATGTATGTGGTTAAACTTTGGAAAGTCTTGCGGAGCAAACATGATTGTGTATATTAATATCTTAGACTGTAAGCTCCTTGAGGGCAGGGACTGATGTGAATGTGTACAATATATATATATATATATATATATATATATATATATATATATATATATGTAAAGCACTGTGTAAACTGACTGCGCTATATAAGAACTAGGGATGGGCCCGGTGCTCGATTCGAACCCATGTTCGAATCGAGCATCGGGCGTTCGCTCGCTCGTCGAGCCCAGAACTATTTGGGCCGTTCGCATCACATTCGTGTGATGCGAGCGGCCCCGCAATGCATTGCGGCCGGCGCGGCCGGCGCAGTGCATTGCTGGCTGATGATTGGCCAAGCATGCACTGTGACCCCGCATGCTTGGCCAATCACAGCGCCCGAAACTCGGAGAGCAATAATTGGCTACAGGCAGGACGCCTGTAGCCAATTACAGCTCAGGGGCTTTAGTACACGCCCCACCATTTAAAAGGCCGCCACGCCATCGGCCCCGGTCACATGAGTTCCGGCTTTAGGAGAGATTAGTCTGCTGATTCTGTCTTTGCTTGATACTGAAAGATTTGCTCTTCTTTGCTAAACCATTGGCTATTTCTTTGCTAAACCATTGCTACCTAAGTCATTGATCGTTCATTGCTGCTGATTGCACAGTTAGCGTGTTATTAGCTGCTGCTGGGGATTAGTCTGGTGCGTGCTTACTGTTAGTACAGTATTGCAGTAGTACCAACCGCAGTGCTGTTAGCACAGCATTGCACCCCAACAGCACCCATAGGACTTCTAGTGTGTTAGTGGCAGCAAACAGAGCTCCTATATTTTCTTCTCAGCAGCACCCATAGGACTTCTAGTGTGTTAGTGGCAGCAAACAGAGCTCCTATATTTTCTTCTCAGCAGCACCCATAGGACTTCTAGTGTGTTAGTGGCAGCAAACAGAGCTCCTATATTTTCTTCTCAGCAGCACCCATAGGACTTCTAGTGTGTTAGTGGCAGCAAACAGAGCTCCTATATTTTCTTCTCAGCAGCACCCATAGGACTGCTAGTGTGTTAGTGGCATCACACAGAGCTCCTATATTTTCTTCTCAGCAGCACCCATAGGACTTCTAGTGTGTTAGTGGCAGCAAACAGAGCTCCTATATTTTCTTCTCAGCAGCACCCATAGGACTTCTAGTGTGTTAGTGGCATCACACAGAGCTCCTATATTTTCTTCTCAGCAGCACCCATAGGACTTCTAGTGTGTTAGTGGCAGCAAACAGAGCTCCTATATTTTCTTCTCAGCAGCACCCATAGGACTTCTAGTGTGTTAGTGGCATCACACAGAGCTCCTATATTTTCTTCTCAGCAGCACCCATAGGACTTCTAGTGTGTTAGTGGCAGCAAACAGAGCTCCTATATTTTCTTCTCAGCAGCACCCATAGGACTTCTAGTGTGTTAGTGGCAGCAAACAGAGCTCCTATATTTTCTTCTCAGCAGCACCCATAGGACTTCTAGTGTGTTAGTGGCATCACACAGAGCTCCTATATTTTCTTCTCAGCAGCACCCATAGGACTTCTAGTGTGTTAGTGGCAGCAAACAGAGCTCCTATATTTTCTTCTCAGCAGCACCCATAGGACTTCTAGTGTGTTAGTGGCATCACACAGAGCTCCTATATTTTCTTCTCAGCAGCACCCATAGGACTTCTAGTGTGTTAGTGGCAGCAAACAGAGCTCCTATATTTTCATCTCAGAAGCACCCATAGGACTTCTAGTGTGTTAGTGGCAGCAAACAGAGCTCCTATATTTTCTTCTCAGCAGCACCCATAGGACTTCTAGTGTGTTAGTGGCATCACACAGAGCTCCTATATTTTCTTCTCAGCAGCACCCATAGGACTTCTAGTGTGTTAGTGGCAGCAAACAGAGCTCCTATATTTTCTTCTCAGCAGCACCCATAGGACTTCTAGTGTGTTAGTGGCATCACACAGAGCTCCTATATTTTCTTCTCAGCAGCACCCATAGGACTTCTAGTGTGTTAGTGGCATCACACAGAGCTCCTATATTTTCTTCTCAGCAGCACCCATAGGACTTCTAGTGTGTTAGTGGCAGCAAACAGAGCTCCTATATTTTCTTCTCAGCAGCACCCATAGGACTTCTAGTGTGTTAGTGGCATCACACAGAGCTCCTATATTTTCTTCTCAACAGCACCCATAGGACTTCTAGTGTGTTAGTGGCAGCAAACAGAGCTCCTATATTTTCTTCTCAGCAGCACCCATAGGACTTCTAGTGTGTTAGTGGCATCACACAGAGCTCCTATATTTTCTTCTCAGCAGCACCCATAGGACTTCTAGTGTGTTAGTGGCAGCAAACAGAGCTCCTATATTTTCTTCTCAGCAGCACCCATAGGACTTCTAGTGTGTTAGTGGCAGCAAACAGAGCTCCTATATTTTCTTCTCAGCAGCACCCATAGGACTTCTAGTGTGTTAGTGGCATCACACAGAGCTCCTATATTTTCTTCTCAGCAGCACCCATAGGACTTCTAGTGTGTTAGTGGCAGCAAACAGAGCTCCTATATTTTCTTCTCAGCAGCACCCATAGGACTTCTAGTGTGTTAGTGGCATCACACAGAGCTCCTATATTTTCTTCTCAGCAGCACCCATAGGACTTCTAGTGTGTTAGTGGCAGCAAACAGAGCTCCTATATTTTCTTCTCAGCAGCACCCATAGGACTTCTAGTGTGTTAGTGGCAGCAAACAGAGCTCCTATATTTTCTTCTCAGCAGCACCCATAGGACTTCTAGTGTGTTAGTGGCAGCAAACAGAGCTCCTATATTTTCTTCTCAGCAGCACCCATAGGACTTCTAATGTGTTAGTGGCATCACACAGAGTTCCTATATTTTCATCTCAGCAGCACCCATAGGACTTCTAGTGTGTTAGTGGCATCACACAGAGCTCCTATATTTTCTTCTCAGCAGCACCCATAGGACTTCTAGTGTGTTAGTGGCAGCAAACAGAGCTCCTATATTTTCTTCTCAGCAGCACCCATAGGACTTCTAGTGTGTTAGTGTCAGCACCCATAGGACCTACAGTGTGTTGTGAGCACACATAGGAGTTCTATTTTTTATACTATATACACTACCGACTACAATGGCTGGAAGACCGCCAAGGAGAGGCAGAGCGTGCCGAGGCAAGAACACAGGGCAGGCAGGCTCTGTTTCTAGAGACAACAGTGCTGGCCGTGGACGTGGTCGTGCATCGTCATCAGCACGTGGCCATGGGACACGCTTGTCTTTGTTTTCGGCAGCTGGACATGTGGAGCCGCATCATGCCGAAGGCTTGGTAGAATGGATGACCAAGCCCTCCTCATCCTCCTCATCCTCTCTCACCCAGGCTCAGGGTACTGGCAGAGCAGCTGCCAACGCGTACTCAATGGCATCATCAGCCATCCCTTCCCTAGACCCACCATGTCCTCCTGAGGAGTCCCCCGAACTGTTTGAGCACAGTGTTGGGTACATGCTCCAGGAGGATGCCCAACGATTCGAAGGCTCGGATGATGATACCCAGCTTGAGGAAGTCAGTAGTGTGCGCGCAGAGAGAGGGGATGCTGAAGGACAGCAATCTGGCAGTAGTGTTCCACCAGCTGCAGCTTACTGCCAGGTTTGCTCTAGTGGTGAAGAGGGAGGGGATGATGAGGTCACTGACTCCACGTGGGTGCCTGAAGGGAGAGAGGAGGAGGAGGAGGAGGATGCAGCGTCACATGTCCAACGAGGCAGGATGCCCCCTGGAGGCCAGCTAGAGGCCAGCACAGCAACTGTACCACACCGCAGAGCTCCGCCTGTGCAGGGCGCTGCCTCTGCACGTTATCACAAAAGTTCTTTGGTGTGGGCCTTTTTTGAGACGAGTGCATCAGATCGCACCACTGCTATTTGCAATATTTGTCTCAAGCGTATCTCGCGTGGCCAAAACATCAGCCGCTTGGGCACCACAAGCATGAGCAGACATATGTCGACCTGCCATGCAGCTCGTTGGCAAGCACACATAAAAGACCCACACCAAAGAACAAAGCGGACCTCTCCTTGCTCCTCATCAGCTGGGATCTCCATCCCCACTATATCTTCAGTCCTCTCTGAAAGCTGCTCTGAGAGGACTGAAGGTGTAGAATTAGGTGTGTCACAACCAAGTACTTGCAGTACACCGACGTCCGATTGTAGCAGGCAAATTTCCCTGCCCCAGCTGCTGGACCGTCGAAAGAAGTATACTCCCAGCCATCCACATGCCCAGCGGTTGAATGCTAGCTTGGCTAAATTGCTAGCACTTCAACTGCTGCCTTTTCAGTTGATAGACTCGGCCCCCTTCCGTGAGTTTGTTCAATGTGCGGTTCCTCAGTGGCAGGTTCCCAAACGCCACTTTTTCTCACGGAAGGCGATTCCGTCTCTCTACTGGCATGTGGAAGGCAATGTCCATGCCTCGCTGGACAGGGCGGTCAGCGGTAAGGTGCATATTACCGCTGACTCATGGTCCAGCAGGCATGGACAGGGACGTTATCTTTCTTTCACGGCCCATTGGGTCACTCTATTGGTAGCTGGGAGGGATGCAGGACAAGGTGCAGTAGTGTTGGAGGTTGTTCCGCCACCACGCCTCCAAAATGCTACTACTGGTTGTGACACACCTCTCTCCTCCACCCCCTCCTCTTCTTCTTCCTCCATGTCCTCTTCGAGTGCTCTGTCCTCGGAACCAGCGGTGCTCCGTAGGCGTACAAGGGGCTACGCGAGTACGCAGGCAAAAAGATGCCATGCCGTGCTTGCGCTGGTGTGTTTGGGGGACAGGAGCCACACTGGGCCAGAGGTTCTGGCAGCTCTGCAGGGGCAGGCCGAGAGGTGGTTGACGCCACGCCAGCTTAAGCCAGGAATGGTCGTTTCTGATAATAGCACCAACCTCCTCTCCGCCCTGCGACAGGGGCAGCTCACCCATGTGCCCTGTATGGCTCACGTCCTCAACCTGGTGGTGCAGCGGTTCTTGGGCAGGTTCCCAGGCTTACAGGATGTCCTGAGGCAGGCCAGGAAAGTCTGTGTGCATTTCCGCCGATCTTATAATGCCAGTGCTCGGCTGACTGAGCTGCAAAAGGAGCTGAACCTGCCCAAGAACCGCCTAATATGTGACATGCCCACCAGGTGGAACTCAACGTTGGCCATGCTGCAGCGACTGCACACGCAGCAGAGGGCCATCAATGAGTACCTTTGCGACTACGGCACCAGGACAGGGTCAGGGGAGCTTGGCTTTTTTTCCCCACGCCAGTGGAGCATGATCAGGGATGCATGCACTGTCCTCTCACCATTTGAGGAGGCCACGAGGATGGTGAGCAGTGACAGTGCATGCATCAGTGACACTGTACCTCTTGTCCACCTGTTGGAGCATACGCTGCGTGGGATAATGGACAGGGCACTTGAGGCAGAACAGAGGCAGGAAGAGGAGGACTTCCTTGTCTCTCAAGGCCCCCTTTATCCAGACAATGTTCCTTCTGTCCCACCCATCACACAGGAAGAGGAGGAGGAGGAGGAGGAGGAGGAGGATTGTGTGAGCATGGAGGTGGAGCCTGGCACTCAGCATCAGCAGCAGCAGTCTTTTAGGGATGATGTACAGTCCCAACAAACCAGTGGACTTGTACGTGGCTGGGAGGAGGTGGCTGGCGATCATGTCATCCTCAGTGACCCAGAAGACTCCGGACCGAATGCCTCAGCTAACCTACGCTGCATGGCCTCCCTGATCCTGCAAAGCCTGCGGAAGGATCCTCGTGTTCTTCGGATCAAGGAGAGTGACCATTACTGGCTGGCCACTCTCCTTGATCCACGGTACAAGGGTAAGGTTGCGGACCTTATCTTGCCGTCGCAGAGGGAGCAGAGGATGAGACATCTCAGGGAGGCCTTGCAGAAAGGTCTGTGCAACGCGTTCCCAGAAACTGGGAGGTTACAAACTCCTGGTCCTGGACGACGAGTTGCTGAGGCTTCGGTCAGTAGCAGAAGGAGCGGTGGGGAAGGTGGACGTCTGACCGATGCGTTCAGACAATTTTTTAGTCCGCAGCCCCAAGGTATGATCGGTTCCAGCAACCATCGCCAGCGTCTGATATACATGGTGCAGGAATACCTAGGGGCAAGGTCAGACTTGGACACCTTTCCCACCGAAAATCCTCTGGCTTACTGGGTCCTGAGGATGGATCACTGGCCAGAGCTTGCACAGTATGCAATTGAGCTACTGGCCTGTCCTGCATCCAGCGTTCTTTCCGAACGCACATTCAGTGCTGCTGGAGGATTTGTCACCGATCATAGGGTGCGCCTGTCCACCGACTCGGTTGATCGACTGACCTTCATAAAAATGAATCAGTCTTGGATCACCACCAGCTACCAGACACCTGAAGCGGATATAACGGAATAATTTATAATGTCACATCCCTTCAAGACTGCCTATGCTGATGCTGAGTGACTGTCCTGTTATGTTCACTGACTATCCTCTTCCTCCTCCTCAATGATCCATACCACCACACCAGTGCCTAAGGCACAATTTTTCAGCCCCTGTATAACAGGGGCGTGTAATTACAATTTTTTAAAAAGATGCTTCGCAACAGGTGTGACTGCTGTGCTCAGAGTACAGTATCTGTGAGGGGTTGCAGTGTTGTGGCACCAGCACCAGTGCCTAAGGCACAATTTTTCAGCCCCTGTTGGGGCGTGTAATTACAATTTTTAGGCAATGCTTTGCAACAGGTCTCATTGCTGTGCTCAGAGTACAGTATCTGTGAGGGGTTGCAGTGTTGTGGCACCAGCACCAGTGCCTAAGGCACAATTTTTCAGCCCCTGTATAACAGGGGCGTGTAATTACAATTTTTTAAAAAGATGCTTCGCAACAGGTGTGACTGCTGTGCTCAGAGTACAGTATCTGTGAGGGGTTGCAGTGTTGTGGCACCAGCACCAGTGCCTAAGGCACAATTTTTCAGCCCCTGTTGGGGCGTGTAATTACAATTTTTAGGCAATGCTTTGCAACAGGTCTCATTGCTGTGCTCAGAGTACAGTATCTGTGAGGGGTTGCAGTGTTGTGGCACCAGCACCAGTGCCTAAGGCACAATTTTTCAGCCCCTGTATAACAGGGGCGTGTAATTACAATTTTTTAAAAAGATGCTTCGCAACAGGTGTGACTGCTGTGCTCCAAGTACAGTATCTGTGAGGGGTTGCAGTGTTGTGGCACCAGCACCAATGCCTAAGGCACAATTTTTCAGCCCCTGTTTAACAGGGGCGTGTAATTACAAATCTTGATCTAATAGTTCACAGCAGGGCCCATTCCTGCGCCCACCAAGAGTAACTATGAGGGCCTACAGTCTTGTGGCAACACCGTCCACCACCACCACCACCACCAAAGGCCCAATTTTTCTGCCCTGTTCAACAGGTGCATGCAATTACAAATCTTGATCTAATAACTCACAGCAGGGCCCATTCCTGCACCCACCAAGAGTAACTGTGAGGGCTTACAGTCTTGTGGCAACACCGTCCACCACCACCACCACCACCACCAAAGGCCCAATTTTTCTGCCCGGTTCAACAGGTGCATGCAAGTACAAATCTTGATCTATTAACTCACAGCAGGGCCCATTCCTGTGCCCACCAGTCTTGTGGCTACACCAACATCTAATAGGGCAAATTTCTGCAGAGTATATACGGCAGGCCCCTACTTTCAAACATCCAACTTACAAACGACTCCTACTTGCAAACGGCAAGAGAAAACAGGAAGTGAGAGGAAATCTACCCCTAGGAAGGAAAATTCTATCCTGTTAGATTTAATTTGGGAAAAAGGTATCTCCTCTCTACTGATGCTTTATCACCAATCCTTGTTTCAATTAAAACCCCACTTTTCCAAAAACATTTGTCATTGGGACGGAAAGTGAGGTGACATGTTCTGAACAGATGTGCAAAGACAGCAAATGTTACAGGGGTGATAACCCCTCCCTATGTTCTCCAAAAAGCTTAAAAATTGATTTTTTTGGGATGTAGCTACACTTCATAATGTACCTGTTCAGATTCTACTTAAGAACAAACCTACAGTCCATGTCTTGTTTGCACCACCTATATACTGCTGTTCAGAGTATATAGGGTTGTAGGTATAGGGTTTTATTTTGGGTGCGGGGTCCCCCTTAGTATCCATACAAGACCCAAAGGGGCTGGGGTGGGGGGGGGGGGGTGATGGGGTAGCCATGCCATTTTTCTCAAGGATTTTCAGCCATATGGCGGCCAGGACAAGACATGACATTAAAGCCGCAAGTGGTTTTAAATGGCTTCTTTTTTTCCTTTACAAATGTCATTTTGTGCAAGGACAGTTCTAAACACGGGAAACACATGCCACTTCACAGGCATACTTTAGACACCCCCCAGGTACCATATTTAAAGGAAAATTTCACTTTTTTTTTTTTCACTTTATGCATCATTAAAATGACTGCTCCCGAAAAAACTTTAGTTTTTAAAATTTCTTTTTGCATTGATATATGTCCCCTGGGGCAGGACCCGGGTCCCCAAACCTGTTTTATAACATTAACATGCATATTGGCCGTTGTAATTAGCAATTTTGATTTCGAACGTTCGCGTCCATTATAACGAATAGGGTTCGAAAATTCGCGCGAACTTTCGGTCCGTTCGAAGGTTCTGGTGCGAACCGAACCCGGGGGTGTTCGGCTCATCCCTAATAAGAACCTGTAATAAATAAATATTAACACCAGTTCCACCTCAGTGCTATGTAAGGGCTAAGTTATAATGCCTAGGCTTTGTTTATTTTATTTGATAACATCTGATTGTAGCTGGGTTGCCTAAAATAGGATATAGCAGCTCACAAACGGGGTGTATTTATAGAATATATGCATAGCATTTTGTCAACAAAAAAACAAATGTTATTAGGCTATTTCCTGTGATGGTCTAATGTTTTTCATTGATTTAAAATGAAAAATACCACATTTGGCCACAAGATGGCGATGAATACTATAGGAATTTGCTACAATACTTAGCACATCTAGAGTCCAAATGCTGTATTCCTTTTATAGTGTCCAAATGATGCTTCCATTTTAAATCAATGAAAAACATTTGACCATCACAGGAAATAGTCCAATAACATTTTTTTTTTGCTTATTCACATAGAACCAATGTACATTGGGCGAGTTGCTATTTAACTTTTTTCCTTCGAGACACGCTATACCTTTAAAAAACATTATTGTTAATGCAAATTCATATGCTGTGTGATCTTATACAATAAAGATTTCTATTGGATAATGAAACTAAATACTATCCCAACCTAAAGCTAGAAATGTAAAATATTTAAAAAAGTATGTATATCTGCATCAAAATATTTCATATGATACATTTTATTAGGATGTTTCTGCACACAATTCAGTATTAGAGTGTTGTGCCATGTTAGCCATTATCAGTGCATGATTAATGCAGAAGGTTTGGAGTTTTAGTGGTACTGTACCCTTTGTTGACTAACTTGAGTTGTTAAAAATGCAAACTGTCAGGATAACTCCGATCCCCTCTTCAGGTTTTATAAAGTCTGAGGAAGGGATCTGAGTTATCCCAAAAGCTTGAATGTTTAACCACTTTAGCCCCGGACCATTTGTCAGCCTAAGGTCCAAAGGTCTTTTTACAATTTTGCACTGCACTGCTTTAACTAGTAATTGCGCAGTCATGCAATGTTGTACCCAAATTAAATTTGCGTCCTTTTTTTCCCATAAATAGAGCTTTCTTTTGGTGGTATTTGATCACCTCTGCGGTTTTTATTTTTTGCGCTATAAACAAAAATAGAGCAACAATTTTGAAAAAAATTCAATATTTTTTACTTTTTGCTATATTAAATATCCCCCAAAAAATTTATAAAAAACATTTTTTCCCCCACAGTTTAGACCGATACGTATTCTTCTACATATTTTTGGTAAAAAAAAAAATCGCAATAAGTGTTTATTGATTGGTTTGCGCAAAAGTTATAGCTTCTACAAAATAGGGGACTGTTTTCTGTCATTTTTATTAATAATTATTTTTTTACTAGTTATGGCGGCGATTAGCGATTTTTATCATGACTGCGACTTTATGGCAGACACATCAGACACTTTTGACACATTTTTGGGACCATTGTCATTTTTACAGTGATCAGTGCTATAAAAATGCACTGATTACTGTGAAAATGACACTGGCAGTGAAGGGATTAACCAGTAGGTGGTGCTGTAGGGGTTAAGTGTGCCTTGATGAATGTTTCTAACTGTAGGGGGGATGGGCTGTGTGTGACATGACACGGAGCGGAGATCAGTGTCATTGTCACTTGGCAGAGCGAGGAGATGCTTGTTTACATAAGCATCTCCCCACTGAATATCTCTGTGAGACGATCGCGGGTGTCCCTGCGGCGATCGAGTCCGCGGGACCAACGGTCGGGCTCACGGAGAAGGCGGCAGGGTCACGAGCGTGCCGCCGGCGGCACACGCGCGGCCACACAGCGGCATCTTAAAGGGGACGTACAGGTACGTGGTTATGCCTGTCCGTGACGCTCTGCCGACGTATATGTACAGGTGGCGGTCCTTAAAGTGGTTGTAAACCCTTTTATCTTTTTTTTTTTTTTTTTTACTAACCTGCAAGACAAAGCTATAATGAGCTAGTATGACTAGCATACTAGCTCATTATGTACCACTTACCTTCGATCGGGGCCCCCGAAGTCGTCCGTGTCCCTCCTCTAGCCGCATCCATCGCTGCGGCGATAGCCGGAATATTACTTCCGGGTATCGCCGCTGCAGCCAATCACAGCGCCGCTCCGGCGCTGTGATTGGCCGGAGCGGCGAAGACGTGACTCTGCGCATGCGCGCGTGAGCTGTCGCATTCGGCTACGTCGTCGAATGTTGCGACCTAGCCGAATTTGTGAATGGGGTGACGTCAGCGTCACCGCATTTACATACAAATATTTCCTTAACCGTGTAGGTTAAGGAGATATTTCATGCACCTACAGGTAAGCCTTAATCTAGGCTTACCTGTAGGTCTTTGTTTAAAAAGTGGGTTTACAACCACTTTAAGCGGTTAATAACTTACATTAAACCAACAAAGGGTACCACTAAAACTTTCTGCATTAATCATGCTTCATACTTTCAGCATTCGATTCCTGCTACATAAATGACCACATAACAGCATAGGCAGTAGGGATGGGCCCGGTGCTCGATTCGAACCCATGTTCGAATCGAGCACCGGGCGTTCGCTCGCTCGTCGAGCCCAGAACTATTTGGGCCGTTCGCATCACATTCGTGTGATGCGAGCGGCCCCGCAATGCATTGCGGCCGGCGCGGCCGGCGCAGTGCATTGCTGGCTGATGATTGGCCAAGCATGCACTGTGACCCCGCATGCTTGGCCAATCACAGCGCCCGAAACTCGGAGAGCAATAATTGGCTACAGGCAGGACGCCTGTAGCCAATTACAGCTCAGGGGCTTTAGTACATGCCCCACCATTTAAAAGGCCGCCACGCCATCGGCCCCGGTCACATGAGTTCCGGCTTTAGGAGAGATCAGTCTGCTGATTCTGTCTTTGCTTGATACTGAAAGATTTGCTCTTCTTTGCTAAACCATTGGCTATTTCTTTGCTAAACCATTGCTACCTAAGTCATTGATCGTTCATTGCTGCTGATTGCACAGTTAGCGTGTTATTAGCTGCTGCTGGGGATTAGTCTGGTGCGTGCTTACTGTTAGTACAGTATTGCAGTAGTACCAACCGCAGTGCTGTTAGCACAGCATTGCACCCCAACAGCACCCATAGGACTTCTAGTGTGTTAGTGGCAGCAAACAGAGCTCCTATATTTTCTTCTCAGCAGCACCCATAGGACTTCTAGTGTGTTAGTGGCAGCAAACAGAGCTCCTATATTTTCTTCTCAGCAGCACCCATAGGACTTCTAGTGTGTTAGTGGCAGCAAACAGAGCTCCTATATTTTCTTCTCAGCAGCACCCATAGGACTTCTAGTGTGTTAGTGGCAGCAAACAGAGCTCCTATATTTTCTTCTCAGCAGCACCCATAGGACTTCTAATGTGTTAGTGGCAGCAAACAGAGCTCCTATATTTTCTTCTCAGCAGCACCCATAGGACTTCTAGTGTGTTAGTGGCATCACACAGAGCTCCTATATTTTCTTCTCAGCAGCACCCATAGGACTTCTAGTGTGTTAGTGGCAGCAAACAGAGCTCCTATATTTTCTTCTCAGCAGCACCCATAGGACTTCTAGTGTGTTAGTGGCAGCAAACAGAGCTCCTATATTTTCTTCTCAGCAGCACCCATAGGACTTCTAGTGTGTTAGTGGCATCACACAGAGCTCCTATATTTTCTTCTCAGCAGCACCCATAGGACTTCTAGTGTGTTAGTGGCATCACACAGAGCTCCTATATTTTCTTCTCAGAAGCACCCATAGGACTTCTAGTGTGTTAGTGGCAGCAAACAGAGCTCCTATATTTTCTTCTCAGCAGCACCCATAGGACTTCTAGTGTGTTAGTGGCAGCAAACAGAGCTCCTATATTTTCTTCTCAGCAGCACCCATAGGACTTCTAGTGTGTTAGTGGCATCACACAGAGCTCCTATATTTTCATCTCAGAAGCACCCATAGGACTTCTAGTGTGTTAGTGGCATCACACAGAGCTCCTATATTTTCTTCTCAGCAGCACCCATAGGACTTCTAGTGTGTTAGTGGCAGCAAACAGAGCTCCTATATTTTCTTCTCAGCAGCACCCATAGGACTTCTAGTGTGTTAGTGGCATCACACAGAGCTCCTATATTTTCTTCTCAGCAGCACCCATAGGACTTCTAGTGTGTTAGTGGCAGCAAACAGAGCTCCTATATTTTCTTCTCAGCAGCACCCATAGGACTTCTAGTGTGTTAGTGGCAGCAAACAGAGCTCCTATATTTTCTTCTCAGCAGCACCCATAGGACTTCTAGTGTGTTAGTGGCATCACACAGAGCTCCTATATTTTCATCTCAGAAGCACCCATAGGACTTCTAGTGTGTTAGTGGCAGCAAACAGAGCTCCTATATTTTCTTCTCAGCAGCACCCATAGGACTTCTAGTGTGTTAGTGGCAGCAAACAGAGCTCCTATATTTTCTTCTCAGCAGCACCCATAGGACTTCTAGTGTGTTAGTGGCATCACACAGAGCTCCTATATTTTCTTCTCAGCAGCACCCATAGGACTTCTAATGTGTTAGTGGCAGCAAACAGAGCTCCTATATTTTCTTCTCAGCAGCACCCATAGGACTTCTAGTGTGTTAGTGGCATCACACAGAGCTCCTATATTTTCTTCTCAGCAGCACCCATAGGACTTCTAGTGTGTTAGTGGCATCACACAGAGTTCCTATATTTTCATCTCAGAAGCACCCATAGGACTTCTAGTGTGTTAGTGGCATCACACAGAGCTCCTATATTTTCTTCTCAGAAGCACCCATAGGACTTCTAGTGTGTTAGTGGCAGCAAACAGAGCTCCTATATTTTCTTCTTAGCAGCACCCATAGGACTTCTAATGTGTTAGTGGCATCACACAGAGTTCCTATATTTTCATCTCAGAAGCACCCATAGGACTTCTAGTGTGTTAGTGGCATCACACAGAGCTCCTATATTTTCTTCTCTGAAGCACCCATAGGACTTCTAGTGTGTTAGTGGCAGCAAACAGAGCTCCTATATTTTCTTCTCAGCAGCACCCATAGGACTTCTAGTGTGTTAGTGGCATCACACAGAGTTCCTATATTTTCATCTCAGAAGCACCCATAGGACTTCTAGTGTGTTAGTGGCATCACACAGAGCTCCTATATTTTCTTCTCAGCAGCACCCATAGGACTTCTAGTGTGTTAGTGGCATCACACAGAGCTCCTATATTTTCATCTCAGAAGCACCCATAGGACTTCTAGTGTGTTAGTGGCATCACACAGAGCTCCTATATTTTCTTCTCAGCAGCACCCATAGGACTTCTAATGTGTTAGTGGCATCACACAGAGCTCCTATATTTTCTTCTCAGCAGCACCCATAGGACTTCTAGTGTGTTAGTGGCATCACACAGAGCTCCTATATTTTCTTCTCAGCAGCACCCATAGGACTTCTAGTGTGTTAGTGGCAGCAAACAGAGCTCCTATATTTTCTTCTCAGCAGCACCCATAGGACTTCTAGTGTGTTAGTGGCATCACACAGAGCTCCTATATTTTCATCTCAGAAGCACCCATAGGACTTCTAGTGTGTTAGTGGCATCACACAGAGCTCCTATATTTTCTTCTCAGCAGCACCCATAGGACTTCTAGTGTGTTAGTGGCAGCAAACAGAGCTCCTATATTTTCATCTCAGAAGCACCCATAGGACTTCTAGTGTGTTAGTGGCATCACACAGAGCTCCTATATTTTCTTCTTAGCAGCACCCATAGGACTTCTAATGTGTTAGTGGCAGCAAACAGAGCTCCTATATTTTCTTCTCAGCAGCACCCATAGGACTTCTAGTGTGTTAGTGGCATCACACAGAGCTCCTATATTTTCTTCTTAGCAGCACCCATAGGACTTCTAATGTGTTAGTGGCATCACACAGAGTTCCTATATTTTCATCTCAGAAGCACCCATAGGACTTCTAGTGTGTTAGTGGCATCACACAGAGCTCCTATATTTTCTTCTCAGAAGCACCCATAGGACTTCTAGTGTGTTAGTGGCAGCAAACAGAGCTCCTATATTTTCTTCTCAGCAGCACCCATAGGACTTCTAGTGTGTTAGTGGCATCACACAGAGCTCCTATATTTTCATCTCAGAAGCACCCATAGGACTTCTAGTGTGTTAGTGGCATCACACAGAGCTCCTATATTTTCATCTCAGAAGCACCCATAGGACTTCTAGTGTGTTAGTGGCATCACACAGAGCTCCTATATTTTCTTCTCAGCAGCACCCATAGGACTTCTAGTGTGTTAGTGGCAGCAAACAGAGCTCCTATATTTTCTTCTCAGCAGCACCCATAGGACTTCTAGTGTGTTAGTGGCATCACACAGAGCTCCTATATTTTCTTCTCAGCAGCACCCATAGGACTTCTAGTGTGTTAGTGGCAGCAAACAGAGCTCCTATATTTTCTTCTCAGCAGCACCCATAGGACTTCTAGTGTGTTAGTGGCAGCAAACAGAGCTCCTATATTTTCTTCTCAGCAGCACCCATAGGACTTCTAGTGTGTTAGTGGCATCACACAGAGCTCCTATATTTTCTTCTCAGCAGCACCCATAGGACTTCTAGTGTGTTAGTGGCAGCAAACAGAGCTCCTATATTTTCTTCTCAGCAGCACCCATAGGACTTCTAATGTGTTAGTGGCATCACACAGAGTTCCTATATTTTCATCTCAGAAGCACCCATAGGACTTCTAGTGTGTTAGTGGCATCACACAGAGCTCCTATATTTTCTTCTCAGAAGCACCCATAGGACTTCTAGTGTGTTAGTGGCAGCAAACAGAGCTCCTATATTTTCTTCTTAGCAGCACCCATAGGACTTCTAATGTGTTAGTGGCATCACACAGAGTTCCTATATTTTCATCTCAGAAGCACCCATAGGACTTCTAGTGTGTTAGTGGCATCACACAGAGCTCCTATATTTTCTTCTCAGAAGCACCCATAGGACTTCTAGTGTGTTAGTGGCAGCAAACAGAGCTCCTATATTTTCTTCTCAGCAGCACCCATAGGACTTCTAGTGTGTTAGTGGCATCACACAGAGTTCCTATATTTTCATCTCAGAAGCACCCATAGGACTTCTAGTGTGTTAGTGGCATCACACAGAGCTCCTATATTTTCTTCTCAGCAGCACCCATAGGACTTCTAGTGTGTTAGTGGCATCACACAGAGCTCCTATATTTTCATCTCAGAAGCACCCATAGGACTTCTAGTGTGTTAGTGGCATCACACAGAGCTCCTATATTTTCTTCTCAGCAGCACCCATAGGACTTCTAGTGTGTTAGTGGCAGCAAACAGAGCTCCTATATTTTCTTCTCAGCAGCACCCATAGGACTTCTAGTGTGTTAGTGGCATCACACAGAGCTCCTATATTTTCTTCTCAGCAGCACCCATAGGACTTCTAGTGTGTTAGTGGCAGCAAACAGAGCTCCTATATTTTCTTCTCAGCAGCACCCATAGGACTTCTAGTGTGTTAGTGGCATCACACAGAGCTCCTATATTTTCATCTCAGAAGCACCCATAGGACTTCTAGTGTGTTAGTGGCATCACACAGAGCTCCTATATTTTCTTCTCAGCAGCACCCATAGGACTTCTAGTGTGTTAGTGGCAGCAAACAGAGCTCCTATATTTTCATCTCAGAAGCACCCATAGGACTTCTAGTGTGTTAGTGGCATCACACAGAGCTCCTATATTTTCATCTCAGAAGCACCCATAGGACTTCTAGTGTGTTAGTGGCATCACACATAGCTCCTATATTTTCTTCTCAGCAGCACCCATAGGACTTCTAGTGTGTTAGTGGCATCACACAGAGCTCCTATATTTTCATCTCAGAAGCACCCATAGGACTTCTAGTGTGTTAGTGGCATCACACAGAGCTCCTATATTTTCTTCTCAGCAGCACCCATAGGACTTCTAGTGTGTTAGTGGCAGCAAACAGAGCTCCTATATTTTCTTCTCAGAAGCACCCATAGGACTTCTAGTGTGTTAGTGGTATCACACAGAGTTCCTATATTTTCATCTCAGAAGCACCCATAGGACTTCTAGTGTGTTAGTGGCATCACACAGAGCTCCTATATTTTCTTCTCAGCAGCACCCATAGGACTTCTAGTGTGTTAGTGGCATCACACAGAGCTCCTATATTTTCATCTCAGAAGCACCAATAGGACTTCTAGTGTGTTAGTGGCAGCAAACAGAGCTCCTATATTTTCTTGTCAGCAGCACACATAGTACCTATAGTGTGTTAGTGTCAGCACCCATAGGACCTACAGTGTGTTGTGAGCACACATAGGAGTTCTATTTTTTATACTATATACACTACCGACTACAATGGCTGGAAGACCGCCAAGGAGAGGCAGAGCGTGCCGAGGCAAGAACACAGGGCAGGCAGGCTCTGTTTCTAGAGACAACAGTGCTGGCCGTGGACGTGGTCGTGCATCGTCATCAGCACGTGGCCATGGGACACCCTTGTCTTTGTTTTCGGCAGCTGGACATGTGGAGCCGCATCATGCCGAAGGCTTGGTAGAATGGATGACCAAGCCCTCCTCATCCTCCTCATCCTCTCTCACCCAGGCTCAGGGTACTGGCAGAGCAGCTGCCAACGCGTACTCAATGGCATCATCAGCCACCCCTTCCCTAGACCCACCATGTCCTCCTGAGGAGTCCCCCGAACTGTTTGAGCACAGTGTTGGGTACATGCTCCAGGAGGATGCCCAACGATTCGAAGGCTCGGATGATGATACCCAGCTTGAGGAAGTCAGTAGTGTGCGTGCAGAGAGAGGGGATGCTGAAGGACAGCAATCTGGCAGTAGTGTTCCACCAGCTGCAGCTTACTGCCAGGTTTGCTCTAGTGGTGAAGAGGGAGGGGATGATGAGGTCACTGACTCCACGTGGGTGCCTGAAGGGAGAGAGGAGGAGGAGGAGGAGGATGCAGCGTCACATGTCCAACGAGGCAGGATGCCCCCTGGAGGCCAGCTAGAGGCCAGCACAGCAACTGTACCACACCGCAGAGCTCCGCCTGTGCAGGGCGCTGCCTCTGCACGTTATCACAAAAGTTCTTTGGTGTGGGCCTTTTTTGAGACGAGTGCATCAGATCGCACCACTGCTATTTGCAATATTTGTCTCAAGCGTATCTCGCGTGGCCAAAACATCAGCCGCTTGGGCACCACAAGCATGAGCAGACATATGTCGACCTGCCATGCAGCTCGTTGGCAAGCACACATAAAAGACCCACACCAAAGAACAAAGCGGACCTCTCCTTGCTCCTCATCAGCTGGGATCTCCATCCCCACTATATCTTCAGTCCTCTCTGAAAGCTGCTCTGAGAGGACTGAAGGTGTAGAATTAGGTGTGTCACAACCAAGTACTTGCAGTACACCGACGTCCGATTGTAGCAGGCAAATTTCCCTGCCCCAGCTGCTGGACCGTCGAAAGAAGTATACTCCCAGCCATCCACATGCCCAGCGGTTGAATGCTAGCTTGGCTAAATTGCTAGCACTTCAACTGCTGCCTTTTCAGTTGATAGACTCGGCCCCCTTCCGTGAGTTTGTTCAATGTGCGGTTCCTCAGTGGCAGGTTCCCAAACGCCACTTTTTCTCACGGAAGGCGATTCCGTCTCTCTACTGGCATGTGGAAGGCAATGTCCATGCCTCGCTGGACAGGGCGGTCAGTGGTAAGGTGCATATTACCGCTGACTCATGGTCCAGCAGGCATGGACAGGGACGTTATCTTTCTTTCACGGCCCATTGGGTCACTCTATTGGCAGCTGGGAGGGATGCAGGACAAGGTGCAGTAGTGTTGGAGGTTGTTCCGCCACCACGCCTCCAAAATGCTACTACTGGTTGTGACACACCTCTCTCCTCCACCCCCTCCTCTTCTTCTTCCTCCATGTCCTCTTCGAGTGCTCTGTCCTCGGAACCAGCGGTGCTCCGTAGGCGTACAAGGGGCTACGCGAGTACGCAGGCAAAAAGATGCCATGCCGTGCTTGCGCTGGTGTGTTTGGGGGACAGGAGCCACACTGGGCCAGAGGTTCTGGCAGCTCTGCAGGGGCAGGCCGAGAGGTGGTTGACGCCACGCCAGCTTAAGCCAGGAATGGTCGTTTCTGATAATGGCACCAACCTCCTCTCCGCCCTGCGACAGGGGCAGCTCACCCATGTGCCCTGTATGGCTCACGTCCTCAACCTGGTGGTGCAGCGGTTCTTGGGCAGGTTCCCAGGCTTACAGGATGTCCTGAGGCAGGCCAGGAAAGTCTGTGTGCATTTCCGCCGATCTTATAATGCCAGTGCTCGGCTGACTGAGCTGCAAAAGGAGCTGAACCTGCCCAAGAACCGCCTAATATGTGACATGCCCACCAGGTGGAACTCAACGTTGGCCATGCTGCAGCGACTGCACACGCAGCAGAGGGCCATCAATGAGTACCTTTGCGACTACGGCACCAGGACAGGGTCAGGGGAGCTTGGCTTTTTTTCCCCACGCCAGTGGAGCATGATCAGGGATGCATGCACTGTCCTCTCACCATTTGAGGAGGCCACGAGGATGGTGAGCAGTGACAGTGCATGCATCAGTGACACTGTACCTCTTGTCCACCTGTTGGAGCATACGCTGCGTGGGATAATGGACAGGGCACTTGAGGCAGAACAGAGGCAGGAAGAGGAGGACTTCCTTGTCTCTCAAGGCCCCCTTTATCCAGACAATGTTCCTTCTGTCCCACCCATCACACAGGAAGAGGAGGAGGAGGAGGAGGAGGATTGTGTGAGCATGGAGGTGGAGCCTGGCACTCAGCATCAGCAGCAGCAGTCTTTTAGGGATGATGTACAGTCCCAACAAACCAGTGGACTTGTACGTGGCTGGGAGGAGGTGGCTGGCGATCATGTCATCCTCAGTGACCCAGAAGACTCCGGACCGAATGCCTCAGCTAACCTACGCTGCATGGCCTCCCTGATCCTGCAAAGCCTGCGGAAGGATCCTCGTGTTCTTCGGATCAAGGAGAGTGACCATTACTGGCTGGCCACTCTCCTTGATCCACGGTACAAGGGTAAGGTTGCGGACCTTATCTTGCCGTCGCAGAGGGAGCAGAGGATGAGACATCTCAGGGAGGCCTTGCAGAAAGGTCTGTGCAACGCGTTCCCAGAAACTGGGAGGTTACAAACTCCTGGTCCTGGACGACGAGTTGCTGAGGCTTCGGTCAGTAGCAGAAGGAGCGGTGGGGAAGGTGGACGTCTGACCGATGCGTTCAGACAATTTTTTAGTCCGCAGCCCCAAGGTATGATCGGTTCCAGCAACCATCGCCAGCGTCTGATATACATGGTGCAGGAATACCTAGGGGCAAGGTCAGACTTGGACACCTTTCCCACCGAAAATCCTCTGGCTTACTGGGTCCTGAGGATGGATCACTGGCCAGAGCTTGCACAGTATGCAATTGAGCTACTGGCCTGTCCTGCATCCAGCGTTCTTTCCGAACGCACATTCAGTGCTGCTGGAGGATTTGTCACCGATCATAGGGTGCGCCTGTCCACCGACTCGGTTGATCGACTGACCTTCATAAAAATGAATCAGTCTTGGATCACCACCAGCTACCAGACACCTGAAGCGGATATAACGGAATAATTTATAATGTCACATCCCTTCAAGACTGCCTATGCTGATGCTGAGTGACTGTCCTGTTATGTTCACTGACTATCCTCTTCCTCCTCCTCAATGATCCATGCCACCACACCAGTGCCTAAGGCACAATTTTTCAGCCCCTGTATAACAGGGGCGTGTAATTACAATTTTTTAAAAAGATGCTTCGCAACAGGTGTGACTGCTGTGCTCAGAGTACAGTATCTGTGAGGGGTTGCAGTGTTGTGGCACCAGCACCAGTGCCTAAGGCACAATTTTTCAGCCCCTGTTGGGGCGTGTAATTACAATTTTTAGGCAATGCTTTGCAACAGGTCTCATTGCTGTGCTCAGAGTACAGTATCTGTGAGGGGTTGCAGTGTTGTGGCACCAGCACCAGTGCCTAAGGCACAATTTTTCAGCCCCTGTATAACAGGGGCGTGTAATTACAATTTTTTAAAAAGATGTTTCGCAACAGGTGTGACTGCTGTGCTCCAAGTACAGTATCTGTGAGGGGTTGCAGTGTTGTGGCACCAGCACCAATGCCTAAGGCACAATTTTTCAGCCCCTGTTTAACAGGGGCGTGTAATTACAAATCTTGATCTAATAGTTCACAGCAGGGCCCATTCCTGCGCCCACCAAGAGTAACTATGAGGGCCTACAGTCTTGTGGCAACACCGTCCACCACCACCACCACCACCAAAGGCCCAATTTTTCTGCCCTGTTCAACAGGTGCATGCAATTACAAATCTTGATCTAATAACTCACAGCAGGGCCCATTCCTGCACCCACCAAGAGTAACTGTGAGGGCTTACAGTCTTGTGGCAACACCGTCCACCACCACCACCACCACCACCAAAGGCCCAATTTTTCTGCCCGGTTCAACAGGTGCATGCAAGTACAAATCTTGATCTATTAACTCACAGCAGGGCCCATTCCTGTGCCCACCAGTCTTGTGGCTACACCAACATCTAATAGGGCAAATTTCTGCAGAGTATATACGGCAGGCCCCTACTTTCAAACATCCAACTTACAAACGACTCCTACTTGCAAACGGCAAGAGAAAACAGGAAGTGAGAGGAAATCTACCCCTAGGAAGGAAAATTCTATCCTGTTAGATTTAATTTGGGAAAAAGGTATCTCCTCTCTACTGATGCTTTATCACCAATCCTTGTTTCAATTAAAACCCCACTTTTCCAAAAACATTTGTCATTGGGACGAAAAGTGAGGTGACATGTTCTGAACAGATGTGCAAAGACAGCAAATGTTACAGGGGTGATAACCCCTCCCTATGTTCTCCAAAAAGCTTAAAAATTGATTTTTTTGGGATGTAGCTACACTTCATAATGTACCTGTTCAGATTCTACTTAAGAACAAACCTACAGTCCATGTCTTGTTTGCACCACCTATATACTGCTGTTCAGAGTATATAGGGTTGTAGGTATAGGGTTTTATTTTGGGTGCGGGGTCCCCCTTAGTATCCATACAAGACCCAAAGGGGCTGGGGTGGGGGAGGGGGGGTGATGGGGTAGCCATGCCATTTTTCTCAAGGATTTTCAGCCATATGGCGGCCAGGACAAGACATGACATTAAAGCCGCAAGTGGTTTTAAATGGCTTCTTTTTTTCCTTTACAAATGTCATTTTGTGCAAGGACAGTTCTAAACACGGGAAACACATGCCACTTCACAGGCATACTTTAGACACCCCCCAGGTACCATATTTAAAGGAAAATTTCACTTTTTTTTTTTCACTTTATGCATCATTAAAATGACTGCTCCCGAAAAAACTTTAGTTTTTAAAATTTCTTTTTGCATTGATATATGTCCCCTGGGGCAGGACCCGGGTCCCCAAACCTGTTTTATGACATTAACATGCATATTGGCCGTTGTAATTAGCAATTTTGATTTCGAACGTTCGCGTCCATTATAACGAATAGGGTTCGAAAATTTGCGCGAACTTTCGGTCCGTTCGAAGGTTCTGGTGCGAACCGAACCCGGGGGTGTTCGGCTCATCCCTAATAGGCAGTAAGTACAATTCATTGACAGCCTCATAGTAATCCCACATGATATGATTTGTACCCAACATGAGATGGGAAGGGAGAGCCTTACATTTGCTGCAATAATTTGTGATAAGCTTTTGTCAAACAATTCAGGAGTTAATTTAAAATATTTATTTTTATTTAGGGGCTCATTATTATGAAATAATGTGTTTGTGTGTATGGATTTTTTAATATTATTTATTGGATGGCCTACATTGTGATAGCTTGTTCCTTCTTTAAAGCTGAATTCTGGGTAACTAAAAAAATCTACTCTTGCATTAAGTGCTTGCTTTTGCATAGGGTACCAGAAATAAACAAATTATCTTATCCCTCGCCCTGGAAGTTGCAGCTGTGATGTCATCATGTGCATGTACTCACTGTGGAACCTAAGGGTTTAATCCTCTGCATTGTGTAAAAAGGCTGTTTGATCCTGTCTTCCCTGACCCCCCCCCCCCTTCTTCCACTGTCCCCAATCCATCTGCTCCTAGTACAGAGCCAAGGAGGCACTCTGTACATGCTCAGTTTGGTGTGTATTGTAAGAGAGTTTTTCTTGGGGTGTGGGGGGGGGGAGGGGGGTGCATCATGCATGTGATCAGCACAGGGCTAATCAGCATGGTCCAGACAGAGGGTCAGGGGTCATGCAGCCTCATAGGACAGTCAGAGGAAAAATGGAAACTCCTCCTACAAGCTTTAACCAGTGCTCAGCCGAACACTGGTAGAAGTCACAAGACTGCTATATACTGCTAATGAGAAAAGGTATTTAGCAGTTTATATTTACAAAAATAACTGCATTTCCAAGTTCTGTGTACTGTGGGAGCCCAGATATAATGAATGCAGGGTCCTGGGTTTAGTAACACGTTAAACCCTTGCAGTGTGGGGGATGCCTCCCTTGCAAATATCATTTTTTTTTCAGTTAAGCTTTGACTACACATGTGGAGGTGGGCACACTGGGATTGCATAAATCCCTTTGTAGGGGCCCTAATTTGCTGCACAATTTTTCTCACTGCCATAGAGGTGTCCCTTAAAAGTATTTCAGTATTTTTGGCAACTATGTAATATGCTGCATAGTTCAAGGTGTTTTCTTCTGCTGGCCCACCCTCATGCCTCCATTACTGCTGTGACGTCACCCTGCTTCTGCAGCCTCCTGGAATATCCATGTCAAATATTCCAGCACAGGCATAAATTCAGTACTAGAGGTGGAGGAGCTTGTGGCATGGCAAGAGCCCAGAAAAGATAGCTGGCTCCTGATGACATAGGAGGGAATATGGTGGGGCAGAATTTGGTGTGCAGTGGAGAGGCAGAGCCCTACGAATCAACATTGGATTTGCTGGGTGGGTGAGTACCGGTATGTTTCTTGAAATAAAACCAGCATAAAAGTTAGAAGGGGATGGGGAAAATAATTGAGGTGAGGACAAATAAGTTCTTTTTTAAAGTGCACCTGTACCCATACTATGAACATTATAATTTTCATATTCTAAACATGTGGTAAAAGAACTTTAAAACAAGCTCTCATTAACCTCTGTAGCTGTTTTTACCATGAAATAACTAATCATCAATGATCATAGCAAAGACACTAAAGTCAGGTTTTCTAACAAGAAACTAGTGTTTATTTACATTAGAGGGCTGACCAAGATTCTGTTCCCTATGGATAATAAGGGGGATAGCTGTGATTAGTTAACGTTGTAAAGCACTGCGCAAACTGTTGGCGCTATATATATCCTATATCAGAGGCGTTGCTAGGGGGGTGCGGGGGGTGCGGTCCGCACCCGGGTGACACCCGCTAGAGGGGTGACACCCTTCCGACGGTGAGAAAAAAAAAATTATTATTTTTTTTGACTTTTTTTTTTTTTTTACAGCTGACACTTTAATTCAGCAACTTCACCCCGCTGGGCTGGAACAACACTTCCAGCGCCGCCGCGCCTGGTGTGTGTGTGTCCTCCGGTTCCTTATTCTTCTTCCTCCTCCCTCCCTACCCTACAGAGCGTCAGCCTGTCACATCATCACACTGCACTGTGATGATGTGACGTCACACACAACTTTCTCCGGCTGCACGCTGTGAGGGTCGCTGCCCAGCCCTCCTCCTCTCCAGTCAAGACTCCAGAACAGGTGGGGGGGGGGGGTCTCCACCGCCGGCCCGACTCCCGAGCACAAGCACAAGATGAGGTAGGTGTGTGTGTGTGGGGGGAGCGGGGGGGCGGTTGCCATTGTAAGAGGCAGAGCTACTAGCTAGTGTGGGAGGAGGACTCAGTCTGTCTGGCGCCCTGACCTGTATTGTATGATAATGAAGGGGGGGGGGGTGCAAGGTGGCCTGCTGCGACACAGCTATAGATTATATATAGATATTATGTAATATAGCTGGTCCATCCGCCCCTCCCCCCACCAGTCCAGCTAACTCAACTACTGTGCCTATTATATGTAATATAATATATCTATATCCAGCATCACCCCCCCCCCCGCCCATTATCAGACAGACAACACTGACTATATAATTTATATTAGCTGACTGAGACACCCCCACCCTGAGCTGGTCTGATGATGATAATGGGGGGGGGGGGGGTGATGCTGGACACAGATATATTATATTACATATAATAGGCACAGTAGTTGAGTTAGCTGGACTGGTGGGGGGAGGGGCGGATGGACCAGCTATATTACATAATATCTATATATAATCTATAGCTTTGTCTAGCAGCAGCAAACCACCTTGCACCCCATGATGGAGTCCTAACCTGGCACCATACCACCCCAGCCTGCCTTATGCCACCGCAACCTGCCTTATGACACCGAAACCTGCCCTATGCCACTGCAACCTGCCCTATGCCACCCCAGCCTACCCTATACCACCCCAGCCTGCCCTATACCACCGCACCCTGCCCTATGCCACCCCAACCTTCCCTATACCACCGCAACCTGCCCTATGTCACCCCAGCCTGCCCTATGCCACTGCAACCTGCTGTATGCCACGCAAACTGCTCTATACCACCCCACCCTGCCCTATGCCACCGCACCCTGCCCTATGCCACCCCAGCCTTCTCTATACCACCGCACCCTGCCCTATGCCACCCCAGCTTTCCCTATACCACCCCAACCTGCCCTATGCCACCACAACCTGCTCTATGCCATCACACCCTGCCCTATATAACCCCAACCTGCCCAATGCCACCCAGCCTGCCATATACCACCCCAACCTGCTCTATACCACCCCAACCTGCTCTATACCACCCCAACCTGCCCTATGCCACTGCAACCTGCTCTATGCCATCACACCCTGCCCTATATAACCCCAACCTGCCCAATGCCACCCAGCCTGCCATATACCACCCCAACCTGCTCTATACCACCCCAGCCTTCCCTATACAACCCCAACCTGCCCTATGCCACCCCAGACTGCACTATACCACTGCAACCTGCCCTATATTACCCCAACCTGCCCTATATCGCTCCAGCCAGCCCAATACCACCCTATACTTTAATTTACAGGGGTCATTTGGGGGTGCGCCTCGTGACTGTGCGCTGCCTGGAGGGCGCTGGGCAGGATAGACAGGAGGGGGGGTGACACCATGTTTTGCCGCACCAGGTGACACCAACCCTAGTGACGCCACTGTCCTATATAATAATAATAATAATAATAATTAGAACAATTTTTTGTGAGATTTGAGTATTTTCTCCACAATGTCTGTAGCTACAGATATCAATAATTGGCTGTTTTAAAGGGTTTACTGTCTGTCCAGAATATGTAAATATTTTATTGTGCATAGTCTTGGCATAGATTAACATTAAAACATATACCCACAAACCTACCTGTCCAAAATTCACAATGCAAAATTCACACAACTGTCGGTTCCACCCTTCATTTGAGACCCTCATTTTGTCAACCTGCCCCTGATATGATGTAAAGTGTGTTATGTTTGCTTCCAGTTGAACCTGCATTATCTATTTTCACACTTGAAATAAATTCTTGTGGAATTTGAATTGGTCCATACTATATGTTCTGTGAATTCATTTGTCAATAAAAATATTTTACTGGTTTGGCGATTTTGCTATGCAATGGGATTAGCCAATCACAAGACATGAGCACTGCATTGTGGGACAGGATAGATATTAAACCATAAAGAGGGGTTTCCAGTCTGCCCCCACAAAATTAAAAGTCAGCAGCTACAAATAATTGTCCATGGATCCAGGGGTGTCCTCACCTGAGCAGATTATTCATTTGGCTTCGAGTCAAGGTGTCCGCATCTTAACTAAGGGAAACTGGCAATGAAGCCTTGCTCTACTTTGTGAATGACGTCCTTCCAGAATCGCGCCCCCTGGGACTTTCCGTGACCGTCGGATTCTCCGGACCCAGCGTGTCACAGAACGGGGTAAAGGGCCAATGACAGCAGCACTTTACCACATGATCGCCCCATCCAATGACGGAGTGATCAGTTGTAAATAGACCAGAGCTTGTCCGGTTCAGCTCCTCCCCTCTCTTCACACCGATCGGTACAGTGTGCGAGGAGAGTAAGGATCCGGTTGAAGCAGCATTGTGGGCTGGATCTGAAGTGCCCACAGCACTGATCTCTGCCCATCATTGCTCCATCCATGCTCCATATATGATCATTCATACTCCAGCCATGATCTTTCATGCTCCAGTCATGCCCAGCAATGATCATTCATTCTCCAGCCATGCTCCAGCCATGCCCAGCCATGATCACTAATGTTCCAGCCATGCCCAGCCATGATCATTCATGCTCCAGCCATGCCAAGCCATGATCATCCATGCTTCATCCATGCCCAGCCATGATCATCCATGCAGAGCCATGCTCATCCATGTCCAGCCATTGCCATCAATGCCCAGCCATGCTCATCCATACCCAGCTATGCCCATCCATGCTCAGCCATGCTTATCTATGCTCATCCATGTCCAGACATGCCCAGCCATGCTCATCCATGCTCAGCCATGCTCATAAATGCCCAGCCATGCCCATCAATGCCCAGCCATGCTCATCCATGCCCAGCCATGCCCATCCATGCCCAGCAATGCTCATCTATGCCCAGCCATGCTCATCCATCCCCATCCATGCCCAGCCATGCTCATCCGTGCCAATCCATGGCTCATCCATGCCACATCAGTACTCATCCGTGCCACATTCATGCCACATCAGTACTCATCTATGCCACATCAGTGCTCATCCGTGCCACATCAGTAATCATCCGTGCCACATTCATGCCACATCAGTACTCATCCTAGCCACATCCATGCCACATCAGTTCTCATCCATGCCACATCCATGCCACTACAGTGCCCATCAGTGCCACTACAGTACCCATCAATGTCTCACAAAGGTGTAATAGGTAGTCAAATTTGATTTGTAAGTTATGCTTCTAGAACACCCGATGGTGCTTCCTGCATGTTGGGCCTCTGTACAGTATGTGGCCAGGCTGTGGAAAAGTCTCACACGTGGTATTGCTATATTCAGGGGGAGTAGCAGAATACATTTTGGGGTGCAATTTATGCTATGTACATGCTATGTGTTAGAAATTTCTTGTAAATAGACAACTTTGTGTGAAAAGAAAACGCATCTTCATTTCCTTTCCACATTTTCCAAAAACTTGTGGGGAAAAAATTACATGTTCAAAAGACTCATTTTGCCTCAAAGATTATACGTTGGGGTGTTTGCTTTACAAAATGGGGTAATTTTTTGGGTGTTTCCATTGTCCTAATGCTCCAGGGCCTTCAAAAGTGTAAGAGGTAGTCAAGAAATTAAATGTGTAATTTATGTCCCTAGAACGCCTGATGGTGCTTCCTGCATGTTTTGCCTCTCTATGTGGCCAGGCTGTGTAAAAGTCTCACACATGTGGTATCACCATACTCAGGAGTAGTAGAATGTATTTTTAGGGTGTCATTTGCGGTATGCATATGCTGTGTGTGAGAAATAACTTTGTTATTATGACAATTTTGTGAAAAAAAAAATCTTCATTTTGCAAAGAATTGTGGGGAAAAATTACAACTTGAAAAAACTCACCATGCCTCATACTAAACACCTTGGAATGTCTAATTTCCAAAAATGGGTCATTTGGGGGGTATTTGTACTTTCTTGTAGCAGTATAAATTTTAATCAAAATTTATGAAGAAAAATTACTAATTTGCAAAATGTTATGACAGACACAAAGAAAAAGTTTTTTCAAAATTTTCGGTCTTTTTTCATTTATAGCGCAAAAAATAAAAAACCCAGTGGTGATCAAATCACCAGAAGAAAGCTCTATTTGTGTAAAAAAAAAAATGACAAAAATGTCATAATGGTATGTAGCGGCCTCCACTATCCCCTCTTTCTCATCAGCTCGTCTGTCTCTTGTCTAGGGGTACCTTATGAGGAGAGAGTGCGGGGTCACCACGCCAAGCCTCCACCACAGATGTCTGTGTAGTGTAAGCAAAGTTCTTGTTTTACCTTTGGGTCGGTGTTCTGCACCTGGAACCTCCAAAGAGAGTTACCTTGAACAATGTCTGCCAGAAAACGAGCCCCACACCATTAAAGTCCAACACTCCTTTATTCTTCTCAATGCAAAAGTGAACATAATCAGTTGGACCCCTTAGAGAACAGAACAGACAAGGAAGTGTGGATGCGAGTAGGCCCAGACACAATGAACTCTCCACTTTCCTTCCTGAAAGTGGGTTGCGGTCTCCTAGCGAAGGGGGATTTCCTTCCAGGCGGTCTCCGATGGAAGGCTCACCTGTCACCGGCAATATGCTGCACCGGGTCTTCAAGCAAGTGTCTCCCACCGGTCCATTACGCCCTCCGGATTCGGGTACCCTCTCCCAGGGTCCCCTAGGATCTCCTTCCCTCGCGGAACTCAGTTTTGGGCACTGAGCTCCAGACCTCCATCCGAGTACCTCACCCCAGGCTAAAGGTGCCTGGGATGGAACACGACCTCCGAACGTCCTCTAGGCCTAGGCCGCCTAGAGGACCGACACGAACCACACGCCCACAGGCTGAAGGTGCCTGGGACTCGACCCCGTGACCAAGATGGCCGGCCCCTTTATCCCCTCTCCCAGCAAGCACGGCGGGTTCCCCGCCCCACCATACCGCTGCCGAGGGAGGACAAAAAAGGAGCACAGCACACAGCAATGGTTCAACCCCAGCCCAAGGCGACAGCGCCACCCGTGGGGCTGCAGGGAACTGCACATCACTGGTGTCTCTGCCAGTTTTAAATACACAGAAAGTGTATACCCGCTACAGGTACAATGTTGCATGACTGAGTAATAGTCATTCAAAGTGTGAGAGCACTGAAAGCTGAAAATTGGTCTGGTTAGGAAGGGGGTTTAAGTACCCAGTGTGCAAGTGGTTAAGCTTAGAAAGTTGCCATTTTCATGGAGGAGGCCCATTTAAATCACAACGCTGTGCAATGCAACACAAGTGTTGCCATTCATTAATAAGCATTGTGATGCATTAAACAACCCATTCAAAATGAATAAATTGAAAAGCACAACAGATGCAAAATTGGATTAGGCTGCATTTTTTAGCAGTGTAACACAAAGGGCACTATGAATTGTGCTGAAGTGTGCTACAGTACAAATGTATTTTTAACATTGGAGTATCATTTACATTGAATAACACCATAGTGCACAAGCATGCATAGTGTGTATAATCGTACCCTGGGGTACTCTATTAGCTGTAAAAATGGTCTAGAAACATATAGCAGTCTATCATATACTAAAAGACTTAAGCCCTGTACACACGGGCGAGAATCCCGTCGAAAAAAAAACCTTGGTTTTCTCGACGGGATTCCTGGCAAGCTTTTCTTGCCAAGCCCTGTGTACACACGCACATTCAAAAGAACCGCCGTTCTTTTGAATAGCAAGAACGCGGTGACGTCATCGACTACGACGAGCATACGCTCGTCACATTCAATGCCGTCGCCGCCATCTGCTTCACCCTACACTACCCTTGTAATCTACCGTGCATGCGTCGAAGTCTCATCGAGCATGCATGGGCTTACCTGGGGACAGGTAAGCATGTAGCCTCGTACACACGCATGGTTTTCTCGTCGGGAAACAGGTCGACGAGAATCCCGACGAGAAAATAGAGAGCTGGTTCTCTTTCTTGTTCATACATCACGGGACACAGAGCAGCATAGTCATTACTATGTGGTTATATAGAATTACCTTCAGGTGCTGGCACTGGCAACTTCCAAAACAGGAAGTACCCTCCCCTATATAAGCCCCTCCCATCCGGGAGTACCTCAGTTTTTTGCCAGTGTCTAAGGTGTTGGCCAAGGTTAACATGTATTCATCTGGGCTTGTGTACAGGTTCTCTGGGCCTTAGCAAGCTATTCCGGATCCGACCAAAAAAAGCTTCATAGCTAAACGGTCGGTACCCGGGCCTTGCAGAGAAGAGCAAGGTTTTGCCTGTAATGCCTCTCTTAGGAGGGCTGGACCCTGGGATCCAGAGCTCTGGTCATACCCAAAACCAAGAGGCTATCTGTGCAGGGTGCTATACAGGTCCAGGGGAGTGGAATCCTTGGGAACCCGGTCCCTGAAGGTCTAGTACAATGCCTGCCGTGAAAGGTGAAGTTTGGGCTTCTGTGGACCAAACAAAGTCCTGCGGCGGGGAAAAGGTAAGTGGGGGCCCCTCAGGAACTTGGTTCTATTGAGGGGACCCCCAAGCCTAATATGTCTTTCTGCCTGTTACCTAAAAGGTATTCCCGCTAATAGCTGTATATGCCTAAGAAATCCTAGAAATGTTTTTTCATAAGGGAAGTTTTAAAAACTGTAAACCTGGAAATGTTTTTTCATAAAGGAGGTTTTAAAAAAAAAAAAAAAAAAAAGACAAAAGTGCGGTACCTGTGTTTGTCCACTAGAGGCCGCTGTGGAACGTCTTTTTTTCTTGGGACTATTCCTTCCATGGTGAAAGTCCAGGCAGATGAGTGAGCTCTCTATCAGGGAAGCTGCATTCCTCTGTCATGCTGCCAAGTAGTTTCCTTCCATCCCCGAGTCCTGGTGAAACAGGGACCCTGGCTCCTCTCCCTACATGGCGCCAAGAGCGCACACGTGCACGCGCGCGCGCGCACACACGCTTTCTTTTATAAAATTTTGCTTCAAAAAAGGGGGCGGAGCCTGGCGGATGACGCGCTCTGTGCGCCCAGCGCTTCTGCGCATGTGCGGGCGTCCCAGCAAGATAAAAGGACTCAGTTCCACGCTGCTTGCTATGGACACAGAGCATGAAAAGGAGCTGGTAGCATGGTATAGGGGCTTACAGCGGGCGGTTGATACAGGCATCCCCAGAAAGACGCATTAGTAGACACCCACTGATGTACATAGCAGCAAAATTGCATTAGACTATTTCAGTAAGGGGTGTATTGCGGCTGGAATACCTCAGCTTTGAACTAAGGAATATGCCGCCTAAAAAACTCTGAGATATACCTCTCAGGAAGTGTAGGGGGTCTCCATCAGGCTCTGAGGATCTGGAGCAGTCATCTGCACCCTCCTCCCCTGAGAAATCAGAGGTTAATACCCATAAGGAACCCCCGGGAGTGCCAGGTACTGCGGCTGTCCTCAGTCCACCTGCTCCTGCATATATAACAGAGGAGGTTTTTTCCTCAACTCTGGAGGGATTGGAGCAGAGATTGGCAGCATTGATCGCTTCTTCTCTACAGGAAAGAAAGCGTGCCAGATCTCCATCACCTCCATTAGAGTGCCTGTTGGCAGAGCAACAGTCCCAGGAAGGGACCGACCTACCTGAAGGGGATCAGGCGGAGGTTAACTCTGTTTTTGAGGAATCGACAGTAGATGAACCATTTTCAGCATCACAGACTGAAAGATTGTGGGTCCAGAACCTAACTGACATGGTTCGATCTGCATTTAAAATGCCTCTTGTTGAACCATCAACTACTGCTGTCTCCTCATTGGGGTCGCTAAAAGCTCCCCAGGTTAATTGCTCTTTTCCAATACATCCATTATTGGAAGGACTTATATACCAGGACTGGGAACATCCTGATAAACTATTTGTTCCGCCTAAAAAATTTCCGGTGATCTATCCCATGGAGGAAAAGTTCACCCAGAGATGGAATGTTCCTACGGTGGATGCAGCCATCTCTTCTGTGAACAAATCACTGACATGTCCAGTAGATAATGTTCAAATGTTCAAAGATCCAGTGGATAAAAAATTGGAATCTTTATTAAAATCTGCTTTTTCCACAGCAGGGGCTGTTACACAGCCAGCAGTGGCAGCTATTGGGGTCTGCCAAGCTTTAAAGGATCAAATGAAAATGGTCCTGAGGGATTTGCCAGACCAGCAGGCCCAGGCTCTGGCTGATCTGCCTAGAGCATTATGCTTTGCGGTTGACGCCATCAAGGATTCTATCCATCAGGCCTCCCGCCTCACGCTGTCTTTGGTACATATGCGTAGGCTTCTGTGGCTCAAAAACTGGTCTGCTGAAGCTCCCTGTAAGAAGCTCTTAGTTAGCTTCCCATTTCATGGGGAACGCCTTTTTGGCGAGGACCTGGATAAGTATATCCAGAAGATTTCCAGTGGTAAAAGTACTCTCTTACCGAGTAAGAAGAGGTCTAGGGGTCCATCTTTTAAGAGGACTACCTCTCCTATCCCTGCGACGTCTGCTACTAAGCAGTTCCGACGGCCTCCTCGGTCAAACTCAGGGGGTAAAAATCAGGGACAGTCACAGGGTAATAAGAAACCCTGGATCCGAAGGGGTACTAAACCAGCCTCCAAGTCAAGCCTATGAAGGGCTGCCCCCACTCAAACGGGTGGGGGGAAGACTTCAGTTGTTCGCAGAGACCTGGCGGGAGACGATCAAAGACAGATGGGTGCTCTCCGCAGTAACTCTGGGATACAAGTTGGAGTTAAAAGAGTCTCCTCCTTCCCATTTTATGTGGTCAGGCATGCCAAGAGACCCTCGGAAAAGAGGGTCTCTCCTATTGGCGTTAGAACAACTATTGCTCCAAGGAGTAATTATGGAGGTTCCTATGGAAGAGTGGGGGTTGGGTTTCTACTCAAACCTTTTCACAGTCCCGAAGCCAAACGGGGACATAAGACCCATATTGGACCTAAAGAGTCTAAACAAATTTCTAAACGTCCGGTCTTTCCGGATGGAGTCGATCCGATCGGTCACCGCTGCCCTACAAGGGGAGGAATGGTTAGCCTCGATCGACATCAAAGATGCTTACTTGCATGTTCCCATCTTTCCAGGTCATCAAAAATTTCTACGCTTTGCAGTAGAAGGGCGCCATTTTCAGTTCAGAGCCTTACCATTCGGTCTGGCCACAGCACCACGAGTGTTCACAAAAATTCTGGCCCCACTGTTGGCCGATCTAAGAACACGAGGTGTAACGATAATGGCATACCTAGACGACCTGTTGTTGATGGACCACTCAGTTGCCAAGCTAGAAGTGGTAATTGTCGATACAATCAAGTATCTAGAATCTCACGGTTGGGTCATCAACCTGGACAAGTCAGCCCTACAGCCAGTGAAAAACCTGGTATATCTAGGGCTACGGCTGGATTCAGACCAGAGGAAGATTTTCTTACCTCTAGACAAGGTATCCTCTTTGAGGGGCTTGGTCCGTCTGCTTTGTGCAAAAAGACAGCCGTCCATACGCCTGTGCATGAGGCTGCTAGGAAAGATGGTAGCATCATTCGAAGCTGTGCCATATGCCCAATTCCACTCAAGGAATTTACAGAGGGCCATATTGTCAGCCTGGAACGGAAAAGTTCAGGTTCTAGACTTCCCGATGGCTTTGTCCCCTTCCGTTCGGAAGAGTCTCTGCTGGTGGTTGATCCCCCAGAATTTCCAGAAGGGAAAACCCTTCAGTCCGATATCTTGGAAGGTGGTCACTACAGATGCCAGCCTTATAGGCTGGGGGGCAGTACTGGAGCAATGGTCTCTCCAGGGCAGATGGTCAAATGTAGTAAAAACCCTGCCCATCAATCTCTTAGAGATACGAGCAGCCCGGTATGCCCTAGTAGCCTGGACATCCAGACTCCAAGGGTCCCCTGTCAGAATTCAATCAGACAATGCCACAGCAGTGGCATATATCAATCATCAGGGAGGCACCAGGAGTCGTGCAGCCCAGAGGGAAGTAAGTCACATCCTGGAATGGGCAGAAAAGCATGTGCCATGTATATCAGCTGTCTTCATTCCAGGGGTGGAGAATTGGAAGGCGGACTTTCTGAGTCGCCAACAGTTATGCCCAGGGGAATGGTCCCTTCATCCCGAGGTCTTCCGAGCAATATGTCAGCGGTGGGGAACACCGGATGTAGATCTGCTAGCATCCAGATTCAACGCAAAGGTGGACAGATTTGTCTCCCGGACAAGGGATCCCCTCGCTTGCGGCTCGGATGCTCTGGTGTTCCCTTGGGATCAGTTCAGACTGATATATGCATTCCCTCCGCTACAATTGTTGCCTCGACTCCTTCGCAGAGTCAGGTTGGAGAAGAAGCCGGTGATCCTGGTGGCTCCAGCGTGGCCCCGAAGGGCCTGGTACGCGGAGATCATCAAAATGTCTGTGGGGAGTCCTTGGACCCTTCCACGTCGTCCGGACCTGCTTTCGCAAGGACCGATATACCACCCTTCCTTACTAACTCTAAGTTTAACTGCCTGGCTATTGAATCCCACATCCTAAAGAAGAGAGGTCTCTCTAACTCTGTGGTATCAACTATAATCAATGCCAGGAAGCCTGTATCCAGGCAGATCTACTATAGAGTTTGGAAGGCGTACATCACTTGGTGCGAGGCCAGAAAATGGCATCCACGTAAGTACGTTATAGGCAGAATTCTGGACTTCCTGCAGTGGGCTGTAGACAGGAAGTTTGCCTTAAGTACTATCAAGGGCCAGGTTTCGGCCTTATCAATACTATTTCAAAGGCCCCTGGCTATGCATTCACTTGTCAAATCCTTTATGCAAGGGGTGACTCGTATTATTCCACCGATTAAAGCTCCCATATGGGATCTAAATTTGGTTCTGTCGGTTCTGCAGAAGCAGCCGTTTGAACCTTTGCGGCACATTTCCTTGGTTCTACTCACCAGAAAATTGATATTTTTAGTAGCCATATGCTCGGCTAGAAGAGTGTCGGAATTAGCCGCCATGTCCTGTAAAGAGCCATATCTGGTTATTCATAAGGACAGAGTAGTATTGCGCCCTCACCCAGCCTTTCTTCCTAAGGTGGTATCGAGGTTTCACTTGAACCAGGATGTGGTTCTTCCTTCTTTTTTCCCCAAACCAAGCTCGGTAGAGGAAAAGTTATTGCATTCTTTGGATGTAGTAAGAGCAGTTAAAGCTTATCTAAAAGCCACTGCTCAGATTCGTAGAACGGATTCCTTGTTTGTTCTGCCGGAAGGCCCCAGAAAGGGTCAGGCAGCATCAAAATCTACTTTAGCCAAGTGGATTCGACAGGTCATAATACAAGCCTATGGCTTGAGAAGTAGACCGCCTCCGTTCAAAGTTAGGGCGCACTCCACGAGAGCAGTTGGAACTTCATGGGCAGTGCATCACCAGGCCTCCCTGGCTCAAATTTGTAAGGCCGCAACATGGTCTTCAGTACACACGTTTACTAGGTTCTACCAGGTGGACGTTAGAAGTCAGGAGGATGTCGCCTTTGGGCGCAGTGTGTTGCAGGCCGCAAAAGATCCTCATGCCTGATGGCGCCCAGCTTATATATGGTGTATCCCCCCCTCATTTGGCATTGCTTTGGGACGTCCCACATAGTAATGACTATGCTGCTCTGTGTCCCGTGATGTATGAACAAGAAAGTAGGATTTTTAAAACAGCTTACCTGTAAAATCCTTTTCTTGGAGTACATCAGGGGACACAGAGCTCCCACCCCTCTTTTGGGGACACGTATTGCTTTGCTACAAAACTGAGGTGCTCCCGGATGGGAGGGGCTTATATAGGGGAGGGTACTTCCTGTTTTGGAAGTTGCCAGTGCCAGCACCTGAAGGTAATTCTATATAACCCACATAGTAATGACTATGCTGCTCTGTGTCCCGTGATGTACTCCAAGAAAAGGATTTTACAGGTAAGCTGTTTTAAAAATCCTACTATTTTTCTCGTCGAGATTTACGGCAGTTTTCCCGACGAGAAACCATACACACGAACGGTTTTCTCTGCAAAAAGCTCTCCCAGCTGTTTTCTTGCCGAGAAAACTGGTCGTGTGTACGAGGCTTAAAAGTGAGCTTGTGCCTTGGCCATGGAGGCCAAAGTAACAAGTTCACTTTAACTGAGCCCTCCCCAGCTGCACTTATCTTCCCTCCACTCTCACGTTGCTCCATTCACGCGCTAGTAATAAAGGAACATCCAATGTAAGCAGTGAGTTGCTGGAGTCATAACTTGCACAGCTCTGATTGACCCATTCATTGACTCATTGCTACCACATGGACCAGGTCACATGCTCCTCCATACCCAGAACTACCAGGTATTTAATTTGTTTCCTAGCACTAAAGCAGAGTATTGGGAAGGGAAGAAAAGGTAACTAAGGTAAGTTAGGTAAGTTCCCAGGAGAAAGGGTGTTTAAAGCAACAGGCAAGGTACAATTTTCAAAAAGATTCAATAAACTATAAGTGCAAAGTGCAGTAAGCATTTCAAACTACCGTATATACTCGAGTATAAGCCGAGTTTTTCAGCCCATTTTTTTGTGCTGAAAATGCCCCCCTCGGCTTATACTCGAGTCACCCTTTTGCGCCTGATCTCCCGGATTTTGGGGACCCATTACTGGCCTGCCGTATGTCCTCTGGACCCCAAACTTTCCACATATGTAGCCCCCTCTTTCTCTAGAAGTGTGCAAAGTTTGTTGTCCAGGGGACCTACGGTCGGGGATCACCGATTTTTCAAAGCCGGGCACCCCTTCCATAGACTCCCATGTTAAACGGTAATTTCTCCAGTGAATTTGGGGACCCGGTACTGGCCAGTAGAGACTTGGCACACATGTAGCCCCATTCCTCCTCCAAAGGTGTGCAAAGTTTGCTGCCTGAGGGACCTACGGCCGGGGAGAAACGATTTTTCCAAGCCTGGCACCCCTTCCATAGACTCCCATGTTAAACGTCAGTCTAGTCATGGGCACAGTGAGGCATGGGCACAGTGAGGCATGGGCACAGTGAGGCATGCACATGGACACAGTGAGGCATGCACATGGACACAGGCTTATACTCGAGTCAATACGTTTTCCCAGTTTTTTGTGGTAAAATTAGGTGCCTCGGCTTATATTCGGGTCGGCTTATACTCGAGTATATACAGTAAATAGAATTGACCTTATTGAAATCAGACACACTGAAAATTGAATCTAACAGATTTCTTTGAGCACTCCATCTTGCACTTGTGGTTTATTCCTTGTAGTTTTTTTTTAGGTCCACCAAGGTGATCCAATTAACATACAGCAGCAGAAAAAACAAACCAAGCATTTTATTGTATTAGAACATGGCTCAATGCTTTATTGCTCCACAAAGCCTGGCAACAATTAGTCAAATGTATATAACTAGTGCTGTGTTATTATATTATTACCAGTCTGTCCCAGCCATAAAGAGCATAGTACTTCTACCTCTGGTATCTACACTTACATATAATCATCTCTTTTTGTTACAGTGCAAATAATAATGAAGTAAACAAAAGAAATCTAGAAGTAAGCTATTATATGAATGCATTGAATAACCTCTCTAAGTATTCTTTGCTAGGAGACTCCATAAAGCATAAATAGGTTGACAAAGAATTAAACAAACATTGTATAACTCTAAAGTATCACCAGTGAATTGTGGACTAATAAAAAGCTTTACTTGGTAGGCATAGTCTCACAAAAGATTAAGCTATTTATTTGTTGTGCTCCTCTAACAAGCATTTTATAGCTTTGACCTTTCAATTCAACCTCCATAAAGGTTCACACTGCTCACTTGGTAGAATAGACTGTTGACTGGCATCACATCTCAAATCCTGTGCAGCTGTTTGGGGATTTTCAGATTTGGTCACTTGCACTCTCATGTTTCAGATAAATTGCCAACATAACTGCAAGGGGGTAGATACTAAAACCAAACCTTGGGCAAGCCTACGACCTGGCTTCGCAGAGATTGAGATGTTCAGACAGTGACTTAAAACTGGAATTGGAATTTTGGAATCCGAAGTAGTGAAGTCATTTAAGCATTTTTAGAATTATCAGGCAGAAGTGTATCACTAGCTCAATTAAAAGCTGTGACCTATTTCTAAAAATTGTTAAATTAAAACTCAAAAACAAAATAATATTTATTACAGGAACTTACATAGCGTCGTCAATTTGCGCAGCGCTTTACACATATTATACATTCACATCAGTGAAAGGAACAAGGTGCGCCAAACTAAGTGCAGTATATAAAAGAAGAAACATTTATTGAATACACAGCCAATTGGCTACTCACATTACATCTGTGAGAAACAGGCATGTATGTTAAAAGATGTCTGTGGTCACTGGGGAGTCCGGGACTGTATCCAGGGAGGTATCCCAGTGGGCTGCAGCAATTTGTCAGCAAGGAGATGGAGAGAGCCGGCCTGGTTCCTGCTAGGCAGCGTGCGCACCAGCGTGGAACACACTCGGGAAAGTCTGGAAACCGGAAGTGACGTTGGGGCATGTCAGATGGCGCGTTTCATTTCCGGTTTCCGGACTTTCCCACGCTTGTAATATATCACTGCTTACCAATCTTTAGATGTGTTGGCTGCACTAGTTTTTTTAGGCTTTATTTCCTTTATTTTCACCTGGTGAGCTGGCCAGTAGCACATTTTCTGCCTTCAAGTGGTTCTACTCTGTAGGGGAGCAAAAAGCCAACCTAGGACAGCACCCTGGGATCTTGTTGGCAGGATGATGGCATCACCACCCAGAACTTTTACCCTTACAGGTGTTTTTTTAGAGGGTTTTTTTTTTTTCCAGCATTTCAGCGATTAGGGAACCATACTGTGAGAAACCATATACTATGCACTAAATCAAATCCCATCAAAACATTTAGCAGCATTTCCAAATCCATAAATCATTTTATTAATTAGATGATAGAACAAAAATAAACTTTACCTATGAAAACATTTAAGATCTGCACACTCAGTTTATCAACTAGAATGCCTCTATATATACACAATACATCAAACCAAAAATCTAAAAGAATGAAAATGAATGTATAACATGCAACTATTCATATGTTTACAATATTGCACCTCTGAAGGTATTGAACAAAGAACACCTACATTAACCAAGAAGAACCCTAGTTCTCTGCAATATATACTAATTGGATGTAACTGGAATTAAATTTGCTGAACAGAGACTACCTAACTAATGTAACTAGTGAATAAGATACAAAATAAGAGACAGTGAAAGGGGAGAATAAAGAAACTGCGAGGAAGTACTAACCAAATGATTAATTCTCCTTTTGTAATTTTTTTTTCTGGTTTATTCGTTTTTTTTTTGGTTTTTTTATCATATTGTGTCATATTTTAGCAGGTTGGATTTTTTTAGTTACAACATTATATAAGTGATATATATGGTATAATATTTCGGTTTTGGTTTGGCTGTTTGCACCATCCATCAAGGTTCCTTATATTCTGGCTGCAGGATCTCAACCGTCCCTCCACCTGATACTGGGATAACAAGACTACCGGTCAGGAAAGCGGAGGGACGGTTGTAGTCTCCTGGCAGACCTGACATTATACTAGGGCCAGATGGACCTCAGCGAGCTGGTGCAGGCAGTCTCTCTACAGGATCAGATGTTGGGTGAGCAGGCCAATCGTGTACTATCATTGGAGGAGAAATTAGATGCTATTACTTCTATGTTATCATCTTTGGCCACTGCACACTGTACCAATCCTGCTACACCAAAAACCCATGAGTCTGGGGTAGGGGAACCTGTAGTTGTGTCTAACCCTGAGGGTTCTCCCGCTCCAAAGATACTTCTCCCCGATAAGTATGATGGGAACCCCTTGGATTGCAGGGGATTTCTCAACCATTGCCGGTTGCATTTTAGAAATCAAACTTTTGTGTTTGCCTCTACCCAAGCCAAGGTGACATTTATTATTTGCTTAAGGGCACAGCTCTGTCCTGGGTGTCACCTCTTCTTGAGAAAGATTTTCCTGTACTTACTGATTACCCCACGTTTATGCAAACCTTTGAGAGAATAAACTTCTCTAGAGAGAGTAGTAGTACCGATATCCTTGTCTTGGAACGATAAGTGCTGTCCAACAGTTGCCTTTATTGATTCCGGTACTGGTGGGGTATTTCTCGATGCAGCACTGGTTAAGAGTCTTCAGATTCCGACTGTTCCGAAAGTTCCACCACTGTACGTTACTACTCTCGTCGGAGAACATCTTGGTGATGGACTTATCACTCTCGAGACCAAGCCCCTTGCCGTCCTGGTGGGTGCTCTGTATTCCGATGTGTTATCAATTGACGTCATTCCATCTCTTAAGAATCCTGTAATTCTTGGGTTCCCTTGGTTATGTAAACATAACCCATCAATTGACTGGTCCACTGGTCAAATTTCTGCCTGGAGCACCTCAGGTTCACTGTCTCCAAAAAGTTGTACGTAATAAAGTGTCCATTCTTGAAGTCTCTACTGTCCCTGAACTACCTGAGGCCTATGCTGACTTTGCTGATGTATTTTCTGAAAAGGAAGAAGATGGGCTCCCTTTACACCGCCCTTACAACTGTGCCATAGACCTGCTCCCCGGTTCTCCCCTTCCTAAGGGGAGAACCTATCCTCCTAATCTTGTGGAAACAAAGTCAATGGAGGAATACATTGAAGACAGTCTAAAGAAGGGTTTCATACGGCCTTCCTTCTCTCCTGTGGGAGCTGGGTTATTTTTTGTGGAGAAAAAAGATGGAGGACTTAGACCCTGCGTTGACTACAGATCTCTCAACCATATTACTGTAAAAAATCGGTATCCACTTCCCTTAATTACGGAGTTGTTTGACCGTGTCCAGGAGTCAAAGATCTTCACCAAACTGGACCTTCGGTCAGCATATAACCTCATTAGAATCAAAGCGGGAGATGACTGGAAGACAGCTTTTAATACTAGAAGGGGGCATTACGAGTGTCTGGTTATGCCTTTTGGGCTTTGCAACGCTCCCGCTGTATTTCAGGAATTTGTGAATGATATTTTCAGGGATCTACTTTACTCTTTTGTTGTCGTCTATTTAGATGATATACTCATTCACTCTAAAGACTTAAAGCTTCACCGTTTCCATGTCCGCACTGTTCTCCAACGTTTAAGAGATCATAGGCTGTACGCCAAACTTTCCAAGTGCTCCTTTGAACAACCGGAAATACCTTTCTTAGGTTATATAATTTCATCTAATGGATTCCAGATGGACTCCAAGAAACTTGACGCTATCTTACAATGGCCTAGACCTTCTACCTTAAAGGAAATACAGTGTTTTATTGGATTCTGTAACTACTACCGCAAATTTATCAAGAATATCTCCAAAATATAAGGTGTTTTATATATATATTAATTATATTTTATTCTATTCTGTTCTATTGTTTTTCTAGTCTATTATTTTCTATTATTTTCTATTCTAATCTTTTCTATTCAAATTCAAATTCATTCCATACAAAATTAGAATTTCGGAAAATGGTTATATATATATATATATATATATATATATATATATATATATATATATAAATATATATATATATATATATATATATATATATATAATAGGGTTAGGGTTAGAATGATTTTGAATTAGAATAGAAAAGATCAGAATAGAATAGAAAATAGAAAATAATAGGATAGAATAGAAAAACTATAGAACTGAATAGAATAAAATATAATATATGTTTTTCTAGTTTTATTATTTTCTATTCTAATCTTTTGTATTCAAATTCGAATTCATTCTATACGAAATTCGAATTTCGGAAGATGGTATATACACACACATATATATTATATTTCTTTCTGTTCAGCTTTATTGTTTTTTTATGCTATTCTTTTCTATTCAAATTTGATTTCATTCTGTACGAAATTCGAAAGGTGTTATATATATATATATATATACAATAATGGCAAATATATAGGGGGCGCTAGAGAATAAATGGTGATTAAATTAAATTAAATTAGATCTAATATAAAGTGATAAAAATTGTGAACACCAGCCAGCCTATGCGGACCGCAATGACTAGTCTATGACTATCCAATAATAATAGACAGCCTAAATGCAGTCCCCTATGTGGGTTTAATGGTTTTTGAAACCCATCTACCAAGCGAATTATGATACATGAGACCATACAATACCATATGACAACAAATATTCAAACATGCAGTGCCAATCGTGATGATTGAATGTCCCGAGAAATGAATAAATGATTGTCAAGAAAACAAGTAGTAGTCCATAAATGGCAAACAGTGAAATAAATCCTGAGTGACAGCTTTATCCAACAGGAAAAAGGAATTGCTTGAAGTGATAACCTTCACCAACTTGATACAGGACACCCAATAGTGCTCATGCTATATAGTAGCAGCTTACCAGATAATGTTGACTCTTTTAATTAAAAAGGAGTCAAATGCGCTTTGTGCAAGTTCCACTTGCTAGCATGGGTAGTGATGTCAAAGAACAGGCATGAGGAATCCCTGCCTCCTGGAGGCTCAGATGGAGCAATGCGAACCACAAAAAGAAAAATAGAGCGGAAACAAGTGTAATCCCGTTTTATTAAAATAAATTAAAATATGACAGCCAATTGCCCCCTTACTTGGTTGGTGCCTTGAGCCCGGCACTGAGGCTGGAGAGCGTGGACTAGTAGGGCTAGTAACCCGTGTGGAGATAAGCCAGGGTGCGTTCCACATACGATAGAGGAAGAGCCAGCGGGACCGGAAGTGTCGTCAGAACATAGTCTGGCGTCGCCTCGACAGCTGTTTCGTGTAAGCACGTCGTCAGGAAGCGTGCTAGGCTACGTGTATCTGGCTGTTAAATACGGTTGTCAATCACAATTGGGGGAGGGGTTACCGGACATGAATCCAGCCTCAATGCCGTCTCTCCGCATATTATGACCACAGCTTACATATAATCTAAAAACTCCATACTGGTTTACAATATAAAATATAACACACTGACAGCATACCGCCTTAGTGATACATCATAAAAGGACATTATCGAAATGCCCACACATCCCAATCCACCAATAATAAATTACTAGATGTTACGCACTAATTGCGCCGCCCTAGTGGGTATGTAGGGTACGGACTAGCCAAAGCTGGTAATACATAGTGGAATGAATGTAAATGGGTACAGCAAAACTATCCATAGTGGATGTTTACATATGATAAAAGGTAATAAAAATAAATTAATATAAAAACAATAAAATTTAAAATTAACAAAATAATAAGAGATTTGAAAAATCTCTACACCTGTTTAACCTCCAATAAAGTGTGTCAAATTGGTGAAATATGTGTTTATTCATTGGTGAGGAAGCAATTTAAATCCAAATCAATAATGAGGCCCTCTGGATTTATAATATTTTTTTTAATCTGTTCTATTGTTTTTCTATGCTATTCTTTTCTATTATTTTCTTTTCTATTCTATTGTAATCTTTTCTATTCTAATTCATTCAATACGAAATTAAAATTTCAGAATGAATTTGAATTTGAATAGAAAAGATTTGAATAGAAAATAATAGAAGAGAATAGACTAGAAAAACAATATAACAAAATAGAATAAAAATATAATATACCGTATATACGCGAGTATAAGCCGAGGTACCTACTTTTACCACAAAAAATTGGGAAAACTTATTGACTCGAGTATAAGCCTAGGGGGGGAAATGTGCCCATTGCCACCTCACTGTGCCAATTGCCCAACCTTACTGTGCCCATTGCCATCTCACTGTGCCACCTCACTGTGCCCATTGCCACCTCACTGTGCCCATTGCCACCTCACTGTGCCCCCTTACTGTGTCCATTGCAGCCTCCCTGTGCCCGAGTCAGTCAGTGTACATGAAAATCTTCTTATTCCGTGGCCGGCGTCCATTGTTTAAATCTCGCGGCTTTCTTCTGGTCCCTTCCGTGATAGGCGTTTCCAGCAAACACTGTGTTGAGTGTTGCGCCTATCACGGAGATCCTCTCATTCTCGGACTCCGTTTCCCAGCAGGCACTGTGTTCAGTGTTCTGCCAATCACGGACGTCGGACAAGAGAACGTCCATGATAGACGCAACACTCAACACAGTGTTTGCTGGAAACGCCTATCGCGGAAGGGACCTGAAGAAAGCCGCGAGATTTAAACAATGGACGCCGGCCGCGGAATAACAAGATTTTCAGGTACTGACTCGAGTATAAGCCGAGGGGTATACTTTCAGGCCTAAAAAAAGGGTTGAAAAACTTTGCTTATACTCGAGTATATACGGTATATTACATTTTATTCTATTCAGTTCTATTGTTTTTCTAGTTTATACTTTTTTATTCTTTTCTATTCTATTCTAATCTTTTCTATTCTAATTCAATTTCATTGTATACGAAATTTGAATTTTGGAAAATGGTTATATATAGTTTACTTTTTCGAATTCGGAATTTTTTTTTCGAATGTGGTAGAATTCTTTCGAATGCGGTAGATTTTTTTTGAATTCGGTCAAAAAAAATTCATATTCTAATACGAAACGAATCTATTCTAATCTTTTCTATTCAAATTTGATTTCATTCTATAAGAAATTCGAATTTCGTATAGAATGAATTCAAATTTGAATAGAAAAGATTAGAATAAAATAGAAAAGAGTAGAAAAGAAAAACAATAGAACAGAATAGAATAAAATATAATATATATTATATTTTATTCTATTCTGTTCTATTGTTTTTCTATTGTTTTTCTATTCTTTTCTATTTTAGTTTCCATTGTTTTGAATTATTTTCCAATCTATTCTCGAATTTGAATTTATACTATTCGAATTTCGGAAGACGGTCATGTTCTATTTTATTACATTCTATTAAATTCTATTCTATTCTTTTCTATTCTCTTTTTATTCTATTGCTTTATTGTTTTATATTCTATTTTATTGTATTTTTTAGAAAATCGATTTCTATTTTTTCTAATTTGATTCTAATTTGTTTTCGAATTCGATTCGAATTTGTTTCGGATTCGAATTGAGTTTTGTTCGCGGGTTTTTCGAATTGAATCGTTTGTCGGATTTGTTTAAATTCGTTACATTTGTAATTCGGGAATTCAGATGCATCCGAATTTCCGAATAATGAAAAATTTGTCAGAATTTTGATTCGTAACGAAAGGGAATGCACATGTCTAATGAATATATATGAGACAATGATGCAGCTGGATCATCCCATGTCAGCGTAGCGGACAGAGGTATATTCAGAGGTATACTCACTGCTGATGGCTTGGCCTGCTCCAAGGTGTCAGCATGAGTCACATCAGCCATGTCTGTTTCCTCAGCCCTGTCAACCCTGTCAGCCTTCTCAACCTCCCAGCCTTGTCAGTGGGTTTGCCTGCCTTTTCAGGTTGGGATCCACCCGCCTTGTCTGAGCTAGTGGAGGCGGCATGAGTGGAGGAGGTAGACAGGGTCTTAATCAGTGCCTTCTTGTCCTTGTCTGTGTCGAATTCTTGTAGAGCCTGTGAAGCTGCCCGAAGAAGGTATCGCTGGACAGGTCCCCTCTGAGGTTCAGTGGTGTCGACAGTTTAAGTGTTCTAAACTGACATGAAGATCGCGGGCATAGGCAGGCAGCAGGTAGTCTGTGTGTATCAGAGAGACACAAAACTCAGCGGCAGTGTGCTCAGCTGTTTATTATCAGTCACGCCCCCACTAATTTGACTTGATATGGGCCTCTTGCAATTCCCTGTACAGCATAGCTCAGATTTGGAGAGGAAGAGCAGGACTGGGAGCCAGTAAACCGTGCTTCAGTGCTCATGTGCTAACAAGTAACATGCTGGCAGAGGGCAAGAGCAAAGTGAAAGAGAGAAGCTCATCAGTCTGCTGTTCTCCTTTCACTGTCCACTCACAAGGAGGGGCCAACACAAGATCTGTAGTAAGGCCTCATGTACACTGCTGCTGGTAAACAGACGTTTAGGAGCAGTTGGGCATTTTTTTCAACTGCTCCTGAACTCTCCTCTATGTTATCATATCAGTACATGTACACAGGGTTGTTTCTAGGCAGTTGAGTTTAGAGGCTTTTTTTTTGGAACCCAAAAAAATGCGTTCAGAAGCTGTGTTTAGACTCATTTCAAGTGCCAAACGCGGCTAAACGCAGTAACTTGAGTTTAGCAGTGTTTCGTTTACAGACGTTTTTCATTTTAACCCAAAAAATTTATGCTCAAACGCTTCTAGACGAAAACTCGGCTAAACGTGGCTAAACGCGTCTAAACATGGCATGTCGGCTAAACTGCCATTTTTGGATGCTGGTTTCTAGCTGTCAAGTTAAATCGTTCAGGAGAGGTTGAACAACGTCCCGTGTACAAGCCTTAGAGCGCAGCAGAGAAAACTAGATCTTCTACCCTCTCCTGTGTAGCAGAGCTGTGTTCACCACCTTTTATTTAGAATTTGGTCTTCAACTGGGAATGCTTATAACAGAATGTAATAATATGCAGGCAGAAATATAAGCTGGAGTAGCGACAGTAAATCACTTAAACATTGCACCGTGTAATATATTACAATCAGAATCTGTATCCAGAACATTGACGAATACTATATATAGAACAATGATAAATTGCACAGTGGTTTAGTGAAACTTAATGAAAATTTAATTGCTACATGGGAAGGAATTCCTCCTTTGCTGGAAAATAGAGGGTGAAGACAGAACTGACAAGAAACCTACACAAACAAGTGTACATTTTCACTAAAATCAAAGCGAAAAGATTAGATTGGCTGGGATGTGTAGTAGGAATGAATTAAAGCAGAATACTAAACAAAGTCTAAGGCATGGGAGCAGAGCTAGATCAATCAAAATGCAACGTAAGCAGGGTCTTAGGGCCTGGCAGATTTCCAGGGTGCCACGCTAAAACAACCTTGAAACCAGGGAGATACCAGTGTTGTTCAAAGCTGTGCACCTGCCTACCATTTCACAAAGGATTATGCATTAGTAGGTAGTTGGCGTCTGATGTGGCAGGCCATTCCAGTAGAGACAATGCAAGTATGCTAGCTTCTCTGTGCCTATTGCAAACCTTTACAATGTCAATCAAAGTGACGAGTGGGGCAAAGCTGCTAGCATGCTTTCAGGATTATGCTGTCCTGATCTGTTTGTGTTTAGAAGGGGCAAAGAAGACAAGGAAGCCACTAAAACAAAAGGATACATGTAGCATAGGAAGATTCAAAAAGTTTGAAAAGAGGGAGTCAAAAAAATGAATGGAGAAGAATGGAACACAGTTCCATTGAGTATGTACTGTAAGCAGGGCCGCTGATAGGGGGGGACCACCAGACCTCCTGTAGGGGGCCCGGGCACACAGGGGGGCCCGGACAGCAGGAGGATTGGTGGAGCAGAGGATAAAGAATGACAGCGTCTCTCACCCAGCAACTCAAAGCCGGTTTCTCTCCATCTCGCTCCCGCCGGCTTTCAGCTGCTAGGTGAGAGGCTAGGTGAGAGACACAGGGCTGGATTTAGGGGATGCCGGGGTGGGTTGTTATGCCCCCCCTGGCCGGCCGCAGCTGAGCTCCTACCCCCGCCCCCTCCCCACCCGCACTCACAGCTGGGATGAGGAGACGGCAGCTTGGAGCCTGGAGCGGTGAGAGAAGAAGTGCCAGCGGGAGGTGTTCTGTGTTTTGTTCTCCCCTCCTGTCAGAAGAGTGCTGGTCTTTACAGTACATGAGACCGGATCGCTCTTACTGTAGATCGCATGGCACTGTACACACACCGCCCCCTATCCACATTTGTTGCTGCCGGGAGGTGAGCACTGAGCAGCCTTTGGAGGAGATGGGGGCGCTGTGTATGTGTACAGTGCAATGCAATCTACAGTAAGAGCGATTAGGTCTCATCTACTATAAAGACCAGCACTCTTCTGACAGGAGGGGAGAACAAAACACAGCACACCTCTTCCTGGCTGTGTTGGCATTGGCAAATGTAATGGGGATTTGGGGAGGGCAATATGTGTGAGGAGGAAGAATGGGGGGGATATGTGCTGGGAGGAGAGATTGGGGGGGGGCAGGGTGGTTGTGCTAGGAGGGGGGATTTTTGTTTGGAAATTTGTGCACGGGGGCCCCGTCAGGTAGGCTGTACGGGGCCCTGTGATTTCTATAAGCGGCCCTGACTGTAAGTGAGGGTTTTCTTTAGTGAAAATGATTGATAGATACAATATTACAGACAGCTGATGTTAAAGTTAATTTTCCAGCCCCCATCCTCAGGGCCGCCATCAGGGGGGTACAGGCCATACACCTGTAAGGGGCCAGAGCATCTGGATGGGCCCGGACATATGGGAGAAGGCAGGGGCGAGTGTAGGGAAGCTCCATGGCTGCACTAGCTTTTGGAGTGAGAGTGAGTCGGCAGCTGTGTCACTGAGCTTGCATTGGGCTCTTTGCTGCCACCTCTGGCAAATTCTTGCATGTGCACTCCTCGTGTGTGCACAGGAGCTGGGACCAGGAACACCACCTTACAAGGGCTGTTCTACAAGTTAAGGGGGGGGGGGTGTACATGTTTGTGTTCAATGGGTATATGTGTCTGTGTACGTGTGTGTGATCAATGGGTACATGTGTGTGTGTGTGTGTGTCTGTGTTCAATGGGTACATGTCTCTGTGTACGTGTGTCTGTGTACATGTGTCTGTTTGTATGTGTACGTGTGTGTGTGTCTGTGTCTGTGTACATGTGTCTGTGTGTGTGTCTGTGTACATGTGTCTGTGTCCACGTGTCTGTATACATGTCTGTCTTTGTCTGTGTGTCATATATACACGTGTGGGGGGGGGACTGAGAGCGCACAGGTGTGAGGGGGCTGAGTGCCTACAGGTGTCAGGGTAGGCTGACAGCGTACAGGTGTGAGGGTGGGCTGAGAGCGTAAAGGTGTGAGGGGGCTGAGAGCGTACAGGTGTGAGGGGGCTGAGAGCGTACAGGTGTGAGGGTGGGCTGAGAGCGTACAGGAGTGAGGGGGGGCTGAGAGCGTACAGGAGTGAGGGGGGGCTGAGAGCGTACAGGAGTGAGGGGGGGGCTGAGAGCGTACAGGTGTGAGGGTGGGCTGAGTGCGTACAGGTGTGAGGGTGGGCTGAGAGTGTACAGGTGTGAGGGTGGGCTGAGAGCGTACAGGTGTGAGGGTGGGCTGAGAGCGTACAGGTGTGAGGGTGGGCTGAGAGCGTACAGGTGTGAGTGGGCTGAGAGCGTACAGGTGTGTGAGTGGGCTGAGAGCATACAGGTGTGTGAGTGGGCTGAGAGCGTACAGGTGTGAGGGGGCCTAAGAGCGTACAGGTGTGAGGGGGCCTAAGAGCGTACAGGTGTGAGGGGGCCTAAGAGCGTACAGGTGTGAGGGGGACTGAGAGTGTACAGGTGTGAGGATGCTGAGAGCGTACAGGTGTGAGGGGGGCTGAGAGCGTACAGGTGTGAGGGGGGCTGAGAGCGCACAGGTGTGAGGGGGGCTGAGAGCGTACAGGTGTGAGGGGGGCTGAGAGCATACAGGTGTGATGGGGCTGAGAGCACACAGGTGTGAGGGGGGCTGAGAGGGTACAGGTGTGAGGGGGCTGAGAGCACACAGGTGTGAGGGGGGCTGAGAGAATACAGGTGTGAGGGGGACTGAGAGCATGCAGCTGCTGGATTGAGATGTCTCTTTTGGGCAAAATATAATTTCCTACTGTTAAACCTTGAAAGCACTAATGACTTATAATACACTGTGCATTTTCATATATGACGTTGTATGAGTGACATGTTAAAATAAGTGTGTGCACTGAAGGACTTGGCGGGATAGCTAGTGGGCGGATTCGGTGGGATGGCCAGTGGGCAGGCCCTGGCAAATGTTGGTGGTCAGGCCTTGGGGGGGGGGCCCAGGCCTCAAGCTGTCTAAGGGGCCCCACAATTTCTGATGGCTGCCCTGTCCATCCTCCTGTATCATCATGCGGGCTGGGCTCACAGTACTCCAGGATTGAGTACATGATTATGTGAGTGCCACTGAAAAGAATGCCAAACCCCTGCCACTATCGAAAAAAGAAAGGCAACCTCCTGTGAAGTTACCCAATTGACTGGAAGGCTTCAATAAAACAAGAATGTATCGTGTTTAAAAATAAAATGTTGGTGGCCAATGGGAGGGGGTTTACATGCCTGGCGTTCTGCTTTAAATGCAAATTTCAAACTTTTCCTGTTAATTTTTTATTTATTTTTTATTTCACCCCCTTCCTCGTTCCTCTTGAGCTTCTCTATTTTACATTGAGCCCCCCCGCCCCATTCACAAAGAACTAATATGAAGGCTTTGAAGCCAGGAGAAAGCAGAGCCAATGCAAATTGTACAGGAAAACTGAAGATTTGCATATTGTATTTTGACATGCAGTATTCACTGTAAATTACATTTGCTCATGCAAAAAAATGGGATTTCCACAAATGTAAACAAGGTACCAACTAAAACCCAAGAGAACTAAGAACATATGCTAAAACCCATATTCTTGCCAATTTACTTCCACTATTTTCTTTCCACCCCTGTGACAGTCTGCATCAGGTTTTATAGGTCTTACTCCTTCCTGCAAGCGCACCGGTATCTCCAAGCCTAGAGACATTTTGAGTGATCCGAGTCTGTTTAGACAGAATGTGACACTTGTAGGAAAAGGAAACATGGTAACTTCTAAACCATACAATATTTGCTGAACAATACTAGGGGTGAGCACATTTTGGGGCGTTTGTGGGAAATTCAAGCACTGCGGAACGCCCCATGACCTGCATGCTTTTGCCAATCACAGCGTGCTCTGCTGTGAGAGCCTCATGGCTTTGGGGGCTAAGTCCGAGCCCCACAGTATGTAAGGCTGCTTACATAGCGGCCGTACATAGTGTTATGAATGAGAGCAGCTCATTCCTTTAATTTTTAAAGGAAAAAATGTAATTTAAAACTGCTCGCGGCTGTAATGTATGACTGTATCCCCGCCAAAATCATTGAAAAAAATGGCAGGAGTTCCCCCCCCAGTCCATTACCAGGCCCTTTGGATCTGGTATGGCTATTAAGGGGAACCCTGCACCAAAATGTAAAAAAGAAATGGCGTCGTGGGGGGTCCCCCCTAAAATCTATACCAGGCCCTTCAGGTCTGGTATTGATATTAAGGGGAACCCCATGCCAAATTTTAAAAAAATGGTGTGGGGCCCCCCCAAAATCCATGCCAGGCCCTTAAGGTCTGGTATGAATTTTAAGGGGAACCCAGCGCCAAAATGAAAAAAAAATGGCGTCGGGTCCCCCCCGAAATCCATACCAGACCCCTATACAACCAGGCAGGCCGCAGGAAAAGGGGGGAATGAAAGAGCGCCCCCCCTCCTGAACTGTAACAGGCCACATGCCCTCAACATGCGGCCTGTTAACAACATGCCCCAAAACACCTTGTCCCCATGTTGATAGGGACAATGCTTCTTCCCCACAACCCCTGCCCGGCGGTTGTGGGGGTCTGTGGGCGGGGGCTTATCAGAATCTGGAAGACCACTTTAACCAGGAGACCCCCAGATCCCGCCCCCCATGTGAATGGGTATCGGGTACATTGTACCCCTACACATTCACCCAAAAAAGTGTCAAAAAAAGTAAAAATTACAGGAAACAGTTTGGGACAAGTACTTTATTAAAAAAAAAAAGTTCCACGATGTCCATTCATCTGCAATAACAGCGCTGACGACGCGGGAAAAAAAAAAGAAAAAACTCTGCCTCGATGGGAAACGTTGCGCGATTGCAGCATTTTTGCGCTTACAGCTCTTACATAGCTGGGGGCCGGGCCACCTGGTGACGTAAACGAGTAGCCCCGCCCCCTCTGACATTACATGACATCACATGACATCAGAAGGGGCAGGGTCAAACCACACATGTGAGGTATCGCAAGTGAAAATTCTAGCACTAGACCTCTTCTGTAACTTTAAACTGGTAACCTGTACAAAAATTTAAAGCGTCGGCCTATGGAGATTAAGTATCGAAGTTTGGCGCCATTTCATGAGTGTGCACAGTTTTAAAGCGTGACATACCTATTTACTCGGCGTAACATAATCTTTTATATTATACAAAAAAATTGGGCTAACTTTACTGTCTTGCTGTTTTTTAACTCCTGAAACTGTTTTTTTTTTTTTTTTAAATTGAGTTAAAAAAATTATTGCGCAAATACCGTGCGAGATAAAAAATTGCAACACATGCCATTTTATTCCCTAGGGTGTCTGCTAAAACAATATAATGTTTGGGGGTTCTGAGTAATTTTCTAGCAAAGAAATTATGATTTTTACATTTTGGAGAGGAGTGCCAGAATAGGCCCGGTATGGAAGTGGTTAATAATAACATATTGGGGCCAATAAGGATTTGTGGCCTAAAAAAGACATACATCAAATACATTTTTAGCCTTATTCTGAATATTTTGTTTTGTTACATGTAGATGTTCAAATGGATTTTTAACATGCATGTTATATATGTATTGTATGTCCTTTTCCATTGTAAAGGAGAATTCCAGCCAAAAGAATTGATAAGAATGAATAGACCACTAAAAAATAAAATACCAAAGCCAGCTTTTGCTGCAAAATTTGCTTTCAATCCAGTAATTTCCTACACTATACATGTTTTTTTCTGCTGCCACATGTCTTCAGTCTGATAACCAGCATAATTCAATCTACTTACTCTTAAGCCTCGTACACACGACCGAGTTTCTCGTCAAAAAACGACAAGAAAACTGCCGAGAGAGCTTTCTTGACGAGAAAACCGGTCGTGTGTATGGTTTCTCATCGAGAAAACTGCCGGGAATCTCGACGAGAAAAATAGAGAACCTGCTCTCTATTTTCTCGTCGAGATTCTTGTCGGCCGGTTTCTCGACAAGAAAAGTGTGTGTGTGTGTGTGTGTGTGTGTACACTTACCTGTCGCCGTGAAAACCCGTGCATGCTCGAAATGACTTTGACGCATGCGCGGTAGCTTCCTAGGCATAGGTAGGGTGTAGCAAGATGGCGGCGACGGCATCGACTGTGACGAGCGCTGGCTCGTCGTAGTCGATGACGTCACTGCGTTCAATCCATTCAAAAGAACGGCGGTTCTTTGAATGGATCGTGTGTACACTCGGCCGGGACAAGATTCTTGTCCAAGAATCTCATCAGGAAAAACGACGAGTGTTTTCCTGACAAGATTCTCGGCCGTGTGTACTAGGCTTCAGTCCAAGTCATCTGGGACCCTCCCCAGCCTGTGACTGGAAATTGAGAGGAGAAGCAGCACAGTGATGAGCTTATCTCTGTCACTCTGCTTTCTCCTCTATCAGCATGTTTCTTGCCAGCATATCACCTGATAAACATATACACTCACCGGCCATTTTATTAGGTACACCTGTTCAATTGCTTGGTAACACACATTGCTAATCAGCCAATCACATGGCAGCAAATCAATGCATTTAGGCATCTAGACGTGGTGAAAACTACTTACTAAAATTCAAATCGAGCATCGGAATGGGGAAGAAAGGGGTTTTAAGTGACTTTGAACATGGCATGGTTGTTGGTGCCAGGCGGGCTGGTCTGAGTATTTCAAAAACTGCTGATCTACTGGGATTTCCAGGCACAACCATCTGCATTGTGCCTTGTGGATGAAAATTCCTTGTTGATGTCAGAGGTCAGAGGAGAGTAGGCAAACTGATTTGAGATGATAGAAAGGCAACAGTAATGCCGCGTACACACGGCCGTTTTTCTTGTCGAAAAAAACGACATTTTTCCCATTCGACGAGAAAAACGATAGTCTGTGGGCTTTCTGTCGTTTTTTTCGACGAGAAAAAGGACATTAAAAACGACGAGAAAAATTAGAACATGTTCTAATTTTTCTCGTCGTTTTTTTCGACATGTTTTCCGCTGCAGTTTTCCCATAGGGAAACACTGCCACGGAGCCCACAGATGGTCGTTTTTCTCGTCAAGAGAAAAAATGACGTGAAAAACGACCGTGTGTGGGGAACAAGCTGTTCCCCCGTTTTAAATGACATTATTCACGGCGGTTTTTTAACCGCCGTGAATAATGATCGTGTGTACGCGGCTTTACTCAAATAACCACTCGTTACAACCAAGGTATGCAGAATACCATCTCTGAATGCACAACACAGCGAACCTTGAAGCAAATGGACTACAGCAGCAGAAGACCACACCGGGTGCCACTCCTGTCAGCTAAGAACAGGAAATTGAGGCTACAATTCACACAGGCTCCCCAAAATTGGACAATAGAAGATTGGTTGCCTGGTCTAATGAGTCTCAATTTCAGCTGTGACATTCATATGGTAGGGTCAGAATACGGCATAAACTACATGAAAGTATGGATTTATCCTGCATTGTATTAAAGTTCCTGGCTGGTGGTGTAATGGCGTGGGGGGATATAATCTTGGCACACGTTGGACCCCTTAGTACCAATTAAGCATTGTTTAAACGCCACAGTCTACTTGAGAATTGTTGCTGACCATGTCTATCCCTTTATGACTACAATGTACCCATGAGCTATGAGTAAGCGCTAAATAAGTGTGAAACGCGTCAGCTGTCCTAAGGTTCGTTGCTGTGATATGTAGTGCCTGTTTTTATCTACTTTTAATAAAGCCTTGTTGGATTGGAGTGCGTCTGTCCTAACTATCCTTGTTCTACAATGTACCAATCTTCTGATGGCTACTTCCAGAAGGATAATGCACCATGTCACAAAGCTCAAATCATCTTACCACTGGTTTTCTTGAACATGATAATGAGTTCACTGTACTCCAATGGCCTCCACAGTCACCAGATCTCAATCCAGTAGAGCACCTTTGGGATGTGGTGTAACTGGAGATTTTCATTATGGATGTGGAGCTGACCAATTTGCAGCAACTGCGTAATGCTATCATGTCAATATAGACCAAAATCTCTGATGCCGCGTACACACGACCATTTTTCTCGTCGGGAAAAATTCAGTTTTTTCTCTTTGATGAGAAAAACGACCGTGTGTGGGCTTTTGGTCATTTTTCCCGACGAGAAAAACGGCATGAAGCACGACGAGAAAAATTAGAACATGCTCTAATTTTTCTCGTCGTGATTCACGGCATTTTTTTCCCGCGGCGGTTTTCCCATAGGGAAACACTGCCGGGGAGCCTACACACGGTCGTTTTTCTCGACCAAGAGAAAAAATGTCAGGAAAAACGGCCGTGTGTAGGGGAACAAGCCGTTCCTCGTTTTTCCCGTCGATTTTCTCGACTGTGTTTTCACCGTCGAGAAAATCGATCGTGTGTACGCGGCATGAGGAATGTTTCCAACACCTTGTTGAATCTATACCACGAATAATTCAGGCAATTCTGAATGCAAAAGGGGGTCCAACCTGGTACTAACAAGGTGTACCTAATAAAGTGGCCAGTGAGTGTATATACTGTACTCCCCTCTATGCAGCTGTTCCATGTTGGCTCTAAGACCAAGAACTGAGTCATCACATGACCGCTGATCGCTCAGTTCTTGGTTTGCTCAGAGCGAAGAGCAGTGACTGTCAGTCACCTCTCTCCGCTGTGCTCCTTCAGCGCTCACCGGAGCACCGGGCAGGGGAGAAGCCTGGCACAGCTGACCCACAAGAGAAGTATGGCCAAAAAAAGCTTTGGCCATACTTCTTTTAAATTGAAAAGGGTGAGGTTTGATCTACTGCTGGGGTTGTAGCTGAAAAACCAAGGCTCTCAGTTGGTTATTGCCACACAATGGAAAAGAAGAAAATTCCCCACTGGAGTCCGAGACAGCACTGAAATGCAGAATACCAATTTAACATTCCATCAAAAATAAAGAGATCCATTTTGCGTGAGGTTTCTAAGTAATGTTAATTATCACTTATTTTAAATGGGTTAGTAACAAAGGTTCAGCTAGGGTGGATGGAGCAGTCAAAAAAGGGTGCACTGCGCTGTGCCAAATGTATGTTATTGATGCCAGCGATTAAGAATTATCAATTAAACAAAACCTATTATTACCTTTTTCTGTCTGTTGAATTGTTGTGTCCCTTGAGAGCATAGAAGAAAAAACTGGGACACAATAGATATCAGTTGCCACCTGTTGAATACCATTTCTCAAATTCAGCCACAAACAGGTGGGGAAGGACAGCAGAGTCTAGGACCTTTCATGGTACACAGAGCAGCTGCAATAACCCCTTAAATCACACACTGTTTACACAAATGTTGAAAAGACTGCATCCAGATCGGTATTAGCCCTATGGCTGCCAAACCTGCATTTAACTCTTTAGGTTCTTTGCGTTTTTTAAACACATGTTTAAATGCATAGAGCATGCGTGAGGGGTTACATACGGTCCTTCTCAACTGAAATATTTTCATCTTGCTGTTTTACATTTTTCTGGAAGTGCATTGTTTATCCACAGGCAGTACCGTCTGTCAAGCTCTCCCCGGGGTAAGGTGACCAGATTTTTTAAATGAAATCCGGGGACATATTTTTTTTTTTACTAGTAATGGCGGCAATCAGCGACTCTCTGCCCGTCGCTGCCCACCTCACAGCCTGTCAAGTCTTACTCTCCGGCCCCGGCTTCTACTGGGTGGGGTGTGGAGCAAGATCACTCCGCCAGGGAAGGCAAGGAGATAAGCAGGCAGGCGGCTGGCGGGAACTTGATCCAAGGCAGAAGAACATGCGAGCGGAGCTGAATAGGTATGCGCTCGAAATTGAAGAAATATGATCATCAGAAAGGGGCACAGATAATGGAAAAAAATACACCCCCCTAAGCTAGTAGGATTGGCGGAGCGGGAGTGTGTAATTCAGAATTTTTATTTTTAATTCTGCATTGAATATCTTTGAAATTGCCCCAGCCCCTGTTCAAATCCTATCCGGGGACAAAACCGGGGACAGATTTGGTCCGGGGACAGTGTCCTCAATCCGGGGACTGTCCCTGGAAACCGGGGATGTCTGGTCACCCTACCCTGGGGGCCAATGGGAGCGCAATGCAACAGCGAACCAAATGCTTAGTTTGGTGCAGTATTTTAATACAGAATCCCACTTTGGTTTAAAAAAAAAAAAGGAGGTGCAAGAATAGCCCGCAAACCACCGCTATACTGCCCTCCACAATATGATCCACCATAGAATACTTTTCAGTGGGCAGAAAGCTCTGCCACCAATGTGAAAGAACCCTATAGGTGGTCTACGTGGGAATGTCCCTTTACTAATAAAAAAGAAGATTTAACATCTTCATGATGAATGCTGAGCAATTTTTTTTCCTTAAAATCTGCTGTATGTGTATGTATGTATATATATATATATATTGTGAGGGGGTTAACTCGGTAGCGGGTGTGTGTGACCCCCTGGTTGGGCTCCCCACACAAAAACAGGGCCAGCAGACGGAGGTTGTGGTTTTCAAAATCAAAAGGTGCGGTTTATTTCTCTATGTACAGTGACAAAAACACAGCAAAGCCAAAAAGAAACATAAACAAAATAAATCCTGGTCAGTTTGACCTCTGACTAAACATGCAGGTTTCCTAAACTAACAACTGGGATCAGCCTGGTGCTGTCCTAGTCCCTAAGTCCCTGGTTTAGTAAAAGTCCAAACAAATAGCCACACAGGCTTTGCCTCACCGCACAGGGGTTCACTCTCCCTAGACAGTCCACACAGGTCTGGGTCCAGGCATGAGCAAACACCTAATGAATCTGGGAGTTTTTATAGAGGCCTTAAACGAGCTGACAAGCTTCAGCTGGTCTCATCAACTCCCTGCCTGCACGACGCCCAGCCCTCTCTCTAGAGGTATGAGTCATCCATGAGCCCGCTAGCCTCAGCTGGGCTTCATCAACTCCCTAGTTGTATAAGTCGGCATAAAGCCTGAATCTGGGAGAAATATATCTACCCCCCTGGATGCAACCAGGTGACTTTACCTTCCTGCTGTCACATACCCCCCCCTCTTGTTTTAACCTTGGGGTTGGAACACCAGCAATCAGGCATTCATGTACTCGAGACAAAGCATCCACATTCCCCATTTGAACGCCAGGGCGATGCTTTACTGTGAAGTTGAATTCCTGTAGGGCCAGGAACCACCTATTCACTCTTCTATTTGTCTCCTTGTTTTGAGCCATCCACTTTAACGGAGCGTGATCCGTAACCATGTCAAAGTGCCTACCTAGCAGATAGTACCGAAGGGAATCTAGAGCCCACTTCACCGCTAAACACTCCTTTTCAACCGTGGCGTAATTTACCTCATGGGACTTCAACTTCCTGCTGAGGTAAATGACTGGGTGCTCTTCCCCGTTCCAGACCTGGGACAATACTGCTCCTAACCCCACATCTGACGCATCACTTTGTACGACAAAGTCTTTAGAGAAGTCGGGTGAGTACAACACTGGCTGGCTACATAAGGCTTGTTTCAAGAATTGGAATGCTGCCTCAGCCTCGGGGGTCCATTTAATCATGACCGACCCTTTCCCTTTCGTCAGGTTGGTTAGGGGCACAGCCTTAGAAGCAAAGTGGGGAATGAAGCGCCGATAATAACCCGCGATTCCCAGAAAGGCCCGTACCTGCTTCTTGCTGTTGGGACGTGGCCAACTCTGGATGGCCTCGACTTTGTTGAGTTGGGGTTTTATCACTCCCCTGCCAATGGTGTACCCAAGATATTTGGCCTCCTCCTGCCCAATGGTACACTTCTTGGGGTTAGCCGTAAACCCCGCTTCCCGGATAGAGTCTAGGACTGCTTGCACTTTTGGCAGATGTGAGGCCCAATCTGTGCTATGGACAATTACGTCATCCAGGTAAGCCGCAGCATACTTCCGATGGGGCCTCAGTATCTGGTCCATTTTCCGCTGGAATGTGTCCGGCGCATTCTGTAACCCGAACGGCATTCTCTTATATTGGAACGCCCCGTCTGGGGTTACAAATGCGGTTTTCTCTTTGGCCGACTTGGCCAGGGGAATTTGCCAATACCCTTTTGTGAGGTCAAGAGTCGTCATGTATCGGGCTGTTCCCAGCCGGTCGATCAACTCATCTATACGTGGCATGGGGTAGGTGTCAAATTTTGTAACTTTGTTCAACTGACGAAAATCGTTACAAAATCGCCAGCTCCCATCCGGTTTAGGCACCAACACAATGGGACTAGACCAATCACTTTGGGACTCCTCTATCACCCCTAAGTTCAGCATTTTCTGTACTTCCTCCCGTATTGCCTCCCGTCGGGCCTCTGGGATCCGATAGGGTTTTAACTTCACCCTTTCACCGGGCGGGGTAATAATATCATGCTCTACCCCAGATGTTTGTCCCGGCAGCTCAGAGAACACCTCCTTGTTGCGAAGCACAAACTCCTTAACCTCCTGTTGTTGGGGTTGTGACAAGGTGGCTGCTATTCCAACCTCCGGAATCACGCAACCAGTTTGAGCTGGTGACCAAGTTTCTGCGACTAGGGACTCTCTATCCCTCCAGGCTTTCAACAGATTAACGTGATATATCTGTTCGGGCTTTCGCCTTCCTGGTTGTCTGACCTTGTAATTCACTTCGCTCACTTTTTCCATTATCTCGTAGGGGCCTTGCCATTTGGCAAGGAATTTACTTTCAACCGTAGGGACAAGTACCAGTATCCTATCCCCCGGGGAAAAGGTACGGGTCTTGGCTCCACGGTTGTAGACTCTCTGCTGTGCTAACTGCGCTTGGGTCAAATGTTCCTTCACGATGGGCATTACCTGTGCAATTCGGTCTTGCATCAGGGCGACATGCTCAATCACACTCCTGTGGGGAGAACTCTCACTTTCCCAAGTTTCCTTGGCAATATCCAACAGCCCTCTTGGGTGTCTCCCATACAGTAACTCAAAGGGGGAGAATCCCGTAGAGGATTGGGGCACCTCCCTAATAGCAAACATCAAATAAGAAAGTAGACAGTCCCAATCCTTTCCATCTCTATCCACCACTTTCTTCAACATTTGTTTTAGGGTTTTGTTGAATCTTTCAACCAGCCCATCGGTTTGGGGGTGATACACAGATGTACGCAATTGCGTCACTTTGAACAATTTACACAGCTCTTTCATAACCCGGGACATAAAGGGTGTACCTTGGTCCGTAAGCAGTTCTTTACAAATACCCACCCGGCTAAAAACAAGAGATAGCTCTTTGGCTATGGTTTTGGCCGAGGTATTTCTGAGAGGGATCGCTTCTGGATAACGGGTGGCATAGTCCATTATAACCAATATGTACTGGTGCCCCCTAGCGGACTTGATTATAGGACCTACCAAATCCATTGCGATTCTCTCAAACGGGACCTCAATGATGGGTAGAGGGACCAGCGGGCTACGGAAATGTGGCATCGGGGCCGACCTCTGACACACAGGGCAGGAGGAACAATAATTTTCTATGTCCTTCATCACCCCAGGCCAATAGAATCTCTGTAATACCCTCTCTCGGGTTTTCTCTGTCCCCAGATGACCTCCAAGAATGTGCCCATGGGCCAACTCCAACACCAACTTCCTGTAAGGTTTGGGCACCACAAGCTGCTCAACGGTTTCTTCTGCCCTTTTTGCCACCCGATACAGTAGGTCCTTCTCTACGCTGAAGTATGGGTAAGTGCAGGTATTATCTGGGTTCACTAACTCGCCATCTATTTCCACTACGTTTTCCCGTGCCTTTATTAGGGCGGGGTCTTTTAACTGTTCTGTGGCAAAATTTTCCCTGTGAACCTCAAGATCAGAAAACTCCACAGACGGTAGGTTTTCGTCTGAGGAGGTGGGCTCCAGAGCTCCCACCCTCTCACTCTCTCCACCCTCACCCCTTGGAATCCTCTTATCCGCCCCTGGGGATGGTCTGGTCTTAGGGTGGAAAGTCCGAGAGTCTCTGGAAGAGGCCGTCAGGTTCTCTGTAGCCAAGTATCTCTCTACACGATCCACAAGTTTACCGGCCGTTTCTGGGTCTCCATGGCTTACCCACTTTTGAATGGCGGTAGGAAGAGCTCTCAAGAAACGATCCATCACAACACGTTCCACAATCTCCGGTGCGGACAAAGTCTCTGGCTGTAGCCACTTCCTGCTCAGGTGAATGAGATCATACATTTGAGACCTGGGGGGTTTTCCAAGCTGGAAAGTCCAGTTATGCACACGCTGAGCCCGGACAGCCAGGGTGACACCCAGCCTTGCCAATATTTCAGCTTTTAGCATCACATAGTCTTTTGCTTGGTCAGGCTCTAGGTCATAGTAAGCCTTCTGCGATTCACCAGTTAACAGAGGAGCCACCAGTCCAGCCCACTGCTCCTCAGGCCACTTTTCTCTTTCAGCAGTCCTTTCAAATGTGGTCAAAAATACCTCTGGATCATCCTCTCCAGTCATTTTTGTCAATAAACGACTCACCCCAAAGGACGCGGTATTAGTGGGACGGCTTTCCTTACTGGTCTGTGGACGTTGCTGCATTACTGCTTCCATTTGTTGTAGTCTCTGCTCTTGCTTCTGTAACAGGTCTATGAAGCGGGCCTCAGATTGCTGCTGGGCTTGTTGATGAGCTTGCTGCTGGGCTGCAAGGCTCCTTTGCAAACCTGCATTTGTCTGCTGTTGATTGGCATTTGCTAGAGCCAGCTGATTCAGTATCTCCTCCATGCTGGCTTAAAAAAAACTGCCACTGGTTCTCCACCAACTGTGAGGGGGTTAACTCGGTAGCGGGTGTGTGTGACCCCCTGGTTGGGCTCCCCACACAAAAACAGGGCCAGCAGACGGAGGTTGTGGTTTTCAAAATCAAAAGGTGCGGTTTATTTCTCTATGTACAGTGACAAAAACACAGCAAAGCCAAAAAGAAACATAAACAAAATAAATCCTGGTCAGTTTGACCTCTGACTAAACATGCAGGTTTCCTAAACTAACAACTGGGATCAGCCTGGTGCTGTCCTAGTCCCTAAGTCCCTGGTTTAGTAAAAGTCCAAACAAATAGCCACACAGGCTTTGCCTCACCGCACAGGGGTTCACTCTCCCTAGACAGTCCACACAGGTCTGGGTCCAGGCATGAGCAAACACCTAATGAATCTGGGAGTTTTTATAGAGGCCTTAAACGAGCTGACAAGCTTCAGCTGGTCTCATCAACTCCCTGCCTGCACGACGCCCAGCCCTCTCTCTAGAGGTATGAGTCATCCATGAGCCCACTAGCCTCAGCTGGGCTTCATCAACTCCCTAGTTGTATAAGTCGGCATAAAGCCTGAATCTGGGAGAAATATATCTACCCCCCTGGATGCAACCAGGTGACTTTACCTTCCTGCTGTCACAATATATATATATATATATTGTGACAGCAGGAAGGTAAAGTCACCTGGTTGCATCCAGGGGGGTAGATATATTTCGCCCAGATTCAGGCTTTACGCCGACTTATACAACTAGGTGGAGAGTTGTATAAGGCTAGTGGGCTCATGGATGACTCATACCTCTAGGGAGAGTGTGGGGCGTCGTACAGACAGGGAGTTGATGAGGCCAGCTGAAGCTTGTCAGCTCATTTAGGCCTCTATAAGAACTCCCAGCTTCATTAGATGTTAGCTCATGCCTGGAACCAGACCTGTGTGGACTGTCTAGGGAGAGTGAACCCCTGTGCGGTGAGACAAAGCCTGTGTGGCTATTTGCTTGGACATTTAAAACCAGGGACTTAGGGACTAGGACAGCACTAGGCTGATCCCAGTTGTTAGTTAGGAAACCTGTATGTTTAGTCAGAGGTCAAGTTGACCAGGATTTATTTTATTTATGTTTCTTTTGCTTTGCTGTGTTTTGTCACTGTAAATAGAAAATAAACCGCACCTTTTTGATTTTGAAAACCACAACCTCCGTTTGCTGGGCCTGTTTTTGTCTGGGGAGCCCATCCCGGGGGTCACACACACCCGCTGCCGAGCTAACCCCCTCACAGTTGGTGGAGAACCAGTGGCAGTTTTTTTTTAAGCCAGCATGGAGGAGATACTGAAACAGCTGGCTCTAGCAAATGCCAATCAACAGCAGACAAATGCAGGTTTGCAAAGGAGCCTTGCAGCCCAGCAGCAAGCTCATCAACAGAGCCTTGCAGCCCAGCAGCAAGCTCACCAACAGAGTCTGGAAGCTCAGCAACAAGCCCAGCAGCAATCTGAGGCCCGCTTCATAGACCTGTTACAGAAGCAAGAGCAGAGACTACAACAAATGGAAGCAGTAATGCAGCAACGTCCGCAGACCAGTGAGGAAAGCCGTCCCACTAATACTGCGTCCTTTGGGGTGAGTCGTTTATTGACAAAAATGACTGGAGAGGATGATCCAGAGGTATTTTTGACCACATTTGAAAGGACCGCTGAAAGAGAAAAGTGGCCTGAGGAGCAGTGGGCTGGACTGGTGGCTCCTCTGTTAACTGGTGAATCGCAGAAAGCTTACTATGACCTAGAGCCTAACCAAGCAAAAGACTATGTGATGCTAAAAGCTGAAATTTTGGCAAGGCTGGGTGTCACCCAGGCTGTCCGGGCTCAGCGTGTGCATAACTGGACTTTCCAGCTTGGAAAACCCCCCAGGTCTCAAATGTATGATCTCATTCACCTGAGCAGAAAGTGGCTACAGCCAGAGACTTTGTCCGCACCAAAGATTGTGGAACGTGTTGTAATGGATCGGTTTTTGAGAGCTCTTCCTACTGCCATCCAAAAGTGGGTAAGCCATGGAGACCCAGAGACGGCCGATGGTCTTGTGGATCGTGTGGAGAAATACTTGGCTACAGAGAACCTGACGGCCTCTTCCAGAGACACTCGGACTTTCCACCCTAAGACCAGACCATCCCCAGGGGCGGATAAGAGGATTCCAAGGGGTGAGGGTGGAGAGAGTGAGAGGGTGGGAGCTCTACCCCAAGTTTGGCGAGAACAGCCTGGGAAATCAGCGGCTCAAGAGGCGGCAAGAAGGATCGTTTGCTACCGCTGCCGGCAAGCGGGACATATTGCAGCCAATTGCCCGGTTGTGGAGGAACCCATGCAGTGTGACTTTCTGACGGGCAGACGTCAGTCGCTGTGTGCGACAGTCGCATGCACTGCCATTCGAGGAACTGAGAAACATTTATGCAAAATGTGTGTTAATGGTAGAAATGTTGTGGTATTGTTGGATTCAGGTAGCCTTGTGACCCTGATAAAGGCTGAGTTAGTTAAAACAGAGGTCTCTGGGAATAGCAAGGTAGCTGTTATTTGTGTGCATGGGGACACCCGAGAGTATCCAGTGACTACAGTGTGTTTCGAGACCCCCAAAGGTACCCTCTCTCATCCAGTGGGCTTAGTATCTCAGTTACCGCATGACGCCATTGTGGGAAGGGATTTTCTGAAGTTCTGGGAACTGTGGGATGATCCTGAGCCCCCCACTGGTGCCCCTATGTACCAGGAATGTGATAGGCAGAACTCCCCTGAGAGTGGTGAGGACTCTCCGGAATTTCCCTTATCAGTATTGGCAGGGGAGACTCAAGAAACTGGAGAGGAGCCCACCTCCTCAGACGAAAACCTACCGTCTGTGGAGTTTTCTGATCTTGAGGTTCACAGGGAAAACTTTGCCACAGAACAGTTGAAAGACCCCGCCCTAATAAAGGCACGGGAAAACGTAGTGAAAATAGATGGCGAGTTAGTGAACCCAGATAATACCTGCACTTACCCATACTTCAGCGTAGAGAAGGACCTACTGTATCGGGTGGCAAAAAGGGCAGAAGAAACCGTTGAGCAGCTTGTGGTGCCCAAACCTTACAGGAAGTTGGTGTTGGAGTTGGCCCATGGGCACATTCTTGGAGGTCATCTGGGGACAGAGAAAACCCGAGAGAGGGTATTACAGAGATTCTATTGGCCGGGGGTGATGAAGGACATAGAAAATTATTGTTCCTCCTGCCCTGTGTGTCAGAGGTCGGCCCCGATGCCACATTTCCGTAGCCCGCTGGTCCCTCTACCCATCATTGAGGTCCCGTTTGAGAGGATCGCCATGGATTTGGTAGGGCCTATAATCAAGTCCGCTAGGGGGCACCAGTACATATTAGTTATAATGGACTATGCCACCCGTTATCCAGAAGCGATCCCTCTCCGAAATACCTCGGCCAAAACCATAGCCAAAGAGCTATCTCTTGTGTTTAGCCGGGTGGGTATTTGTAAAGAACTGCTTACGGACCAAGGTACACCCTTTATGTCCCGGGTTATGAAGGAGCTGTGTAAATTGTTCAAAGTGACGCAATTACGTACATCTGTGTATCACCCCCAAACCGATGGGCTGGTTGAAAGATTCAACAAAACCCTAAAACAAATGTTGAAGAAAGTGGTGGATAGAGATGGAAAGGATTGTTACTGTCTACTTCCTTATCTGATGTTTGCTATTAGGGAGGTGCCCCAATCCTCTACGGGATTCTCCCCCTTTGAGTTACTGTATGGGAGACACCCAAGAGGGCTGTTGGATATTGCCAAGGAAACTTGGGAAAGTGAGAGTTCTCCCCACAGGAGTGTGATTGAGCATGTCGCCCTGATGCAAGACCGAATTGCACAGGTAATGCCCATCGTGAAGGAACATTTGGCCCAAGCGCAGTTAGCACAGCAGAGAGTGTACAACCGTGGAGCCAAGACCCGTACCTTTTCCCCGGGGGATAGGATACTGGTACTTGTCCCTACGGTTGAAAGTAAATTCCTTGCCAAATGGCAAGGCCCCTATGAGATAATGGAAAAAGTGAGCGAAGTGAATTACAAGGTCAGACAACCAGGAAGGCGAAAGCCCGAACAGATCTATCACGTTAATCTGTTGAAAGCCTGGAGGGATAGAGAGTCCCTAGTCGCAGACACTTGGTCACCAGCTCAAACTGGTTGCGTGATTCCTGAGGTTGGAATAGCAGCCACCTTGTCACAACCCCAACAACAGGAGGTTAAGGAGTTTGTGCTTCGCAACAAGGAGGTATTCTCTGAGCTGCCGGGACAAACATCTGGGGTAGAGCATGACATCATTACCCCGCCCGGTGAAAGGGTGAAGTTAAAACCCTATCGGATCCCAGAGGCCCGACGGGAGGCAATACGGGAGGAAGTACAGAAAATGCTGAACTTAGGGGTGATAGAGGAGTCCCAAAGTGATTGGTCTAGTCCCATTGTGTTGGTGCCTAAACCGGATGGGAGCTGGCGATTTTGTAACGATTTTCGTCAGTTGAACAAAGTTACAAAATTTGACACCTACCCCATGCCACGTATAGATGAGTTGATCGACCGGCTGGGAACAGCCCGATACATGACGACTCTGGACCTCACAAAAGGGTATTGGCAAATCCCCCTGGCCAAGTCGGCCAAAGAGAAAACCGCATTTGTAACCCCAGACGGGGCGTTCCAATATAAAAGAATGCCGTTCGGGTTACAGAATGCGCCGGCCACATTCCAGCGGAAAATGGACCAGATGCTGAGGCCCCATCGGAAGTATGCTGCGGCTTACCTGGATGACGTAATTGTCCATAGCACAGATTGGGCCTCACATCTGCCAAAAGTGCAAGCAGTCCTGGACTCTGTTCGGGAAGCGGGGTTTACGGCTAACCCCAAGAAGTGTACCATTGGGCAGGAGGAGGCCAAATATCTTGGGTACACCATTGGGAGGGGAGTAATAAAACCCCAACTCAACAAAGTCGAGGCCATCCAGAGTTGGTCACGTCCCAACAGCAAGAAGCAGGTACGAGCCTTTCTGGGAATCGCTGGGTATTATCGGCGATTCATTCCCCACTTTGCTTCTAAGGCTGTGCCCCTAACCAACCTGACGAAGGGGAAAGGGTCGGTCATGATTAAATGGACCCCCGAGGCTGAGGCAGCATTCCAATTCTTGAAACAAGCCTTATGTAGCCAGCCAGTGTTGTACTCACCCGACTTCTCTAAAGACTTTGTCGTACAAAGTGATGCGTCAGATGTGGGGTTAGGAGCAGTATTGTCCCAGGTCTGGAACGGGGAAGAGCACCCAGTCATTTACCTCAGCAGGAAGTTGAAGTCCCATGAGGTAAATTACGCCACCGTTGAAAAGGAGTGTTTAGCGGTGAAGTGGGCTCTAGATTCCCTTCGGTACTACCTGCTAGGTAGGCACTTTGACATGGTTACGGATCACGCTCCGTTAAAGTGGATGGCTCAAAACAAGGAAACAAATAGAAGAGTGAATAGGTGGTTCCTGGCCCTCCAGGAATTCAACTTCACAGTAAAGCATCGCCCTGGCGTTCAAATGGGGAATGTGGATGCTTTGTCTCGAGTACATGAATGCCTGATTGCTGGTGTTCCAACCCCGAGGTTAAAACAAGAGGGGGGGGGTATGTGACAGCAGGAAGGTAAAGTCACCTGGTTGCATCCAGGGGGGTAGATATATTTCGCCCAGATTCAGGCTTTACGCCGACTTATACAACTAGGTGGAGAGTTGTATAAGGCTAGTGGGCTCATGGATGACTCATACCTCTAGGGAGAGTGTGGGGCGTCGTACAGACAGGGAGTTGATGAGGCCAGCTGAAGCTTGTCAGCTCATTTAGGCCTCTATAAGAACTCCCAGCTTCATTAGATGTTAGCTCATGCCTGGAACCAGACCTGTGTGGACTGTCTAGGGAGAGTGAACCCCTGTGCGGTGAGACAAAGCCTGTGTGGCTATTTGCTTGGACATTTAAAACCAGGGACTTAGGGACTAGGACAGCACTAGGCTGATCCCAGTTGTTAGTTAGGAAACCTGTATGTTTAGTCAGAGGTCAAGTTGACCAGGATTTATTTTATTTATGTTTCTTTTGCTTTGCTGTGTTTTGTCACTGTAAATAGAAAATAAACCGCACCTTTTTGATTTTGAAAACCACAACCTCCGTTTGCTGGGCCTGTTTTTGTCTGGGGAGCCCATCCCGGGGGTCACACACACCCGCTGCCGAGCTAACCCCCTCACAGTTGGTGGAGAACCAGTGGCAGTTTTTTTTTAAGCCAGCATGGAGGAGATACTGAAACAGCTGGCTCTAGCAAATGCCAATCAACAGCAGACAAATGCAGGTTTGCAAAAGAACCTTGCAGCCCAGCAGCAAGCTCATCAACAGAGCCTTGCAGCCCAGCAGCAAGCTCACCAACAGAGTCTGGAAGCTCAGCAACAAGCCCAGCAGCAATCTGAGGCCCGCTTCATAGACCTGTTACAGAAGCAAGAGCAGAGACTACAACAAATGGAAGCAGTAATGCAGCAACGTCCGCAGACCAGTGAGGAAAGCCGTCCCACTAATACCGCGTCCTTTGGGGTGAGTCGTTTATTGACAAAAATGACTGGAGAGGATGATCCAGAGGTATTTTTGACCACATTTGAAAGGACCGCTGAAAGAGAAAAGTGGCCTGAGGAGCAGTGGGCTGGACTGGTGGCTCCTCTGTTAACTGGTGAATCGCAGAAAGCTTACTATGACCTAGAGCCTAACCAAGCAAAAGACTATGTGATGCTAAAAGCTGAAATTTTGGCAAGGCTGGGTGTCACCCAGGCTGTCCGGGCTCAGCGTGTGCATAACTGGACTTTCCAGCTTGGAAAACCCCCCAGGTCTCAAATGTATGATCTCATTCACCTGAGCAGAAAGTGGCTACAGCCAGAGACTTTGTCCGCACCAAAGATTGTGGAACGTGTTGTAATGGATCGGTTTTTGAGAGCTCTTCCTACTGCCATCCAAAAGTGGGTAAGCCATGGAGACCCAGAGACGGCCGATGGTCTTGTGGATCGTGTGGAGAAATACTTGGCTACAGAGAACCTGACGGCCTCTTCCAGAGACACTCGGACTTTCCACCCTAAGACCAGACCATCCCCAGGGGCGGATAAGAGGATTCCAAGGGGTGAGGGTGGAGAGAGTGAGAGGGTGGGAGCTCTACCCCAATTTAAAAAAAAAAGTTTACTCACTGCCACTTTTAGTTGAGCTGACCTTTCTTTACTATTTACAATTTCACTCATGCCAGATAGTAGAGCTTTGACTGTACTTCCAGTGCTGTGACTATGAGAACCACGATTCTCATAAACAGAAGTCATAGGGGGTTATTTACGAAGGGTAAATCCACTTTGCACTGCAAGTGCAAACTACAAGTGCAAAGTGCACTTGAAATCGCACTGAAAGTGCACTTGGAAGTGCAGTCGCTGTAAATCTGAGGGGGACATGCAAGGAAAATAAAAAAAACAGCATTTTAGCTTGTACATGATTGTATAATAAAATCAGCAGAGCTTCCCCTCATTTCAGATTTACCCCTCCGATTTACAGCGACTGCACTTCCAAGTGCATTTTCAGTGCAATTTCACTTGTAGTGCAAAGTGTATTTGCCTTTCGTAGGTAAACCCCATAGTGTCCTTTTATCCACCCCTTCTCTCCCCTTGATCTTTTACACAGGACACATTGGGGGTTATTTACGAAAGGCAAATCTGAGGGGTAGATCTGAAATGAGGGGAAGCTCTGCTGATTTTATTATCCAATCATGTGCAAGCTAAAATGCTGTTTTTTTTTTCTTGCATGTCCCCCTCGGATCTACAGCGACTGCACTTCCAAGTGCACTTTCAGTGCAATTTCAAGTGCACTTTGCACTTGTAGTTTGCACTTGTAGTGCAAAGTGGATTTGCCTTTCGTAAATAACCCCTATTGGGCTTTGTGAATGGTTCACTGTTTTAAAGTGGTCCTAAAGGCAGAATTTTGTTTTACCTGTAGTGCCCTGCTCCTATTGGGTAGGCGCTATTTGTAAATTTAGTTGTCTGAGCTGTAGTTTAGCTCAGAATAATTGTGTAAATTGCTGGTTTCTGTTTCAGTCCAGCTGTGCTGCGCATTTTTCCACTTGACTGTGGGTGTCGCTGTCACCACAGGTCAAGGTTGGAAATGCAGCAGGCTGGATGTATTGAGTACCTCTTGCCCAGAAACCTGAACCTCCCCTAACCCTCCATCCCTCTAATTGACATTTCTTTAATAAAACCATTGGAAAATGTGTTGGTGCTGACATCTGTGAAAAACTTCAATGGAACCCCTATGACGGATATGGTGGAACAGACAGGTAACGGCATGACCCCAAAAAAATATAACCAGCAGCTCCTACGGGGGTAGTGCTACATACCTTAATGCATTCTATGCATTAAGGTAAAAAACCTTCTGCATGCAGCTCCCCTACAGCCCCCTAAATACTTACCAGAGCCTGATCTCAATCCAGTGCTGTGCACAAGAGCAGCGGCTCTCTTAGCTCTCTCTCCTCATTGAAGAGAGCGGCAGTAGCAGGAGCCATGGCTCTTACTGCTGTCAATGACAATCAGTAAAAAGTAGAGGTGGCGGGTCAATCCACGCTGTATGCGTCAATGGACACACCGCATCGGCTCGGGAGCGAGCACTGACGAGTGCCCCATAGAAATTGGCTTGCTATGGGGGCACTTGTCAGGTGGAAAGAGGACAGGAGCGCTGGCAGGGAACCACAGAAGAAGAAGATTGGGGCCATTGCACAGAGCAGGTAAGTATGACATGTGTGTTATTTAAAAAAATAAAAATAAAATTGTGCTTTTAGAATCATTTAAAAAGACTAAAGCCTCGTACACATGACCGAGTTTCTCGTCGTAAAAAACACGTCGTTTTTTTCGACGAGATTCTTGTTAACCTTGACGAGTTTCTCGTCAAGCTTTCCATGCGTACACACTGACATTTCCCAATTTCCTCGTTGTTCTCCGCGGTCACGTCCAGCACGTACGACGGCACTATAAAGGGGAAGATCGATTTCCTTGGCACCACCCCTTGGGCTGCTTTTGCTGATCTCGTGTTACCGCGTGTGAAGTAAAAGTTTGGGAAGAGACGATTCGCGCTTTTCAGTCTTTGTGCTTTTCAGTTCGTTTTCTGAGGTTCAGTTTGTGCTTGTGGGTAGGGATGAGCTCGGTGTTCGAGTCGAACATACGTTCGACTCGAACATCGGCTGTTCGATCGTTCAACGAAGATCGAACGATTTGGGCCGTTCGCGCCTAATTCGAGTGACGCGAACGGCCCACAATGCACTACGCCATCGCAGTGTCATCCAGGCGCTGTGATTGGCCAAGCATGCACTGTGACCCCGCATGCTTGGCCAATCACAGCGCCGGCAGCGAGGAGAGCAATGATTGGCCACAGGCAGGATGCCTGTGGCCAATTATTGCTGAGGGTGTTTAGTACACGCCCCACACTATAAAAGGCCGCCAGCACGGCGGCCTAGTGTAGTGTGTTCCGGAGCAGGGAAAGAGAAGCATAGGCAGGGACAGTGACATTTTTTTTTCTTGCTTAACCTGGATTCCTTTAGTTTAGGGAAAGAGAAGGATAGGTAGGGAGAGTGTCAGTGTGTTTTACTGTGCGAATCCTTGTTTCTAGGGACAGGGAAGGACAGTGAGGGAAATTCTCCTTGTGCTATAGTGTGCTAAAGCATTGATCATCAACCATCTTTAAAAAATCATTTTTTCTAGGGACAGAAAACTATAGGTAGGGAGAGTGTCAGTGTGTTTTACTGTGATAATCCTTGTTTCTAGGGACAGGGAAGGACAGTGAGGGAAATTCTCCTTGTGCTATAGTGTGCTAAAGCATTGATCATCAACCATCTTTAAAAAAACATTTTTTCTAGGGACAGAAAACTATAGGTAGGGAGAGTGTCAGTGTGTTTTACTGTGCTAATCCTTGTTTCTAGGGACAGCGAAGGACAGTGAGGGAAATTCTCCTTGTGCTATAGTGTGCTAAAGCATTGATCATCAACCATCTTTAAAAAAAACATTTTTTCTAGGGACAGAAAACTATAGGTAGGGAGAGTGTCAGTTTCTTTCACTGTGATAATCCTTGTTTCTAGGGACAGGGAAGGACAGTGAGGGAAATTCTCCTTGTGCTATACTGTGCTAAAGCATTGATCATCAACCATCTTTAAAAAAAACATTTTTTCTAGGGACAGAAAACTATAGGTAGGAAGAGTGTCAGTTTCTTTTACTGTGCTAATCCTTGTTTATAGAGACAGGGAAGGACAGTGAGGGAAATTCTCCTTGTGCTATAGTGTGCTAAAGCATTGATCATCAACCATCTTTAAAAAAACATTTTTTCTAGGGACAGAAAACTATAGGTAGGGAGAGTGTCAGTTTCTTTCACTGTGATAATCCTTGTTTCTAGGGACAGGGAAGGACAGTGAGGGAAATTCTCCTTGTGCTATACTGTGCTAAAGCATTGATCATCAACCATCTTTAAAAAAACATTTTTTCTAGGGACAGAAAACTATAGGTAGGAAGAGTGTCAGTTTCTTTTACTGTGCTAATCCTTGTTTCTAGGGACAGGGAAGGACAGTGAGGGAAATTCTCCTTGTGCTATAGTGTGCTAAAGCATTGATCATCAACCATCTTTAAAAAAACATTTTTTCTAGGGACAGAAAACTATTGGTAGGGAGAGTGTCAGTTTCTTTCACTGTGATAATCCTTGTTTCTAGGGACAGGGAAGGACAGTGAGGGAAATTCTCCTTGTGCTATACTGTGCTAAAGCATTGATCATCAACCATCTTTAAAAAAACATTTTTTCTAGGGACAGAAAACTATAGGTAGGGAGAGTGTCAGTTTCTTTCACTGTGATAATCCTTGTTTCTAGGGACAGGGAAGGACAGTGAGGAAAATTTTCCTTGTGCTATAGTGTGCTAAAGCATTGATCATCAACCATCTTTAAAAAAACATTTTTTCTAGGGACAGAAAACTATAGGTAGGAAGAGTGTCAGTTTCTTTCACTGTGATAATCCTTGTTTCTAGGGACAGGGAAGGACAGTGAGGGAAATTCTCCTTGTGCTATAGTGTGCTAAAGCATTGATCATCAACCATCTTTAAAAAAACATTTTTTCTAGGGACAGAAAACTATAGGTAGGAAGAGTGTCAGTTTCTTTCACTGTGATAATCCTTGTTTCTAGGGACAGGGAAGGACAGTGAGGGAAATTATCCTTGTGCTATAGTGTGCTAAAGCATTGATCATCAACCGTCTTTAAAAAAACATTTTTTCTAGGGACAGAAAACTATAGGTAGGAAGAGTGTCAGTTTCTTTCACTGTGATAATCCTTGTTTCTAGGGACAGGGAAGGACAGTGAGGGAAATTCTACTTGTGCTATAGTGTGCTAAAGCATTGATCAAAAACCATCTTTAAAAAAACATTTTTTCTAGGGACAGAAAACTATAGGTAGGGAGAGTGTCAGTTTATTTCACTGTGTTAATCCTTGTTTCTAGGGACAGGGAAGGACAGTGAGGGAAATTCTCCTTGTGCTATAGTGTGCTAAAGCATTGATCATCAACCATCTTTAAAAAAACATTTTTTCTAGGGACAGAAAACTATAGGTAGGAAGAGTGTCAGTTTCTTTCACTGTGATAATCCTTGTTTCTAGGGACAGGGAAGGACAGTGAGGGAAATTCTCCTTGTGCTATAGTGTGCTAAAGCATTGATCATCAACCGTCTTTAAAAAAACATTTTTTCTAGGGACAGAAAACTATAGGTAGGAAGAGTGTCAGTTTCTTTCACTGTGATAATCCTTGTTTCTAGGGACAGGGAAGGACAGTGAGGGAAATTCTCCTTGTGCTATAGTGTGCTAAAGCATTGATCATCAACCATCTTTAAAAAAACATTTTTTCTAGGGACAGAAAACTATAGGTAGGGAGAGTGTCAGTTTCTTTCACTGTGTTAATCCTTGTTTCTAGGGACAGGGAAGGACAGTGAGGGAAATTCTCTTTTGTGCTATAGTGTGCTAAAGCATTGATCATCAACCATCTTTAAAAAAACATTTTTTCTAGGGACAGAAAACTATAGGTAGGGAGAGTGTCAGTTTCTTTCACTGTGATAATCCTTGTTTCTAGGGACAGGGAAGGACAGTGAGGGAAATTCTCCTTGTGCTATACTGTGCTAAAGCATTGATCATCAACCATCTTTAAAAAAACATTTTTTCTAGGGACAGAAAACTATAGGTAGGAAGAGTGTCAGTTTCTTTCACTGTGATAATCCTTGTTTCTAGGGACAGGGAAGGACAGTGAGGGAAATTCTACTTGTGCTATAGTGTGCTAAAGCATTGATCATCAACCATCTTTAAAAAAACATTTTTTCTAGAGACAGAAAACAATAGGTAGGGAGAGTGTCAGTTTCTTTCACTGTGTTAATCCTTGTTTCTAGGGACAGGGAAGGACAGTGAGGGAAATTCTCCTTGTGCTATAGTGTGCTAAAGCATTGATCATCAACCATCTTTAAAAAAACATTTTTTCTAGGGACAGAAAACTATAGGTAGGGAGAGTGTCAGTTTCTTTCACTGTGATAATCCTTGTTTCTAGGGACAGGGAAGGACAGTGAGGGAAATTCTCCTTGTGCTATAGTGTGCTAAAGCATTGATCATCAACCGTCTTTAAAAAAACATTTTTTCTAGGGACAGAAAACTATAGGTAGGAAGAGTGTCAGTTTCTTTCACTGTGTTAATCCTTGTTTCTAGGGACAGGGAAGGACAGTGAGGGAAATTCTCCTTGTGCTATAGTGTGCTAAAGCATTGATCATCAACCATCTTTAAAAAAACATTTTTTCTAGGGACAGAAAACTATAGGTAGGGAGAGTGTCAGTTTCTTTCACTGTGATAATCCTTGTTTCTAGGGACAGGGAAGGACAGTGAGGGAAATTCTCCTTGTGCTATAGTGTGCTAAAGCATTGATCATCAACCGTCTTTAAAAAAACATTTTTTCTAGGGACAGAAAACTATAGGTAGGAAGAGTGTCAGTTTCTTTCACTGTGATAATCCTTGTTTCTAGGGACAGGGAAGGACAGTGAGGGAAATTCTCCTTGTGCTATACTGTGCTAAAGCATTGATCATCAACCATCTTTAAAAAAACATTTTTTCTAGGGACAGAAAACTATAGGTAGGGAGAGTGTCAGTTTCTTTCACTGTGATAATCCTTGTTTCTAGGGACAGGGAAGGACAGTGAGGGAAATTCTCCTTGTGCTATAGTGTGCTAAAGCATTGATCATCAACCATCTTTAAAAAAACATTTTTTCTAGGGACAGAAAACTATAGGTAGGAAGAGTGTCAGTTTCTTTCACTGTGATAATCCTTGTTTCTAGGGACAGGGAAGGACAGTGAGGGAAATTCTCCTTGTGCTATAGTGTGCTAAAGCATTGATCATCAACCATCTTTAAAAAAACATTTTTTCTAGGGACAGAAAACTATAGGTAGGAAGAGTGTCAGTTTCTTTCACTGTGATAATCCTTGTTTCTAGGGACAGGGAAGGACAGTGAGGGAAATTCTCCTTGTGCTATAGTGTGCTAAAGCATTGATCATCAACCATCTTTAAAAAAACATTTTTTCTAGGGACAGAAAACTATAGGTAGGAAGAGTGTCAGTTTCTTTCACTGTGATAATCCTTGTTTCTAGGGACAGGGAAGGACAGTGAGGGAAATTCTCCTTGTGCTATAGTGTGCTAAAGCATTGATCATCAACCGTCTTTAAAAAAACATTTTTTCTAGGGACAGAAAACTATAGGTAGGAAGAGTGTCAGTTTCTTTCACTGTGATAATCCTTGTTTCTAGGGACAGGGAAGGACAGTGAGGGAAATTCTACTTGTGCTATAGTGTGCTAAAGCATTGATCATCAACCATCTTTTAAAAAAAAAAATTCTAGGGACAGAAAACTATAGGTAGGGAGAGTGTCAGTTTCTTTCACTGTGTTAATCCTTGTTTCTAGGGACAGGGAAGGACAGTGAGGGAAATTCTCCTTGTGCTATACTGTGCTAAAGCATTGATCATCAACCATCTTTAAAAAAACATTTTTTCTAGGGACAGAAAACTATAGGTAGGAAGAGTGTCAGTTTCTTTCACTGTGATAATCCTTGTTTCTAGGGACAGGGAAGGACAGTGAGGGAAATTCTACTTGTGCTATAGTGTGCTAAAGCATTGATCATCAACCATCTTTAAAAAAACATTTTTTCTAGGGACAGAAAACTATAGGTAGGGAGAGTGTCAGTTTCTTTCACTGTGTTAATCCTTGTTTCTAGGGACAGGGAAGGACAGTGAGGGAAATTCTCCTTGTGCTATAGTGTGCTAAAGCATTGATCATCAACCATCTTTAAAAAAACATTTTTTCTAGGGACAGAAAACTATAGGTAGGGAGAGTGTCAGTTTCTTTCACTGTGATAATCCTTGTTTCTAGGGACAGGGAAGGACAGTGAGGGAAATTCTCCTTGTGCTATAGTGTGCTAAAGCATTGATCATCAACCATCTTTAAAAAAACATTTTTTCTAGGGACAGAAAACTATAGGTAGGAAGAGTGTCAGTTTCTTTCACTGTGATAATCCTTGTTTCTAGGGACAGGGAAGGACAGTGAGGGAAATTTTCCTTGTGCTATAGTGTGCTAAAGCATTGATCATCAACCATCTTTAAAAAAACATTTTTTCTAGGGACAGAAAACTATAGGTAGGAAGAGTGTCAGTTTCTTTCACTGTGATAATCCTTGTTTCTAGGGACAGGGAAGGACAGTGAGGGAAATTCTCCTTGTGCTATAGTGTGCTAAAGCATTGATCATCAACCATCTTTGAAATCCTTGTTTTTTGGACAGTCAGGGAAATTGTCGTTGTGCTATTCTGTGCGAAAGCAATCATCCTCAACCATATTTAGAAATCCTTAAGTAAAGGGACAGAGAAGGACACCTGAAGGTAGCCCTTATTGCTTTTTTCCCATCTCCCTGCAGGCCATCTATTAGAATGTCTGGAAGGCAAACAAGGAGAGGCAGACAGTCAGGAGGCAATAAAAGAGGGCAAGCAGGCTCTGTGTCTGGGGGCAACAGTGCTGGTCGTGGACGCGGTGCATTGTCATCAGCACATGGCCATGGGACACGCTTGTCCTTCTTTTCGGCAGCTGGACATGTTGAGCCACATCATGCCGAAGACTTGGTAGAGTGGATGACCAAGCCCTCCTCCTCCTCCTCATCCTCTCTCACCCAGGCTCAGGGTACTGGCAAAGCAGCTGCCAAAGCGTCCTCTTCCCTGGTATCAATGTCAGACTCATCATCAGTCACTCCTTCCCTAGACCCACCATGTCCTCCTCCTGAGGAGTCCCCCAAACTGTTTGAGCACAGTGTTGGGTACATGCTCCAGGAGGATGCCCAGCGTTTCGAAGGGTCTGATGATGAAACCCAGCTACAGGAAGGCAGTAGCGTGAGAGCAGACAGAGGGGATGCTCAAGAAGGACACCAATCTGGCAGTCATGTTCCAGCAGCTGCAGCATACTGCCAGATTGGCTCCAGTGATGAGGAGGGAGGGGATGATGAGGTCACTGACTCCACGTGGGTGCCTAATAGGAGAGAGGAGGAGGAGGAGGATGAGGAGGAGGCACATCTCCAACGAGGCAGGATGCCCTTTGGTGGCCAGCGTAAGGGCAGTACACCGACGGAATCACACCGCAGAGCTCCGCCTGTGCAGGGCGCTGCCTCTGCCCGTCATTCCAAAAGTTCTTTGGTGTGGGCCTTTTTTGAGGCTAGTGCATCAGATCGCACAGCTGCTGTTTGCAACATATGTCTCAAGCGTATATCGCGTGGCCAAAACATCAGCCGCTTGGATACCACATGCCTGACCAGACATATGTTGACCTGCCATGCAGCTCGTTGGCAAGCCTACCTCAAAGACCCACACCAAAGAACAAAGCGGACCTCTCCTTGCACCGCATCAGCTGGGATCTCCAACCCCACTATAACTTCAGTCCTCTCTGAAACATGCACTGAGTGGAATGAAGGTGTAGAATTAGGTGTGTCACAGCCAAGTAGTTGCGGCCACTCTGCTAGCAGTACACCGACGTCCGATTCTAGCAGGCAAATTTCCCTGCCCCAGCTGCTGGACCGTCGAAAGAAGTTCACTCCCAGCCATCCACATGCCCAGCGGTTGAATGCTAGCTTGGCTAAATTGCTAGCGCTTCAACTGCTGCCTTTTCAGTTGGTAGACTCGGCCCCCTTCCGTGAGTTTGTGCAATGTGCGGTTCCTCAGTGGCAGGTTCCCAAACGCCACTTTTTCTCACGGAAGGCTATTCCGGCTCTCTACCGGCATGTGGAAGGCAATGTCTTGGCCTCGCTGGACAGGGCGGTCAGCGGTAAGGTGCATATTACCGCTGACTCATGGTCCAGCAGGCATGGACAGGGACGTTACCTTTCTTTCACGGCCCATTGGGTCACTCTTTTGGCAGCTGGGAAGGATGCAGGACAAGGTGCAGTAGTGTTGGAGGTTGTTCCACCGCCACGCCTCCAAAATGCTACTACTGGTTGTGACACACCTCTCTCCTCCACCCCCTCCTCTTCTTCTTCCTCCATGGCCTCTTCCTGTGCTTTGTCCTCTGAACCAGCGGTGCTCCATAGCCGTTCAAGGGGCTACGCAAGTACGCAGGCAAAAAGATGCCATGCAGTGCTTGCGCTGGTGTGTTTGGGGGACAGAAGCCACACTGGGGCAGAGGTCCTGTCTGCTCTGCAGGGCCAGGCCGAGAGGTGGTTGACGCCACGCCAGCTTAAGCCAGGAATGGTGGTTTGCGACAATGGCACCAACCTCCTCTCCGCCCTCCGACAGGGACAACTGACCCATGTGCCCTGTGTGGCTCACGTCCTTAACCTGGTGGTGCAGCGGTTCTTGGGCAGGTACCCGGGCTTACAGGATGTCCTGAGGCAGGCCAGGAAAGTCTGTGTGCATTTCCGCAGATCTTATAATGCCAGTGCTCGCCTGGCTGAGCTGCAAAAGGAGTTGAACCTGCCCAAGAACCGCCTTATATGTGACATGCCCACCAGGTGGAACTCAACGTTGGCCATGCTGCAGCGGCTGCACACGCAGCAGAGGGCCATCAATGAGTACCTGTGCGACTACGGCACCAGGACAGGGTCAGGGGAGCTTGTTTTTTTTTCTCCACGCCAGTGGGGCATGATCAGGGATGCATGCACTGTCCTGGCACCATTTGAGGAGGCCACGAGGATGGTGAGCAGTGACAGTGCATGCATCAGTGACACTGTACCTCTTGTCCACCTGTTGGAGCACACGCTGCGTGGAATAATGGACAGGGCACTTGAGGCAGAACAGAGGCAGGAAGAGGAGGACTTCCTTGCCTCTCAAGGCCCCCTTTACCCAGACAGTGTTCCTTCTGTCCCACCCATTGCACAGGAAGAGGAGGAGGAGGAGGAGGAGGAGGATTGTGTCAGCATGGAGGTGGAGGCTGGCACTCAGCATCATCAGCAGCAGTCCTTTAGGGATGATTTACAGTCCCAAGAACCCAGTGGACTTGTACGTGGCTGGGAGGAGGTGGCTGCGGATCATGTCGTCCTTAGTGACCCAGAGGACTCCGGACCGAATGCCTCAGCAAACCTATGCTGCATGGCCTCCCTGATCCTGCAAAGTCTGCGGAAGGATCCTCGTATTCTTTGGATCAAGGAGAGGGACCATTACTGGCTGGCCACTCTCCTTGATCCACGGTACAAGGGTAAGGTTGCGGACCTTATGTTACCGTCGCAGAGGGAGCAGAGGATGAGACAACTTCGGGAGGCCTTGCAGAAAGGTCTGTGCAACGCGTTCCCAGAGACTGGGAGGTTACAAACTCCTGGTCCTGGACAACGAGTTGCTGAGGCTTCGGCCAGTCAAAGAAGGAGCGGTGGGGAAGGTGGCCGTCTGACCGATGCGTTCAGACAATTCTTTAGTCCGCAGCCCCAAAGTATGATCGGTTCCAGCAACCATCGCCAGCGTCTGATAAACATGGTGCAGGAATATCTAGGGGCAAGGTCAGACTTGGACACCTTCCCCACCGAAAATCCTCTGGCTTACTGGGTCTTGAGGATGGATCACTGGCCAGAGCTTGCACAGTATGCAATTGAGCTACTGGCCTGTCCTGCATCCAGCGTTCTTTCGGAACGCACGTTCAGTGCTGCTGGAGGATTTGTCACGGATCACAGGGTGCGCCTGTCCACCGACTCGGTTGATCGACTGACTTTCATCAAGATGAACCAGTCTTGGATCACCACCAGCTACCACACACCTGATGCTGATATAACAGACTAATTGATTTTAACATGTCACATCCCTTCAAGACTGATGCTGATGCTGAGTGCCTGTGCTGTTATGTTGACTGGCTATCCTCCTCCTCCGAGTCCTCAATGATACGATTGATGATGATAGCTTGGAAGATCATTTTTGTTTATGGGTGCCGCCACCAGTGGCTAAGGCCCAATTTTTCAGCCCCTGTTTAACAGGGGCGTGTAATTACAATTTTTTTAGCAATAATTTGCCATAGGGCTCATTGCTGTGCTCCAAGTACAGTATCTGTGAGGGGTTGGAGTGTTGTGCCACCAGTGCCTAAGGCCCAATTTTTCAGCCCCTGTTTAACAGGGGCGTGTCATTACAATTTTTGAAGCAATACTTTGCAACAGGGCTCATTGCTGTGCTCCAAGTACAGTATCTGTGAGGGGTTGTAGTGTTGTGCCACCATTGCCTAAGGCCCAATTTTTCAGCCCCTGTTCAACAGGGGCATGTAATTACAATTCTTGATCTAATAATTCACAGCAGGGCCCATTGCTGCACCCACCAAGAGTAACTCTGAGGGCTTACAGTGTTGTGGCAACGCCACCACCACCACCACCACGAAAGGCCCAATTTTTCAGCCCCTGTTCAAAAGGGGCATGTAATTACAATTCTTGATCTAATAATTCACAGCAGGGCCCATTCCTGCACCCACCAAGAGTAACTCTGAGGGCTTACAGTGTTGTGGCAACACCACCACCACCACCACCACCACCACGAAAGGCCCAATTTTTCAGCCCCTGTTCAACAGGGGCATGCAATTACAATTCTTGATCTAATAATTCACAGCAGGGCCCATTGCTGCACCCACCAAGAGTAACTGTCAGGGCTTACAGTGTTGTGGCACCAGCACCACCATCAAAGGCCCAATTTTTACTACCACTGTTCAACAATTATATGTAAGATATAATAGTTGACAGCAGGGCGTTCCAGCACCAACCAAGAGTAACTGTGAGTGCTTACAGTGTTGTGCCAACACCAACAACTAAGGGGCCTATTTCTGCAGAGTATATACGGCAGGTCCCTACTTTCAAACATCCAACTTACAAACGACTCCTACTTGCAAACGCAAGAAGACAACAGGAAGTGAGAGGAAATCTACCCCTTGGAAGGAAAATTCTCTCCTGTAAGAATTAATATGGGAGAAAGGTGTCTCCTCTGTACTGATGCTTTATCACCAATCCTTGTTTCAAGAAAAACACCACATTTCAAAAACAGTTGTCATTGGGACGGAAAGTGAGGTGAAATGTTCTGAACAGGGGCACAGACAGCAAAACTAATGTTACAGGGGTGATAACCCTTACCTATGTTTTCCAAAAAGTTTAAAAATAGATTTTTGGGCTGGAGCTACACTTAAACAATGTACCTGTTCAAAATTACAAACAGATTCTACATAAGAACAAACCTACAGTCCCTGTCTTGTATGCACCGCCTGTATACGGCTGTTCAGAGTATATAGGGCCTTTTTTATTTTATGTGCGGGGTTCCCCTTAATATCCATACAAGACCCAAAGGGGCTGGTAATGGGCTGGGGTAGGGGGGGGGGGGTCATGGGGTAGCTATGCCATTTTTCTTAAAGATTTTCATCCATATTACCGGGACCAGACATTACATTAAAGCCGCAAGCAGTTTTAAATGGCTTTTTTTTCATTTAGAAGTGTCATTTTGTGCAGGGACAGTTCTAAACACGGGAAACACGTGGCACTTCACAGGCATACTTTAGACACCCCCCAGGTACGATATTTAAAGGAATATTTGACTTTTTTTTTTCACTTTATGCATCATTAAAATGACTGCTCCCGAAAAACGACCGTTTTCAAAACTTCTTTTTGCATTGATACATGTCCCCTGGTGCAGAACCCGGGTTCCCAAACCCTTTTTAGGACAATAACATGCATAATAGTCGTTATAATTAGCACTTTAGAATTCGAACGTTCGCATCCATTGTATTTAATAGGGTTCTAATGTTCGTACGAACTTTCGGTCCGTTCGCGGGTTCTGGTGCGAACCGAACCCGGGGGTGTTCGGCTCATCACTACTTGTGGGTTCGTATCTTGTCTTTCAGGGCGTCTAGGCAGGTCGTATCTGTTTTACAGTGCGTTCTTGCCTGTTCGTTTCTGATTTTCAGTTCGTTATTCATAGGCCTTGCTGTTCTAAAGTGCGTTCTGTTCTGTACGTTCTGATAAGACGACCGTTTCCTAGCCATGTCGCCTGGACGTTCTCGTCGTCGAGTTCGTGCTGTGCGTGCGCTTGGTGTTGGTCTGCTTGTTTTGGACCAAGACCAGTCCATGAACGGTGTGAGGAGGAGTTCATGGACCAAGAATTGGTTGCTCCAGCGGGACCAATTCTGCCATATGCCTCTGCTGCGGGAGATCGTCGAGAATAATCCTGAGGACTACAGGAATTTTCTGCGGATGTCTGACCCCGTTTTTCAGGAACTGTTGGCTTTGGTGTCCCCCTACATTACCAGGAAGGACACCGTTATGCGGGAAGCCATCAGTGCTGAGCAGAGGCTCATCGCCACGTTACGTTACCTGGCGACAGGGAGAAGTCTGCAGGACTTGAAGTTCATGACAGGCATCTCCCCCCAGGCTCTGGGCCTCATAATCCCAGACACCTGTTCTGCCATTAGACAAGTCCTGCAGGAGGACTATATTAGGGTAAGTTTTCTCCTTTAACATCACATTTTATGTATTACATGTATGCTAATGTATTGTATTTCTTTCATCCTTCCCTAATTACCATAAATGTAATACGCTGAGAATGTCCCCATGCATGCTGGAAGCTTTAGATTGCCCCTTTTTTCTCCTCCATGCATATTTCCCTTCACTAACCTTTCCAGCAGGGGCGCCTGGTGCTCAAAATGTTTGGGGGTCCAACCCCAATTAAGGAACTAAACTTCCTCCTTTTTTGCGACTGTGCCTATTAAACGCCCCCAGTTGCCCCCTCCAATGCAGCCATTTTGTTCCCTCCAATGCAGCCATTTTCCCCCCAGCCCTGCACTTACCTTCTTGTGGTCAGCGCCATCCTTCTTCTGTCCTTGATGTCGCATCAGCCAATCATGTTACCATTAAACAGACTTGGTGAACATGATTGGCAGAGCAGCCTGTCAGTGTTTACCCAAGGAATGTCCCCCCCCCCCCCCCCCCGCGTCACCTATTTAACTTTTATGAAGCCAATTACATCCCTCAGGCTGTAATGTGCAAGCCTATTTGCCTCCCTGTTTCTGATATGCAATTTTCACCCCATAAATGCTGCAGTTATTCATATGTTGGTCGCTTAACAGGGGGCCATCCACCTGAATAGTGGGCGGCATTGACAATACATAGGTTAATGAATGCAAGGCATGAACCGATGTATTGTTCGGAGTGACGGGCACAGGAGAGAGGGGACAGTGCTCCAGCGCCCACTCTGGACGCACCGCCACTCCAATGCTATCCTGTGGCCAAACACATCTACCCCCCCCCCCCAAAATATTTTTTTAATGGACCATCAGAGGGGGTGATGAATATGAAACATGAGCCTTCCATTATACTTCTTAAAAACACATTAATAAACTGAGAATTTGATTGATGTTGGCCTCTAATGTTTTTTCTTATAATCTCCTTGTAATGTAATATTTTAAAATTCTAATTTTCTTTCATCTTGTTTGACTCCCCAGCTTCCTTCCAGGAATGGCAGACTGTGGCAATCGGAGTTTGCCACGCGGTGGGACTTCCCTATCTGCGGTGGTGCCATAGACGGGAAGCACGTCCGCATCGTGCCGCCACCCCGTTCTGGGTCCTACTACTTCAATTACAAGGGGTTTCATTGTGCTGATGGCGGTGGTGTCAGCACGGTATGAATTCCTCTATGTTGATGTAGGGAAGAATGGCTGGATGTCCGATGGGGGATCCTTCATCCAGACAGAGTTTGCCCTCCGTCTCCAGAGTGACGACCTTGCATTGCCACCGGATGCAGGGAATGTTGAAGGACTCCCCTTTGTTTTTTTGGCTGATGAAGCCTTCGGACTTGGACCGCATCTTATGAGGCCATTTCCTCAGAGGACCCTGACCCCAGAGAAGAGGGTGTTCAATTACCGGCTGGCCAGGGGCCGAAGAGTCGTTGAAAATGCCTTCGGCATAATGGCCAGCCGGTTCCGCATTTTTATGACTTCCATCCACTTGGCGGACTGCAAAATAAACTATGTAGTTTTATGCTGCTGTGTGCTACACAACTTTCTCAGCAGAAAATCCACTTCTTATATGGCCACAGTATTGCCTGAGGCTGGACTTTCATCTGCAAATCCCCTGCCGGGCCTTGAATCTGCCCATCCTGGCTTGCCCCCCCAAAATGCCCGTGAGGTTCGGGAGAAATATATGCAATATTTCACGGGTAGGGGGGCAATTTCTATGCCAGGCTATGCCTAAAGATTCATGGAGAACGAGCTAAATAAAAATCTGATTTAAACTTTTAACTTTTGTTTGTTTCCTGTCTCCTAGTTTGTCTTAGTGCATTTGTAGTGCCAAGTGTATTTTCCTTTAGTAAATAACAACCATTTCACTATGTAACCTTAAAAAAAACACAAATAAGGTTAGAGCGTATTGAAAAAAAGAAGCTACACGTTGTTTGTGTTCAAACATTTTACTCTGTGCACATTCACACACATGTTTTTTTTTTTTTTTTTTTGCCTGGCCACAAACCGCCAATTCTTTTCTTAGGAAAATACAAAAACAACAGTTGCATTCCAAAAAGTACAACATTGGTTATCTCTGAGCAATCTGAGACATTCACTTACACAAACTATGTCTCTATGTGCCCGTCCTAATATGGGGTCTTGCCACCCCTTGCCCAGCCAAAAATTAAATATGCACACATTTTGTAGTAATTTTCAATAGGGATTTTAGACTCCTGATCCCTATTGTCAACATGTGCTATCTGCCATCAGGGGTGATCAATGGACGTGTTTTGGGGGTGCAACCCCTTCCTCAGTTCACCTACTTTAGATACGAGGAAGGGGTTGCACCCCCAAAAGACGTACATGGATATCCCCTGATGGCAGATAGCACATGTTGACACACTGTGTGCATATTCAATTTTTGGCTGGTTTGATTGTCAAAAAGAGTTTAAAAGGTTGAAGAACAGTCATTCCTGAAACAAAAATGGGGGTTTGGTTGCCTTATTCGATTCTCCCCAATACATCTAGAATGTCTTTAAATGTTTGATCCATCACATGAATTCTTTGTTTAATTCTGTCCAGTTCCGTGCTACATTCCATCACTTGCTGTATTATTTGGAGGGCACTGTCAGCAGAGAAACGTGTACTATCCTTCACCACAACATTTACATCCCCTAAAAAAACAAAACAAAAAGGTATTATAACTCTGCAGGCCTACATCTCTTACCTGAAGCTGTGGTGACAGATACTGACCTGTTGTGGTGACCAGTTCCACAACGTCATCCACCTCTCCTTCCTGCACTTCTCCTTCCTCCACCTCAACTTCCTCAACATCCTTCGGTTGTGGGTCTTTGGGAGTTTGGGGTTGTTGTGAAGCTGTGGGGTTCCTGTGCTCCCTGGAGTGTTCTCCTCCCAGTCTTCTCTCCCCTATGAGAATCAAACAAAAGGTATATTTATCACACTGAAATTCTCTATGAAAAATAAAAACAGGCTAAATTGTTTGGAAGTGGGGTACAAGTGTGTGTTTGTGCGGAATTTAAAGATGAATGCATTATTTGGAACCAAAAATATGTTTAGTATTCACCTTTTGGATGTAAATTTTTAGACATGGAGGCACCACAAAAATTCACTGATGCACCTGTGTGGGACACCCAAAAAAGGCGGTTCTGGTGGCACACACTATAGTGCTCCAAAGTACAGATGTGGTACCAGCTGCTGAGTGTCCTCTCCTTTACACTGATTAAAGTTTTAATTTCATTCTCTTTACAAACACATCATCTAGCCTAAAATTTAGGAACAACAATTTGTAAAAAACAGGCAGATCGCTAATTACTTTTGTGGCTGTAAAATAAGCCAAAACAGCGGATAGTGGCCGAACGAAGTGTCTGTAACGTAACGAACGATTACTGTGCCAAACCAAGTTCAAAATAGGAAATTTTGGAAGGGAGTCCAATATGAAAAAAAAAAAAAAAAGGAACAACATGTAATTTGAGAAAAACATTAATAGCAGAAAAGTGTACATTTTACTTACTTTTTGCTAGCATTCTCTTAATGCTCCTTAACTGCTCTGGCTCCCTCAGTTTGAGGTCTGACCACCTCTTTCTGAGCTGCTCATTTGAGCGTTTCACCCCGAAATTCTTCTTCAGACTCTTCACGACTTTCTTCAGGATTTTGGCCTTCCTTCTATTAGGTTTGCTATACGGCCCATGCTTTGCGTCTTAATCCGACTTGAGCAATATGTCCACCATCTCCACCATCTCCGCAAAAGACATATTAGATGCCTTGAATCTCCTCCCTGGTCGTGACGTTTCCTCAGTCTCCGGGCTTGTCTCCTCCTCGTTATTTGAGGAATTATCAGACACCTGCTGTAAATCCACCATATCTGTCTGCGCGCCGAAAGAGAAGGGGCGGGGAAAAGATGTTAGTTAGAACGTCATGGGCGGGCGACGTGTGCGGAGCGACGTGTACGTAGTTTGACGCATGCGTGGTGTATATATAGCAAACACACATGTGACTATACTACGTTCGGTGTGCGGAGAGAGGAGTTCAAGTGACGGACGTGCGAACGAAGGTATGTGATTTTGTGACTTTGACAAATTGTTGGCCTATACTGTCTGGAGAATGTTGTAGGACATATATGGTGACTATGATTTTAAGGAGGTTAGACTGTGTGCCTCACATTAGTTATATATTATTTATTTTACTTGCAGATACAATATGAATGTCTTTATTAGCGACAAAGAATTCCTGGCAGAATTTATAGACCGGGTAAGGGAGCTGCCCGCTCTGTGGGAGACCAAAAACCCCATACACAAAAAAAAGGGGTGAGAAAAGCAGCGCTGGAGACCCTACTCCCATTTGTGCATACCAAGGTGCCCACAGCCACAGCAAAACAGGTGGACACTAAAATTGGGAGCTTGAGAGGCACATACAGGAATGAACGCTCTAAGGTCCTGGCTTCTCAGAGGTCAGGAGCAGCAGCAGATGATGTGTATGTCCCCAATTTGTGGTACTACAGCAGGATGTCCTTCCTGGATGACCACATTGAGGCAAGGCCATCACTCTCCACTCTTCCCCCCAGACTTCCCTGCAGCCAACCTGAGCCTTCTCTGGAGCAAGAGGAGGCAGCCATCCTGGATGAACCTGATTTGGCCATCTGGAGCCAGGTATAGTATTTAGAGAAAATGTATTGGGATAAAATTTATGTTTGACAAATATGTCAAGATGACAAACATAAACTATTTTGGGTTCCACAAATTAAATCAAGATCTCTAGACATTAGTCTGGCCTAAATTGGGTGCAAAATAGTCAATCTGATGTAGTTGTAAATTTTTCAAAATGATTTCTGGATTTACATTCGAATTGCTTCAATCATGATCTGAAATTTGGATGCAAAGATTAAACCAACATATTAAACTATGTCCCTTTTTCATACACAGGATGAAATCAGCCAGGAGGAGGGTCTGGAAACTGTCAGGCAGGAGGAGGCAGGGCCCAGTGGCAGGCAGGAGGTGGCAGGGCCCAGTGGCAGCCAGGAGGTGGCAGGGCAAAGGAGAAGCACCAGATCACAGGTGCCTCCCATCCGACTTCCCAAAAGAAGCAGGAGGGACAGGACCACCAGTGAGGCAGCAATGGCCCTTATTCGAGAGGCCCATGCCACCCTCAAGGAGCCCACATCCCCTGAAGAGGCCATTGCCGGCCTAGTGGAGGCAAAGTTCAAGGTGATGAGCATGGAGCAACGCCTCCTATGCGAGCCCCTGCTCATCACCTTGCTGAACAAGGGGGTGATGGAAAAAATTACCCCCAATACCGCAATTTGTGAGGTGGCACAACTGTCCCAACCTCAACCTCCTCCTCCACCTCCACCTTCTTCTTCTGCCCCACCCCCTTCTCCTCCACCTCCACCTTCTTCTTCTGCCCCACCCCCTTCTCCTCCACCTCCACCTTCTTCTTCTGCCCCACCCCCTTCTCCTCCACCTCCACCTTCTTCTTCTGCCCCACCCCCTTCTCCTCCACCTCCACCTTGTTCTTCCGCCCCACCCCCTTCACCTCCATCTTGTTCTTCTGCGCCACCCCCTTCTCCTCCACCTCCTCCTCCTCCTGACAGGAGTACCCCTCCAGTGGCCCAGCCTCCAGCCACACGAAGAAGGAAGGCTGCAGAGAAGGCTTCAGGGAAGGTTGCAGGGAAGGTTGCCAGGAAGACGAGGAAGTGATGGCCTTGCTTCATTGTGGTCGGACAGAAGGCAGCCTGTTGTAGTACCACAGACTTGGGACATATATCTCACCTGCTGCTGTTCCTGACCTCTGGAAGGCCAGCATCAGATTGTGCTCAGAAATGTTGGCCTTCTCTCAAGCTCCCAATTTTAGTGTCCACACAGGGTTGATGTGTGCTCTGGGGTCCCTGAGATGCACAAATGGCAGCAGGTTCTCCAGCGCTGCCTTCTCTATATTTTATTTCAAACATGAATAAATTTTATTTTTGTTTAAGTTCATACTTGACTATGTGTATTTTTAAATATTTTAAATTTAGCTTTGGAATAAGCAGAGACATTTGACAGCCCAAAAAAGGGACAGATAACAACCCCAAAAAAAGAATAACAATCTGATTTCAAAAAAAGAGGGTGTAAAATTTAACAAATATATATTAAAATATTCAATGGGAGATCACTATCAAAACATTGCCAAATTACAATTAACATCAGTTTGAAAAATCTAAAACAGTAAAATATTCAGAAGATCTTGCACGATATAATACACCTAAATCTTCTTAAGAGCAGCATGAAAAAGGTTAAAAAAAGATAGTCATAACTCTGTGTGAATATCAGCAGCAAAAGAAGTTCATTCGTTTTGATTAATGTAACATTCTAAAGAAGATTTCAATGCACAACATTTAAACGATGCAATAATTTCAAGCGTGACGAATGTGCTATCTCCATTACGAAGGCTTGTTTTACCAGAAGATGCGCTCCCGTCTCATACTTGCTTCTGAGCATGCGCGCTTTTGGAAGAGTCGTAAAAGCATACACACAAACCATTTTCTCGTCACAAAACAGGCCGACGAGAAACACGACGAGGAAATTTGCAATCCTGACGAGAAAATAGAGAGCAGGTTCTCTATTTTCTCGTCAAGATTCACGGCAATTTTCTCGTCGTAAAACCATACACACGAACGGTTTTCTTGAGGAAAAAGCTCTCGCGGCACTTTTCTTGCCGGTTTTGGACGAGAAACTCGGTCGTGTGTACGAGGCTTGACAGTTGGATTGGAGGAAACTATTACGTGCACAGACAAGGAATGCTTTTTGCAACTATAATAACTAGCTCCTTTGAATAAACGAAATTAACAGTTACTACATATTGTAAACACATCTTCATGTTAACGTTTGAAAATTAGATGGCAATAGAAATAGGTTTGGTTGTTAAAATCTCTTGCAATACACTTGCTGGTGGCAGTCAGTAGTGTGCAGTAAAATAAAAGCTTCATTTGTCAACCACAAAAATGTAAATTATTACATTCAAGTCATTAGCTTTCTGTTTATGCTATTATGTCATTAGAAAAAAAAAAGAGCGCTGTGTGTTTCCTGCACATCAAAGACCATTCAGAGTTGTGCTAATAATGTTTTGGTCGGTTGCTGGCATTGCTTTCTGTCCATCCGAGGATGAGTTTGTCCCTCTGTAATCTTTCCTAACATGTCCATTCCTCTTGAATGAAAGATTTGCCCATTTCTGGGAATTTCAGTTCTGGAGATCTTCAGAGAAAAAAGCAGACGCACCATCCTATATGTTATGTCTGACAGTAACGATTGTGAACCTGTATTCATCTCAACAAAGGAGCATAACTGTAGAGGACATATGTAATGCTGGAATAAAAATGTTGTCAGTTTTTCCATGGTAATGTCTCGCATTTAGCTATGTTTTATGTGTTCACTAAATATAGAGTAAAGAATTGAAGGCATTGTATCCCTGGGTTCAGGAGAACCCCCAGAACACACACCTTTTACAAAAAATTCACAATGTGTGTGCGCATACCTCCCAACTTTGAGATGGGAACGAGGAACACCTATTAGCAAAAGTATGTAGGCATAGGACAGCCCCCTGAAACGCCCCCTTCAAGGAGAATTAAACAAACAAAAAAAAAATGTTACCCATTTGCCAACTGTGCTATAGCTGAATCACGGCTATAGTGCGGTCGTCCAGTTCTGAGAGGCCATCATATGACGGCTAGACATGTGCGATTCGTTTCGTACGAATTTCCAAAAATTCGGACATTCGGAAGAATCCGAAATACGAATTGCTATGCTTCCGAATTTTATACGAAATACGAAATTTCGTTGACGAATATCGGATCCAAATTTCGTTACAACGGAAACGTGCCTGGTGTTTTGTTGACCAGAGGTTTTCTTCTGATGCTGAGTGAGGATTTGGAAAATGACCTTTTCTAATATGGAAGTGGGAGACTGGTAGTCGATGGGAGATTCAGAATCGGACAAAATAAGAATGTTCGTTAATATCGTTTTATTATTGGCATAATAATTACGATTATTCGTTATGATGAAGTTAAAAACCCAGGAAGTCAGAACAGCACAGGGATGATGGGAGCCCCTCATAATGAGCACAACAGGGGTACAGCCCCAGGAGGAAGTCAGCACAGCACAGAGATGGTGGGAGCCCCTCATAATGAGCACAGCACAGGGATGTTGGGAGCCCCTCATAATGAGCACAGCAGGGGTACAGCCCCAGGAAGTCAGCACAGCACAGGGATGGTGGGAGCCCCTCATAATGAGCACAGCAGGGGTACAGCCCCAGGAGGAAGTCAGCACAGCACAGGGATAGTGGGAGCCCCTCATAATGAGCACAAGGATGGTGGGAGCCCGTCATAATGAGCACAGCCAGAGTACAGCCCCAGGAGGAAGTCAGCACAGCACAGGGATGGTGGGAGCCCCTCATAATGAGCATAATGAGTCAGACAACTGCCATATTGAGAAAGGTATTTTTTGCCTTTTAAATTCATCATAACAAACGTTCGTAATTGTTACGAAAAGTTAACGAACCTAACGAAAATTCGTATTTCGTACGAATCCAAATAGAATTTCGGACACGAATTACGAAATACGAAATAACGGCTAATACGAAACAAAACAAATTTATTGACGGCGCACATGTCTAATGATGGCCTCTCGTTATTAAGCCCACCGTGCACCCGCTGCAGGGCACAGGAGCATTCTGTGATCACAGTGTCCTCCGAACACTGCTGATCACAGATTGAGGTAAAGAGCCAATCAACGGCTCTTTACCACGTAATCAGCTGTGTCCAATCACAGCTGATCATGGAGGTAAACAGAAGCCAGTTATCGGCACTCCCTTCCTAATGCTGACAGCATGAGGTGAGGAGAAGAGAGCTGATAATTGGCTTGTGTAAAAGGGACATGTACACTGATAATCCTGATAATCAGGGCACTGATTATTAGTGTTCTGATTATCACTGCAGTCCCAAAAGTGCCCACCAGCGCTGCCAATCAGTGCCCACCAGCGCTGCCAATCAGTGCCCACCAGTGCTGCCAATCAGTGCCCATCATTGCCTCCACATCAGTGTCACCTATCAGTGCTGCCTACCAGTGCCCATCAGTGCCCAATAGTGCCGCCTATCAGTGCCACTTATCAGTACCCATTAGTGCCACCTATCAGTGAAGCCTCATCACAGCCTCCTCATCAGTGCCCACCAGTGTGATTAGTTAGGTCTGCTAAGTGTTTCATCTTCTGATAGTTTGACTGTTTCCAGATAACTGGAGAACTCTCCGGAACATAGGTGTGAAGCAATGAAAATAGCAGTATGAATATTTATACAGCCCTGGCCAATCTCAGGGAGGATGGCCCTGAAGGCTGCTGGGAGCCTGTATAAATACTCTGAGACACAGAGCTTTTGCAGAGATTAAGTCCAGCCTGGAGAACTACTGCCCTCCAAGGCAGTGCTATCATGTGCCTGCTGTTTGTGAGGCTTTAGTGGGTGACCTGAGGGCCTGGATGCTGATGCTACAGAGAGCTGACTAATGGGCTGTCTGCTGGAGATTTAGTCTGGTATCACTGGAGAAAGGTGTCACTTGGAAGTTGACAACCAACTGTCCCTGGACATTTTGTGAGTACAGACTGCTGTGAGAGATCTTATGCCTCGTACACACAACCGTTTTTTCCGACGAGAAAACTGCTATGAGAGCTTTTGGCCGGTAATCCCGGCCATGTGTATGCTCCATCGCAGTTTTTCCGACGGGAAAACTGCCGGACAAAAAAAGAGAGCATGATCTCTTTTTTCCCCGTCAGGAAAAAATCCTGGCGGGAAAACCGTTCGTCTGTATGCTTTTCCGAGCGGGAAAAAACCGTGCATGCTCGGAAACAATTCGACGCAGGCTCATAAGCATAGAACATCTTTTTGTCGGCTCCTCATAGTCTTTTACGTCACTGCGTTCTTGGCAGTCAAAAGTTCACCGGACTTTTGTCTGAGCGTGTGTATGCAAGGCAGGCTTAAGAGGAATTCTCTCGGGAAAACCGTTGGTTTTTTATCCGACAGAAAAACCGGCCGTGTGTACTAGGCATTAGAAAGTTTTGGGCTGCTGCCTCCCCTCTTGTGCTAGAGAGTCAGCTGTGTGAGCCTGTTTAAAGGTGACATCAGCCGGTTCTATCTAGTACAATGTGAAGGGATTCTGCTCTTGCTGTTCTAAAGAAAGAAGTCTCCATTTAACTGTTTCTACTACAAAGCCAAATCCACAGTTTGCTATAAGCAAGGACTTTTGCTTCAGCTTTTCAGAAAGGAGTTTATTGTCCTCAATCTGTACATAGCTCTGTTTGTGAAGTATCCCACTCAATTCCCTCAACCCTATCCCAGTTACTCCAAAAAACAAAACAAAAAGAACACCCCTAGACTGTGGTTGACTGTGTTCATGTGCTTGGCTGTGGTGCAATCTACTGGGAAACAACCTAGGCAAATTTCCAGCGGCTCCTTCGGGGGTAACGCTACATGTGCAAAAACTTTGTGGTGCTTACTTTTATTGCCCATCTTACAATGCATTTTATAATTTGACAGGTTTCCTTAAACAGGCACTGTCAGCTGGAATCAGAAGTTTAAGTAAAAAAGTAAACAGATTTAAATTCAAGTTTTAGCTACACATCCAGTTTTGAATAAAACGAGGAAAGGGTGAAAAATATTGTTGGGCTTTTATAACTATCTGTGTCCCCAATAGGGACACAGATAGTGGTGGTGGTGACTTTGACTACTTATTAACTGTTCTCCAACCACTAGATAAATGCCCCTGTGTTATCAAGCAACTCTGTGGTCTTCTGTTATGCCTTGACAGCCCACTTTCTAAATGCTAAAAGGTAATGTTTTTAAACTGCACTCCAACATTCAACTACTCGAATGCTGAGCCCTAAATTCCTGTGTGAATAGCATTATTAGTTTAAAGTCCCATTGTTTAATTTGGCATTTGTGAAGGGTTCAGCTACCATTACGTCATTACGCCTTCTGACTCCCTACCCCAGTGAATCCACCCTACGAGATGAAGAACAGCACATTATGCTTGACACGTTTCCAAACCACAAGAGTTGTTTCCCCATATCACCAGCTATGCTTATAATTATACAGTACATTGGGGAGAGTGACTATAAAGAATGCACAACTGTAAAAGGTAACACTTTTCAAAATGGCAAGAATCTAATATCAATAAAATGCTGCGCTGTGGATTGGTACATACAGCATATGGTATTATGGGGTATATCTGTAGTATGAGCCATGGCATGCCTCTACTTGTATAACCAAAGTATCTAGTTACAAGTTAAAAGGGGAATGTGTACAGTAATTCTTAAATGATTGAATCTATATTGATTTGCATGAATAATGAAAATAAAATCTATATGTGGATCATGGTGCTGAAAGCATTTGCAGTTATGTAGCAACAGGTGTAGCAGTTAACAACTGCTATTTTATCCATGCCCCTTTGGGACTGAGCTGATCCTTCTTCAACGACTTTCCCTTTCTGTGTCCCTTGATGTTTTTAATAGTAAGAACTTTTTCCTCAGAGTCTAGTTATATTTTTTTTAATCTGTGTAAAGAGATTTATAAGGAGGAGACTGCATAAAGCCTTTTTCACATTAGGACTCATTGAAATATAGCTACACCACAACACCTTTCCACAAAAGGTAAAAGGGTCATTTATAAAGGAATAATCCCATAATTCAATTGTTTTATTTTCTTTACTTAAAACGATTGTAAAGCTTCAATTAAAAAAAATAAAAAATAACAAATATGTCACTTAACGCCACTGTGTAGTTCGTTTTGCACAGAGTGGCCCCGGACACCGACTTCTGCGGTCCCTCAGTGGCTCACGTGGCTCCTCCCCACATCAGATAACCCCCTGGGAGAAGCACTCTACCTGGCGGGTACGCTCCCGAGTCCAGCATTCGGCGTCCATAGCTGCTGAATGTATGACTCAGCCCCACCCCCAATGACTGCGTCATTGGATTTGACTGACAGCAGCGGGAGCCAATGGCTGCGCTGCTATCAATCTATCCAATCAAGAGCCAGGGACCCCATGGAGCGAGGGGTAGCACATACCCGTCTAGCGAAATTCGGTGCTCAGGTAAGTAAAATGGGGGGGCTGGGGGGCCGGTGACTGCCAGCTGTTTTTTCACCTTAATGCATAGGATGCATTAAGATGAAAAAACACGAGGGTTTACAACTCCTTTAACATACACATTTAGAGACGTGCATATTATCCATAAACATTGCTATAATCCAGAGAATAAAATTTATGTAACAAATCATTAAGAAATTGCAATATTTTATAAACTTTTCCAAATAAATCGTACTGTGCCAGTCAGGCCTACGTTGAGGTCATTTGCCTTATGTTGAGGTCATTTGCCTGTATTGGATGATAGTCACCTAGTGGCTATGTGTACCATTAGAAAAACCTTACTAATGCGGCGTACACACGATCGGAAATTCCGACAAGAAAAGTCCGATGTGACCTTTTGGTCGGAAAGTTTAGGCTCCATTGGAATTTTTCTGTCGGAATTTCCGCCAAGAAACATTTGAGAGCTGGTTTTCAAATTTTCCGACAACAAAAGTTCTTAGAGGAAATTCCGATTGTCTGTATGCAATTCCGACGCACCAAAAACCACGCATGCTCAGAATCAAGTTGACGCATGCTCGGAAGCATTGAACTTCATTTTTCTCAGCTCGTCGTAGTGTTGTACGTCACCGCTTTCTTGACAGCCGGAATTTGGTGTGACCGTGTGTATGCAAGACAAGTTTGAGCCAAGATTCCGTGGGAAAAAAATCCACGGTTTTCTTGTCGGATTTTCCGATTGTGTGTACGCAGCATAAGACTTTTTTTTCCACTGCATCATTTTAGAGCTGGAGCCATTTGGCATCCGTGTGGTTCTGCTGTACAGAACAGATTAAAAGTTTGTAACTCAAGACTTTATGCCTGGCTTCTCTCTAGAGAAATACCATTGTTTGCAAATTTCATAGCCCTTTGTTATAGATGCTGCATAATTAACAACTGTGTCTAATGTCAGAGGGTGATATACAGCTTGCAATTAGGAGAAAATAAATAAACTACATTTAATTTCTTCAGAAATCACATATTGATATAAAATGTTTTATGTTCTATAAATACCTTCCCTGACACCATGGGGTTATTCTCTACATACTGTTTTATGGTCCCTGGCTATAGACTTTCAAATCTCTAGCCTATAAGGATTCCAATTAGGCAGTACAAGAGAAACATTACTGGAACTATGGATAAAATGTATTTAAACCAAGTTAAGCTCCCGCTGGAATGCTATGGAGTACATATCTCTCAAGTGAAGGAAAGCATACTGCCTGAGACCATTTGGAATACTGAAGAACCTATTTATAACAAAGATTGGTTAGTCACACAGGTCTTTAAAAAGAAAGAAGGACAAACTGGGTTATACTTAGTACTGGGACCTCCCAGGTCTGGAAGTGGTTTCACTTCAGTTTCTATCACCTTAGCAGCCCATGGAGACACCTTCGGACTTTCCTCTTCCTGCTCGGACAACTCCAGAAGAGTAAAGTTTAACTACAAAGGGGGTTATAAGTGGAAATGGGCAGATGTCAGCATGTGAAATATAAATCTAAAGGCACCACCATCCCTATATTGGTATGTAACAAAGAGGTAGAATGTGGGACTTTGAAGGTGCTTATGACAATTAAAATAAAATTGCAATACAAAAACATTATAAAAATATAGAAAATATTTATTACAACATACATAAAAGAAACTGATACATATACATGCCTGTGGCCATCACAGGTATACACCTAATACCAATCATTAGATGGTCACGCAGATATATTCAGTCGAATGAACGTCCATAGAGTTTCTATAGTTCCGCCTGTTAGGCTTCATCAGGAATAGACGCCCATGATGTTTTAACAAATTTGAAACACCAAGCTATTAGGTGTAAGAAAAAGAGACACAAATTAATTAATATATATATCAAAAAGTACATTCATAATATTTGAACACATTCAGATACAACCCGTTCATATATTCCCAAATCAAATGTAAACTACACATGAAGCAAACAACCCAAGGACCCCCACAAAGCTTCCATACCTCCAAAAACGCAGGTCAAGAATGGATCAAGACCACTGCCTCAGATTGCAAGAGAAATGGTCAGTTCCGCCTCCGGCGGTCAAATCCCGTAAGGGAGGATGGATTTTAAGGTTTCAAAAAGTGGTATATTTAACCAAATACCTGTAGATAAAAGAAAAAAGCACACTTTAATATGTAATATAACCGGTAATGAAGGGACATTGTGGTCCTGATACAGGAAAAAAATGGGACCACAGTCACCTCCTTACTGTCTGTTAACCAATCAAAAAGACTAAGGAAGTTCATATGTGGCGGCGGCGGCAAAGGTAGATAGCTTATATGAAGACAAGTTTCAAAAAGAGACCCCTCTGAAAAAAGGATAATAGCTGACATTACCAATAAAGAAACATACGAAATGAGAAAGAAAGCTACATAATCAACAACTGCTCACCGAAAAGAGGAAATCCCAAAGGGCTTGGAACATATTTGCCTCTAAGTTGAATATAGAGGCATTGTCCACTCTTACAGCAGTATAAAATGATTTATGGTAAGATGTCCATATTTGTAAGGTATCCCACGGATAAAAATAATAATCCGCTAAACACTGAAAAATATATATACATAGAAACAGTCATAAATCCAATATTCCATCTTTTCTTCAATGATATATACATCAAAGGATCAGAGAGCTACCTTATATGTCATTCGCCGCCAGCCTGAGCTTCCACCGATGTTCCAGACAGCTGAGAAGCTGTCTGAGGTTTTTATATCCTCCCCCGAACCGCCAAATGCAGCGTGTGATGTCACACCGCATGGTGTGCGACGCCGCGACGCAGTTGGCTAGTTCACGGACGCAAATAGAGAAAGGCGCAGATGCATGGACTGACACCCGCTGAACAGGAAGTGAGATCACTTCCTGTTGAGGCTGAACACAGATGTGTATCTGTGCCGACACTACCTTCCCGAACGAAGGACGGAGGGTGTGTCATGATCTTACGAACTCGAGATGGAATGATGCGATAGATGCCACGTAACAAAGGACTTCCAATGTGGGCGGACACCGGGCCTGGAAACAAATGATCCGGTCTGATGTGTACCCTTGAGCGTCCATACGGGATAAAGACCAGCCAGACCAAAGCCAACCAGATTGTAGACAAACTGCAGACAGAAAAAGGAGAGAATGGAAGAGGTGGAACTGGATATTCACCTTGGCCGCGTGCTTCAGTCTGTAAATATGGGGAAACAAAAAAAAAAAATATATATATATATATATATATATATATATATATATATATATATATACCGTATTTATCGGCGTATAACATGCACTTTTTTCCCCTTAAAATCAGGGGAAAATCGTGGGTGCGTGTTATACGCCGATACTCCGTAGAATTCCCCTGCTGAAAACCAGCGAGAGGAGCGAGCGGAGCCGAAGCCGAAGTACAATCGGCTTTACTCGGCTCCTCTCGCAGTCCCGCCCATCTCTGACTGCGCCGCTGACATAGAGAAAGCCGAGTGTACTTCGGCTAGTCTCGGCTCCTCTCGCAGTCCTGCCTGTGACTGTGAGCAGAGCCGAGTCTAGCCAAAGTACACTCGGCTTTCTCCGTCAGCGGCGCAGTCAGTGGAGATGGGCGGGACTGCGAGAGGAGCCGAGTCTAGCCGAAGTACACTCGGCCCCGCTCGCTCCTCTCCACAGAAATCGGCGCCAAATTTTAAAAAACGCCGGGACTGACACGATCGCAAAGGCACTGGGCAAGGCTGCAGATGGACAGATGGACACTGGGCAAGGCTGCAGATGGGCAGATGGACACTGGGCACGGCTGCAGATGGACAGATGGACACTGGGCACGGCTGCAGATGGACAGCTGGACACTGGGCAAGGCTGCAGATGGACAGATGGACACTGGGCACGGCTGCAGATGGACAGATGGACACTGGGCAAGGCTGCAGATGGACAGATGGACACTGGGCAAGGCTGCAGATGGACAGATGGACACTGGGCAAGGCTGCAGATGGACAGATGGACACTGGGCAAGGCTGCAGATGGACAGATGGACACTGGGCAAGGCTGCAGATGGACACTGGGCAAGGCTGCATGCTGCATTTAAATGTAAGTTTTTTTTCCTTGAATTTCCCTCCTAAAAGTTTTTTCCTTTAAAATTCTCTCCTAAACTTGGGGTGCGTGTTATACGCCGGTGCGTGTTATACGCCGATAAATACGGTATATATATGAACGTGCCGTATCGGATGTGTCCAAAAGAAACAAAAATAATGAACAATATAATGACATGTATAAATTATGTAGGCAATTACATACATATTGCCAAACATAAAAAAACAGACATTGGATAATGAATGAAACAAAAAAGAAAAATATAAATAAGAAAATAAAACTTATTATACATTTAGTCCCTCAAAGTTATTGAGGGAAATAGTGTTGGCAAAAAGTTTGTGGAATCTACTCCCAGGTAATGTGATCCCTCCCCCCCCCCCCCAAAAAAAAAACATGAGTCATACCTAATCCCTCAAAATGATGGAATAGAACATAAAAGGGAAAACCCTTTGGGGCATGTGGAATAACCCAATGGATAAGGCATCTAAAAAACCTGATGCCTGTAGATGTAAAGTGAATAGATAAAGGCAATAGAACTAGCATTCCTGCACAAAAACAACCCCATATCACAGGAATGGTTTGAAGCTGATTCCCTCATTCAGGCCTGGAAGTCGAGTGGCCTGTAAGAGGTAAATCCACCTACTTTCAAGCTGGAGGAGCTTTTTATCAATCTCTCCCCCTCTTTCATGTTGGGGTATATGTTCTAAAGCAAAAAACTTAATAAACTTCAAGTCAAAGTTGTGGTATAAGCCCACATGGCGGCTAATTGGTGTCTCCATTTTATGTTTTGCAATTAAAGAAACATGATCCCTTATGCGGCAAAAGAATGGTCGCTTCGTTTTGCCCACATAGAAGGCTCCGCATAGACATTTCATAATGTAGACAGCTCCAATTAACTGGCAGTTACATCTATGTTTAGGTGTCCAAATACTGTCATTGGGAAGAATCACAGTTTTACCCGTCAAGATGAAAATACAGAAATTGCATTTCCCGCAAGGGTATGTACCCGAGGGTAATTTTTTAACTGTGGTATTTTTTTGGGCATGATGGCTGGAAACCAGAAAATCCCTCAATGATTGGGACCTCCTATATGTAATTTCCGGAAAAGGTTTAATGAATCTCGATATTCTCTGGTCCGCAGTAAGTAAGTACCATAATTTATTGTAAACATTACGAATCTTCGAATGTTGTTGGTTAAATTTAGTAATGATTCTAGTTGACGTACATGATTTGATCTGTCTAGACTTATAGATGAGTGATTGCCTGTTGAGATTCTTGACTCTATTAAATGCTTTCCTTAGGCAAGTTTTACTATAGCCTCTGACTTGAAGGCGTGCACTAAGGGAGTCAGACTCCCGTTGAAAGTCCACATCCAAAGTGCAATTCCGTTTGATTCTTAATATTAACTATAGGGTATGCTCTTTTTCAATGGTTCAGGATGAGAACTGTCTGCGTGCAATAAACTATTGCCGGCCGACGGCTTCCTGTAGAGAGTAGAACAGAGTTCACCCTTGTCATTTATAAAGATTTCTACATCCAGAAACTTTATCTTAGACAGATCATAAGTGTAGGTGAATTTCAAATTATATGCGTTCACCTGTAAACCTTCTAGAAAATTAATTAGTTTGCTCTTAGACCCCGCCCAGACCATAAACACATTGCCGATATAACGATGCCAAGATATTATATTGCCTATATTGGTTTGTTTGGATTTGTTAGCAAAGAGGTCACGCTCCCACCCCCCCAGATACAGGTTCGCATATGAGGGTGCGCACTTTGCCCCCATAGTGACACCCTGCATCTGGAGGTAGTGGGAGCCCCCAAAAACCAAAATGTTATGCGTCAACACAAAATTCAAAAGTTCAATGACAAAGTCATTATATTTGCGGGAATCCAAGTCCCGCTCTCCGAGGAAACCCCGTACAACCTCTACACCCCTGTCATGGGGTATTGAATTGTACAGGGCCTCAATATCAATGGCTACAAGCCATGCCCCAAGGGGTATCTGTAAACCATCAATGACTTTCAACAATTCAATTGTATCCCTTACGTGGGAGAAAAGGCCCTTAACGTGAGGGTATAGATATTCGTCAATTCATTCACTGGCACGTTCCGTTAGTGATCCACAACCCAAAATAATCAGTCTGCCTGGAGGTTTAGTTGGGCTTTTGTGCACTTTCGGAAGTGCATAGAATGTTGGAACTGTGAAGCTTTCCATATCCAGATATTTGTAGGTATTCTGATCTATAATGCCACTATGTTGTGCCCTAAGGATAATATCCTTATATTTCCTGGTGTAGTATTGGATGTGGGACCCAGGGACCAGACGGTACCACTCGCGGTTGCGAATGATGTTGTAACAAAGGGGGTTACTAGACACTTGTTACATTTCCAGATTTACCCTGCAGCTAGTATGTACACTCACCAGCCACTTTATTAGTTACACCTGTTCAATTGCTTGGTAACACAAATTGCTAATCAGCCAATCACATGGCAGCAACTGAATGCATTTAGGTATCGAGACGTGGTGAAGTGGACTTGCTGAAGTTCAAACCGAGCATCAGAATGGGGAGGAAAGGAGATTTAACCATCTGCCCACTGGGCACTTAAACCCCCTTTCTAACCAGACCAATTATCAGCTTTCGGTCCTCCACATTTTGAATGACGATTACTCAGTCATGCAACACTGTGTCATGGATATGCAGTAGTGTTTGTCTGTCAGCTTACCTTCCTTCCCATGTGTTCATCTTAGAGGCCTGAGCCCTTTCACCTGGCTTCCTTTATAATCTCCTCCCAGCCAGACTCCACCCCAGGCCCTATCACAGAACACTATATTAACCTGTGCACTGCAAGCCTGCTTGGCTGATCATCGTGTTTGTTAGGCATTGTGTGTTTGGGTTCCTGCCTGCCGTGTGCTACGTCTGTCTCTCTGTTTCGTTATTGGCTTGTCCCCGACTATCCCTGTCTGCCCGTGACCCTTGACCTTCGGCTCGTTCTTCGTTATCCTTGTCTGCTTGTGGCCCCTGACCTTCAGCTTGTTATTCGGTTCTCTCTTATCGTGTGCTGCTGCTTCCCCTCTTTTCCCCTTATCCTACGGGGCGTGAGCTAGGAAACTCCAGGGGCCGCGACCTGGTCCCAGCCTGCAGCTAACATCCTCACCACTAGAGGCCCTGGAGAAGACCAGCTGGGTCTTAGACTCCGCGCCCTGGGGAATCTTGGCTCTAGCTTCCGTTTGGATCCCGGTTGTGCTCCTCTGGTCCCGCTTTCCACAACCACCCAGTTCCCTATCCGCAGAAGCCAGCCATAGGGTTCACTACCTCGCGGTGCACTCCTGTCCCCCTACGGTGTGCATCTGTCACCTGGCCACAGGTGACCCTGACAGTTTGATCAGCCATGAACCCGGCTGACATCCCGTTACCCGCGGATGATCCGTTGCAGGGCATAGTTTGCAGACTTGAAACCCAGGAATCGAATCAGACTCAGGTGATGTGATTCCTCCAGGATCTGGCTTCTCGCTTCGAGCAGCTTCAGGCCTCCTTGGGAACCCTGAATCCGCAACCTCAAATACAACCAGCGGCTGCACCTATTGCACCAGTCGCAGCCACACACTCACTACAACTGCCAGCTCCGTCCCGTTTCTCTGGGGACTCCAAGGCTTGCAGGGGGTTCCTTAGCCAATGCACAATTCATTTTGAGCTCCAGCCCCAAAACTTCCTGCCTGATTGGGCTAAGGTAGCCTATATCATTTCCCTCCTCTCTGGTGAAGCTTTAGCCTGGGCAGCCCCTCTGTGGGAACTGAATGATCCAGTGGTTTCTAGCCTGTCTGGCTTCTTGAAACTTTTTCGGAATATCTTCGAAGAACCGGCTCGTGTCTCTTCAGCGGCCAGCGCCCTTTTACGTCTCCGCCAAGAGTCTGCTTCTGTGGGACAGTATGCCCTTCATTTCCACATACTGTCGGCTGAGTTGAGCTGGAACAATGAGGCCTTAGTCGCAACCTTTTTGCATGGCCTGTCTGATAGAGTGAAGGATGAATTAGCAGGAAGAACCATCCCCACTGATCTGGCCGGCGTTATCTCCTTGTGTAACCAGATCGATATTCGCTTTCAGGAGAGGACCTTAGAAAAGCAATGCCAGCACTCCTTGGTTCTTAGTCAGCCTGAGCTCCCCTCTCTTCGACCCGTAGAGCATCTCCTACCAGCTGAGGAACCCATGCAGCTGGGTCGGACCAGGCTATCCCCCGAGGAACGTGCTAGGCGCAGAACTCTTGGTCTGTGTCTTTACTGTGGGGGCAAAGGTCATTTTCGTGACACTTGCTCTCTTTGTCCAGAAAAACGTTCGGGTCCACTTCATCTGGAAAGTGGAGTATTGGACCCAGAAATATCACCTTCCCCTTCTCGTCTTCTGCTTTCTGTGTTCCTTCATGTTGGTGCTTCTTCTCATTCGGTCTCAGCATATCTGGATTCCGGAGCCGCTGGTAATTTCATGGACTGGGAAATCGCATCGTCCATGAGACTTACTCTTTTGCCCCTCACCACACCATTGGTGGTCTTGGCGATTGATGGTACTGTTCTCCCAGGGGGACCTATCCGCTTCCAGACCCTCCCTGTTAAGATGTCGGTAGGGACACTCCACCAGGAGTGGATATCCTTCCTTATCTTACCCAAGGCCTCAATGCCTATAATTTTGGGTCTCCCATGGTTACAGCTCCATTCTCCTCATGTGGACTGGACTACTGGACAGATCCTGGCTTGGGGTCCCTCCTGTTCCTCGTCCTGCCTACCCAAGGTTGCCCCCTGTGAATCTGAGCCGGTCATTCATTCCAGGTTGCATAACCATTTACATTTCTCTGTCCCTAACCACCCTTGGACGCACAGCCAGGCTAGTTTGTCTACAAGTCCTGCAGTCGCTACGTCTAGCGATGCGATTCAGGTAGTCGCTACACCTGACTCAGCTATTCACTCTGCCTCTGTACTAGTTATGCCAGTCCAGCCCATGCCCAGTGAGCCTCCTACTTTTTCTTGTTCGGGACATTCTGCTTGTCCTTCAGCTATTCAGCTTGACTCCGGCGACATGTCACCTTCTAACCAACCTGACTTCAGGGTTCCACTGACATCTGCCCAGTCTGATGGTCCTGTGCAAGATGACCAGTTCCCCTTTAAGGGTCTAGGGGACCCTCCTCAGATTCCTGTTGATCCTCTCATGCCCTTGCTTATTCCTAGAGAGCCTTTGGTCCTCAATAGATCTTCTTGTCATCTCCCTACCTCGTTTTCGGTCTCTGAGGATAATCTTAAGTACGAGGTTAGACAAGTTCTGGATTCTCGGCTCTGCAGAGGCATTCTTCAGTACCTTGTGCATTGGAGAGGTTTTGGTCCTGAGGAGGCGTCTTGGATCGCTGCATCTGATGTCGCTGCACCTCATCTGTTGAGAAGATTTCATCAGAGATTTCCCTTTAAGCCTGGGCCCAGGCGGGGGAGGGCCCATAAGAGGGAGGGTACTGTCATGGGTATGCAGTAGTGTTTGTCTGTCAGCTTACCTTCCTTCCCATGTGTTCATCTTAGAGGCCTGAGCCCTTTCACCTGGCTTCCTTTATAATCTCCTCCCAGCCAGACTCCACCCCAGGCCCTATCACAGAACACTATATTAACCTGTGCACTGCAAGCCTGCTTGGCTGATCATCGTGTTTGTTAGGCATTGTGTGTTTGGGTTCCTGCCTGCCGTGTGCTACGTCTGTCTCTCTGTTTCGTTATTGGCTTGTCCCCGACTATCCCTGTCTGCCCGTGACCCTTGACCTTCGGCTCATTCTTCGTTATCCTTGTCTGCTTGTGGCCCCTGACCTTCAGCTTGTTATTCGGTTCTCTCTTATCGTGTGCTGCTGCTTCCCCTCTTTTCCCCTTATCCTACGGGGCGTGAGCTAGGAAACTCCAGGGGCCGCGACCTGGTCCCAGCCTGCAGCTAACATCCTCACCACTAGAGGCCCTGGAGAAGACCAGCTGGGTCTTAGACTCCGCGCCCTGGGGAATCTTGGCTCTAGCTTCCGTTTGGATCCCGGTTGTGCTCCTCTGGTCCCGCTTTCCACAACCACCCAGTTCCCTATCCACAGAAGCCAGCCATAGGGTTCACTACCTCGCGGTGCACTCCTGTCCCCCTACGGTGTGCATATGTCACCTGGCCACAGGTGACCCTGACACACTGTACCCAAAGGAAACTTTTGTCCCTTTTTTCATACAAATAGAGCTTTGTTTTGGTGGTATTTGATCACCTCTGGGTTTTTTTATTTTTTGCTCTATAAATGAAAAAATACATTTAGTAAAAAAGTCATAAGATTTTGCAAATTTAGTAATTTTTCCTAATAAATTTTGGCCAAAATTTATACTACTACATCTCTTTGGTAAAAATAACCCAAATCATTGTAAATTATTTGGTCTTTGCCCAGGTTCACACTGAGCTGCGGGAATGAAGACGTGCGAGTTCAGCTGAACTTCACTCCCGCTTGTCAGTCCTGATTTCGGCCATGATTTCAGAGAAATCTGTGCTGCTTTTTGCACAGATGTCAATGTAAATCGCAGCCTGAAATCACAAAAAGTAATACAGAAACTACTTTTTGAAATTGGTGCAGCGCCACAGATGCGGCGTTGCACCGATTAGGATGGTGCCATTAATGGAAATTGCCGCCGATTTGACATATGCTCCAGTGTGAACCAGTGCTTTGTGAAAGTTATAGAGTCTACAAGCTATGGTGCCAATCATTGAATATTGATTACACCTGATCATACCTGATGTACTGAAGGCCTATATCGTTTCTTGAGACACTAACAAGCCAGGAAAGTAAAAATACCCCCCAAATGGCCCATTTTTTAGAAGTAGACATTCCAAGTTATTTAGTAAGAGGCATGGTGAGTTTTTTGAAGTTGTGATTTTTTTTTCCACAATTCTTTGCAAAATGAAGATTTTTTTTCTTTTCTTTTTATCACAAAATTTTCATATTAACAAGTTATTTCTCTCACACAGCATGTGCATACCACAAATTACACCCCAAAATACATTCTGCTACTCCTCCCGATTATGGCAATACCACATGTCTGAGACTTTTACACAGCCTGGCTACATACAGAAGCCCAACATGCAGGGAGCACCATCAGGCGTTCTAGGGGCATAAATTACACATATCATTTTTTGACTACATCTTACTCTTTTGAAGGTCCTGGAGCACCTGGACAATGGAAACGGACAAAACATTACTCCATTTTGGAAAGTAAACACCCCAACATATATTCTATGAGGCATAATGATTTTTCTTAACATGTAATTTTTTTCCACAAGTTTTTGGAAAATGTGGAAAGAAAATGAAAACACATTTTTTTTTTTACACAAAGTTGTCCATTAATAAGATATTTCTGACACATAGCATGTACATAGCAAAAATAACACCCCAAAGTACATTCAGCTACTTGTCCCGAGTATGGCGATACCACGTGTGAGACTTTTACACAGACAGGCCACATAGAGAGGCCCAACATGCAGGGAGCACCATTAGTGTTCTAGGGAAACCCTTTCAAATCTAATTTGACTACCTATTACACTTTTGTGAGGCACTGACGGGCAGTGTAGTGGCACTATGGATGTGGCATGGTTGTGGCACGAATGACAACTGATGTTGCATGGATGTGGCACGGATGAGAACTGATGTGGCATGGATGAGCACTGATGTGACACGGATGAGTACTGATGTGGCATGGACGTGCAACGGATGAGCACTGATGTGGCATGGATGTGGCATGGATGAGCACTGGTGTGGCACGGATGAGCACTGATGTTGCATGGATGAGCACTAATGTGGCATGGATGTGGCACGGATGAGCATTGATGTGGCATGGATGAGCATTGATGTGGTATGGATGTGGCATGGATGTGGCATGGATGAGGCATGGATGAGCACTGATGTGGCATGGATGTGGCACGGATGAGCACTGATGTGGCATAGATGTGGCACGGATGAGAACTGATGTAGCACTGATGTGGCATGGATGAGAACTGATGTGGCATGGATGAGCACTGATGTGGCACGCATGAGAACTGATGTGGCATGGATGAGTACTGATGTGGCATGAAAGTGGCACGGATGATAACTGATGTGGCACGGATCATCACTGATGTGGCATGGATGTGGCACGGATCATCACTGATGTGGCATGGATGTGCACGGATGATCACTGATGTGGCATGGATGATCACTTATGTGGCACGGATGAGACAAAAATGAGCCATGGATGGGGATGGGTGAGCATGAATGAGCCATGGATGGAGATGGATGGGGATGGATGAGTTATGGATGGGGATGGATGAGTCATGAATGTGGATGGATGAGCCATGGATGGAGCATGGATGAGCCATGGATGAGCCATGGATGGAGCATGGATGAGCCATGGATGGAGCATGGATGAGCCATGGATGGATGAGACATGTATGAGCACTTCAGATCCAGCCCATAGCGCTGCTGCATTGGCTCTCCCCCTCTGCTCACATGCTGTACCGGTCAGTGTGAGGAAAGGGAAGGAGCCAAACCAGTCATGCTTCGGTTTGTTTACAAGTGATCATGCCGTCATTGGACGGCATGAGCACGTGGTAAAGGGCCAATGTCTTCGGCCCTTTACCCCCCTGATTCATGACACACCGGGTCTGGGAGACCCAATGGTTACGGACATTCCCGGGGGCGCGATTCTGGGAGGACGTCATAGTACACCCTCCCATAGTTATATGACTATGCTGTAGCCATCATTCGGGCCGGTCAGCAAGTGGTTAAGTGACTTTCAACATGGCATGGTTGTTGTGCCAGATGAAGAGGTCTGAGTATTTAAAAAACTGCTGATCTATTGGGATTTTTACGCAAAACCATTTCTAGGGTTTACAGAGACTAGTCTGAAAAAGAGAAAATTTCCAGTGAGCGGAGGTTGTGTAGAGGAAAATGCCTTGTTGATGTCAGAGGTCAGAGGAGAATGGGCAGTTGGGTTTGAGATGATAGAAAGGCAACAGTAACTCAAAAAAAACACTTGTTACAACCAAGGTATGCAGAATACCATCTTTGAACGTGCAACAAATCGAACCTTGAAGCAGATGGGCTACAGCAGCAGAAGACCACACCGGGTGCTATTCCTGTCAGTTAAGAACAGGAAAATGAGGCTAAAATTCATACAGGCTAACCAAAATTGGACAATAGAAGATTGAAAAAACATTGCCTGGTCTGATGAGTCTCGATTTCAGCTGCGACATTCAGATGGCAGGGTCAGAATTTGGTGTAAACATGAAAGCATGGATCCATCCTGCCTTATATCAATGGTTTAGGCTGGTGGTGGTGTAATGGTGTTGGGGATATTTTCCTGGCACACTTTGGGCCCCTTAGTATACTAATTTAGCAACATTTAAATGCCACGGTCTACCTGAGTATTGTTGCTGACCATGTCCATCGCTTTATGACTACAGTGTACATATTTCCTGATGGCTACTTCCAGCAGGATAATGCACCATGTCACAAAGCTCAAATCATCTCACCACTGGTTCCTTGAACATGACAATGCGTTCACTGTACTCCAATGGCCTCCACAGTCACCAGATCTCAATCCAATAGAGTACCTTTGGGATGTGGTGGAATGGATGTGCAATCTGCAGAAACTGCGTGATGCTATCGTGTCAATATGGAACAAAATCTCTGAGGAATGTTTCCAACCTTATTGAATCTATGCCACGAAGAATTAGGGCAGTTCTGAAGGCATAGAAGGGTCCAGCCCGGTACTAGCAAGGTGTACCTAATAAAGTGGCCAGTGAGTATATGTAGCATTGGGTACCAATTTCCAACCGCATTTGGCAAACTATCATTATTTATATCTGGGGAGCATAAACCCCAGTCTTCCTTTTGCAATGTTAAACATTATTAGCAATGTAATTAAATCTGAACCTTATCTCTCATTTACTCTCTATAGGTCCAAACCTCACAGCATATGAGGCCAAGGCCCTGGTCGCTACAGAATGCGTCATTGTTACTGGTGTCATTGCAAGTAAATAACCTGATTTACAATTTAAGCTGCTTTAACCTGTTGATTTTTATGAAAACTGAGATATCATGTAACCAACTATATACATGTAGCGGGGTGTTCCCCTTTAACGCAGAGAGACTACATTACCCAGAACCCCGTTCGGCAGTGTTTCCGCCGCAGAGACTCATGGGAGGGGTTATAAGAGGGGAGGCGAGGTTGGGCTCGGCCTCTTTGGGACACGAGACTTCAGAGACTGATCCTCCTGTGCGGATGTGTCGGAGTGCAAGGCCTGAAGCCTGAGGTCTTGCGCAGCACCCAAAGAGCCTTCCACCCCTCTGCGAGCCTGGGTGGCATCGGACTTCGCTCTATTACAGCATTGGTTGGATCAGGGACCCGATCGCTGGAGAGACTGTGTGTGTGTGTGTGACACAGTCGGTGGAAGTTCCCGGACTGGGACCGCAGTCCGGTTGGGTGAGAGGGCGTATGCCCAAACCATATACTGTTACTGTTAATAGGCCTATAGACTGCCGTGGCCCACAAGTTGTTCCTGATACTCTCACTGAAGAACCTTATCAGAGCTGAACTCAGTTCGCATAGCAAAGTGTTTATCCCATCTTTACCTTTCCCATTGGATTACAAATTATACTCTGTTAATGTGCACCACCGTTAAAGACCTGCCGGTGAAGAAAAGAACATCATCCCCTATAGACTAAGTTTTAGCTGTTTGAACCAGGCCTGGTGGGGTTTTTTTTCTAATTTGTATGGTTACTGCGCCACAGGGCGCCTAACTAACGGTCGCCCGTGTGGCGCACTTATTGCTGTTATCTTTATATTCATAGTGTGTTAGTGTTGCAGGGCTCTGCAATATATATATATTGTAAACTGTAATAAATGTTAACCCCTTTTCTAACTAAAGCTTGAGTAAATTCTATACCTATTTCATTTTAGTATTGTCTCGGTGCTTAATTACTCATACAGTATAAGATAGACAATTTGCTGTCAGAACTAGCTGTGCCAGTAGGGGGTCGAGTATATTGCCGGGGGTTGGCGGAGCTGTCTTCAGGGCCCAAAACTAAATCTGCGGCCTTCTTAGTTGGAGGTATCGCTACACGTGGGGGCTCGTCCGGGATCCTGATGCAGCAGGTGAACGCCAGAAGTGCCGGCATGGACCCACAAACAGTAGAAGCATGGTGCAAAGCCTCTAACGCAGAAACAAACCAGTCGATAGTCATCAGCCTCCCTGGGGAGGAATGGTCGACTGAAACGGTAGAGGAGTTAATGAAGTCAGTGTCCACAGATCACACACCGTGGGTGACGGAGATAAAGTCAGACCCAGACATCTCATATCAGTATGCATTAGTGGAGTACTGGAACGGGATGCCAGAGGCCTGTAAGTGCAAGTGTGTGCGGACGCCAGACAACAGAACCTATAGGTTGGCGCACGCAGTAACTGAAAAAAAGGAACCATCACCAACGGGATCACTGCAGGCTACGGCCCGTACCCCACCGGAAAAAGGAGGCAGGGCGACGCCTCTGGTGGCGCCTGCACCTGTCACTGCTATATCACCAGAACTGATAGGTACGATAGGGGATTTGCTAACCAAGTGTCAGAAGGCAAGCACGGTGCATGTAGAGACTAGCTACCGGAGACTAAAGACATTCTCAGGGAAGCTCCCTGTCCCCGCAGGGGAAGAAGACTTTGACACCTGGGTGGAGCAGGCATTGCAGGCAGTAGAGGCATGGGAGGTGCCTGAAGCGCAGAAGAGGCAACGAGTGATGGAAAGCCTTAAAGGCGCAGCAGCAGAAGCAGTGAAAAGTTTTCGGTTTGGGAATGCAGATTGCACGGCTCAAGACTGTCTAGCCATGCTGCAAGAAGAGTTTGGTCAATTGGAAAAGGTGACAGAGATGGTCTACCAATTTGAACACACTTTCCAAAAACCAGAGGAGAAACTTTCCGAGTATGTTAGGAGACTGAACAGGTTGCTGTGCAATATTGTGTTAAAGAAGGGAATGAAGCCCCAAGATACAGATGCGGCAAGAATGAAGCAAGTCTTAAAGGGAGCGCTGCGCTCGGATCCAGTCTGGCTGCACCTGAAAACCTCAGGAGGAGGAACGTTGCTGACTTATGCTGACTTGATAAAAATCATCAGAGATGAGGAGGCGCTGCAACAGGACCAGCAGATGATTAAGACAAATGTTGTACCCGCACAGGTGCTAGTCAATCCAGTAATGACCCCTGAAAGAGATTCGGAGATAGACACCCTGAAAGCTCAAATGTCCAAGGTGTTAGAGATGTTGACCTCTCTGATGGAAAAAGACACAGAGGGTCCCAAGAGAGAAGTACCAAGGAAGGAATTATTCCCAGTTACCTCAGCACCCGCATCTTTACAAGAATGGGGAGATATAGTCTGCTTTAACTGTGGAGGAATTGGACATATTGCGGCTACATGCTCCAGTCCCAAGAAGAAGAAAATAGACAACCGCAAGCCGGCGGGAAACTTCAGAGGGCCCCGGTGAAGGAGTCAACCGGGTGCCCATCACCTTCAGTGAGCTCCAAGCTGAAAGCAAAGCAGAAAATAACAGGAGATAAAATGCCTCGGGGGAAACACAACATTCCTCAACAGAGATACACCCCAGAGAAAGGGGGTAAGACCCCTCAGAAGAGGCACAGCACTCCCCAGAGGGGGTGCACACCTAAGAAAAACAATAGTATCCCTCAGCGGGTCCCTACACCCAGTAAAAGGAGGGAAGTCAATGCATACCAGACTCAAGAAAGACTGAAGTCCAAAGGGGATTGGACGAGAGGAGGTTCAAAGAGAAAAAGTCTGAAGAAAGCGACCCCTGCCGGGCCATATCCGGAAAAGCTGGTAGGCCCATCTCCTATAGTGTCCATTCAAGTAGAGGGAGTCTACACCAGAGCAATCTTGGATACTGGGGCGCAAGTAACCCTGCTATACAGAGACTTTTACGATAAGCACTTGAGTCACCTACCCATCCGGAAGATAGAGGGACTAGAGATATTTGGGATTGGAACCCAGAACTTCCCCTACGATGGCTATCTGCCTGTCAGGATGACCTTTGACCCATCTGTGGCTGGAAAAGCCAAAGTGTTTGACACCCTGGCAGTTGTGTGCCCTCGGCCACCAGGAGCCAACAAGAGTTCCCTGATAATAGGGACAAACACGGACCTGGTCCGAAGACTTCTGACCCCTCTAGTGAAAGAGAAAGGGGCAGCGGTCACCAAGATCCACCCCATGCTGAAGACAGCTTACCAAAGGCTGGTCTTAGAGCAGAAGACCCCAGGAGAGGGGATAGGGAAGGTGTGGAGACTTGGAAGAGGAGGGATAGTGCTGCAGCCCGGCGAAGTAACCTGTCTCAGAGGCACTGTGAAGCTTACTTGGGAGCAGCCTGGACCCTTTGTCATGTTGGAATCTGATCCAAGGGAAGGGTCCCACGGTCTGGAAGTGATACCAGAAGTGATTCCGCTGAAGGCCCTAAAGAAGGCACATTGTAGAGTCCCAGTGAGTGTTAGGAACAATACGGATGGCCCCATGGAGGTCCCAGCCAGGATGCTGCTGGGCCAGGTGAGCCCTGCTGCCCCTGTCAACCTGTCAGAGGTGGGCGAAGGAGGAGATGCTTGGGAGAAGATATCCATGGAAAACCCGAATCTGCCCAGGGCTTGGAAAGAGAGAGCCAAGGCCCAGCTGAACAGATGGGAGAAGATCTTCTCTAAAGATGAGTTCGATGTGGGGTGTGCAAGGAGTGCCACCCATCGGATCCGCCTCCAGGAAGATAAGCCCTTCAGAGAGAGAGTCAGGAGGGTCCCACTAGCAGATCTGGAGGATCTAAGGGAACAACTTTCAGAACTCAAGAGGACTGGTGTGATACGGGAATCTAGAAGCCCCTATGCATCCCCGATAGTGGTGGTCAGGAAGAAGAGTGGGTCATTGAGGCTCTGCTTCGACTACAGGACTCTCAACAGGAGAACCATACCCGACCAGTATACCACTCCAAGGATAGAGGATGCCCTACAGAGCTTGTCTGGAGCCAAGTGATTCAGCGTTATGGATCTCAAGAGCGGGTACTATCAGATCCCTATGCACCCAGAAGACAAGGAGAAGACAGCTTTCATAACCCCAGTGGGGTTCTTTGAATTCAACCGGATGCCCCAAGGTCTGTCTGGAGCCCCAGCTACTTTCCAGCATCTCATGGAGAAGACTGTAGGAGACATGAACCTTATTGAAGTCCTTGTATACCTGGACGATGTCATAGTCTTTGGAAGAACCCTGGAGGAACATGAGGAGAGGCTGGAAAAAGTCTTGAGGAGACTCAGTGAGGAGGGACTCAAACTTTCGCCTGAAAAGTGTCGGTTCTACCAGTCTTCTGTGAACTATCTGGGGCACATAGTGTCCGAAGAAGGGGTGGCCACAGACCCCGAGAAATTGGAGGCAGTTACCTCCTGGCCACGGCCCACCACAGTAACAGAACTCAGATCCTTCTTGGGTTTCTGCTCCTACTATAGGAGGTTTGTGGAGGGATTCGCCCGAATTGCTAGACCATTGAATGAACTGCTCAAGACTGAGGGAGAAGAGGATGACTCAGGGCCCAGGAAGCCGGGAGAGTCCATCAGAGATCAGTGGAATCAGAAGTGTGAAGAGGCCTTCCAGGCCTTGAAGAAGAGCCTGACCACTGCTCCAGTCTTGGCCTACGCAGACCCAACCAAACCCTATGAACTACACGTAGATGCTAGTCATGACGGTCTGGGAGGAGTACTTTATCAAGAACACGAAGGGCAACAACGGCCTGTTGCCTATGTGAGCAGGAGCCTGACCCCCTCTGAGAAGAACTACCCCACTCACAAGCTGGAGTTCCTGGCCCTTAAGTGGGCGGTAGTAGACAAGCTCAAAGACTACCTGTATGGGGCGGAGTTCACTGTGAAGACCGACAACAACCCCCTTACCTACCTTTTCACCACGGCCAAGCTGGACGCCACTGGACACAGGTGGCTGGCCGCACTGTCTGGGTTCAACTTCAGCCTAAAGTACAGGCCAGGGGCTGGGAATCGAGACGCAGACGCTCTGTCCAGGAGATCTCATGCCCCCACCAGTGATGTAGAAGATTGGACCCAAGTGGCACCGGACGGGGTGCGGGCCCTTTGTCAAGGAGCTGAATTCCAGGCCAGAGGAGGCTCCAGAGCAGAAGAAATAGGAGTTACCATGGTGGAAGTCCCAAGACACTACTGTGGAGTGACTCAATTGGACGAAGACAACCTGCCGAGATTGTCCAAGAAGGAGTTGAGGTGTGACCAATTGGAAGACCCCATGGGGAGATTGGTCCTGGAGGCCCTGGAGAATCAGGATCCAAACAGACTCCTGCGTCATCCCTCAAAGGAAGCTCACCTGTTGAGGAAAGAATGGGACAGGTTGCAGGTACATCAGGGAGTGGTCTACTGAAGGGGCCCCTCTGATGACTCAGAAGATAAGTGGCAACTGTTCCTCCCAGAGAAAAATCGAGAGACTGTTCTGATTGCCCTGCATGACAATCATGGCCATCTAGGGGCTGAAAGGACCTTTCAACTTGTCAGAAGTTGGTTCTATTGGCCCTGCATGAGGGCAGAGGTAGAAGAGTACTGCCACTCATGTGCACGATGCATCCAGAGGAAGACTTTACCCCATCAAGCTGCCCCAATGGGCCATCTACAAAGTCAAGGCCCAATGGATCTGGTATGCATTGATTTTCTCTGCCTCAAACCCGACCTGAGTGGACTAGGAAATGTTCTGGTGATAACCGACCATTTCACCCGGTATGCCCAAGCTTTCCCAACCAAAGATCAGAAGGCCTCCACCGTAGCCAAGGTACTTATGGAGAAGTACTTTGTCCATTATGGGCTGCCACAGCGACTTCATTCAGATCAAGGAAGGGACTTTGAGAGTAAACTGATCCGGAAACTCCTGGATTCGTTGGGAATCAAGAAGACTCGAACTACACCTTACCACCCACAAGGAGATGCTCAGCCGGAAAGGTTTAACCGAACCTTGCTCAACATTTTGGGGACTCTGGAAAGGGAGAAAAAGCAACATTGGAGCAAACACATAGCAGTCCTAGTACATGCTTACAACTGCACCATCAGTGATGCTACAGGCTACTCCCCATATCGACTCATGTTTGGGAGAGAAGCGAGACTACCTGTGGACTTGGCCTTTGGCACCTCTCTGGACCATTCCTCAGCCACATCCCACAAAGGATATGTGGACAGGCTCAGACACAGCCTGAAAGTAGCCTATGAACAAGCTCAAGCGGCCTCAGATCAAAGGGGAGCTCGAAACAAAAGAAACTTTGACTTGAAGGTCCGGGTACAAGACCTACAGCCCGGGGATCGAGTACTGTTACGCAATCTGGGGGTCCCTGGGAAGCACAAACTTGCAGATAGATGGAGATCTGAACCGTATGTCATCTGTAGGAAGTTGCCAGGCCTGCCTGTCTACAAGTTGAAGCCGGAAGGAAAGGTGGGCCCCCTGAAGACGTGGCATCTAAACCACCTGCTCCCACTTGCTGAGGCAGTCAGAATACCTCCCGTGAGAGACTCCCCTGAACCGGCCTCTATCCTGGATACTCCTAGGCCGAACACTCAGTCGCAGACCTCCCGAGCCGAAGATGGAGAGGCCTCTCAACTTAGTGAAAATGAGGAAGGAGAACTTGATTGGTTGTGGCCTTCCCCAACTCCAGGAACTTCCACTATAGATCTTCCAACCACTGAAGACACTCCAGATGGAACACTGAACCCAGAAGCCACAGAGTTCATCCCATCTAGTCCTTCAGCAGGTTACTGGGAAGATGCCCATGATAGTTGCTCAGAGGAAGAGGAGCCTGTGGCACCAGAGCCAGAAATCCCAAGAGAGCAAAGGGCTCGAAGAGTCATCCGGCCTCCTAGGAATCTGACCTACCCACAAATGGGGAATAGCTCCGAGGACTCTGTAGTTACCGCTAGGAGGAATGCTGAAAATCCGGATCCCTCCACTGTCCATTTAGTGGAGGGCAACCCCAGCTCACTCTCTGGCACAGCTAGGCAGGCCACCCATGATAATGTGACCTGTGGGCAAGGGAATTCTACCCCTCAGTTTTTTGGTGGGAATTCCCTATGCCAACATCGTTTGCAGAATTAACTAGAGTTGTACATAGTCTTTGTTAAGGTTTATCTTTGGGGACCAAAGAGTTTAAGTGGGGGGAGTGTGTAGCGGGGTGTTCCCCTTTAACGCAGAGAGACTACATTACCCAGAACCCCGTTCGGCAGTGTTTCCGCCGCAGAGACTCATGGGAGGGGTTATAAGAGGAGGAGGCGAGGTTGGGCTCGGCCTCTTTGGGACACGAGACTTCAGAGACTGATCCTCCTGTGCGGATGTGTCGGAGTGCAAGGCCTGAAGCATGAGGTCTTGCGCAGCACCCAAAGAGCCTTCCACCCCTCTGCGAGCCTGGGTGGCATCGGACTTCGCTCTATTACAGCATTGGTTGGATCAGGGACCCGATCGCTGGAGAGACTGTGTGTGTGTGTGTGTGACACAGTCGGTGGAAGTTCCCGGACTGGGACCGCAGTCCGGTTGGGTGAGAGGGCGTATGCCCAAACCATATACTGTTACTGTTAATAGGCCTATAGACTGCCGTGGCCCACAAGTTGTTCCTGATACTCTCACTGAAGAACCTTATCAGAGCTGAACTCAGTTCGCATAGCAAAGTGTTTATCCCATCTTTACCTTTCCCATTGGATTACAAATTATACTCTGTTAATGTGCACCACCGTTAAAGACCTGCCGGTGAAGAAAAGAACATCATCCCCTATAGACTAAGTTTTAGCTGTTTGAACCAGGCCTGGTGGGGTTTTTTTTCTAATTTGTATGGTTACTGCGCCACAGGGCGCCTAACTAACGGTCGCCCGTGTGGCGCACTTATTGCTGTTATCTTTATATTCATAGTGTGTTAGTGTTGCAGGGCTCTGCAATATATATATATTGTAAACTGTAATAAATGTTAACCCCTTTTCTAACTAAAGCTTGAGTAAATTCTATACCTATTTCATTTTAGTATTGTCTCGGTGCTTAATTACTCATACAGTATAAGATAGACAATTTGCTGTCAGAACTAGCTGTGCCAGTAGGGGGTCGAGTATATTGCCGGGGGTTGGCGGAGCTGTCTTCAGGGCCCAAAACTAAATCTGCGGCCTTCTTAGTTGGAGGTATCGCTACATACAGTACGTACAAGATATCCTTGCCTATGTCAAAAACCTGTGAAGGTTTTTTTTTTTTTCGTGGGTGCTTTGCTGAAAACTTACACATTAAATGACCATAATTAGATTTACAGGCTACGCTGTACAATCTTTGTAAAAATAAATAAAAAGTGAGCTCTCAAAACAAAAAAGCAGCTTGCACTAAATAGGTGACCAGCCCAACAAACAATAGATAAAAAAAGAAGTGCAGCGCTTATAAAGCATAAATTATACCTCATGAATAATAATACCCGTATAACAAAAAATAAAGTGCGTATAAATCTAACCAGCGTTAGAAGCTATATCACATATGTAATTCATCGAAGATACATATCAAAGTGAAAAACATATCACACTAGAAACCAATAATAAATGTGCTCAATGAAGCGTCCGAAAAGTGCTGGTCCTTTAAATAGTCCACAATTAGTCCCAAAATGTGGCGCTCCAAGTTGCCAACCATAAAGTGCCTTAGTGCAATTTAAGAAGGATAAGTGTGTAATGCATCCACTCATCCACTGGTGCAGGGTTGCCAACCTCCTGCAGCATTTTTTACTGACAAAACGTGGAAAATTTACTGGCGGAGCACATTTTTTACTGCCAACCTGAAAAGATACAGAACTCCTATTGAAAACTAACACAGTGAATATTTGAACAGTATAAACATGATATGGAAACACTGACAACACTTATAACAAAGTAATTTGCTTGATTTACACCTAAAAAGTCAACACAGCATCAAATTATCAGCCCCTGATATTTACTAGCAGTTGTAAAAAAATCACAGATTTTTACAAACTGACAGTAAATTTACTGCCGGTTGGCAACCCTGCACTGGTGCACAATCACATTCTCCACCACCATGCACTCACCAGAAGACTAATGAATATATAATAATCCACCCTCACAAGGAATCTGTAGTATCCTCTCCACTATGCAGTATGCACCAAGGGTAGCCAAAACATCTGTCAAGTTAGGGAAATGCTTACCACCTGTACACAAAAAGAGAGCAAAAAATGGGAATCCTACCTATTTAAATACTAGTACTCACCGAAAACTATCGGGGGTGTGGTCAAAAACACATATATCAAAAAATACAAGAAAAATAACAAACAGATAGACCTCCACACACCTAAATGAGTTAAATTACAAAATGTAATAGCCTATAATAGAGACAAAGTTATATGAAAAAACACATCCTATATTAACCAAAAATATCCTATAAATACAACCAGAATGCACAAAGTAAAAACTGTACGATCACTGCAACTCCCCAATGTGGAGATAGCACAGCGGTCACACAGCTGGCAGACCTACTCCCTCCCCTAGTTGAAAGGACACCCCCTAAATAAACCTAATAAACCCCATAAGCCACCCACAGGACAAAAACCCCCCCATAAATAGTTCCTAATGCAGGACAGTGTATACCTGTGTAGCGGGGTCTTTAAACATAGGTGAATGTTTGAGTGGTAGTTGTACTCAAACACCTTATTTGATAGGGCTCTGCTAAACCATTTTATACCGCAGGTAGAATACTGGTGTGTGGTTCCCTGTGGCCTGTGGATGGCGCTGCCATCGGGGGCTAGGGTTAAACCACTGGTATAGTGCTGTGCCTTGGATGTACCCTCTCGGCAGTGGTATGGTGGGCGTGGTCGGCCTGCTGTGCATGCCGGGAGAGGATATAAAAGGGGCAGACGCTGCCTGTGGGGTGTGAATTCCCAGGCGTCCTACCCCGGGGAGTGTGTTGTTCTGTTTGTTGGCCACCCCGTGCACCTTTACCCCTGGGGTGGGGTTCCTGGCCCGATACACTGGCGGATCAGTCCCAGGCACCTTTAGCCTTGGGACTGCAACTGAAGGCCTTGGGTCCAGCACCTTTGGCTGGGGCCCATGGACGGAAGAGGAATCCCAGGGTGCTGCCTTGCGAGGAGACCCGTATCTGGAAGAGGAGGCTGGGGGAGGACCGTTCCGAGGGACTGGTGAGAGATCACAGTGAAGGAAGGGGCCCGGTAACTCTCTGGAGGGATGTCATCTCCCTGAAAGCAAAGTTCACCAGGTGTGTGGCAGAGACCCAAATTCACCCGTAACAGTTCAAGCAGAGACTGTGTGTAATCTAATTTGAGCATCACTCCAGCTGCTAGGATCCACTCTAATGGGAGACTATCCGGGTGAGCTGAGCCTACTTGAAGGGACAGGTAGTGAATCGTATATTCGTTTGTGCCTGGACCTACTCCAACACCTTTTGCTGTCCTGTTCTACATCCACCCTTTTCTATCTAGTGACTGTGCATATGAGAAAATAAACTCTACGTTGGAGTTGCAACTGATGTGGACCTTGGAGTTATTGGGGGAAATAGAGACTTGTCTTTATTGCAGTAGAGATGGGAACCATTCTCTGGAGAACCTAGCCGTGGAGACCCAGTTACATTGCACCGCTCAACCTCTTCACACAGGAGGGTACGGGCATGTGGCATGTGGCATGTGGCATGGTGTGCTCCTTTTCCTACAAGTGAGCCAAAGGTAGGGAAAAGGGGTCCGGTTGCTATACCTGAAACAGGTTGAAATCACTATCCTGCAATGGAAAACCCAGCCTGAGCTGGATGATAACCTCCCAGGAAACACCCAGTCGTCAGTTAGTCTGTCAAAAGACGTGATATAAGTATAATGCCTCCAATGGCATCAATGGAAGTCCAATAAACCAATAGATCTCTAGATCTAGGGGTATATGGTTGTATAATGTTCCTGACTGGATACTTGAATGTGAGAAGGATGGTTATTCCAAAAGATTTCAGATACTACAGGAATGGTTTAAATAGCTGTATGAACCGTGGCAGTAATGCAGATTAGTCAGAAAAATTCAGACACACTGATGCAATTTCATAGAGTATGTGTATGTGTAGCAGATTCCCAATCAATGGGTTAAAGGGGTTGTAAAGGTTTGTTTTTTATTTTCTAAATAGGTTCCTTTAAGCTAGTGCATTGTTGGTTCACTTACCTTTTCCTTTGATTTACCTTCTAAATGTTTTTTTTCTTTGTCTGAATTTCTCACTTCCTGTTTCTCCTCACTAAACTTCACACCATCATCTGAGTGGTGTGGAGTCAGCCAGAACAGCTTACTGAACAGCTTACTGAGGAGGAACAGGAAGTGAGAAATTCAGACAAAGAAAACAAAGAAAAAAAACATTTAGAAGGTAAATCAAAGGAAAAGGTAAGTGAATCAACAATGCACTAGCTTAAAGGAACCTATTTAGAAAATAAAAAACGATCCTTTACAACCCCTTTAATCTCTATAGCTATTCATAAGTGATACACATAGCAAAGTCTCTTGCTTGTCCTATGAGTTGGTTGATGGTGTATAGGTCTGTCACTGAGCAAATCCACGATGAATCTGTGTGTATCATATGAACACAGATTGCCACATGAGGGATGATTCCTCAATATTCAAGATGTATCAGTTATTGTGAGACACTTGTCCAAATGTCTTCACACTAACAGATCATGGCAGCTATATATATGGTCTCAGCGGTATACAATAACGATGATCACAATTCATGCAATGTAAACACAATGAGGGTTCCTGCAGCCTGCAGGTAAATCCCACAAGAGGTGTTTGGATAATGCGAGCAGTGGTGTAAGATTACTCACGGAACCCCCAGGAATCACCAAAAGGGTTGGGATCAGGATTACTCTGTCCATCCATGATGTGAGTTGTTTAATCGTCCACTGTTTGTACAGAGATCACCACCAGATTTGTAGTCGGGATCGATCTGTGCATATGTGTCCTCAGCTGATTGTTCATTTACCGCTATAGAAGACCGAAATTCTCAGTATCTATTTAGAAATCCTTTTTCCAGGGTCCATTTAGAGCAGTGGTTCTCAACCTGGGGGTCGGGACCCCCTTTAGGGGTCAAATGATGATTTGCCAGGGGTCACCAAATCCTGGGCTATTCCTGAAACCCACACTGCTCTCCCTGCCTTTTTGCAGCCGCCCAGCAGGGCTGTCTCTGGAGCCTGTGGCCACCCAGCTGGGCTGTTCCTGGAGCCCGCAGCCGCCTATTCAGTTCACAGCATGGCTGGGAGGCAGAGACTAGAGGTCAGCTGACTGGAGAGGAATGTGAAGTGGGAGGGTCTCCTCCAGCCCCTATCTCCTGATTTTGGCATAGATGTCACTGCTACGAGACACCACAAAGTCAGAGACACAGTGAGTAACACTACCAGTGATTAGAGTTGCCATTAAAAGTCCCCACTACAGTTTTTAGATCAGCAGATGACCTTGATCAAGAGCACCTAAGTTGGCTGATCAGAACTCCCCCCAGCATTGCCACTGATCCCACCCCCCCACCAGCACTGCTACTCATCCCAACTCCCCGCCATCACTGCCTCTCATCCAATTCCCCCCACCCGCCCCCCCACCAAGGAGTAAGAGAGCGAATAAAAATTAAGAATACATGGAAGAGAGAGGAAAAGAGGGGGAGGAACAAAAAAAGGGAGAGAAAGAATAAGAGAAAGAACAAGAAAGATGGCTAGAGGGAGGGATGGGGGAAAAAAAACAAGAAATTAGGATAGAGAGAGATAAAAGGGAAAGAAAGGACAACAAAGAGAGAGTGGTACATCATAAATGTACCATAAGGGGCTTTAATACTGTACGAGTGGAAGGGACTCAGGGAGCGCTAAATGCCTGTGGGTTAGGGGAGCAAATTACTTGTCTTGCCTTGGGTGCTGACAACCCACACTACGAAAATATTTTTACTGTTAGGGGTCCCCACAACTTGGAAAATGTTATCAAGGGGTCACGGCACTAAGAAGGTTGAGAACCACTGATTTAGAGGGATGATGAAAACTTTGAATCCAAAGCATATTCTTCCTCCAGGCAGTGCATTGGGGGTATGATTTAAAAGTCCTTATTTAAATTGGGGTTGGCTCAGGTAGGTATAGAGGGGGGTACTCTTCCCAACGTTAAAAGTTTATATGTTTCGTTCCGAAAGACCGGAACTTTGTCAGAACTAAGGGAATAGTCAGCTGTCACCCATTTAAATGCAAAAAAAACACAACCTACTTCTAATTACATGGAGATGAATTACAGGTGCCGTTCACCCATCTATTAAAACACCTTAAGGCTGGGTTCACACTAGTGCGACACGACATCTGTCCTACTTTGGATCCGACTTTGCCCTGCGACATGAAGCCGACATATGTACGACTTTCAATGAACGGGGATCCGACTTGGATCCCCGCCAATATCAGGCACTGTGTTTGGTATGAATCTTGAGGGGGAACTCCAGGCCAAATTTTAAATAAAAAACCGGCATGGGTTCCCCCTCCAGGAGCATACCAGGCCCTTGGGTCTGGTCTGGATTTGAAGGGGCGCCCCTACGCCGAAAAAACGGCGTGAGGGCCCCCCCACAATCCAAACCAGACCCTTATCCGAGCACACAACCTGGCAGGCCGCAGGGGAAAAGGGGGGGGGGACGAGAGAGCGGCCCCCCTCCCTCCTGAACCGTACCAGGCCGCATGCCCTCAACATGGGGGGTTTGGTGCTCTGGGGCAGGGGGGCGACCTGCGGCCCCCCACCCCAGAGCACCCTGCCCCCATGTTGATGAGGACAGGGCCTCTTCCCGACAACCCTGGCCGTTGGTTGTCGGGGTCTGCGGGTGGGGGGCTTATCGGAATCCGGGAGCCTCCTTTAATAAAGGGGTCCCTGGATCCCGGCCCCCCCACCCTATGTGAATGAGTATGGGGTACATCGTACCCCTACCCTTTCACCTGGTGGAAAAAAAATGCAATAAAAAAAACACACAGCTTTTTAAAGAATTTTATTGCACAGCTCTGGGGGTCTTCTTCCGACTTCGGGGGTCTCCGGTTCTTCTCCTGCTCTCCGGTTCTTTCTTCCGCCGGCCCTCCGCTAACTTCTTTTTAGCTCTTTTGCTAACGGAGGCCCGGACTTCTCCGTCTTCTCGTCCGGCTCTCCGTTGTCCTTCTGCCGGCCCCTCCACTAACTTCTTTAGCTCTCTTGCTAGTGGAGGGGCCGGTCTTCCCGTCTGCGTCTTCTTCCCTCTTCTCCTCCTCGATGTTGACGCTTCGCTTCCTCCCGCTGTAATACTGGCTCTCCGCTCCGCTCCGCATTAATATAGGCTTCTCATGACGTCACAGTCACATGTTCTGGGGCACATGGCCCCGGAGCATGTGACTGTGACGTCATGGGAACATGTGACTGTGACGTCATGAGAAGCCTATATTAATGCGGAGCGGAGCGGAGAGCCAGTATTACAGCGGGAAAAAGCGACGCGTCAACATCGAGAAGGAGAAGAGGGAAGAAGACGCCGACGGCGACGACGGGAAGACCGGCTCTTCCACTAGCAAAAGAGCTAAAGAAGTTAGTGGAGGGGCCGGCAGAAGGACAACGGAGAGCCGGACGAGACAACGGGAAGACCGGGCCTCTGTTAGCAAGAGAGCTAAAAAGAAGTTAGCGGAGGCCCGGCGGAAGAAAGAACCGGAGATCGCGGAGACGACACCGGAGACCCCCGAAGTCGGAAAAGACCCCCGGAAGTCGGAAGAAGAGCGCCGGAGTCGGAAGAAGACCCCCGGAGCTGTGTAATAAATTACTTTAAAAACCTGTGTAGTGTTTTTTTCTTGCAATTTTTTCCACCAGGTGAATGGGTAGGGGTACGATGTACCCCATACTCATTCACATAGGGTGGGGGGGCCGGGATCCGATAAGCCCCCCGCCCGCAGACCCCGACAACCAACGGCCAGGGTTGTCGGGAAGAGGCCCTGTCCTCATCAACATGGGGGCAGGGTGCTCTGGGGTGGGGGGGGCCGCAGGTCGCCCCCCTGCCCCAGAGCACCAAACCCCTCATGTTGAGGGCATGCGGCCTGGTACGGTTCAGGAGGGAGGGGGGCCGCTCTCTCGTCTTCCCCTGCGGCCTGCCAGGTTGTGTGCTCGGATAAGGGTCTGGTTTGGATTTTGGGGGACCCCCACGCCGTTTTTTCGGCGTAGGGTGCCCGTTCAAATCCAGACCAGACCCAAGGGCCTGGTATGCTCCTGGACGGGGAACCCACGCCGGGTTTTTATTTAAAATTTGGCCTGGAGTTCCCCCTCAAGAGCAGCACAGCACAAGTCGCATGCCAAAGTCTGACCATGCAAGACTGCGGTCCGACTTTGATCCGACTTCAATGATAGTCAATGGGCTGAAGTCGGATCAAAGTCGGACCAAAGTAGTACAGGGAGCATTCTCAAAGTCGGACTTTGGTCCGACTTTGATCCAACTTCAGCCCATTAACTATCATTGAAGTCGGATCAAAGTTGGACAGCAGTCTTGCATGATCCGACTTTGGCATGCGACTTGTGCTGTGCTGCTCTTGAGGGGGAACTCCAGGCCAAATTTTAAATAAAAAACCGGCATGGGTTCCCCTCCAGGAGCATACCAGGCCATTGGGTCTGGTAAAGATTTTAAGGGGAACCCCTACGCCGAAAAAATGGCGTGGGGGTTCCCCCAAAATCCAAACCAGACCCTTATCCGAGCACGCAACCTGGCAGGCCGCAGGGGAAGAGGGGGGGAGAGAGCGGCCCCCCCTCCCTCCTGAACTGTACTAGGCTGCATGCCCTCAACATGAGGGGTTTGGTGCTTTGGGGCAGGGGGCGACCTGCAGCCCCCCCCACCCCCACAAAGCACCCTGCCCCCATGTTGATGAGGACAGGGCCTCTTCCCGACAACCCTGGCCGTTGGTTGTCGGGGTCTGCGGGCAGGGGGATTATCGCAATCCGGGAGCCCCCCTTTAATAAGGGGGCCCCCAGATCCCGGCCCCCCACCCTATGTGAATGAGTATGGGGTACATCGTACCCCTACCCATTCACCTGGTGGAAAAAATGGCAATAAAAAAACACACACAGCTTTTTAAAGCAATTTATTGCACAGCTCCGGGGGTCTTCTTCCGACTTCGGGGGACTCCGCGCTCTCCGGTTCTTCCTTCCTTCTGCCGGGCCTCCGCTATCTTCTTCCAGCTCTTTTGCTAGCGGGGCCCGGTCTTCTCCGTCGCCTTCTTCCCTCGCTCTCCGGTTCTTTCTTTCTTCCTTCTGCCGGCTACTCTTTTTGCCTACCATCTTTGAGCTATTTGAACTAGTTGTAGCCGACTCAGACCCGATGTGAGTGTGTATGGTCGGCACCTAGCAAAACGGTCATATTAGGGATAATAGTGAACTAGTGTTATATATATCCCTAAGGTTAATTCAGCATTGCCCAACTAATTTGTTTGGGTAATGAACGAGCAGAAGATTTTGATTAGACTAGTACAGAATGGAATTTTTGTATACCTTATCCTGTAGACTCGGGTTGGTAATATCAGATATTACCATCCTGAGCTTTCCTTATTGTTAGCCCATATAAATGTAGTAAAAACTTTAAGACGGTGATGGAGAAGACCGGGCCCCTCCACTAGCAAAAGAGCTGGAAGAAGATAGTGGAGGGGCCCGGTCTTCTCCATCACCGTCTTAAAGTTTTTACTACATTTATATGGGCTAACAATAAGGAAAGCTCAGGATGGTAATATCTGATATTACCAACCCGAGTCTACAGGATAAGGTATACAAAAATTCCATTCTGTACTAGTCTAATCAAAATCTTCTGCTCGTTCATTACCCAAACAAATTAGTTGGGCAATGCTGAATTAACCTTAGGGATATATATAACACTAGTTCACTATTATCCCTAATATGACCGTTTTGCTAGGTGCCGACCATACACACTCACATCGGGTCTGAGTCGGCTACAACTAGTTCAAATAGCTCAAAGATGGTAGGCAAAAAGAGTAGCATTTTATCAATGGGTTAGTTGTAAAAGGGTACCTAGTGTTACAACATCACAATAGCGAATAAGCAATTTCAATTATATACACATCGTCGGGCTCCCATATCTCAAACAGTACATGTAATATCTCCTGGTGCTGCACTGACTGTCAAGTTTGTTTACATGTGATCAACTGTGATTGGACACAGCTGATCACATGGTAAAGGGCCACTGTGATGCCCTTTACCGCAATAACAGAGCGTGCCTCAGGGTGCGCGTGGGGGTGTGGTTTTACTGTAGGTGGATGTTCATGGATGTCTTACCAGAATGCAATAGCGGCGCTGCAGCCATCTTTCGGCTATAGCGTGGGTCTGAGGTGGTTATTTACATGCATTATCATCTCAACTACAAATACATGGCAGAGTATGAATTTGTATCTAAAACTACATATACTTTTCCAATCAAACCTTACCAAACTCATTTTCTCTAGCCATTGTTCTGTTTTGCACATCCACCAATTAATCTTATACAATAGGAGAGTGGGCTGATGCTGGATCTCTGTGAAAGTGGGCTGAACACAGTGATAGAGCAGAGCTGCCACAAGCTCAGCAGGAAACAAGCATAGTAGAGTGACAGCGGTAAGTAGCGAGCTGCTTGAAGCAGGAGTGGTGAAAGAGAGGCTAAGGCCACATGTGAGGTTCACCAGAGTGGGATGAAAGATCACTGGAGCGGTACTGTTTGTGCATTGAGGCACTAGGAGTACTAGGCATTGTGACCTGGGGCACTGTGAGTATCAGGGTTTTGTGACTTGGGGCACTGTGAGTACTCAGGTATTGTGACTGAGGCAATGTCAGTATTGAGGATGTAATAAGGCACTAGAACAGGGTTGTTGGGTGACAGTTAGAAGATGGGTTAGAGGGAAAAACATTATAGAGGCCAGTCCTGAAATGAAAAATCCTAATAAATACACCAAGTTGTGTAATGTTAGGGATGTCAGTTCAGGAGTGGCACTGCTGGAGCAGAGTGACTCCCCTAGCTACCGGGGAACAAGTCCTCCAGTGAGGATGGGGACAAGGCTACAAGAAAGGATAGGCAGATACTAGTGGTAGGGGACTTATTTATTAGCAGAACAGATAGGTCAATCTGTCACAAGGACAGTGATGGCCAAACACAATGTTGTTTACCGGGAGCTCGGGTTCGGCACATTGCAGATCAGGTGGAAGAAGAGGGCAGAATTGAATGGAATACAATTCCCAAGGATAGATTTCCACCAGGGAAGGAATCTGAGATCCCAAGTGCAAGAAACCCAACAAACACAATAGGGTCCAATAATACAAGAATGGGCAACTAAAAGAGATGCCTGATTTAAGAGTTTAGAGTTAAAGCTACAAGACGAAGCACATGCATCCAAACTGTGGGGGGATAAACCACTTACGATGAACAAAAAGACCCCACTTGCAAAAGTCAAGGTGTATCTTCATGCAGATGGCTGAACAGATGAGACAGATGATTCTGGCCCTGAGATCTGCAGCTTGAGTGGGAGTTAGACTGTGATATTCTACAAGGTTCTATTGGAGCTTAAATAGAATGTGATTCTTCTGTCCCATCCACAGATCTTATGCATTAAAGTAGGCCTACACTCTGGCAACCAGATGCATTGAGAATAACATTGCCAAGGGCAATACCAAAAAGAAACTTACCTTAGTAAGTATATCAGATGTTTCTCGGACATATTCATCACTTCCCAGGCACAGGCCAAAGTACCCAAAATATGAATAGACAATATGCCAATGTATGGGGTCTCCTTTAGAAGATATGATCCACATTGACATGGATGTACGAATTTGAGTCTACAAATTAATTAATTAAAGTTAATTAAATTAGAGACCGGAGTAGGGAGTCTAAAGCCTAGTACACACTATTATTATTTTTTTCATTCAACCCAGCGGGCTGAATGAAAAAAAAAAACACTGACAGCTCGGGAGGAGCCGCTGTACAAACTATGCAATGTTAAGCTGAATACACACTAACCAATTTTCTGTCAGATTTACGAAAACCATATAATATGAGGTCAAACCTTAAGAGTTTCAATTTGTAAGCAATCAGACAGGCCCTTACACTACATGGTTTTGGTAAATCTAAAGGAAATCTGACAATAATAGTTGTATAGTGTGTATGAGGTCTTAGTATAGTGATCTTCCCTGCTGTGCTATTGTGATCTGACAGGGGGATGGGCCCCCTGCCAGTACACTCCAACCAGCGCTCTCAGACACTGGCACTGATCGAATGCTGACCTTTTTCAGTCATGCCCCTTTGACAGAGGCTTCTGTCGGATCGGCTGCCGTACACACGTGTCGAATGCTGGCCGGTTTCTATTGAACCAGCCGATGACGCCCAATATTTGGCCCTTAACGGTCTCTCAGTGAAATCCCTAAAGGTAAGAACACCATCAACCTGTTTGGTGGTATGCTTCTTAATGTGGTTGACTGGAGTATAAACAGTAGGCAGAGACCACTTATCAATAGATTCCCCTTAAAGGAAAAAAAAATACTCCACATTATCAAGAGGAAAAGCATGATTCTTTAGGTTGTTTCCAATGCTCATATAGGAATGTTTTAAATACTGTGTGTATTGGAAGGGTCTTTTTAGTCATATGGGCTCTAAAGGATCCTATGCCTGGAACAGCAGGCTGATCCTTCAAATGCAGGGTAGAACGCACTGCACCAATTAGGTTATAAACAACACCTTGTAAAGCTCATAGGGAATTTGCTGAAATACAGGCTCAGTAGACTGTGAGGGCTCTGAATCTGAATCGGAAATAATAACAGGGGCCTTAAGGTATACATAGAGGTGGAGGCCTAACTGGGTCAGAATTAGATTCAGCTGTGGATGACTGAGAGCATGCTTACAGCCTCCGTGAGCAAATTGTTTCATTAATCATGCACAGACTGGAAAAAGTGGCTATTAGGGGTTACATGGGTAGTTGCAGCCTCACACTGCTGCGCTATAAAGGACTCCAATGAGGATGAACCTATAGGGTTCCCAGATTCTAGGTTACAGGCATAATTTCCCAATGGGAAAACCAAGAAATCACCCCAAGAAACAATAGAGAAGTATGGGCTGAGGTCATCCATTGCATTAGGGCTGTACTCTGTGTGTCTTTTTGAAAGACATGTTGCCCTATGTAGTGGAAAATAAAGTATAAAGTGAGGCAAAGCTTCATAAACTCACAAAACCAAGCAGCTGATACTGAATAGGGCTACAGGCAACCAGAGATGACCAAGACACTGTAAGTGGGCAGAGAAGAGAAAATGGAGACTGGTTGATTCACAAAGAGTTTCAGAAGCAAGAATGTGCTTACTCTAGGCAAAGTGGCAGAAGAAGGAGCACAGAACATGCACACTCCACCAAGCAGTTGACATTAGTGCACAGCTCCCTCAAGATTGTTTAGGGGTGCTCAGTGGTACCAACCGTGAGGTAGCTTTATTGATTCAGTCCCAACAGCCCTTATTTGCAAAGTGAGACCTTAAAGACTGGGTCACAGCAGAGGCTGTACTATGGCTCTGGGCCGGGAGAGCACACTGCAGCTAATAAACAAAGTACATAAAGGTCTGGAAAGCACCCTAAAGCAGAGCCCAGTGCCTGAGGGTCATATTACAGGCTAGCTCCACCTAGTTCCTGTCCAAAATGATCCAGGTATGGACCAAAGCTATTGCTAAGGATACGCAGATCTGGATTACTGGATTGCAGAAACTAGTTCAAGCAGCATTTTTTTGAAGTCTTGATAGAAGTCATATGCCCCGTACACACGATCTGAAATTCCGACAAGAAAACCGTGAATTTTTTCTGACGGAATGTTGGCTCAAACTTGTGTTGCATACACACGGTCACACAAATCTTGTCTGAAATTCCGACCGTCAAGACGTCCGACGAGCCGAGAATGAAGTTCAATAGGGAGTTTGGTTCTTCTACTTGATTCTGAGCATGCATGTTTTTTTTGCGCGTCGGAATTGCATACAGACGAGTGGAATTTCCGACAAGAACTTTTTCCGTCAGAAAAATAAAGAACCTGCTCTCAATCTTTTGCTGGCGGAAATTCTGACAGAAAATGTTGGATGGAGCATACACACGGTCAGAATATCCGACCAAAAGCTCATATCCAACTTTTTTCGATGGAAAATCCTATCGTGTGTACAGGGCAATAGAGAAAAAATATTTGCAGAGTGTGAAGTATCTTGATTTAAGTAAATAATAATACTAAACAACTACAAAGAAAATAGATATACTATAACAGCCCATTCACACAGGGGCGGCACGACTTGTCCTGCGACTGTGCTGGGCGTCTTCAAGACGACTTCAAAGGCGACTTCAAAAATGACTTCTGTATTGAAGTCAATGGAAGTCGCCCTAAAGTCGTCTTGAAGTAGTACAGGAACCTTTTTCTAAGTCAGAGCGACTTCAGTCGCTCCGATTAGAACGGTTCCATTGTACAGAATGGGACGCGACTTGTCAGGCGGCTGAGACGCCTGATGAGTCGCCCCTGTGTGAATGGGGTCTAACTCAGCAGAGCTAATAAAAATGTGTCAAACCTCCCAGGAAACTAGCAAAAGGTTGAGGCATGACTGTTGGCGGCAGCTTAACATTTTTTTTTGTTTGACAGTGTCCCAACCTCCTTTAGGTGAAAATATAACCCAAAATAAGAAATAAACCTCTTGTTCTCTGGATTTGTATTAAATCTGATTATAGACAAAGACATTCTACTTTAATGTATATTATTTTGGTATGCAAAGCTTATTTTCCTAACTGTACAGTATTTTGGAATCAGTTTGTGTAAAAATAATGGATAACATAATCCACAGTAATAAATAAGCCCTTCTATGGAACCTCTATCAACGCTGCTAGTGCTATACAAATTAGACAATGTTAAGGCAGGGGAAGCTGAGCTTTAGCAAGCAATGCTGACAGATTTAGCTCATTACTTGTTATCCAATTAATTTTTCTTGTTCTTTATCCTGGAAACTGAATAAGGGAATCCAATAGCTGCATGAATAAAACAGCAAGAGAGGTTTTGACACATACACTGAACCAAAGAAACACTACCCACCACTGTGCTAACTTATTGATTAGTTACTAAACCAAATTCTTCTGAAAATGAGGAACATTTTCTTACTTATGTTTAGAATTAAAATGTACTTCAAAATGAAAACTAAAAGATATTCACAATTACTATGTTTCTGTATAAATACAGATTTAATTAACCTTTGATGCAATTAGCCACAGTTCTACCATTAATGACATTTTTATTTTTTTTAGCTGAACTCCAGGAATGATCTGTGTTGCATACTTACATTGGTTCATACCCGAAGGACCACTGGGAGAGCTGAAAATCACTCAAATAGTCGGTGCTACTACAGTGATAGCAGCAATCTTCCCAGTCCTCATGGAGTTCTGTGTAAGCAGCCTCCCCTCTGCACACAGAAAACAGGTGGTCACTTGCTTAGCCCTGCTGCCAACATTCATATATTTTTTAATGAATACAAGGCGTTCTCTAACTGAATGAGGCAAAGAGGAGATGCAGTGATGTCACAAAACCCACCTCGTCCAATCAAAGAACGCTTTATATTTATTGAAAAAATACAAGGTGTTCTTTGAATGGTGGCAGCAACAAGCGAGTATTCTCCTGTAGTCAAAGTACAGAGGGAAAGCTGCTCTTACAGAACCCTAGCAGAACCCAGAAGATCACACTATCACTGTAGGAGCATTGATTACTACAGTGATTTTCAGCTACCCCAGCAGCCCATCAGGTAATAGATATGCATACATACTTTGTGCCAAGCTGGACAAATATAAGTATGCAATATAGATCATTCCTTGAGATCAGCTTGAGGCCGGGCTCACACTTATGCGAATTGGTTGCGGCTTACATTGCATCCAATTCGCATAACATTATAAAATACATTGATTTCAATGAGGCTGGTTCACATATGTGCGTTGCATTCGCACTGCGCATTGCCGAAAAAACGTGTGCGTTCTCTAGGCATTGCAGTGCGGCTCAGGTGCGAATTCAGGCCCATTATGTTCTATGGGCACGCATCTGATTCGCACATGTGTTGCGTTCTGAACAGGGATCTTGAGGGGGAACTCCACGCCAAATTTTAAATAAAAAACCGGCATGGGTTCCCCTCCAGGAGCATACCAGGCCCTTAGGTCTAGTAGGTACTTTAATGGGAACCCCTACGCCGAAAAAAAACGGCGTGGGGGTCCCTCCAAAATCCATAGCAGACCCTTATCCAAGCACGCAGCCCGGCCGGTCAGGAAAGGGGGCGGGGACAAGCGAGCGCCCCCCCCCTCCTGAACCGTACCAGGCCGCATGCCCTCAACATGGAGGGGTGGGTGCTTTGGGGTAGGGGGGCGCCCTGCGGCCCCCCCACCCCAAAGCACCCTGCCCATATGTTGATGAGGACAGGGCCTCTTCCCGACAACCCTGGCCGTTGGTTATCGGGGTATGTGGGCGGTGGGCTTATCAGAATCTGGGAGCCTCCTTTAATAAGGGGGCCCCCAGATCCCGGCCCCCCACCCTATGTGAACGTGTATGGGGTACATCCATTCACCTGGTGGGAAGAAATTTTCAATAAAAACACTACACAGGTTTTTTAAGTAATTTATTAGGCAGCTCCAGGGGTCTTCTTCCGACTTCGGGGGTCTCCAACTTCGGGGGTCTTCTTCCAACTTCGGGGGTCTCTTCCGACTTCGGGGGTCTCCGGTGTCATCTCCGCACTCCCGGTTCTTCTCTCGCTCTCCGGTTCTTTCTTCCTTCTGCCGGGCCTCCGCTATCTTCTTCCAGCTCTTTTGCTAGCAGGGGCCCGGTCTTCTTTGTCGCCTTCTTCCCTCTTCTCTCCTGGAGATGTTGACTCGTCGCTGTCTGCGGAGCGCATTCACTTATATAGGCATGGGCGTAGTCACCGGGTGATGCCACCCGGTGACCCCGCCTGCATATGACATGACAGTCCCGGGGAATGATGACACTTCCATGAGAGCAAAATGCAGAAAAAAATAAGGTCCATTTTGCAAGCCCCTCCGTTTTTTGTAGATTGTCAGCCCAGTGGGCAGGTAAAAGAAGTGCCATAATCCAAAATTCAAAATACACAATGTCCAAATATAAGCACATTTTGACATACATAACTTACCATTAAAATAATAGGAGACCAAAAATTTATAGTGTACTACATGCACTACATGCTTTGGAGAATTCATGCAGAAATCTTACCACAAAAAAAGATGTATACTGTGTATGGGTTTTGCAAAGTCAGCAGATAGAGTAGTTATAGACAACAATACGATTGTGACACAGTTTAGGGGGTGTTTAGGGTAAACATAAAAATGAAGCATCCAAAAAACCTTGTTAAGTTTATATGCTAGGTGTGTATGGGCCCAGGGTAGCATGCTGGGGAGGTTGGTAAAGGCAAATATGCATGTAAGCCAAGAAAAAGCTTACAGCATGCATGAGGACAAAGAGGACATTCACAGCATATTACAATAATGTGAATGATGGAATAAAAAATACCTAATAAAACATTAGAAAACATGAAGTACATAGAATGTGATATTAAAGAATAAAACTTACCCAAATATAGTCCTTCTGCAGGACTTGAATAATGGTACAACAAGTCTCGGTAATAATGACTCCCAGAGCCTGGGGAGAGATGGTAAACTTGATATTCTGGAGACTTCTCCCTGTCGTCAAGTACCGCAAGGTGGCTATGAGCCTTTGCTCTGCTGGAATAGCAGTCCTCATGCAGGTGTCCTGCTTCCTAATATAGGGGGACAGCAAGGACAAGAGATGCTGAAAGCAGGAGTCCATCATCCGGAGATAGTTCCGAAAATCATTAGGATTATTCTCCTGGAGCTCCCGTAGCAATGGCATATGACAAAATTGGTCACGATTAAGCAACCAATTTTTGGTCCAAACAGTCCTCCTACTCCTGGACCTGGACCGGACAAGAATTATAGCCAGGACTCCAAGCCCATAAATTGCACGCTCTCTCGACGGATTGCGCAACATGGCTGGTTAACGAACGCCCGTTCAGAAACTAACAAAATAGCACGAAACTGAAAAGCGCGAATCAACACTGACATAACAACTACTAACTCGCGATTAGCAGAAGGAGCCCAAAGGGTGACGCCGGAGAATTGAACTTCCTCTTTTGAAGTGTCGTCAGTACGTTGAAACGTCACTACGTTCGTGTTTGTTGCCTAAAAAGTCCTGCCGTGTGTATGCTATACAAGTTCACGACCAACGCCCTTCGGACAAAAATCCACGGAAAAGTTTGTTTGAAGTCCGACCGTGTGTATGAGGCTTAACACTTAACAAAATCCTGATCACAGGCCCACATAAAAATAACCCCCCAAAAAAGTGCTGTCTCTTTAAATATCACACACTCCAACCAGTGAGTAATTTACATTCTAGGGATATGCAATATGTTAAATTATCTACAATATCTCAAATAATGTGCAAAATTGCAATGAAAAGTCACAGAAATACTAATCATTAACCAATTCGTATATACAATACTTAAAAATACTTAAGTGTCTAGTGAAAGTGCAAAATAATTTATTAATAAATATAACTAAATATCAGTTCATATCTTCAAAGTGAGAAATCTCAAACCAAAAATTCATCTTTTCCATAAAGTCCATCCAGGCGCTTCAGTGCCACAGATGTGCTCCAGTGCCACAGACGTGCTCCTTAAGCCATGGAGACTGCTTACCAGACCAATATGATCTCAGATTATCAACGCTTTGGTATATTCCACTTTGGAGAACCAACCCTCTCACTTTCAAATCTCACAGAGACTCTGCGACCCCATTAGCTACCGCCAACCGCGGTGTCCCCGCCGTGAAAGAGTGAGATACTTGGTCTGGACTTCACCATCAAGCTCTGGCACACATATATATCAAAAATAAGGAGGAGAACTCATAGCGCTATACTGTAGCCATGCGCGCTGACGCTGTGACATGCTGTGGACATGTTTGGAGACATCGTGGCCGTGCTGAACTATGTTTATCGCGTATGTTTTGTGAATGTAATACTTTTTATTCAATAAATCTATATTGCTACAGTATAGCAAGTTTTCTTCCTTACTTTTGATATACATGTGTGCCGAAGCTTGATCTCAAAAATCTCAAACCCAGATTCCTCCAAAAAAGTGCCAAGAGTCCATAACGGAGGACACAGTAGTCCTTTGCTGGATTCCCCCTAGTGCCAGCATCAAAGCAGCAGTCACCTGATCACTTTGTTGGCATTATCTACAGGGAAAAACAACTTACAGGCACAAATTCAAAACCACTCATCTGCACTCAAGTCTGTACCCAACCTTGTCCTACAGCTACACACTTATGTCCTGGTTTAGTTATTCAGCTTATTTTATGGTCTGACTTCAGCCTGCTCACTGGGAAATTAGTAATTTTTATTGCCTCAGTCCAATTAGCAGGGAAGTAATCCAGGAAGAAGTAACGTTGAGTCCAGAAATGGTAAAAATGAACCAGGAACTAGTACAGTAAATCCCCTACTTATGAACGAGTTCCGTTGTGGGAGCTCATTCGTAAGTCCAACTTGTTCAGAAGTCCAACAAAGATCAGTGCTTGCAGATAAAGACTGAGAGCTCTAATCAGTGTGTTCTGGTGGGGGGAGTCCCCCTGTCAGAACGCAATAGCCCAGCTGGGGAGATCGCTGCACCAATATTGCTTGTGTTGGTACGGCGAGCTGTCAGTTATTTTCGTCTAGCCCGCTGGATTAAATGAAAAAAGAACTGTGCAAACACATCTTTAAACGTTCGCAACTTGAAGGTTCGTATGTAGGGGACTTACTGTACAATGATCTTACTAGTTGTCCAGTGTGGCAAAACTGTGTAAACCACAACAGTGGCTCTACAGAATTTTTAATCCCTTAGCAGGTAAAATGACACACATAAATATACATTCCAATTGTGTATGTATTTGTTTGCCTTTCCATAATCCTAGCTTGCCATTGCCAGGCAAAATGCATGTAGTGCCCTCAAAATTTTTGTCTGAGGATGACTAGCAGGAATGGGTAGAGTGCAACATAATCGTATCTTCATTGTTCTCAACATTCTATTAAATGACTACATTGCATTCACATGTCTCCAAATTGCCAAGCATATGGTGTATATAAATAAGTGAAAAGCCTAAGATACAATTACACGTAAAAGTCTGAACTGTGTACCTGGCAACATTTGCTAAGCAGCAGGTTCTCTGTTTCCAGAAAAGCCTCCAAGTTCTCAACACTTTCTATGTGTACCATTTATATGATACACAGCAGTTTGTTAAATTATTTAAAGTGTGTGTTAACCCTAACAATAAAGGTATCTTATTTGCTACATTTTGGTTTGTTAAATATACCATTGAAGTATTTTGTTATATCGGCTCTGTTGACCCTGACAGCAATCCAACGAGCATGTAACTTCCTGTAGCAAGCTGATGATGCTGCATTGAAACCCCAAAGTTATGAGTCCAGTTTTTCAAGGAATACAGAACACTTCTCTCCAGTATATTATGGAAATAAGAAGATATTGTAGCCCTAACCAACTTTTCTGTCCTATAGTGACAACACAAGTTTACAAATGCATGTCAAACTCATTGTTTCCAGGTACCTTCCGTATGTTATAGAGAGACCCTGGATATAGAGTAGTACTGAAGAAAGGAGTTAAGTTCGTTGCTATCAAAGCACAAACAATTGGTAACATGATCTCACTTGTTACCAGCACATGGTTACACACAACGGGTACAGTCTGTTTAAGTGTGGTGCCACAGGGTATGCAAGTTGTAGGTATCTAGGTGACGCCCATGTCATTACCCCAAGTTCTAATGGTTACACATTTAACATCGAACAGTTGGTAAATTGACAAACAAGGTTTGCGACATGCGTTTTGTGTAACATTCAGTATGTAGGCAGGGCCATGAGACGTCTTTGTGATAGAATACCACATCTCAAACATAAACACTGGCAAGGACACTGATCTAGCTAGACATTTTAAACAATTATGAACACTGGACGTTATAAAAAAAAGGCAGTAAAGTTTGCTGTAGAAAGCTGTAGCTGTAGAGTTTTTCAGTGTTTTTGTAGTAGTGTTTTTCAGCGTTTTTTAGCTTTTTTTTTTTTAGCAAAACTATACTCCCATAAAAGATTATGGCTCGAAAATTCTGATAAATGCAGAATAGCCGCGTTTTTCAGCGGGTTTTTTTTTTTTGGTGTATTTAAGCTGTTTTCAGTTTTTTTCACAGTTATGCCTTGTACACACGATAGGAATTTCCGATGGAAAAAGTCCGACTGACTTTTTCCATCGGAAATTCCTACCGTGTGTGTGCCCCATCGGAGAAATTGCGATAAATTCCATCGGAGTTTAAATATAGAACATGTTCTAGTTTACTCCGATGGAATTCCGTCGGAATTCCGATGTGCTTTTGGCCGGGCAAAAGCCTGATTGTGTGTACGGGGCATTAGAGCTGTTTTACAGCAGAAAAACTCCTCTCAAAACCCACTAGTCCCAAAAACTGCTGATAACAGCCTATGTGTGCATGGAAACATAGGATAACATGATGGGGAGTTTATTGACTGCAGAAAAAAACGTCTGAAGCCAAAAACAGCAGCTGTAAAAACGTCCCGTGTGCATGAGGCCTAACACTCAATCCTTAAGAGTCCAAATCATTGAGAAAATAAATTGTCCCATTCGTGGTGGAGATTGTTTCTTCCCTAGTTTGTAAGAAGGAGGTGTATTGAATTTTTAAACTTGAAGCTCCCATTCCTAGAGGCCTTAACCATGAGTGGAATATCACTCATTATTTTCTATTTCCAACACAGCTCTCTCTCTTCCCCCTTCCCTCTTTTCCCTTCTCCCCCCTTATTTTCCCTTCCCTTATCCTTTACCCTTACCTTCCCCTTCCCTCTCTCCCCCCTCCTTCACCTCTAACCCCCCCTCTTTTTTTTTTATTTCCCTTCCTTTCCTCCCCCTACTCCCTATTTTCCTTGTCCGTCCCCCCGCCCCATTTTTCCTCTCCTCTTCTTTTTTTTCCTCCCCTTTCCCTTACTATCTCCATTATTGGTCAGTCCAGACATCTTTCTTTCAGGTTTTAATAATTCACCAGTACTCTCCCGCCCTGTTTAGATCTTGTTATAGACTTAGGCTGGCCATACATTATACAGTTTTCTTATTCAATTTCCTTTAAATGTACCTTCAACTCTGTTGTGCAAGGGCCTGTCTGATTGCATACAAATTGAAACCACTTAGGTTTGACCTCATATTATATGGTTTTGGTATACCATATAATATGGAAAATTGGAAAATGTATGGAAAATGTATGGAAAACCATATAATATGGAAAATTGGAAAATTGGAAAACCATATAAAAAGGAAAATTGTATAAGAAAATTGTATAATGTATGGTCAGCCAAATTGTATAATAATGCAGTGTTGGTTATAAGGGAGCCCTTTAGCGCTCATAAATTTTTTTTGATTTTTGAATTTTTGGCTCCCATGGTTTTAAATTCCATTTACAATTTACAATATTTAAATTATACAGATGGGAGGGCTTTCCTGGGGGATTTCTATCCTTAGGGGACATTATTTGATGTTCCTTTTCATTTTTATATTGTGTTTTTTATTTTGTTGTAATTTTTTTACAGTTGCATATGTAGAGCCAGGACGAGCTATTACCCCCAGCCAGAACCCTTAGTGGGAGTCCACTAGATACAGGGACCTGAGCGCAATCTAACACTATTCATTCTGGTTCTCGGCAGAATTAGAAGCTATTTTTATATACTTACAGAAAATGTATTTAGCCCATAAAAAGAAAACTAATGTAGCAACCACATCTTGAAGAAGAACTTTACCTTTATCTTAAAATACACAATTAGTGATGAGCCGAACACCCCCGGGTTCGGTTCGCACCAGAACCCGCGAACGGACCGAAAGTTCGAACGAACATTAGAACCCTATTAAATACAATGGATGCGAACGTTCGAATTCTAAAGTGCTAATTATAACAACTATTATGCATGTTATTGTCCTAAAAAGGGTTTGGGAACCCGGGTTCTGCACCAGGGGACATGTATCAATGCAAAAAGAAGTTTTAAAAACGGTCGTTTTTCGGGAGCAGTCATTTTAATGATGCATAAAGTGAAAAAAAAAAAGTCAAATATTCCTTTAAATATCGTACCTGGGGGGTGTCTAAAGTATGCCTGTGAAGTGCCACGTGTTTCCCGTGTTTAGAACTGTCCCTGCACAAAATGACACTTCTAAAGGAAAAAAAAGCCATTTAAAACTGCTTGCGGCTTTAATGTAATGTCTGGTCCCGGTAATATGGATGAAATTCTTTAAGAAAAATGGCATAGCTACCCCATGACCCCCCCCCCTACCCCAGCCCATTACCAGCCCCTTTGGGTCTTGTATGGATATTAAGGGGAACCCCGCACATAAAATAAAAAAGGCCCTATATACTCTGAACAGCCCTATACAGGCGGTGCATACAAGACAGGGACTGTAGGTTTGTTCTTATGTAGAATCTGTTTGTAATTTTGAACAGGTACATTGTTGAAGTGTAGCTCCAGACCAAAAATCTATTTTTAAACTTTTTGGAAAACATAGGTAAGGGTTATCACCCCTGTAACATTTGTTTTGCTGTCTGTGCCCCTGTTCAGAACATTTCACCTCACTTTCCGTCCCAATGACAACTGTTTTTGAAATGTGGTGTTTTTCTTGAAACAAGGATTGCTGATAAAGCATCAGTACAGAGGAGACACCTTTCTCCCATATTTATTCTTACAGGAGAGAATTTTCCTTCCTAGTGGTAGATTTCCTCTCACTTCCTGTTGTCTTCTTGCGTTTGCAAGTAGGAGTCGTTTGTAAGTTGGATGTTTGAAAGTAGGGACCTGCCGTATATACTCTGCAGAAATAGGCCCCTTAGTTGTTGGTGTTGGCACAACACTGTAAGCACTCACAGTTACTCTTGGTTGGTGCTGGAACGCCCTGCTGTCAACTATTATATCAGGAATTTTAATTACATATAATTGTTGAACAGTGGTAGTAAAAATTGGGCCTTTGATGGTGGTGCTGGTGCCACAACACTGTAAGCCCTGACAGTTACTCTTGGTGGGTGCAGCAATGGGCCCTGCTGTGAATTATTAGATCAAGAATTGTAATTACATGCCCCTGTTGAACAGGGGCTGAAAAATTGGGCCTTAGGCACTGGTGGCACAACACTGCAACCCCTCACAGATACTGTACTTGGAGCACAGCAATGAGCCCTGTTGCAAAGTATTGCTTCAAAAATTGTAATGACACGCCCCTGTTAAACAGGGGCTGAAAAATTGGGCCTTAGGCACTGGTGGCACAACACTGCAACTCCTCACAGATACTGTACTTGGAGCACAGCAATGAGCCCTGTTGCAAAGTATTGCTTCAAAAATTGTAATGACACGCCCCTGTTAAACAGGGGCTGAAAAATTGGGCCTTAGGCACTGGTGGCACAACACTGCAACTCCTCACAGATACTGTACTTGGAGCACAGCAATGAGCCCTGTTGCAAAGTATTGCTTCAAAAATTGTAATTACACGCCCCTGTTAAACAGGGGCTGAAAAATTGGGCGTTAGGCACTGGTGGCGGCACCCATAAACAAAAATGATCTTCCAAGCTATCATCATCAATCGTATCATTGAGGACTCGGAGGAGGAGGATAGCCAGTCAACATAACAGCACAGGCACTCAGCATCAGCATCAGTCTTGAAGGGATGTGACATGTTAAAATCAATTAGTCTGTTATATCAGCATCAGGTGTGTGGTAGCTGGTGGTGATCCAAGACTGGTTCATCTTGATGAAAGTCAGTCGATCAACCGAGTCGGTGGACAGGCGCACCCTGTGATCCGTGACAAATCCTCCAGCAGCACTGAATGTGCGTTCCGAAAGAACGCTGGATGCAGGACAGGCCAGTAGCTCAATTGCATACTGTGCAAGCTCTGGCCAGTGATCCATCCTCAAGACCCAGTAAGCCAGAGGATTTTCGGTGGGGAAGGTGTCCAAGTCTGACCTTGCCCCTAGATATTCCTGCACCATGTTTATCAGACGCTGGCGATGGTTGCTGGAACCGATCATACTTTGGGGCTGCGGACTAAAGAATTGTCTGAACGCATCGGTCAGACGGCCACCTTCCCCACCGCTCCTTCTTTGACTGGCCGAAGCCTCAGCAACTCGTTGTCCAGGACCAGGAGTTTGCAACCTCCCAGTCTCTGGGAACGCGTTGCACAGACCTTTCTGCAAGGCCTCCCGGAGTTGTCTCATCCTCTGCTCCCTCTGCGACGGTAACATAAGGTCCGCAACCTTACCCTTGTACCGTGGATCAAGGAGAGTGGCCAGCCAGTAATGGTCCCTCTCCTTGATCCGAAGAATACGAGGATCCTTCCGCAGACTTTGCAGGATCAGGGAGGCCATGCAGCGTAGGTTTGCTGAGGCATTCGCTCCGGAGTCCTCTGGGTCACTAAGGACGACATGATCCGCAGCCACCTCCTCCCAGCCACGTACAAGTCCACTGGTTTCTTGGGACTGTAAATCATCCCTAAAAGACTGCTGCTGATGATGCTGAGTGCCAGCCTCCACCTCCATGCTGACACAATCCTCCTCCTCCTCCTCCTCCTCCTCCTCCTCTTCCTGTGCGATGGGTGGGACAGAAGGAACACTGTCTGGGTAAAGGGGGCCTTGAGAGGCAAGGAAGTCCTCCTCTTCCTGCCTCTGTTCTGCCTCAAGTGCCCTGTCCATTATTCCACGCAGCGTGTGCTCCAACAGGTGGACAAGAGGTACAGTGTCACTGATGCATGCACTGTCACTGCTCACCATCCTCGTGGCCTCCTCAAATGGTGCCAGGACAGTGCATGCATCCCTGATCATGCCCCACTGGCGTGGAGAAAAAAAACCAAGCTCCCCTGACCCTGTCCTGGTGCCGTAGTCGCACAGGTACTCATTGATGGCCCTCTGCTGCGTGTGCAGCCGCTGCAGCATGGCCAACGTTGAGTTCCACCTGGTGGGCATGTCACATATAAGGCGGTTCTTGGGCAGGTTCAACTCCTTTTGCAGCTCAGCCAGGCGAGCACTGGCATTATAAGATCTGCGGAAATGCACACAGACTTTCCTGGCCTGCCTCAGGACATCCTGTAAGCCCGGGTACCTGCCCAAGAAGCGCTGCACCACCAGGTTAAGGACGTGAGCCACACAGGGCACATGGGTCAGTTGTCCCTGTCGGAGGGCGGAGAGGAGGTTGGTGCCATTGTCGCAAACCACCATTCCTGGCTTAAGCTGGCGTGGCGTCAACCACCTCTCGGCCTGGCCCTGCAGAGCAGACAGGACCTCTGCCCCAGTGTGGCTTCTGTCCCCCAAACACACCAGCGCAAGCACGGCATGGCATCTTTTTGCCTGCGTACTTGCGTAGCCCCGTGAACGGCTACGGAGCACCGCTGGTTCATAGGACAAACCACAGGAAGAGGCCATGGAGGAAGAAGAAGAGGAGGGGGTGGAGGAGAGAGGTGTGTCACAACCAGTAGTAGCATTTTGGAGGCGTGGCGGTGGGACAACCTCCAACACTACTGCACCTTGTCCTGAATCCTTCCCAGCTGCCAAAAGAGTGACCCAATGGGCCGTGAAAGAAAGGTAACGTCCCTGTCCATGCCTGCTGGACCATGAGTCAGCGGTAATATGCACCTTACCGCTGACCGCCCTGTCCAGCGAGGCCAAGACATTGCCTTCCACATGCCGGTAGAGAGCCGGAATAGCCTTCCGTGAGAAAAAGTGGCGTTTGGGAACCTGCCACTGAGGAACCGCACATTGCACAAACTCACGGAAGGGGGCCGAGTCTACCAACTGAAAAGGCAGCAGTTGAAGCGCTAGCAATTTAGCCAAGCTAGCATTCAACCGCTGGGCATGTGGATGGCTGGGAGTGAACTTCTTTCGACGGTCCAGCAGCTGGGGCAGGGAAATTTGCCTGCTAGAATCGGACGTCGGTGTACTGCTAGCAGAGTGGGCGCAAGTACTTGGCTGTGACACACCTAATTCTACACCTTCATTCCTCTCAGTGCATGTTTCAGAGAGGACTGAAGTTATAGTGGGGTTGGAGATCCCAGCTGATGCGGTGCAAGGAGAGGTCCGCTTTGTTCTTTGGTGTGGGTCTTTGAGGTAGGCTTGCCAACGAGCTGCATGGCAGGTCAACATATGTCTGGTCAGGCATGTGGTACCCAAGCGGCTGATGTTTTGGCCACGCGATATACGCTTGAGACATATGTTGCAAACAGCAGCTGTGCGATCTGATGCACTAGCCTCAAAAAAGGCCCACACCAAAGAACTTTTTGAATGACGGGCAGAGGCAGCGCCCTGCACAGGCGGAGCTCTGCGGTGTGATTCCGTCGGTGTACTGCCCTTACGCTGGCCACCAAAGGGCATCCTGCCTCGTTGGAGATGTGCCTCCTCCTCATCCTCCTCCTCCTCCTCTCTCCTATTAGGCACCCACGTGGAGTCAGTGACCTCATCATCCCCTCCCTCCTCATCACTGGAGCCAATCTGGCAGTATGCTGCAGCTGCTGGAACATGACTGCCAGATTGGTGTCCTTCTTGAGCATCCCCTCTGTCTGCTCTCACGCTACTGCCTTCCTCTAGCTGGGTTTCATCATCAGACCCTTCGAAACGCTGGGCATCCTCCTGGAGCATGTACCCAACACTGTGCTGAAACAGTTCGGGGGACTCCTCAGGAGGAGGACATGGTGGGTCTAGGGAAGGAGTGACTGATGATTTGTCTGACATTGATACCAGGGAAGACGACGCTTTGGCAGCTGCTTTTCCAGTACCCTGAGCCTGGGTGAGAGAGGATGAGGAGGAGGAGGAGGGCTTGGTCATCCACTCTACCAAGTCTTCGGCATGATGTGGCTCAACATGTCCAGCTGCCGAAAAGAAGGACAAGCGTGTCCCATGGCCATGTGCTGATGACAATGCACCGCGTCCACGACCAGCACTGTTGCCCCCAGACACAGAGCCTGCTTGCCCTCTTTTATTGCCTCCTGACTGTCTGCCTCTCCTTGTTTGCCTTCCAGACATTCTAATAGATGGCCTGCAGGGAGATGGGAAAAAAGCAATAAGGGCTACCTTCAGGTGTCCTTCTCTGTCCCTTGAAACAAGGACTTTCACAGTGAAAGAAACTGACACTGTCCCTACCTAGAGTTTTCTGTCCCTAGAATAAATGTTTTTTTTAATCACAATATAGCACAAGGACAATTCACTCAATGTCTCTCCAGGTCCCTGGAAACAAGGACTTGCAGAGTGAAAGAAACTGACACTGTCCCTACCTAGAGTTTTCTGTCCCTAGAATAAATGTTTTTTTTAAGCACAATATAGCACAAGGACAATTCACTCACTGTCCTTACAGGTCCCTGGAAACAAGGACTTGCAGAGTGAAAGAAAAAAAACACTCTCCCTACCTACAGTTTTCTGTCCCTAGAAAAAATGTTTTTTTTAATCACAATATAGCACAAGGACAATTCACTCACTGTCCTTACAGGTCCCTGGAAACAAGGACTTGCAGAGTGAAATAAACTGACACTCTCCCTACCTACAGTTTTCTGTCCCTAGAATAAATGTTTTTTTTAAGCACAATATAGCACAAGGACAATTCACTCACTGTCCTTACAGGTCCCTGGAAACAAGGACTTGCAGAGTGAAAGAAAAAAAACACTCTCCCTACCTACAGTTTTCTGTCCCTAGAAAAAATGTTTTTTTTAATCACAATATAGCACAAGGACAATTCACTCACTGTCCTTACAGGTCCCTGGAAACAAGGACTTGCAGAGTGAAATAAACTGACACTCTCCCTACCTACAGTTTTCTGTCCCTAGAATAAATGTTTTTTTTTAAGCACAATATAGCACAAGGACAATTCACTCACTGTCCTTACAGGTCCCTGGAAACAAGGACTTGCAGAGTGAAAGAAAAAAAACACTCTCCCTACCTACAGTTTTCTGTCCCTAGAAAAAATGTTTTTTTTAATCACAATATAGCACAAGGACAATTCACTCACTGTCCTTACAGGTCCCTGGAAACAAGGACTTGCAGAGTGAAAGAAAAAAAACACTCTCCCTACCTACAGTTTTCTGTCCCTAGAAAAAATGTTTTTTTTAATCACAATATAGCACAAGGACAATTCACTCACTGTCCTTACAGGTCCCTGGAAACAAGGACTTGCAGAGTGAAATAAACTGACACTCTCCCTACCTACAGTTTTCTGTCCCTAGAATAAATGTTTTTTTTAAGCACAATATAGCACAAGGACAATTCACTCACTGTCCTTACAGGTCCCTGGAAACAAGGACTTGCAGAGTGAAAGAAAAAAAACACTCTCCCTACCTACAGTTTTCTGTCCCTAGAAAAAATGTTTTTTTTAATCACAATATAGCACAAGGACAATTCACTCACTGTCCTTACAGGTCCCTGGAAACAAGGACTTGCAGAGTGAAAGAAAAAAAACACTCTCCCTACCTACAGTTTTCTGTCCCTAGAAAAAATGTTTTTTTTAATCACAATATAGCACAAGGACAATTCACTCACTGTCCTTCCAGGTCCCTGGAAACAAGGACTTGCAGAGTGAAATAAACTGACACTCTCCCTACCTACAGTTTTCTGTCCCTAGAATAAATGTTTTTTTTAAGCACAATATAGCACAAGGACAATTCACTCACTGTCCTTAGAGGTCCCTGGAAACAAGGACTTGCAGAGTGAAAGAAAAAAAACACTCTCCCTACCTACAGTTTTCTGTCCCTAGAAAAAATGTTTTTTTTTAAGCACAATATAGCACAAGGACAATTCACTCACTGTCCTTCCAGGTCCCTGGAAACAAGGACTTGCAGAGTGAAAGAAAAAAAACACTCTCCCTACCTACAGTTTTCTGTCCCTAGAAAAAATGTTTTTTTTAAGCACAATATAGCACAAGGACAATTCACTCACTGTCCTTCCAGGTCCCTGGAAACAAGGACTTGCAGAGTGAAAGAAAAAAAACACTCTCCCTACCTACAGTTTTCTGTCCCTAGAAAAAATGTTTTTTTTAATCACAATATAGCACAAGGACAATTCACTCACTGTCCTTACAGGTCCCTGGAAACAAGGACTTGCAGAGTGAAAGAAACTGACACTCTCCCTACCTACAGTTTTCTGTCCCTAGAATAAATGTTTTTTTAAGCACAATATAGCACAAGGACAATTCACTCACTGTCCTTCCAGGTCCCTGGAAACAAGGACTTGCAGAGTGAAAGAAACTGACACTGTCCCTACCTACAGTTTTCTGTCCCTAGAATAAATGTTTTTTTTAATCACAATATAGCACAAGGACAATTCACTCACTGTCCTTCCAGGTCCCTGGAAACAAGGACTTGCAGAGTGAACTAAACTGACACTCTCCCTACCTACAGTTTTCTGTCCCTAGAATAAATGTTTTTTTTAAGCACAATATAGCACAAGGACAATTCACTCACTGTCCTTAGAGGTCCCTGGAAACAAGGACTTGCAGAGTGAAAGAAAAAAAACACTCTCCCTACCTACAGTTTTCTGTCCCTAGAAAAAATGTTTTTTTTTAAGCACAATATAGCACAAGGACAATTCACTCACTGTCCTTCCAGGTCCCTGGAAACAAGGACTTGCAGAGTGAAAGAAAAAAAACACTCTCCCTACCTACAGTTTTCTGTCCCTAGAAAAAATGTTTTTTTTAAGCACAATATAGCACAAGGACAATTCACTCACTGTCCTTCCAGGTCCCTGGAAACAAGGACTTGCAGAGTGAAAGAAAAAAAACACTCTCCCTACCTACAGTTTTCTGTCCCTAGAAAAAATGTTTTTTTTTAATCACAATATAGCACAAGGACAATTCACTCACTGTCCTTACAGGTCCCTGGAAACAAGGACTTGCAGAGTGAAAGAAACTGACACTCTCCCTACCTACAGTTTTCTGTCCCTAGAATAAATGTTTTTTTAAGCACAATATAGCACAAGGACAATTCACTCACTGTCCTTCCAGGTCCCTGGAAACAAGGACTTGCAGAGTGAAAGAAACTGACACTGTCCCTACCTACAGTTTTCTGTCCCTAGAATAAATGTTTTTTTTAAGCACACTATAGCACAAGCACAAAACACACTGACACTCTCCCTACCTATCCTTCTCTTTCCCTAAACTAAAGGAATCCAGGTTAAGCAAGAAAGAAATAACAGTCACTGTCCCTGCCTATGCTGCTCTATCCCTGCTCCGGAACACACTACACTAGGCCGCCGTGCTGGCGGCCTTTTATAGTGTGGGGCGTGTACTAAACACCCTCAGCAATAATTGGCCACAGGCATCCTGCCTGTGGCCAATCATTGCTCTCCTCGCTGCCGGCGCTGTGATTGGCCAAGCATGCGGGGTCACAGTGCATGCTTGGCCAATCACAGCGCCTGGATGACACTGCGATGGCGTAGTGCATTGTGGGCCGTTCGCGTCACTCGAATTTGGCGCGAACGGCCCAAATCGTTCGATCTTCGTCGAACGATCGAACAGCCGATGTTCGAGTCGAACGTATGTTCGACTCGAACACGAAGCTCATCCCTATACACAATAAAGGCATATTTAGAAATGTTTAGTAATGGCAATCTACAAACAAATATTAATAGATAATTAGGCAATGAATTTAAATTTGAATGTGATTCAGTTATATAAGAACTTCTTAAAACTCCTTTGTGATACAACCAACAATAAATGAAAAATCAGCCTCTTACCAAACAAAATTTGATTGGAACATAAGAGGTCAATTTACACCCAAAGTAAATGCCTGAGGATCTTCACAGTATTGCCCTTTAAGGATTAGGAACCACAAGGCACGCCAGCAGGGATCAATGGAACACAGCTCAAGCCCTATGTTTACATGGCTGTATCTAAGTGTTTTTTGAGTGCTGCTGTACATTTTGCTTTTCACTTTTATTTATTTATTTATTTTGCTCATCTCACATCAAGCGCAGTTGTTTTTAGTTTTAATAAATAGATGCTTTTTTTTTCTTCTCATACCTTTTTTTTCCCTACCAATTCTTCTGACAGGCTGCCATTTCCACTAAGGGCAGATTAATCAATTTTCCTTTATTTCCTTAAAGTGTTACTAAACCCAGAACCTGCATTCCTTTTATCTGGTCTCCCACAGTACACAGAACATGGAAATGCAATTATTTTAGTAAATATAAAGGATATATACCCTTTCTCATCAGCGATATATAGCAGCCTTGTGACTTCTATCAGTTCCTTGTAAAGCTTGTAGGAGGAGTTTTCATTCTCCCCTGATCCTCTGTCTGGACAGCGCTGATTGGCCCTGTGCTGATCACATGCACCCACCCAAGAAAAAAAAAACTCTCTAAAAATACACACCAAACTGAGCATGTGCAGTCCGCCCCCCTGGCTCTGTAAATATCAGGTTATTTTTTGGAGAAAGTGGAAGAAGAGGAGGATCAGAGAGACAGGATTAAACAGCCTTTATACACAATGCAAAGGATTAACCCCTTAGGCCCCCTTCACACTGAGGCGTTTTTACTGCGTTTTCGCGCTAAAAATAGCGCTGTAATAACGCCTGAAATAATCCTGCCCCAGCATTCTCAATGTGAAAGCAATGAGGGCTTTCACACTGAAGCGTTATGCTGGCTGGGCGTTGGAAAAAATCCTGCAAACCGCTTTTTTAGAGCAACTTTAGGGCGCATAAAATAGCGCTGTAAAAACGCCTATCCCCATTGAAATGAATGGGAACCGCGGTAAAAACGCGGTAAAAACACATAGGCATAAGCGTTATTTTAAAAAATAGCGCTAACGCGTATTCGGTTTTACCGCGTTTTTACCACGTTCACGCTATTTTTAGCACGAACGCGGTAAAAACACGGTAAAACCGCATACGCGTTAGCGCTATTTTTACCGCGAACGCTGTAAAAACGCGGTAAAATAGAGGTACAAAATCCCATAATTTTTGAGCGTTTTTTCAACGCCTCAGTGTGAAAGGGGCCTTAGTTTCCACATTAATTATAACAAGCATGCTTTACTGCATATACAGTCTGATTTTACTGTTGTGGGTTTAGTAACAATTTAAATTCTGTCTGCCTCTTAGAACATGTGACAGTGCACATCATCTGAGAGGTAGGGATGAGCCGAACACCCCCGGGTTCGGTTCGCACCAGAACCTTCGAACGGACCGAAAGTTCGCGCGAATTTTCGAACCCTATTCGTTATAATGGACGCGAACGTTCGAAATCAAAATTGCTAATTACAACGGCCAATATGCATGTTAATGTTATAAAACAGGTTTGGGGACCCGGGTCCTGCCCCAGGGGACATATATCAATGCAAAAAGAAATTTTAAAAACTAAAGTTTTTTCGGGAGCAGTCATTTTAATGATGCATAAAGTGAAAAAAAAAAAAGTGAAATTTTCCTTTAAATACGGTACCTGGGGGGTGTCTAAAGTATGCCTGTGAAGTGGCATGTGTTTCCCGTGTTTAGAACTGTCCTTGCACAAAATGACATTTGTAAAGGAAAAAAAGAAGCCATTTAAAACCACTTGCGGCTTTAATGTCATGTCTTGTCCTGGCCGCCATATGGCTGAAAATCCTTGAGAAAAATGGCATGGCTACCTCATCACCCCCCCCCCCCACCCCAGCCCCTTTGGGTCTTGTATGGATACTAAGGGGGACCCCGCACCCAAAATAAAACCCTATACCTACAACCCTATATACTCTGAACAGCAGTATATAGGTGGTGCAAACAAGACATGGACTGTAGGTTTGTTCTTAAGTAGAATCTGAACAGGTACATTATGAAGTGTAGCTACATCCCAAAAAAATCAATTTTTAAGCTTTTTGGAGAACATAGGGAGGGGTTATCACCCCTGTAACATTTGCTGTCTTTGCACATCTGTTCAGAACATGTCACCTCACTTTCCGTCCCAATGACAAATGTTTTTGGAAAAGTGGGGTTTTAATTGAAACAAGGATTGGTGATAAAGCATCAGTAGAGAGGAGATACCTTTTTCCCAAATTAAATCTAACAGGATAGAATTTTCCTTCCTAGGGGTAGATTTCCTCTCACTTCCTGTTTTCTCTTGCCGTTTGCAAGTAGGAGTCGTTTGTAAGTTGGATGTTTGAAAGTAGGGGCCTGCCGTATATACTCTGCAGAAATTTGCCCTATTAGATGTTGGTGTAGCCACAAGACTGGTGGGCACAGGAATGGGCCCTGCTGTGAGTTAATAGATCAAGATTTGTACTTGCATGCACCTGTTGAACCGGGCAGAAAAATTGGGCCTTTGGTGGTGGTGGTGGTGGTGGTGGACGGTGTTGCCACAAGACTGTAAGCCCTCACAGTTACTCTTGGTGGGTGCAGGAATGGGCCCTGCTGTGAGTTATTAGATCAAGATTTGTAATTGCATGCACCTGTTGAACAGGGCAGAAAAATTGGGCCTTTGGTGGTGGTGGTGGTGGTGGACGGTGTTGCCACAAGACTGTAGGCCCTCATAGTTACTCTTGGTGGGCGCAGGAATGGGCCCTGCTGTGAACTATTAGATCAAGATTTGTAATTACACGCCCCTGTTAAACAGGGGCTGAAAAATTGTGCCTTAGGCATTGGTGCTGGTGCCACAACACTGCAACCCCTCACAGATACTGTACTTGGAGCACAGCAGTCACACCTGTTGCGAAGCATCTTTTTAAAAAATTGTAATTACACGCCCCTGTTATACAGGGGCTGAAAAATTGTGCCTTAGGCACTGGTGCTGGTGCCACAACACTGCAACCCCTCACAGATACTGTACTCTGAGCACAGCAATGAGACCTGTTGCAAAGCATTGCCAAAAAATTGTAATTACACGCCCCAACAGGGGCTGAAAAATTGTGCCTTAGGCATTGGTGCTGGTGCCACAACACTGCAACCCCTCACAGATACTGTACTTGGAGCACAGCAGTCACACCTGTTGCGAAGCATCTTTTTAAAAAATTGTAATTACACGCCCCTGTTATACAGGGGCTGAAAAATTGTGCCTTAGGCACTGGTGCTGGTGCCACAACACTGCAACCCCTCACAGATACTGTACTCTGAGCACAGCAATGAGACCTGTTGCAAAGCATTGCCAAAAAATTGTAATTACACGCCCCAACAGGGGCTGAAAAATTGTGCCTTAGGCACTGGTGCTGGTGCCACAACACTGCAACCCCTCACAGATACTGTACTCTGAGCACAGCAGTCACACCTGTTGCGAAGCATCTTTTTAAAAAATTGTAATTACACGCCCCTGTTATACAGGGGCTGAAAAATTGTGCCTTAGGCACTGGTGCTGGTGCCACAACACTGCAACCCCTCACAGATACTGTACTCTGAGCACAGCAATGAGACCTGTTGCAAAGCATTGCCTAAAAATTGTAATTACACGCCCCAACAGGGGCTGAAAAATTGTGCCTTAGGCACTGGTGCTGGTGCCACAACACTGCAACCCCTCACAGATACTGTACTCTGAGCACAGCAGTCACACCTGTTGCGAAGCATCTTTTTAAAAAATTGTAATTACACGCCCCTGTTATACAGGGGCTGAAAAATTGTGCCTTAGGCACTGGTGCTGGTGCCACAACACTGCAACCCCTCACAGATACTGTACTCTGAGCACAGCAATGAGACCTGTTGCAAAGCATTGCCTAAAAATTGTAATTACACGCCCCAACGGGGGCTGAAAAATTGTGCCTTAGGCACTGGTGCTGGTGCCACAACACTGCAACCCCTCACAGATACTGTACTCTGAGCACAGCAGTCACACCTGTTGCGAAGCATCTTTTTAAAAAATTGTAATTACACGCCCCTGTTATACAGGGGCTGAAAAATTGTGCCTTAGGCACTGGTGTGGTGGCATGGATCATTGAGGAGGAGGAAGAGGATAGTCAGTGAACATAACAGGACAGTCACTCAGCATCAGCATAGGCAGTCTTGAAGGGATGTGACATTATAAATTATTCCGTTATATCCGCTTCAGGTGTCTGGTAGCTGGTGGTGATCCAAGACTGATTCATTTTTATGAAGGTCAGTCGATCAACCGAGTCGGTGGACAGGCGCACCCTATGATCGGTGACAAATCCTCCAGCAGCACTGAATGTGCGTTCGGAAAGAACGCTGGATGCAGGACAGGCCAGTAGCTCAATTGCATACTGTGCAAGCTCTGGCCAGTGATCCATCCTCAGGACCCAGTAAGCCAGAGGATTTTCGGTGGGAAAGGTGTCCAAGTCTGACCTTGCCCCTAGGTATTCCTGCACCATGTATATCAGACGCTGGCGATGGTTGCTGGAACCGATCATACCTTGGGGCTGCGGACTAAAAAATTGTCTGAACGCATCGGTCAGACGTCCACCTTCCCCACCGCTCCTTCTGCTACTGACCGAAGCCTCAGCAACTCGTCGTCCAGGACCAGGAGTTTGTAACCTCCCAGTTTCTGGGAACGCGTTGCACAGGCCTTTCTGCAAGGCCTCCCTGAGATGTCTCATCCTCTGCTCCCTCTGCGACGGCAAGATAAGGTCCGCAACCTTACCCTTGTACCGTGGATCAAGGAGAGTGGCCAGCCAGTAATGGTCACTCTCCTTGATCCGAAGAACACGAGGATCCTTCCGCAGGCTTTGCAGGATCAGGGAGGCCATGCAGCGTAGGTTAGCTGAGGCATTCGGTCCGGAGTCTTCTGGGTCACTGAGGATGACATGATCGCCAGCCACCTCCTCCCAGCCACGTACAAGTCCACTGGTTTGTTGGGACTGTACATCATCCCTAAAAGACTGCTGCTGCTGATGCTGAGTGCCAGGCTCCACCTCCATGCTCACACAATCCTCCTCCTCCTCCTCCTCCTCTTCCTGTGTGATGGGTGGGACAGAAGGAACATTGTCTGGATAAAGGGGGCCTTGAGAGACAAGGAAGTCCTCCTCTTCCTGCCTCTGTTCTGCCTCAAGTGCCCTGTCCATTATCCCACGCAGCGTATGCTCCAACAGGTGGACAAGAGGTACAGTGTCACTGATGCATGCACTGTCACTGCTCACCATCCTCGTGGCCTCCTCAAATGGTGAGAGGACAGTGCATGCATCCCTGATCATGCTCCACTGGCGTGGGGAAAAAAAGCCAAGCTCCCCTGACCCTGTCCTGGTGCCGTAGTCGCAAAGGTACTCATTGATGGCCCTCTGCTGCGTGTGCAGTCGCTGCAGCATGGCCAACGTTGAGTTCCACCTGGTGGGCATGTCACATATTAGGCGGTTCTTGGGCAGGTTCAGCTCCTTTTGCAGCTCAGTCAGCCGAGCACTGGCATTATAAGATCGGCGGAAATGCACACAGACTTTCCTGGCCTGCCTCAGGACATCCTGTAAGCCTGGGAACCTGCCCAAGAACCGCTGCACCACCAGGTTGAGGACGTGAGCCATACAGGGCACATGGGTGAGCTGCCCCTGTCGCAGGGCGGAGAGGAGGTTGGTGCCATTATCAGAAACGACCATTCCTGGCTTAAGCTGGCGTGGCGTCAACCACCTCTCGGCCTGCCCCTGCAGAGCTGCCAGAACCTCTGGCCCAGTGTGGCTCCTGTCCCCCAAACACACCAGCGCAAGCACGGCATGGCATCTTTTTGCCTGCGTACTCGCGTAGCCCCTTGTACGCCTACGGAGCACCGCTGGTTCCGAGGACAGAGCACTCGAAGAGGACATGGAGGAAGAAGAAGAGGAGGGGGTGGAGGAGAGAGGTGTGTCACAACCAGTAGTAGCATTTTGGAGGCGTGGTGGCGGAACAACCTCCAACACTACTGCACCTTGTCCTGCATCCCTCCCAGCTACCAATAGAGTGACCCAATGGGCCGTGAAAGAAAGATAACGTCCCTGTCCATGCCTGCTGGACCATGAGTCAGCGGTAATATGCACCTTACCGCTGACCGCCCTGTCCAGCGAGGCATGGACATTGCCTTCCACATGCCAGTAGAGAGACGGAATTGCCTTCCGTGAGAAAAAGTGGCGTTTGGGAACCTGCCACTGAGGAACCGCACATTGAACAAACTCACGGAAGGGGGCCGAGTCTATCAACTGAAAAGGCAGCAGTTGAAGTGCTAGCAATTTAGCCAAGCTAGCATTCAACCGCTGGGCATGTGGATGGCTGGGAGTATACTTCTTTCGACGGTCCAGCAGCTGGGGCAGGGAAATTTGCCTGCTACAATCGGACGTCGGTGTACTGCAAGTACTTGGTTGTGACACACCTAATTCTACACCTTCAGTCCTCTCAGAGCAGCTTTCAGAGAGGACTGAAGATATAGTGGGGATGGAGATCCCAGCTGATGAGGAGCAAGGAGAGGTCCGCTTTGTTCTTTGGTGTGGGTCTTTTATGTGTGCTTGCCAACGAGCTGCATGGCAGGTCGACATATGTCTGCTCATGCTTGTGGTGCCCAAGCGGCTGATGTTTTGGCCACGCGAGATACGCTTGAGACAAATATTGCAAATAGCAGTGGTGCGATCTGATGCACTCGTCTCAAAAAAGGCCCACACCAAAGAACTTTTGTGATAACGTGCAGAGGCAGCGCCCTGCACAGGCGGAGCTCTGCGGTGTGGTACAGTTGCTGTGCTGGCCTCTAGCTGGCCTCCAGGGGGCATCCTGCCTCGTTGGACATGTGACGCTGCATCCTCCTCCTCCTCCTCCTCTCTCCCTTCAGGCACCCACGTGGAGTCAGTGACCTCATCATCCCCTCCCTCTTCACCACTAGAGCAAACCTGGCAGTAAGCTGCAGCTGGTGGAACACTACTGCCAGATTGCTGTCCTTCAGCATCCCCTCTCTCTGCGCGCACACTACTGACTTCCTCAAGCTGGGTATCATCATCCGAGCCTTCGAATCGTTGGGCATCCTCCTGGAGCATGTACCCAACACTGTGCTCAAACAGTTCGGGGGACTCCTCAGGAGGACATGGTGGGTCTAGGGAAGGGGTGGCTGATGATGCCATTGAGTACGCGTTGGCAGCTGCTCTGCCAGTACCCTGAGCCTGGGTGAGAGAGGATGAGGAGGATGAGGAGGGCTTGGTCATCCATTCTACCAAGCCTTCGGCATGATGCGGCTCCACATGTCCAGCTGCCGAAAACAAAGACAAGCGTGTCCCATGGCCACGTGCTGATGACGATGCACGACCACGTCCACGGCCAGCACTGTTGTCTCTAGAAACAGAGCCTGCCTGCCCTGTGTTCTTGCCTCGGCACGCTCTGCCTCTCCTTGGCGGTCTTCCAGCCATTGTAGTCGGTAGTGTATATAGTATAAAAAATAGAACTCCTATGTGTGCTCACAACACACTGTAGGTCCTATGGGTGCTGACACTAACACACTATAGGTACTATGTGTGCTGCTGACAAGAAAATATAGGAGCTCTGTTTGCTGCCACTAACACACTAGAAGTCCTATGGGTGCTGCTGAGAAGAAAATATAGGAGCTCTGTTTGCTGCCACTAACACACTAGAAGTCCTATGGGTGCTGCTGAGAAGAAAATATAGGAGCTCTGTTTGCTGCCACTAACACACTAGAAGTCCTATGGGTGCTGCTGAGAAGAAAATATAGGAGCTCTGTGTGATGCCACTAACACACTAGAAGTCCTATGGGTGCTGCTGAGAAGAAAATATAGGAGCTCTGTTTGCTGCCACTAACACACTAGAAGTCCTATGGGTGCTGCTGAGAAGAAAATATAGGAGCTCTGTGTGATGCCACTAACACACTAGAAGTCCTATGGGTGCTGCTGAGATGAAAATATAGGAACTCTGTGTGATGCCACTAACACATTAGAAGTCCTATGGGTGCTGCTGAGAAGAAAATATAGGAGCTCTGTTTGCTGCCACTAACACACTAGAAGTCCTATGGGTGCTGCTGAGAAGAAAATATAGGAGCTCTGTTTGCTGCCACTAACACACTAGAAGTCCTATGGGTGCTGCTGAGAAGAAAATATAGGAGCTCTGTGTGATGCCACTAACACACTAGAAGTCCTATGGGTGCTGCTGAGAAGAAAATATAGGAGCTCTGTTTGCTGCCACTAACACACTAGAAGTCCTATGGGTGCTGCTGAGAAGAAAATATAGGAGCTCTGTTTGCTGCCACTAACACACTAGAAGTCCTATGGGTGCTGCTGAGAAGAAAATATAGGAGCTCTGTGTGATGCCACTAACACACTAGAAGTCCTATGGGTGCTGCTGAGATGAAAATATAGGAACTCTGTGTGATGCCACTAACATATTAGAAGTCCTATGGGTGCTGCTGAGAAGAAAATATAGGAGCTCTGTTTGCTGCCACTAACACACTAGAAGTCCTATGGGTGCTGCTGAGAAGAAAATATAGGAGCTCTGTGTGATGCCACTAACACACTAGAAGTCCTATGGGTGCTGCTGAGAAGAAAATATAGGAGCTCTGTTTGCTGCCACTAACACACTAGAAGTCCTATGGGTGCTGCTGAGAAGAAAATATAGGAGCTCTGTGTGATGCCACTAACACACTAGAAGTCCTATGGGTGCTGCTGAGAAGAAAATATAGGAGCTCTGTTTGCTGCCACTAACACACTAGAAGTCCTATGGGTGCTGCTGAGAAGAAAATATAGGAGCTCTGTGTGATGCCACTAACACACTAGAAGTCCTATGGGTGCTGCTGAGAAGAAAATATAGGAGCTCTGTTTGCTGCCACTAACACACTAGAAGTCCTATGGGTGCTGCTGAGAAGAAAATATAGGAGCTCTGTTTGCTGCCACTAACACACTAGAAGTCCTATGGGTGCTGCTGAGAAGAAAATATAGGAGCTCTGTGTGATGCCACTAACACACTAGAAGTCCTATGGGTGCTGCTGAGAAGAAAATATAGGAGCTCTGTGTGATGCCACTAACACACTAGAAGTCCTATGGGTGCTGCTGAGAAGAAAATATAGGAGCTCTGTTTGCTGCCACTAACACACTAGAAGTCCTATGGGTGCTGCTGAGAAGAAAATATAGGAGCTCTGTGTGATGCCACTAACACACTAGAAGTCCTATGGGTGCTGCTGAGAAGAAAATATAGGAGCTCTGTTTGCTGCCACTAACACACTAGAAGTCCTATGGGTGCTGCTGAGAAGAAAATATAGGAGCTCTGTGTGATGCCACTAACACACTAGAAGTCCTATGGGTGCTGCTGAGAAGAAAATATAGGAGCTCTGTGTGATGCCACTAACACACTAGAAGTCCTATGGGTGCTGCTGAGAAGAAAATATAGGAGCTCTGTTTGCTGCCACTAACACACTAGAAGTCCTATGGGTGCTGCTGAGAAGAAAATATAGGAGCTCTGTGTGATGCCACTAACACACTAGAAGTCCTATGGGTGCTGCTGAGAAGAAAATATAGGAGCTCTGTGTGATGCCACTAACACACTAGAAGTCCTATGGGTGCTGCTGAGAAGAAAATATAGGAGCTCTGTTTGCTGCCACTAACACACTAGAAGTCCTATGGGTGCTGCTGAGAAGAAAATATAGGAGCTCTGTTTGCTGCCACTAACACACTAGAAGTCCTATGGGTGCTGCTGAGAAGAAAATATAGGAGCTCTGTGTGATGCCACTAACACACTAGAAGTTCTATGGGTGCTGCTGAGAAGAAAATATAGGAGCTCTGTTTGCTGCCACTAACACACTAGAAGTCCTATGGGTGCTGCTGAGAAGAAAATATAGGAGCTCTGTGTGATGCCACTAACACACTAGAAGTCCTATGGGTGCTGCTGAGCAGAAAATATAGGAGCTCTGTTTGCTGCCACTAACACACTAGAAGTCCTATGGGTGCTGCTGAGAAGAAAATATAGGAGCTCTGTGTGATGCCACTAACACACTAGAAGTCCTATGGGTGCTGCTGAGAAGAAAATATAGGAGCTCTGTTTGCTGCCACTAACACACTAGAAGTCCTATGGGTGCTGCTGAGAAGAAAATATAGGAGCTCTGTTTGCTGCCACTAACACACTAGAAGTCCTATGGGTGCTGCTGAGAAGAAAATATAGGAGCTCTGTTTGCTGCCACTAACACACTAGAAGTCCTATGGGTGCTTCTGAGATGAAAATATAGGAACTCTGTGTGATGCCACTAACACACTAGAAGTCCTATGGGTGCTGCTGAGAAGAAAATATAGGAGCTCTGTTTGCTGCCACTAACACACTAGAAGTCCTATGGGTGCTGCTGAGAAGAAAATATAGGAGCTCTGTGTGATGCCACTAACACACTAGAAGTCCTATGGGTGCTGCTGAGAAGAAAATATAGGAGCTCTGTTTGCTGCCACTAACACACTAGAAGTCCTATGGGTGCTGCTGAGAAGAAAATATAGGAGCTCTGTTTGCTGCCACTAACACACTAGAAGTCCTATGGGTGCTGCTGAGAAGAAAATATAGGAGCTCTGTTTGCTGCCACTAACACACTAGAAGTCCTATGGGTGGTGCTGAGAAGAAAATATAGGAGCTCTGTTTGCTGCCACTAACACACTAGAAGTCCTATGGGTGCTGCTGAGAAGAAAATATAGGAGCTCTGTTTGCTGCCACTAACACACTAGAAGTCCTATGGGTGCTGTTGGGGTGCAATGCTGTGCTAACAGCACTGCGGTTGGTACTGCTGCAATACTGTACTAACAGTAAGCACGCACCAGACTAATCCCCAGCAGCAGCTAATAACACGCTAACTGTGCAATCAGCAGCAATGAACGATCAATGACTTAGGTAGCAATGGTTTAGCAAAGAAATAGCCAATGGTTTAGCAAAGAAGAGCAAATCTTTCAGTATCAAGCAAAGACAGAATCAGCAGACTAATCTCTCCTAAAGCCGGAACTCATGTGACCGGGGCCGATGGCGTGGCGGCCTTTTAAATGGTGGGGCGTGTACTAAAGCCCCTGAGCTGTAATTGGCTACAGGCGTCCTGCCTGTAGCCAATTATTGCTCTCCGAGTTTCGGGCGCTGTGATTGGCCAAGCATGCGGGGTCACAGTGCATGCTTGGCCAATCATCAGCCAGCAATGCACTGCGCCGGCCGCGCCGGCCGCAATGCATTGCGGGGCCGCTCGCATCACACGAATGTGATGCGAACGGCCCAAATAGTTCTGGGCTCGACGAGCGAGCGAACGCCCGCTGCTCGATTCGAACATGGGTTCGAATCGAGCACCGGGCCCATCCCTACTGAGAGGCAAGGACTGGTGGTGTAGCCTTCCCAGGATGCATCTGTGAGGTCAGGGTTACATCTCCAGCACCTCGATGAACCAGGAAGTGGAAAACAGTAACTGTAAGTAAAGAAAAAGAATGTTTGTTTAACTATTTAAGAAGAAAGTAAAAATAACCCCAAAAAGTTTTTTCGATATATTAACAGTAAAAAGACAAAATCGGAGCACATTGCACACTTAAAAGATGAGGATGGGAGGATGGTTACAGATGACACAAAGAAGGCAACTGTACTAAATTACTTCTTCTCCACAGTTTTTACGCAGGAAAAAGAAGGGTTTACCGACAGGGAGTGTAGTGTTAGTGACACAACACGTGACATACCCACGTGGCTAACAGAGGCCGGAGTCAACGAAAGACTCAATAAACTTAACACAAATAAATCACCAGGACCTGATGGTTTACACCCGTGAGTCCTCAAAGAACTCAGTCAAGTTATAGCATTAGCCAGGCCATTGTTCCTAATCTTTGTGGACAGCATACTGACAGGATTGGTACCAGCTGATTGGAGAAAAGCCAACGTGGTACCAATATCCAAAAAAGGGCAGAGACATATTCCTGGGAATTATAGGCCAGTCAGCCTAACATCAATAGTGGGTACATTATTGTAGGGGATGTTTAGGAATTATATCCAAAGCTTTACTGAGGAGAAGAATATCATTAGTGGTAATCAGCATGGGTTTATGAGAGGACGTTCCTGCCAGACCAATCTTCTAACATTCTACAAGGAAGTAACTAGCAATCTAGATAGAGGGAGACCTGTGGATGTGGTGTATCTGGACTTTGCAAAAGCCTTTGATACAGTCCCTCATAAACACTTAATTTACAAGCTGTGGTCTGCAGGCTTGGACCATAGGGTTTGTGCTTGGGTAAAAAACTGGTTACAGGGACGTGTCCAAAGGGTAGTGATAAATAACATGTACTCAGACTTGTCTGGAGTGGTGAGTGGGGTACCTCAAGGTTCTTTATTGGGACCAATTCTATTCAACATATTTATAAATGATATACAGTATAGGATAAATAGTTCAGTCTCAGTCTTTAACGATGACACAAAGATAAGCTGAGTAATAAACTTGCATCAGGACATAGAAATTTTGCAGAACGACCTGAACATAATAAAAGAGTGGGCAGACAAATGACAAATGAGGTTTAATGTGGATAAATGTAAAGCAGGGGTCTCCAAACTATGGCCCTACAGTTGTTCAGGAACTACAATTCCCATCATGCCTAGTCGTGTCTGTGAATATCAGAGTTTTACAATGCCTCATGGGACATGTAGTTCCGCAACAGCTGTAGGGCCGTAGTTTGGAGATCCCTGATGTAAAGTAATACACTTGGGGTCAAGAAACATTAAAAATATTCACTAGGTGGAGAACAGCTGGGAGAATCAAGAATGGAGAAGGATCTAGGGGTGCAGTGCCAAGCTGCAGCTACCAAAGCAGGCATAATATTAGCATGCTTTATAAAACTCTGGTTAGAACTCATCTGGAGTTTTCCGTTCAATTCTGGTCACCAGTCCTCCGAAGGTATGTGCTGGAGCTGGAGAGAGTCCAAAGAAGGGCAACAAAACTAAAAAGGGGACTGGAGGACCTCAATTGCGAGGAACGGCTGCAAACACTAAATTTATTTTTGCTGGAGAAAAGATGCTTGAGAGGGGACATGATAGCGGTCTACAAATATCTCAATGGGGATCCCATTATATATGAAATAAACTATTCAGTCCTAGGGAGTGTAAAAGGACACGGGGCCACACAATAAGGCTGGAGGAGAAGCGGTTTAACCTTAAACTGCGTAGGGGGTTCTTCACTGTTAGGGCAATAAGGATGTGGAACTCTCTCCCACAATTGGTGGTGGATGTAGGGAGTATGGATATATTTAAAAGACTCTTAGACATACATGTTAAAGGACACAGCATACATGAATATGGGAAATCATTATAGACACTGATACATGCACAAACACAGGTTGAACTGGATGGACTATTGTCTTTTTTCAGCCTTACCGACTATGTAACCAAGTGAATTCATGTAAGGTTATTTTATATTAGCATGCAGAGCAGTTTACTGATGTGATTTTGAGTAAAAGGGGGTAAGGTTTGCTTTAAGGACTGATAAGTTAGAATAAATTAAATCTTTGTTCTTGTGTTTAGATATTCTTTAAAGTTTGTTGCACACTGCACACTCATCAAAGCAGGTGGAAGAGTTCCCGGGGATTAGGTTCCTGACAAATGGTGGTGTGCATAAGCGTGCCTGAATTTGGTAACTGGGGGAAGGGCAAGCAAGGTGTCAGAATTCATGTGTCTGCAACAGCTGGAGAATGTGCAGCACTGACTCTGTATAGACTATTGTGAAATCTGAAAGGATGAGTGTGGAAGAAAGAATGTCCCAAATGAACAATTGGAGTTTCTCAACTTATATCTTGTATATGTGTCACAAAATTATAAACAAATGTTATATGACAGTTAAAATGTGTATGACAATTTGTATGGCGGTGTAAAAAAGGGACATATTAACTAAAAAATAAAATTAAAAATATATGATTGAATCCAGGCACATTCCCATGAGGATTTTAGGCCGAGGTCCTATTTTGCACTGCATCAGGATGTGCGATTAATGTGTGCAGCAACCAGCAAGACTTTCAGACACGCGAAAATCAACGGTGAAACACTGAACAAATCTGTGATTGGTTCAGCACCAATGATTGGCCTAGTGTTGTCACATGGAGTGAACTACATGTTCCTCCATCCCCAGAAATACTAGGTGTTTTCTATTCTAAACCACAGATCTGGAACAAGCATGCAGCAAACAAAGTCAGACCTAAAGCCCAACTCCATTAATAGAAAAAAATCCACCCTTGCAATGGGGCCCCTGTACTTCAAGGGTTATTTTCTTGCTTAATCTAGGGGCTGAGGATTAAGAAGAAAATACATTACCTTACCCCTCATTCCAGCAGGCTTCCTCCAGCACTGTGATCATTCCTCTGCAGCTGCTCTCTAAGCTGCGAATGGCTCCGGACGCACTCCACGTTCCTCAGCTTAGCATATCAGGCATACAGGGTTAAAGGATAAATTCACCTTTTGTAACATATTCAGGGTGTAACATATAACATGTTACAAATGCACCTTCACGTCTCCGAACTCCAAATTTCAATTCTGAGGAATAGAACTATGACTTTTATGTCACTCTGTATCTACTGACTGTATGCCAGATACATGTATTCTATTAAGGATTGAGCGATGTTAGCTCCAAATGCATTTTTGTGTGTTTATTGTTTGTTGTGTATTACAAATAAAAAAAATTTACCCTTTAAAAAAAAAAGAAAATGCACCGCCGCCACTCCACCCCCCCCCCCCCCACCCCAATTCCCCATTTTGACAGGGAGCGGGGGATCAATCTAAAAAACACAGGCTCTACCTGCCTGTCCGTGTCATTTATTCACAGTGTTCTGTGAATGGGAAAAGTACAAGTAACTACAGCCTTTGCGGCTGCCAGTTTGTAGTTCTCACTGACCTACCAGGGCGCTCTTGATTGCTCTTGGTTCACTGAGTTTCCTGTCAGATTGTAACTGCCTGCCCATATCGGAGGTACCTGCAGACAGCTACCCAGACAGTTTACAAGACCGTGGCATTACACCATGCTGATCATGGGTGCAATGCTTTACAGATCCCTAACAAAAAAATAATAATTGCATATTTTTTTGCCTGCAAAACAAAATGTGAATTTCTTTTAATTTTTTTGTAGAAGTGAACTTATCCTTTAAAGTCCCAAAATGGTAGGTGATGACATTGAGGCTCCAACCTACAGACCAGAGCTTTGGGCTGAGGAGGAACGAGCCAGAGCCAGCTGAAGAAAGGAATCAGGTTGGTGAAACCAATAGTATACGATGTATAACGTGCTAGATCCTATTTAGATCTGCTAACTGTCTCCCATCACATTATGGGCACAGTTGGCACAAAAAAGATAGTGCTTCTGAATCCCCGTCTCACTTTTATATCTACAAATATAAATATTTCAAGTCCAGAGTTTACTTTCTGGAATCAGTCTAAACTTAAAGTGGAGTTCCACCCTGAAAAAAAAAATTACACAAAAATGCAGCAAAAATTTTTAAAAAAATATATATATTTACTCACCCGAAATAGCTGTTGCTATGCGGAAGTCCCTAATCTGCCTCTTCCTTATCCACGGTGGGTCTCCTTCCGCATCTTCTTCTAGTGAATGGGGCACGCTGCCTTCTGGGAACTGCGTGTAATCCCAGAGAGCAGCCGCCCATTCACAAATTAGCGTGAGACTCGCACATGCGCAGTAGGAAACGGGCAGTGAAGCCAGCCGTAAGGCTTCACTGCCTGTTTCCCTTAGGGCCAGTTCACACCACATGCAGTCCAGTGCGTTTTTTTTCTGCATCAAAAACGCATGGAAAGTAGGTTATATGGTTTTCAATGGCATAGTTCACACCAGTGCTTGCAGTTCCAGTGCGTTCCAGTTCCAGAAAAAAAAGTAGAACATGCTGCATTTTACCTGCACTGGACTGTACTGGAACGCTGTAAAACGCATCAAAAACGCACTGGAACGCACCTAAATGCACCAAAAACGCACTGGAACCCACTTGTCCTTATCTAAGGTTAATAAAAAAGATGGGTGAAAAAAAGCACTGGACTGCATTAAAAACTTACCAAAAACGCATCAAAAACCTGCATGCATAAAGGGACCTGGGACGCATCCGGATTGCGTTTCTATGGTGTGAACTGGCCCTTAGTGAGGATGGCGGCGCGGGACTTGCAGTGATCAAGGGATCAGCATCGGGGGGCGAGTAGGACAGGTAAGTGTCCTTATTAAAAGTCAGCAGCTAGTGTTTGTAGCTGCTGACTTTACAAAAAAAAAAAATCGCGGTTGGAATCCCGCTTTAAAGGGGTTGTAAACCTTCATGTTTTTTCACCTTAATGCATCCTATGCATTAAGGTGAAAAAACACTTTGCAGTGTCCGGCCCCCCAGCCCCCTCGTTTTACTTACCTGAGCCCCAAATTTCTGTGGGTGCGTCCCTGCCGTCCCTCTCTCCACGGGTTCCTAGCTCTTGATTAGATAGATTGATAGCAGCGCAGGCATTGGCTTCTGCTGCTGCTGTCAATCAAATCCAATGACGCGGGCACTGGGGGGCGGGCCGAGTCTGTCATTCGACATTGGACAACGAATGCTGGACTCGGGAGCGTTCCTGCAAGGTAACCCCCTTGGGAAAGAGCTTCCTAGAGGGGGTTATCTAATGCAGGGAGGAGCCGCAAGAGCTGCCGTGGGATCCCAGAACAGGAGGATCGGGGCCAGTCTGTGCAAAAAAAGCTGCACAGTGGAGGTAAGTATGACATGTTTGTTATTTAAAAAAAAAGACAACCACTTTAACTCTCCTTTTTTCTAGATTCCCCTCTGCTAGACAAACTTGCTGTAATACATGGTGTTATCTAACACATACCTGTTACTCAGTAAAAATGTCAAAAGACTGACCACACTCAGCTTGTTTAGATCAGTGCAGTCCTAGCTCCTGTGCTCCAAACCTTAGCAATGGTGTTCGACAATGTCCTAGCCCCCTGAGTTATAAGCCTCTCTCTGTATCATTCTTCCAGCTACAGGCATTCAACTGACCAAACCATACTGTCAGCCTTTCTCCAGTGTTGCTTCTTCAAGTCTTGCACTGACCTGCCTCTCCAAATGATACAGTGTTATACATGTCCTTTAGCCCTTACTCCAGAGCTTAGACTAACATATGTATAGTCTATCCATGCATTCAGAAGGGGACCAACTCCCCACTGGTAACATCCGATTGGGGACTGTACCAACGCGTTTCGAAGATCCAGATACCTTTCTCCCCCTAGACATAACAAGTTTTTTTTGTTTTCTTGGACTTGGGTGTTATTTCTAAACACGAAACAAAAATGTTATATATTGCAGCTTACCAATGCATTGTTTTCTGTCTTTAAGGTATTTCCTTTATTTTCATCTGGAGAGTCAGTCAGTAACACTTCCTGGCTTGAGGTGGCTCCTTTATCTAGGAAGGAGCAATCAAGATACCCCTGGGCAGCAACACTGTTTGGAGAGTGTAGTTAACTGGACTAGTAGACATAGATGCACTAACATATTAAAGATTAACTCCGGATAATACTTTATAAGCAGAGACAGCAACATTTTTTTTTCCTTTTGGGATAAAGATTTTACATAAATTAATAAAAGCTGACAGTTGTGGGCACCCCTGTCAGTGTTAAATTGTTTGTTCTAACCGCCACTTTTGCTACAGAGCTTGGTTTGTTAATGCGGAACTAAGGGCAAGAATACTCACTTATGGTTCAACAGTCCAACGCCAATGAGGTCTGTTGCATCTTCTTCCCAGATTTTTCCAAGTGCCAGTCTTTAGTCATCTTGGCTGATGCGGGGTGACCTCAGCTGCGGGAGTCATTAATCCCAGCACACTGACACTGTGTTGGAAATGTTGCATGTCTCTTTGGCATAAAGAGCCTGCCTGTTATTTTTTGCCTTAAGTTTAGGAGCCCATTCACACTGGGGCAACACGACTTCCAGCGAGACTTTGAGAGGCAACTTGGACACGACTTGAGCATGAATCACAGCGCGACTCCAGGCAACTTACAAGGCAACTTCAAGTTGCCTCCAGAACAGGCGACTTTCCAGTGGCCAATCAAACAAGAATCAGCTCTGTGGGAGGGAGTGGGGAGGGAGAGGTTTGCCTGGAAAACTATTTTTACTTCCTGGAAAGTTGCTTCAGTTAAGACAGGGGATCCGACTTGGAGGCAACTTCCACTGAAATCTATGGGTACAAGTTGCCTAGAAGTCGGATTGAAGTCGTACAGGAACCTTTTCTGAAGTCGGAGCGACTTCAGTAGTGTGCATTAAGACGGCTATCATTCACTCACATTGATTTTCTCATGCCGCGCGACTTGAGGTGACTGGGGGCGACTTCAAGTCGGATCCCAAGTCGCCCCTGTGTGAATGGGCTCTAAAGGAAGGTAAAAAATAACATCAGGATCAACAGGTAAAAAAAAAACAAGTTATAGGGGGACTCGGAAAAACAAATGCTGGTGACAGACTTTATTACATATGTAATTTTTTATTTTGCCTTTAATAACACTTTAGGCCAGAACTCCTAATCTGAATTTCAGGGTGCTCAGAATATGGAAAATGCCCACTGTTTGAAATCCTATACATGAATGTCAAAGACTATATTATAACATTTGGGTCTATTGATAAATGGTCAAATGTAACCATATGTTCAAAAATTATACACCTAATTGAAACCATGTTCATCATAATTATGCAGGAAAATTCACCATCATCACACACATCATAGATTTTGGAACAATTCCGTGTGTAAAGATGCTTCATGTAATGTAACCTTCTTTTTTTTTTTTTTTTTATAACTGCAAAAGTTACAACATTGGCTGTGTTGCACTTGTCCCTTTGAACTAGGCAAATCTGGGCAATTCCTGATTATTTCCTGTGAAGACCTGCAATTCTCATTCATAGGCTAAACAGTGTGGATGAAGGAATCTCCCCATGATGTCCTGATCTTGCCTAGCTTTTACAAACATGTTCTTAGCTGTAATAAGATCAGTTGTTGTGGTACAGATAATGTGTTCACTGGATTTCAATAATAATTCCAGGAAACAAAGGAAAACACTTATAAAAGGCACAAGGTTCACCCAATTTAACTTACTGCTCTGCAATTTGCAGCTAGCACCCAGACATGGGTGCTAGCTGCAGATTGCAGCCATTGCTATGATCAATAAATGTGCTCTTCTTGTGGAACTGTTGTGTGACTTCTGTGTAACTTCTCTCTTTGAATTAAAATGGTGGCTGTAAGAAAATTATTAATGCTGACACATTTGTAAGCATATTGAGTTTAGCGCTGCCCCAGCCGGGAGGCAGGGCCACCATCAGGGGGGTACAGGCAGTACACCTGTAAGGGGCCCAGAGGTCCCCAGGGGCCCGGATGGCAACCCTCCTTTTTTTTATATAAAATATATTTAATTTTTTGTAAGGGGCCCAGAGGTCCCCAGAGCCCTGGAGGTCCCCAGGGCCCCGGATGGCAACCCCGCTTTTTTTTTGTTCGTCAGCACCCAAAGCCCCCCCCCCCCCGACCTCAACAATTCACGGCGGCAGCACCCCCCCCGCTCCTCAATATGCGGCAGCCCCCCACTCCTCAATATGCGGCAGCCCCCCGCTCCTCAAATTGCGGCAGCCCCCCGCTCCTCAATTTGCGGTGGCAGCACCCCCCGGTTCTCCTCTGCTTCAGGGGGCCCATGCCTGAAGCTGTGTAAGGGGCCCCAAAATTCCCAGTAGCGGCCCTGCCTTGTACACACGATCGGACTTTTGACCATGCAAAAGTCCGCCGTGAGTCCGACGGAAAGAAAGAGAACAAGTTCTCTATCTACGGTCCGTCGGACTTCCGACAAAAAAAGTCAGATGGAGGCTACACACGGCCGGACTTTCCGAGAAAAAAAGCCTATCGGACTTTTTTTCTCGGAAAGTCCTGCCATGTGTAAGAGGCATAAGAGTTACCATGCTTCCGGGGTCATTTTCTTTAGCGGGCTTTCTTGGGTCCGACCCACTGGTCCTGTGCTGTATAAGAATGGGACAGGGGTCTGATCCGGGGGCATGCATGTAAGATATGTTGCCATTGTTGGAGTCTGTCCATCCGGTCTGCTGCCAACTACAGGCTGGAGTGCCCATGGATAAAGAGCCTTCTACAGAGATAGATCTACAATTGACCAACAAAATGGAATGGTGACCAGCAATTCCTGAGGAGACATGAAACAACCAAACAGGCTGTACTCCTTGTATGAATATTAAGGTTTAAACATCTATGATTACATTTTTAATGTTATTCAACTCTCCAGCAGGGGACCAAGTGCATATAGCAATCAATCCCGTTCAAATCCATGCACTAGTTTCTAAGCAGCGTGGTCTCCACTCCCTGTCTGACAATACTGCTGGAAAGCAGACAGATTTGTGATTGACAGATCTGGTCTCTGGCAGCAGGGGCTGCTATGGAACCCAGCACTGCCATTCACATTTACAAAAAAACACACAGTTCGTGGCACTGTGTGCTTATCAGTGGCTCCTTTTACACATACACAGCCTGGTTAATGGATCACATCACAAAGTGCTTATTGCGAATGGCAGTGCTGGTTTCCATAGCAGCCCCTGTCAGCTACAATCCCAGGGTGAGTTGTCAGATTCACTCGTGGCTACCATTACAACAAAGTGTGGCCGGTGGTCATTTCTTGAAGGGAGTTAGATCTTTCTGTATATGCCTCTCAGTGATTTAAAGGGGTTGTAAAGGTTTGTTTTTTTAAAATAACACCCTCTGTGCAAGGGTTTTTCACAGAGTGGCCCCAATCCTCTTATTCTGCGGTACCCTAGTGGCGCTCCTGGCTCCTCCTCTACTTGAGTGCCCCCACAGAGAGCTTGTCAGGAAAATGGCTGTAGAAGAACTGGCAATAGTGTCAGTACTAGTAATGGCCGCCTCCAGCACATCCCCGTCCGTACTGACGCAAGAGGTGAGAACGGGCGCACGCTGATCCGCAACGGAACCAACAGGCGAATGCGCAGAAGCACCAATCGGTGTACGCCACTTGCTGGCCTATATAAGACTGCCACTGAGCCCATCTCAATGCTGGATTGTCGTCAGCCTTCCTGTGATCCTAAAGCTCTCCTGGTTTGACCCCCTGGTTTGCTTTACCGACTTGTTACCTTCTCCAACACCTTATCCCGGCTTGTTTCACGGACTTTGCCACAGTTACCTGTTCCTGACAGCTTCCTGATCCCAGACCTTTGGCTTGTCTCCGTTCCTGCAACCTGCCTCTCCCTCCTGCTGGATCTACAGTGTTTGACCCCCAGCCTGGCATCCACTACTTCTCCTTGTGCACACCTTGCCAAGAGTTACAGAGGATTCTTAGAGACTGCAGCCCAGCGGTGTTCCCTGTATTCTCCAGTGTTCTTAAGGCATTCACCAGCTCTTCTCTCCTGGATCCATCTGGCAACCTGTGCTTCTCTGGGCACTACACCCACTGTACCCAACCTCAGAGGTGTACTGCACTCAGCCGCAAGGGGAGCCCTCATAGGCATTTCGGCCTCCAACCAGGTATGTGATAGTGCTGTTTTCCATGGGGGCATGCTCCCGAGTCCTGCTGCTGCGTCCATTGACACAGACAGCAGGACTAGAATGCATTAAGGTGAAAAACCTCCATGGTTTACAACCCCTTTAAGACGAGGACTTCAGCCAATTATAATGATTTCTCCGTGAGTCAGACAAATCTTGCCAAACATCTCTTACAGTCTACACATCTTAGTACAGACCCGGTGGTCCCTAATCATACCTCATACAATCAGTCAGACTATCCAGAGTTTTAGCTATAAAGCTGAAAGGGGTCCCTCCAAAATTAAAACCAGTGAACAAGAATTGGTGGGAGAGGGTTGTCAAACCTATTTTGAACAAATTACAGAAACAAACAGATACTTCTATATCACATGTTTTAGGACATCCAATAAAAATTATTTTCACCTATCAGTATTTCCGTTCTTTTCTAAGCTATCACCTTACAAACACCTTTAGAAGGATTGACGGACATAACCAAGATTCACCACTTGTGAACCATCAAAAAGGGCCCCAACTAAGCTAGCAAATAAAAAGAAAAGAAAGGTTATATTTTGGGGACAATATCGCCCTATCTTAATTATTAGCACTTGTCCCACTATTTATTTTATTAAAGATAATTTTTTATATGTATACAGTATATCAAAACCCTGCAGGCACCTTAGATTTACCAGGGCCATCTCTGAGTTCCTGGGGTAGCTTAGCTCTCTGAATTTTTTATTTTTTTTTAACATTCTTTTAGCTACTCTGTTTGAACTCTGGTGGTCTTTTTACAGGTCAAGATATAAACGTGGTGGAATCTGGGCCCAGTCACCATTAGGAAAAAAAAATCTCCAGTATACCTTCAATATACTCAAGGTCATTTTTAACTGGTGTGTTTATTTTGTGTAAATGGTGTGTCGAAGTGGTCGAGGTATACCACTCAATTCAGTAAAAGAAGAATAACTCCAGGGGTATTACCAAGCTGGTGGCCTATGCGTGGAGGGAGCTACACGTGGGACACGGTTTTGAGCAGTAGCACATAGAAATTGGTTTAAATGATTAGTGGAGCATTAGTTGTATTGTGTTTATTCATATTTTTTGCACAATATTGCCAAAAAAATCATTTATGTGAGTAGGTTATGTTTTAGCACTGCACAATTATTATTTACAATACCTTACCAAACTCTATATTGCCTTAGTACATTATAGTGGGAATGACTCAGTGCATCTGCATTGTTTGCTTGGTTTCAGAACAGGTGTGTAACTGCATGAGGGAATCTGAGTAGGGTGACATATTCTTATGGGAAGCAAACAGGAGTGAGTGGCATGCTATGCCACAATTCCTGATCCCCATTAGAGTGATGAACATGTTCTGCAATGCAATCTTTAAACCAAAGTGTCCTTATACTATTACCATCCCTGTGTTCGTATTTGTACTATATGCAGTATATAGTATAGATTCCAGGCAACCATAAAACATTTAGAGTTCATGTGGATGAGCATTTGCTACTCAAATGCAAATGCTTGTGTTTTAATGGCAAACACCGAGTTTGACAAGAAAAGCCTGTGTACGACTTGCTTTGCATGCAGTTTAAACACACCTCTATAGAGCATGCTGCATCCAAATAAACACAGTACAATGCAAATCAGGTCCAAAACAGGCCTCTGAACTGCCATGTGTACTGCTCAGTTAAGGAGGAAGTAAACCCCGGGCGAATTTTTCTATTTTTGCAACATTATGTTGCACAAGGGCATGGTAATGCATATTACATGTAAGATTTTGAAAAACAAGTCCCGCAAATACCTTTTATCAGCCGTTGTTATCTCAATTTCCGGGTGTAGAAATTGCCATTGTTACTGCTGCTTAGTGAATCCTTATCTGACATCTCTTCCACCCTTACTAATTCCCTGCTCGAAAACTTGCGCATGCGCCGTAGCGCCGTAACCAAGCCTCGATCTTGTTTGCCGTTACCGCGGCAACCAATGTACAAGGAATATGAATATGCTTCACTCCCTTTGTGAGGGAAAAGGGATAGGGGGTTTCAAGTCCCCCCGGCCCCCTTTTCTAATGGGACAGTGGCAGCTAAAGAAGTTTCAATGCTCCCCCTGGAAAGTAGGTCAGGGCTCCCTGAAAAGTAGGTCAGGGTGCATTGAAACAGTGAGGAAGGGGACCCTTGAAACCAGTCAAGGAAGTTTCTAGAAGCCTGAGGGGACCCCTATATAAAGGAGGTTCCGCTTGAGGCAAACTGCCAGTCACCTCAGGAGGTCATCAGCGGCTGAGCTCCCCTCCCACCCTCCCTGGACTGTCGCGGCTAAATATTTATGTGGTTCGGGTCACCTTTTCTAGTGAAGAGGGGGACAATTTATAATTAAAGTGATGCTTGTTATACAACTTGAGCTATAATGGCTGAGTTGTTCAGTTTATATTAGTATTTATGATAAAAAAGTTATTGGTGAATTCTGATAAGAAATTATTTATGGATTGGTTTAATAAGATTAGTTTTGAATGGTAAACCATTAAATAAGCCACGGCCAATAAAATAAATACAATTATTTTATTAATCCAAAAAATATTTGTGGTTGTCTTTTATTCAATTAACTGTGCTGGAAATAATTAAGCTGCATACTGTCCCATTTGTGACGTCTTCTTTAGTGCCGGTTCACACTTGTGCGAGTTGATACCGAATGCGATGCGTTAAACACAAACTAGATTCGCATGTCATCCAAAAAGTAATTGTTTTCAATGATGGTGGTTCACATCTATGCGTTGCGATTCCTCTCCGAAGGCGATGCAATGAAAAAAAGGGTCTTGTGCGAGTTTAGAGTGTTGCGTTGCGAATTTAGTCTCCATAGACATCAATGTAAATCGTTCTGGAATCGCATTTGATAGTTCACATATGTGCGAATTCCACCACACTATTCTCCACAAAAACATAATCGCAGCTATGTCCCACTCCTGAAATTCGCATTAAAATCGCGGCAAAAACGCGGTAAATTCGCACCTCAGAATGGACTGAAAAAATGGAACAAATTCACAGCGCAGCAGTGTGAACCGGCACTTAGTCACAATCCAAAAACATATTTGGGGGGCACACCCTAAAATGCGTTTAAATTCAAGATGGTGCAGCTATAAGACCAAAAACAGTACAAAACAGATTATAGCGCACACATTCAAGAATGACATTTATCCTGCAAGGCTAGTTAAAAACACCTGAACATATACATAAAAATATATACGGAGGTTTGGTCACACTATATGGTCATATAGTGCTAAGCCCACAAACTGCGACAAAGTACCCCAAATTTCGTGGGTCCTACCCTAGTAATAGAATGAAAGATCCTGCGTCTCAACCATGGGAGCCAAACTCCTCTATGTGGGAGAACTGAAGGGATTCCTCCTATGAACTGGTGGCCACTAAATAAGAGGTAATGAGGAGGGGGAGGGGTGCTCCAGCCCAAAAAAACCTGGTCAGGGTTTGCTACAATACAAAAACATATTTGGGGGGCACACCCTAAAATGCGTTTAAATTCAAGATGGTGCAGCTATAAGACCAAAAACAGTACAAAACAGATTATAGCGCACACATTCATGCATGGTTGAGACGCAGGTTCTTTCATTCTATTACTAGGGTAGGACCCACAAAATTCGGGGTACTTTGTCGCAGTTTGTGGGCTTAGCACTATATGACCATATAGTGTGACCAAACCCCCGTATATATTTTTATGTATATGTTCAGGTGTTTTTAACTAGCCTTGCAGGATAAATGTCATTCTTGAATGTGTGCGCTATAATCTGTTTTGTTCTTTAGTCACAAGGGGGAGTACAAGGAAGAATTGAAGGATGTAAACAGCGCAAGACTTTTCCTCTGTGCCAGACAGAGGGGAAGTTCTCACCTACTGCGTTCCGGAAACAATGTTAATGACAAACTGGCAAGCATTAATTGCCGGTTTTGTCGCTGAAATGTGCGCATACGCGGTGACGTCATTCAAAACGAAATATGACTTTTGCAAAAGAAAATACAGCGGTGAGTACACTTACACAGGCAGCGATCAGCTGCCTGTGTTATGGGGAATGTTTTTAAGCAATGTTATGACAGAGGGTTTACAACCACTTTAAAGTCAACTGGAATCTGCTGACCGGCATTTGATGTGCACTGGGTCCTTTTCCATTTTTTGGACTTGCATGACAGAAAGGACTGTCTACATCCACTATGGGGCAACCCCTGTCCGCTGTTAAAATGCAGACACAAACTGAACGGGCGCAGATGTAAAAAACTGACACCTTTCCTGTTCAGCACTTCAGCTTCAGGATCCCCTGCTGAATGGAGTGAAAAAAGCCCACGTGACAGGGCCCTTACAGTGTTTTATATACACTTACTAGCCAATTTATTTGGCACACCTGTTCAATTGCTTGTTAACACAAACTTCTAATCAGCCAATCACATGGCAGCAACTCAATGCATTTAGGCATCTAGACGTGGTGAATATGACTTGCTGAAGTTCACACCGAGCATCAGAATGGGAAAAGAAAGGGGATATGAGTGACTTTGAATGTGGTATGGTTGTTGGTGCATGATGGGCTGAATATTTAAAAAACTCTAATGGGATTTTCATGCACAGCCATCTCTAGGGTTTACAGAGAATTGCCTGAAAAATATAAAATATCCCATGAGCAGCAGCTGTGTGGACGAAAATGCCTTGTTGATGTCAGAGGTCAGAGTAGAATGGGCAGACTGGTTTGAGATGATTGAAAGGCAACAGTAACTCAAATAACCATTCGTTACAACCAAGGTATGCAGAATGCCATCTCTGAAAGCACAACACGTCCAACCTTGAAGCAGAAGAGCTAGAGCAGCAGAAGACCACACCGGGTGCCACTCCTGTCAGCTAAGAACAGGAAACTGAGGCTACAATTCACACAGGCTCACCAAAATTGGACAATAGAAGATTGGAAAAACGTTGCCTGGTCTGATGAGTGTCGACTTTAGCTGAAACATTCAGATGGTAGGGTCAGAATTTGGAGTAAACAACATGAAAGCATGGATCCATCCTGCCTTGTATTAACAGTTCAGGCTGGTGATGGTGTAATGGTGTGGGGGGATATTTTCTTGGCACACTTTGGGCCCCTTAGTACCAATTTAGCATTGCTTAAACGCCATGGTCTACCTGAGTATTGTTGCTGACCGTGTCCATCCCTTTATGACTACAGTGTACCCATCTTCTGATGGCTACTTCCAGCATAATAATGCACCATGTCACAAAGCTCAAATCATCTCAAACTGGTTTCTTGAACATGACAATGAGTTCACTGTACTCCAATGGCCTCCACAGTCACCAGATCTCAATCCAATTGAGCACCTTTGGGTGGAAAAGGAGATTGGCATCATGGATGTACAGCTGAAAAATCTGCAGCAACTGCGTGATGCTATCATGTCAATATGGACCAAAATCTCTGAGGAATGTTTTCAACACCTTGTTGAATCTATGCCACAAAGAATTAAGGCAGTTGTGAAGGCAAAAGGGGGTCCAACCAGTGGCTGTGCGTCCATAAAGGGCACAGGAGCGTCGCCCCCTCTCTCCTGCACTGCTCTAATCATCATAGATAGATTCATGCATTGCATGAAGATATCTTTGGTCGCTGCTGACACCCCCTATTCAGGTGTCCGGCCCATTTTCTGGCGCAGGGCACCTGAATTACAGTGGCAGGGGTGTTTTTTGGAAGCACCTGATTAGAGCCGTAGGCTCTAATAGGCGCCCAAAACAGTGATCAGCGGGCGCCATGCTGGGCGTTTGCTGATCACTCAGCTGTGTGTTAGCAAAGCGAAGGAATTCGCTTTGCTAACACTGAATCTGCCTCTCAGCCAATCAGGTTGCCGGGTCTGTTACCGGTCACCTGATTGGCTAAAACGTCAGGCACTGTGATTGGACGCCTGAGAGAGGACATGGAGGACGTGCAGGAGACCGCCGCTGACCCGCTCCAAGACAGGTAAGTGCAGGCAGCATGTGATGGGGCACACTGGCGGCATCTTATGGGCACATTGGCAGCATCTGATGGGGCACAGTAGCGGCAATTGATGGGCACAGTAGTGGCAATTGATGGGCACAGTGGCTGCATTTGAAGGGCACAGTGGCTGTGTTTGATGGGCACAGTGGCTGCGTTTGATGGGCACAGTGGTGGCAATTAATGGGCACAGTGGCTGCGTTTGATGGAACTGTGGCTGCGTTTGATGGCACAGTGGCTGCGTTTGATGGGCACAGTGGCTGCGTTTGATGGCACAGTGGCTGCGTTTGATGGGCACAGTGGCTGCCTTTGATGGCACAGTAGCTGCATTTGATGACACAGTAGCTGCATTTGATGGCACAGTAGCTGCATTTGATGGCACAGTGGCTGCGTTTGATGGAACTGTGGCTGCGTTTGATGGCACAGTGGCTGCGTTTGATGGCACAGTGGCTGCGTTTGATGGGCACAGTGGCTGCGTTTGATGGCACAGTGGCTGCGTTTGATGGGCACAGTGGCTGCCTTTGATGGCACAGTAGCTGCATTTGATGGCACAGTAGCTGCATTTGATGGCACAGTAGCTGCGTTTGATGGGCACAGTGGCTGCCTTTGATGGCACAGTAGCTGCATTTGATGGCACAGTAGCTGCATTTGATGGCACAGTAGCTGCATTTGATGGCACAGTAGCTGCGTTTGATGGTACAGTGGCTGCAATTGATGTTTTTTTTTTTTAGTTTGTTTGCACCCCCCCAAAAATTTTGAGCACCAGCCGCCACTGGGTCCAACCCGGTACTAGCAAGGTGTACCCAATAAAGTGTCCGGAGAGTGTATGTATCCCATCTGCAATATAGTAGACCAAGTAACATTCGATTTTTTTAAATGAAGCATGTCTCAGATGAGTTTGTCCTTGATTCATTTGCTGTTAAAGGAATTGCTTCGCTACTATCTGTAGGATATGGTTTATTCACTGGGTCACTGAACTCTTCAATAATTCACTTTAAATTGCTTGTCTCTCTATTCTAAAAGAACAGAAGTTACCTGGTGCTGGCCTAAGCTGTCTTGCTTCAAGTTTCCACTGAAACCCAAACCCTTTCTATACCAATTCTTGGCTTCATTACCTGATAGTACCAGTCTTTTATTTTCTTCCTGAGCTTTTCTCATTGTAATCATATGCCTCCAACCCTTGTCAGTGTCTCATACCACTCCATTGTCGTCCTATATTACTCTTCTCCTGCTTCTCAATAATTCCAGTGTTAGCTACAGTATCTATGCCAGAGCAAGTCAACCTACCATAAGAAACACGTAACCCTATAAGTTAAATTCTAACTAAAGGCAAAACTTTTTTTTTTTTTACATTTTGGATAGATTGGAGAGGGATTAGAATGCTTATCAGCTTTTATTACTGTCTGTACCCCCGTTAGGGAGATTCGTTTTCTCTATTTGTTCTGTTTACGATTATCATTGAAAGTAAAACTTAAAAAAAGTAAATAAATAAATTTTGTCCCCAGAAATGTAATAAAGGGGAAATCTTCCAATGGGGACTTCCAATGGGGACACTAGATCTGGTAACCTGGGGGTCCCCAAGGAATTCCCTTAACCACTTCCTTACTGGGCACATAAACCCCCTTCCTGCCCAGGCGAAATTTCAGCTTTCAGCACTGTCACGCTTTGAATGAAAATTGCGCGGTCGTGCGACGTGGCTCCCAAACAAAATTGACGTCCTTTTTTTCGCACAAATAGAGCTTTCTTTTGGTGGTATTTGATCACCTCGGCGGTTTTTATTTTTTGCGCTATAAACAAAAATAGAGCGACAATTTTGAAAAAAAAGCAATATTTTTTGATTTTTGCTATAATAAATATCCTAATTTTTTTTTTTTTATATATTTTTTTCCTCAGTTTAGGCCGATACGTATTCTTCTACATATTTTTGGTAAAAAAAAATCGCAATCGGCGTTTATTGATTGGTTTGCGCAAAAGTTATAGCATTTACAAAATAGGGGGTAGATTTATGGCATTTTTATAATGTTTTTTTTTTTATTAGTAATGGCGGCGATCAGTGATTTTTTTTGTGACTGCGACATTATGGCGGACACATCGGACACTTTTGACACTATTTTGGGACCATTCACATTTATACAGCGAACAGTGCTATAAATATGCACTGATTACTGTATAAATGTGACTGGCTGGGAAGGGGTTAACACTAGGGGGCGAGGAAGGGGTTAAATGTGTTCCCTGGGAGTGATTGTTACTGTGGGGGGAGGGGACTGACTGGGGGAAGTGACCGATCTGTGTCCCTATGTACAAGGGACACAGCATCAGTCTCCTCTCTCCCTGACAGGACGTGGATCTCTGTGTTTACACACAGAGATCCACGTCCTGCCTCTGTAACAGCCGATCGCGGGTGCATGGCGGACATTGCGGCCGCCAGGCACGCGCATCGGCATTGCAGTGACGCGCCGGGCACGTGCACGCGCCGCTGGCGGCGCTCGCGCGCCCCCAGTGGCCAAATTAGAGAAGGCCGTATAATAACGGCCTCCCGGCATTTGACAACCACCTTGCGGCCGTATATACTCGTACTGCGGGCGCGAGGTGGTTAATTTGCAGGGATTTCCTCTCACTTCCTGTTTGGCTATGGGACAGGAAGTAAAGGTAAATGAGACACAGATGGCAAAAAAATAAATAAAAAAATGACAGGGGTTGCTCTATCCAACATGAAAAAAATATATATATGGTTCTGTTTTAAAGCTATATTCTATGAAATCAGCTAAATTATCAGTTGAAATAAATAAATTGTGAACGAATGTACTTGCTAAACGATTTGTAATCCTTTTCAGCCAGCTTGTAATCCAGACACACCTTCCAGAAAGCATAGCCAGGCCATGGTACACCTTTGCAGACTATGCTGCATGTAAACAATAGTCAAAGATCCATCCCACTCAGCGATTAGACAGGGAAGCAGCAGAAGCATTGATGATCATGATGATGTTGTCATTACTGTGGTCTTGTCTCCTTTATTGCCTAATGCCGCGTACACACGCTCGGAATTTCCGACAACAAATGTTTGATGGGAACTTGTTGTCCAAAATTCCGATCGTGTGTAGGCTCCATCAGACATTTTCTGTCGTAAATTTCCGACAACAAAAATTTGAGAGCTGGTTCTCAAATTTTCCGACAGCAAAATCCGTTCTCGTAAATTCCGATCATGTGTGGACAATTCCGATGCACAAAATTCAACGCATGCTCTGAATCAAGTAAGAGACGGAGGCGCTCGGTCTGGTAAAACTAGCGTTCTTAATGAAGATAGCACATTCGTCACGCTGTAACGGATTGAAAAGCACGAGGCTGAAAAGCGCGAATCGTCTCTCACCAAACTTCTACTAACACGACTGGTATTGAACTTCCCTTTAATAGTGCCGTCGTACGTCTTGTACGTGACCGCGTTCTTAGCGTTCGGAATTTCCGACAACATTTGTGTGATTGTGTGTATGCAAGACAAGTTTGAGCCAACATCCGTCGGAAAAAAATGCACGGTTTTGTTGTCGGATTGTCCGATCATCTGTACGCGGTATAAGGGTGCTTAGGCCAGCCACAGACAAAGTAAATTTGTTTCCTGCAACCACGGGTTGACAGGGGATTCCCTTCCGTGGAGCCATTGTGTTCTCCTGGCGGGGGAAGCTGTCCCCCGCCAGGAGAACACAGTGATTATTGCTAGCAGCTACAATAGCTGCTAGCAATAATCACATGTAAACTCCGACAGGCTGGTTGTACCCAAGTTGATTGATCAATCAGCTTGGGTATATTCAGCCTGACCATACATGGTTTGAATCTTGGCTCGGCAGGTATTGAACCGTCTATGGCCAGCTTTACTCCCCTCTCCCAACTTGAATACAGCTGAATACAAAGATCCCTAGAATTATCTGTCCTATATACAGTATGTAACTGGATTAAATTATGATTTTTTTTATATTTCTACCTGGTTTAACTTTAACGTATTTAAACTTGTAAATACTGATTTCAAGTCTTAAAACATAATATGTTTCATATTTACAAAAACGAATAGGAGATTGAATTCTTACCCATTTATGGTTACTTACAATAAATGTGACCAAGCTAGACCAAAGGGGCTTACTGTGTTCAAAAGCGTTAACTGATTACAGAATCCCTTGTAGCCGATCGATATTAGGCAGCCTATGGGAGTAATTACACAGTAAAGCCCTGTACACACGATAGGATTTCCTATGGATTCTAATCCGATGGATTTTTCCATCGGAAATCCAATGAAGCTGAGTTTCATCAGTCTTGCCTACACACCATCAGTCAAAAATCCGACCGTCCAAAACGCTGTGACGTAAAATACTCCGACAAGCCGAGAAAAATGAAGTTCAATGCTCCTGAGCATGCGCCGACTTGATTCTGAGCATGCGTGGGTTTTTTGTCCGATGGAGTTCCACACAGAAGATCAGAATTTGCTATCGTTTTTTTGCCCATCGGATAAATTTAAAACATGTTCTATTTTTTCTCACCGATGGAAAAAAGACCGATGGGGCCCATACACGATCGGTTTGTCTGATGAGAAAAGTCCATCGGACTGTTTTCATCGGTAAAACCGATCGTGTGTACAGGGCTTTACAGATACATAAAATAAACCAAGCACAATCACACAAAGGCAGGTATTGCTACCCATTTGTAGCCATGTTCTTTAGATACAACACACTTACCCAAAGGTATTTGAGACCAACAGTTTGTGTACACAAACATTTGCAACTGAAAGCCCAGTTGAACTTTCAGTTTAAATTCGTTAAATACATTCCAGGTATAGAAAAACAACAGGAGTGCAAAGTCTTACAATTTGTTTTCTTTAGAAATCAGCTACAGTCTAGATAAAAGCCCCATCAACATGCTGCAGAGTTGGACCCGTGCTCTTATACTTATGTAAGTGTAATGACGTCAATAGTGCAAGAACGTTTTTGAGTAAAGAATTTATTGCAAAACATGTTTTGTTGATGTGCAGTGCCTTAAAGCGGAGGTTCCACGGTCCATACTTTTTTTTTTTTTATGTCTACTAGTCTACTACATGTGGTTACAGATGACAAATAAGTACTCACTTGTCCTGCGCTTTCAATCGTCCCACGTCCGTTTTCGGTAAAAAGAAAGATTTATAAAAAGTGTTCCTGTCTTTTCCATTTTGCTTGTGGGCATCGTGAAGCCCACAAGCACAGACTTCCGCCAGACTTCCGGGTAGCGGTGAATGCGCGTATGACGGGGTATATGAGTCACGTGATTTCGCTGGACGGCGTCTCCTGGGAAGCATGACACTTTGCTCCCAGGAGACATTGCGCCGACATCCCAGCACACTTAGCGCCGCCGGGGAAACAGAAAGACCCGCCTACTCCCGCGGGAGGAAGACCAGGAAGTGGAACGGAACACAGCTGCTTATCTACAATTAGAGCCTCCGAAATTAAAAAAGGTAAGTGACATACTAATAGTGTTAAGATATTGGGAATATAAAGTTTCTATGTAAGGTGAACCTCCGCTTTAAAGTATTCATATCCCTTGAAATTTTCCACATTTTGTCATGTTACAACCAAAAACGTAAATGTATTTTATTGGGATTTTATGCGATAGACCAACACAAAGTGGCACATAACTGTGAAGTGGAAGGAAAATGATAAATGGCTTTCAGATTTTTCTACAAATAAATATGTGAAAAGTGTGGCGTGTATTTGTATTCAGCCCCCCAAGTCAATACTTTATAGAACCACCTTTTGCTGCAATAACAGATGCAAGTCTTTACCAGCTTTGCACATCCCAAGGGTGAAACTTTTGCCCATTCTTCTTTGCAAAATAGCTCAAGCTCTGTCAGATTGGATGGAGAGCGTCTGTGAACAGCAATTTTCAAGTCTTGCCACAGATTCTCAATTGGATTTAGGTCTGGACTTCGACTGGGCCATTCAAACACATGAATATGCTTTGATATAAACCATTCCATTGTAGCTCTGGCTGTATGTTTAGGGTCGTTGTCCTGCTGGAAGGTGAACCTCCGGCCCAGTCTCAAGTCTTTTGCAATTTTCTTCTAAAGCCCTGTATACACGGTCGGACTTTTGCCCAACAAACTTCGTTTTGAGCAAGTTGGACCAACAATCCGACCGTGTGTACGCTCCATCGGACAAACTTTTTTTGCTTTTTTCTTGTTTTCATCGGACATAAGTTGGGTCTGCAAACGGACAAACTTTTGCCCAACAAAAGTCCGATGGAGCAAAGTCCGACCGTGTGTACAGAAAACCATCTGACTTTTGTCAGATGGACAAAACAACTAATGTTAAAATCAACCAACAATAGCAGAAGTTGACCAAAGGGTGGCAGTAAAGAGCAGAAAAAAACAGAAAAACCACGTGATGTTGCAAAAAGTTTTGGGAAAGTTTGCAGAAAAGTCCGAGCGTGTGTATGCTATGGGTGTTCCTGACCAACTCCGTTCGGACAAAAAACCACGGAAAAGTCAGATGGAAGTCCGACTGTGTGTACGGGGCTTAAGATTGCCCTGTATTTGGCTCCATCCGTCTTCCCATCAACTCTGACCAGCTTCCCTGTTCCTGCTGAAGAAAAGCATCCCTACAGCATGTTGCTGCCACCACCATGTTTCACAGTGGGGATGGTGTGTTCAGGGTGACGTGCAGTGTTAGTTTTCAGCCACACATTTTGCTTTTAGGCCAAAAAGTAACATTTTGGTCTCATCTGACCAGAGCACCTTCTTCCACATGTTGGCTTCTCGCAAACTGCAAACAGGAGTTCTTATGGTTTTCTTTCAACAATGGCTTTCTTCTTGCCACTCTTCCATAAAGGCCAGATTTGTGGAGTGTACGACTAATAGTTGTCCTGTGGACAGATTCTCCCACCTGATCTGTGGATCTCTGCAGCTCCTCCAGAGTTACCATGGGCCTCTTGGCTGCTTCTCTGATTAATGTTCTCCTTGCCCAGCATATCAGTTTAGGTGGACGGCCGTGTCCTGGTAGATTTGCAGTTGTGCCATACTCTTTCCATTTTGGTGGATTGAGCAGTGCTCTGTGAGATGTTCAAAGCTTGGGATATTTTTTTATAACCTAACCCTGCTTTAAACTTCTAATGTCTAGTGTGTTTCTTGGCATTTATCATTTTCCTTCCACTTCACAATGATGTGCCACTTTGTTTTGGTCTATCACATAAAATCCCAATAAAATACATTTACGTTTTGGTTGGAAGTGGAACATGACAAAAGGTGAAAAATTTCAAGGGGTATGAATACTTTTTCAAGGCACTGTATATACTTCTAAAGAGTCCTTATTCTATTAACATACTATTAACATACTAGCTCTCTGTAGCAAAGCAGTGATCCCTTTACAGTGGTCTGAGATGCACCTTGCTAAGCCAAAGCTCTTCAATTAGTGGAAAGCATGGGCTTTGCTGACTACAGAGCTATAGTTCTGAATCAGTAAGGAGTGTGCTGGACCTCTGCAATGAGACCACTGCTTCTGTATGGAGAGAGTGAAGCCTCGTACACACGACCGAGTTTTTCATCGTTAAAAACACGTCGTTTTTCTCGACGAGATTCTTGTCAAGCTTTCCTTGCATACACACTGTCAATTCCAAATCTCGTCGTTGTTCTGCGCGGTCACGTCCAGCATGTACGACGGCAGTATAAAGGGGAAGATCGATTTCAATGGCGCCACCCCTTGGGCTGCTTTTGCTGATCTCGTGTTACCGTGTGTGAAGTAAAAGTTTGGGAAGAGACGATTCGCGCTTTTCAGTCTTCGTGCTTTCAGTTCGTTTTCTGCGGTTCAGTTTGTGCTTGTAGGTTCGTATCTTGTCTTTCAGGGCGTGTAGGCAGGTCATATCTGTTTTACAGTGCCTTCTTGCCCATTCGTTTCTGAATTTCAGTTCGTTCTTCATAGGCCTTGCTGTTCTTAAGTGCGTTCTGTTTAGTACGTTCTGATCAGACGACCGTCTCCTAGCCATGTCGCGGGTACGTTCTCGTCGTCGAGTTCGTGCTGTGCGGGCGCTTGGTGTTGGTCTGCTTGTCTTGGACCAAGACGAGTCCATGAACGGGGTGAGGAGGAGTTCATGGACCAAGAATTGGTTGCTCCAGCGGGACCAATTCTGCCATATGCCTCTGCTGCGGGAGATCGTGGAGAATAATCCTGAGGACTACAGGAATTTTCTGCGGATGTCTGACCCCGTTTTTCAGCATCTGTTGGCTTTGGTGTCCCCCCTATATTACCAGGCAGGACACCGTTATGCATGAAGCCATCAGTGCTGAGCAGAGGCTCATCGCCACGTTACGTTACCTGGCGACAGGGAGAAGTCTGCAGGACTTGAAGTTCACGACAGGCATCTCCCCCCAGGCTCTGGGCCTCATAATCCCAGACACCTGTTCTGCCATTATCCAAGTCCTGCAGGAGGACTATATTAGGGTAAATTTTCTCCTTTAACATCACATTCTATGTATTTCATGTATGCTAATGTATTGTATTTCTTTCATCCTTCCCTAATTACCATGATTGTAATATGCTGAGAATGTCCCCTTTGTCCTCATGCATGCTGTAAGCTTTTAAATGCCCCTTTTTTCTCCTCCATGCATATTTCCCTTCACTAACCTCTCCAGCAGTGGCGGCTGGTGCTCAAAATGTTTGGGGGGCCACGCCAAAATTTTAAAAGGAAAAAACATCCATTTCCGCAACTGTGCCTATTAAACGGCACCAGTTGTCCCCTCAAATGCACCCAGTTTGTCCCCTCAAATGCAGCCAGTTTGTCCCCTCAAATGCAGCCAGTTTGTCCCCTCCAATGCAGCCAGTTCCCCCGCCAGCCCTGCACTTACCTTCCTCTGGACAGCGCCGTCCATCTTCTCTCCTCGATGTCTTCTCCCGCCCTCGATGTTGCATCAGCCAATCAGGTTACCGGTAAACAGACTCAGTGAACATGATTGGCAGGAGAGCCTGTCAGTGTTTAACCAAGGAACGCACCCCCCCTGCGTCCCCTGGTTAACTTTTTGGAAGCCAATTACAGCCCTCAGGCTGTAATCGGCAAGCCTATCACAGCCGCTGGCTCTGATAGGCACTTCCAAAAAAAAAACAGACGCTGTTATTCAGATGGCCGCCGCTCAACAGGGGGCCCTCCACCTGAATAGTGGGCGGCATCGACAATACATAGGTTCATGCAAGGCATGAACCTATGTATTGTTCTGAGTGACGGGCGCAGGAGAGAGAGGGGGCAGCGCTCCTGCGCCCACTATGGACGCACCGCCACTGCAATGCTATCCTGTGCCCAAACACACCTAGCCGAGTCACTTCCCAATGTATTTCTGCAGCTCCATTGTAGTGCTTTACCCTCCCCCCCTAATCACCCCCTAAAATTTCTCTATTAATGTTAGTTCTCCTTATTTTTGATCATTCCCCAACTCATCTAGCCCCCCCAAATATTTTTAGAATGGACCATCAGAGGGGGTGATGAATATCATACTTGAGCCTTCGCTTTGTGTTTTTTAAAACACATTAAATGGAAACTTAGAATGATGTTGGGCTAGAATGTATTTTAGTATAATCTGCTTGCAATGTTATGTGCAAAAGTACTAATATTTTTTTTTCTTGTTTGACTCCACAGCTTCCTTCCACGCCACAGGAATGGCAGACTGTGGCATCGGAGTTTGCCACGCGGTGGGACTTCCCCAACTGCGGTGGAGCCATTGACGGGAGGCACGTCCGCATCGTGCCGCCACCCCGTTCTGGATCCTACTACTACAACTACAAGGGGTTTCATAGCATTGTGCTGATGGCGGTGGTGTCAGCACGGTATGAATTCCTCTATGTGGATGTGGGGAAGAATGGCCGGATGTCCGATGGGGGATCCTTCAGCCAGACAGAGTTTACCCTCCGCCTCCAGAGTGACAACCTTGCATTGCCACTGGATGCAGGGAATGTTGAAGGACTCTCCTTTGTGTTTTTGGCTGATGAAGCCTTCGGACTGGGACCGCATCTCATAAGGCCATTTCCGCTAAGGACCCTCACCCCGGAGAAGAGGGTGTTCAACTACCGGCTGGCCAGGGCCAGAAGAGTCGTGGAGAATGCCTTCGGGATAATGGCCAGCCGGTTCCGCCTTTTCATGACTCCAATTCACTTGGCGGAGTACAAAATTAACTAAATTGTTTTCTGTTGCTGTGTGCTACATAATTTTCTGATCAGGAAATCCCCAAATTATATTAATAGTGCCTGAGGCAGGACTTCAAACTGGCAATACCCTGCCGGGCCTAGAATCTGTCCGTCCTGGCTTGCCCCCCCAAAATGCCCATGAGGTTCGCCAGAAATATCTTGAATATTTCACGGGTAGGGGGGCAATTCCTATGCCAGGCCATGTCTGAATTTTTCTTCAGAAAGAACAAAATAAAAATCTGGTTTAATCTGTATTTTTTATATTTTTTTTGCTGTCTCCTAGTTTGTCTTAGTGCATTTGTAGTGCCAAGTGTATTTTCCTTTAGTAAATAACAACCATTTCACTAGTAACACCAAAAATATACACAAATAAGGTTATAGCGTATTTCATAAAGAAGCTACACTTTGTGGTTGTTCAAACATTTTACTCTGTGCACATTCACACACATGGTAAATAGAACACTATTTTTATTTTTTTGGGCTGCCCAGAAACAGGCCTTTTTTTTTGGTAAGAAAATACAAAACCATCAGTAGCATCCAACAAACTACAACATTGTATACCTCTCGGCAATATGAGACATTCAATTTAATGAAAAATGTCTCTATCTGACTGTCAGAATATGGGGTATTGGCACCCCTGACCAAGCCAAAATTTGAAGATGCACACAATTTAGAGTAATTTTAAAATGTGATCTTTGACTCCTGATCCCTATTGTCAACATGTGCTATCTGCCATCAGGGGTGATCAATGGACGTGTTTTTGGGGTGCAACCCCTTCTTCATTTCACCTACTTGAGATGCGAGGAAGGGGTTGCACACCCAAAACCCATACATGGATATCCCCTGATGGCAGATGGCACATGTTGACACACTGTGTGCATCTTCAAATTTTGGCTTGATTGATTTTCAAAAAGCAAAAAAAAGGGGGAAGAACAATCAGAAAACAAAAATGGAATGTTTGGTGCCTTATTCAATTCGCCCCAAAACATCTAGGATGTCCTTAAAGGTTTGATCCATCACATTAATTCTTTGCTTAATTCTGTCCAGTTATGTACTACATTCCATCACTTGCTGTATGATTCATAGGGCACTGTCAGCAGAGAAACGCGTACTTTCTTTCACCCCAACATTTTCATCCCCTATAAAAAAATACAAAAGGTATTATAACTCTGCAGGCCTACATCTCTTACCTGAAGCTGTGGTGACAGATACTGACCTGTTGTGGTGACCAGTTCCACCACGTCATTCACTTCTCCTTCCTCCACTTCTCCTTCCTCCACCTCTTCAACTTCCTCAACATCCTCAGGTTGGGGTTCTTGGTGAGGTTGGGGTTCTTTAGAAGGTGTGGGATTCCTGTGCTCCCTGGAGTGGTGTCCTCCCAGTCTTCTCTCCCCTATGAGAATTAAACAAAAGTTATACTTAGCACACAGATATTTTGGAAAAAATAAATGAACATGATACATTGCTTGGAAGTGGGGTACAAGTGTCTGTTTGGGAGGAATTTCAAGATGAAGACATTATTTTAAAAAAAAAGATTCTTGACTATTCACCTTTGGCTGACAATTTTTACACATGGAGGCACCCCAAAAATTCACTGATGCACCTGTGTGGGGCACCCTAAAAAGGTGGTTCTGGTGGCCCACACTATAGTGCTCAAGAGTCCAGATGTGGAAACAGCTGCTGAGTGTCCTCTCCTTTACACTGATTAAAGTTTGCATTTCATTCTCTTTCCAAACACATCATCTAGCCAACAATGTACTAACATTTATGGAATAAAAACAGGCATCTCTGTAAATTATTGGAACCCTGTAAAATCGCAAAACATCGTATATAGTGGGCGAACGATGTGTCTGTAACGACTGATTACTGGGCCAAACCAAGTCCTAACGATGACATTTTGGAAGGTACAATAGTCAAATGCAACAACATGGAGCAACATGCAAGTTCTGAAATACAATAATAGGAATACAGGAGAAGTACTTACTTTTTTCTAGCATTCTCTTAATGCTCCTTAACTGCTCCGGCTCCCTCAGTTTGAGGTCAGACCACCTCTTTCTGAGCTGCTCCTTTGATCGTTTCACCCCGAAATTCTTCTTCAGACTTTTCACTACTTTCTTTTATTTTGGACTTCCTTAGATTAGGGTGGGTATACGGCCCATGCTTTGCGTCATAATCCGACTTTAGCAATATGTCCACCATCTCCGCGTAAGACATATTAGATGCCTTGAATATCCTCCTTGATCGTGATGTTTCACGGTCTGGGCTGGTCTCCTCCTCGTTATTTGAAGAATTAGCAGACACCCGCTGTGACTCTGCCATATCTGTCTGCGTGCCGAAAGAGAAGGGGTGGGGAAAAGTTGATACTGTGAACATCATGGGCGGGCGACGTGTGCGGAGCTACGTGTGCGGAGTTTCACGCATGCGTGGTGTATATAAAGCAAACACACATGTGACGATACTACGTTCGGTGTGCGGAGAGAGGAGGAAAAGTGACGGACGTGAGAACGAAGGTATGTTATTTTTATACTTTGGGAAATCGGTGGCCTATAATGCCTAGAGATTGTTGGAGGATATATATGGGGGGACAGATTTACAGGAGGTTAGACTGTGTGACTGACATTACTTTTTTTGTCTTGTTTTTTGGCTTGCAGAAACAAAATGAATGCTTTTATCAGCGACCGGGAATTCCTGGCTGAATTTATAGACTGGGTAAGGGAGCTGCCCGCTCTGTGGGAGACAAAAAAACCCATTCACAGGAAGAATGGTGTAAGGAAAGCAGCGCTGGAGCCCCTGCTCCCATTTGTGCATACCAAGGTACCCACAGCAACCACTAAACAGGTGGACAGTAAAATTGGGAGCTTGAGAGGCACATACAGGACTGAGCGCTTTAGGGTCCTGGCTAGTGATGAGCCGAACACCCCCGGGTTCGGTTCGCACCAGAACCCGCGAACGGACCGAAAGTTCGCACGAACATTAGAACCCTATTAAATACAATGGATGCGAACGTTCGGATTCTAAAGTGCTAATTATAATGACTATTATCCATGTTATTGTCCGAAACAGAGTTTGGGAACCCGGGTTCTGCACCAGGGGACATGTATCAATGCAAAAAGAAGTTTTAAAAACGGACGTTTTCCGGGAGCAGTCATTTTAATGCATAAAGTGAAAAAAAAAAAGTCAAATATTCCTTTAAATATCGTACCTGGGGGGTGTCTAAAGTATGCCTGTGAAGTGCCACGTGTTTCCCGTGTTTAGAACTGTCCCTGCACAAAATGACACTTCTAAAGGAAAAAAAAGCCATTTAAAACTGCTTGCGGCTTTAATGTAATGTCTGGTCCCGGTAATATGGATGAAAATCTTTAAGAAAAATGGCATAGCTACCCCATGACCCCCCCCCCCCCCTACCCCAGCCCATTACCAGCCCCTTTATAAAATAAAAAAGGCCCTATATACTCTGAACAGCCGTATACAGGCGGTGCATACAAGACAGGGACTGTAGGTTTGTTCTTATGTAGAATCTGTTTGTAATTTTGAACAGGTACATTGTTTAAGTGTAGCTCCAGCCCAAAAATCTATTTTTAAACTTTTTGGAAAACATAGGTAAGGGTTATCACCCCTGTAACATTTGTTTTGCTGTCTGTGCCCCTGTTCAGAACATTTCACCTCACTTTCCGTCCCAATGACAACTGTTTTTGAAATGTGGTGTTTTTCTTGAAACAAGGATTGCTGATAAAGCATCAGTACAGAGGAGACACCTTTCTCCCATATTAATTCTTACAGGAGAGAATTTTCCTTCCAAGGGGTAGATTTCCTCTCACTTCCTGTTGTCTTCTTGCGTTTGCAAGTAGGAGTCGTTTGTAAGTTGGATGTTTGAAAGTAGGGACCTGCCGTATATACTCTGCAGAAATAGGCCCCTTAGTTGTTGGTGTTGGCACAACACTGTAAGCACTCACAGTTACTCTTGGTTGGTGCTGGAACGCCCTGCTGTCAACTATTATATCAGGAATTTTAATTACATATAATTGTTGAACAGTGGTAGTAAAAATTGGGCCTTTGATGGTGGTGCTGGTGCCACAACACTGTAAGCCCTGACAGTTACTCTTGGTGGGTGCAGCAATGGGCCCTGCTGTGAATTATTAGATCAAGAATTGTAATTGCATGCCCCTGTTGAACAGGGGCTGAAAAATTGGGCCTTTCGTGGTGGTGGTGGTGGTGGTGGTGTTGCCACAACACTGTAAGCCCTCAGAGTTACTCTTGGTGGGTGCAGGAATGGGCCCTGCTGTGAATTATTAGATCAAGAATTGTAATTACATGCCCCTTTTGAACAGGGGCTGAAAAATTGGGCCTTTCGTGGTGGTGGTGGTGGTGGCGTTGCCACAACACTGTAAGCCCTCAGAGTTACTCTTGGTGGGTGCAGGAATGGGCCCTGCTGTGAATTATTAGATCAAGAATTGTAATTACATGCCCCTTTTGAACAGGGGCTGAAAAATTGGGCCTTTCGTGGTGGTGGTGGTGGTGGCATTGCCACAACACTGTAAGCCCTCAGAGTTACTCTTGGTGGGTGCAGGAATGGGCCCTGCTGTGAATTATTAGATCAAGAATTGTAATTACATGCCCCTTTTGAACAGGGGCTGAAAAATTGGGCCTTTCGTGGTGGTGGTGGTGGTGGCGTTGCCACAACACTGTAAGCCCTCAGAGTTACTCTTGGTGGGTGCAGCAATGGGCCCTGCTGTGAATTATTAGATCAAGAATTGTAATTACATGCCCCTGTTGAACAGGGGCTGAAAAATTGGGCCTTAGGCACTGGTGGCACAACACTACAACCCCTCACAGATACTGTACTTGGAGCACAGCAATGAGCCCTGTTGCAAAGTATTGCTTCAAAAATTGTAATGACACGCCCCTGTTAAACAGGGGCTGAAAAATTGGGCCTTAGGCACTGGTGCCACAACACTCCAACCCCTCACAGATACTGTACTTGGAGCACAGCAATGAGCCCTATGGCAAATTATTGCTAAAAAAAATTGTAATTACACGCCCCTGTAAAACAGGGGCTGAAAAATTGGGCCTTAGCCACTGGTGGCGGCACCCATAAACAAAAATGATCTTCCAAGCTATCATCATCAATCGTATCATTGAGGACTCGGAGGAGGAGGATAGCCAGTCAACATAACAGCACAGGCACTCAGCATCAGCATCAGTCTTGAAGGGATGTGACATGTTAAAATCAATTAGTCTGTTATATCAGCATCAGGTGTGTGGTAGCTGGTGGTGATCCAAGACTGGTTCATCTTGATGAAAGTCAGTCGATCAACCGAGTCGGTGGACAGGCGCACCCTGTGATCCGTGACAAATCCTCCAGCAGCACTGAATGTGCGTTCCGAAAGAACGCTGGATGTAGGACAGGCCAGTAGCTCAATTGCATACTGTGCAAGCTCTGGCCAGTGATCCATCCTCAAGACCCAGTAAGCCAGAGGATTTTCGGTGGGGAAGGTGTCCAAGTCTGACCTTGCCCCTAGATATTCCTGCACCATGTTTATCAGACGCTGGCGATGGTTGCTGGAACCGATCATACTTTGGGGCTGCGGACTAAAGAATTGTCTGAACGAATCGGTCAGACGGCCACCTTCCCCACCGCTCCTTCTTTGACTGGCCGAAGCCTCAGCAACTCGTTGTCCAGGACCAGGAGTTTGTAACCTCCCAGTCTCTGGGAACGCGTTGCACAGACCTTTCTGCAAGGCCTCCCGAAGTTGTCTCATCCTCTGCTCCCTCTGCGACGGTAACATAAGGTCCGCAACCTTACCCTTGTACCGTGGATCAAGGAGAGTGGCCAGCCAGTAATGGTCCCTCTCCTTGATCCGAAGAATACGAGGATCCTTCCGCAGACTTTGCAGGATCAGGGAGGCCATGCAGCGTAGGTTTGCTGAGGCATTCGCTCCGGAGTCCTCTGGGTCACTAAGGACGACATGATCCGCAGCCACCTCCTCCCAGCCACGTACAAGTCCACTGGTTTCTTGGGACTGTAAATCATCCCTAAAAGACTGCTGCTGATGATGCTGAGTGCCAGCCTCCACCTCCATGCTGACACAATCCTCCTCCTCCTCCTCCTCCTCCTCTTCCTGTGCGATGGGTGGGACAGAAGGAACACTGTCTGGGTAAAGGGGGCCTTGAGAGGCAAGGAAGTCCTCCTCTTCCTGCCTCTGTTCTGCCTCAAGTGCCCTGTCCATTATTCCACGCAGCGTGTGCTCCAACAGGTGGACAAGAGGTACAGTGTCACTGATGCATGCACTGTCACTGCTCACCATCCTCGTGGCCTCCTCAAATGGTGCCAGGACAGTGCATGCATCCCTGATCATGCCCCACTGGCGTGGAGAAAAAAAACCAAGCTCCCCTGACCCTGTCCTGGTGCCGTAGTCGCACAGGTACTCATTGATGGCCCTCTGCTGCGTGTGCAGCCGCTGCAGCATGGCCAACGTTGAGTTCCACCTGGTGGGCATGTCACATATAAGGCGGTTCTTGGGCAGGTTCAACTCCTTTTGCAGCTCAGCCAGGCGAGCACTGGCATTATAAGATCTGCGGAAATGCACACAGACTTTCCTGGCCTGCCTCAGGACATCCTGTAAGCCCGGGTACCTGCCCAAGAACCGCTGCACCACCAGGTTAAGGACGTGAGCCACACAGGGCACATGGGTCAGTTGTCCCTGTCGGAGGGCGGAGAGGAGGTTGGTGCCATTGTCGCAAACCACCATTCCTGGCTTAAGCTGGCGTGGCGTCAACCACCTCTCGGCCTGGCCCTGCAGAGCAGACAGGACCTCTGCCCCAGTGTGGCTTCTGTCCCCCAAACACACCAGCGCAAGCACGGCATGGCATCTTTTTGCCTGCGTACTTGCGTAGCCCCTTGAACGCCTACGGAGCACCGCTGGTTCCGAGGACAAACCACAGGAAGAGGCCATGGAGGAAGAAGAAGAGGAGGGGGTGGAGGAGAGAGGTGTGTCACAACCAGTAGTAGCATTTTGGAGGCGTGGCGGTGGAACAACCTCCAACACTACTGCACCTTGTCCTGCATCCTTCCCAGCTGCCAAAAGAGTGACCCAATGGGCCGTGAAAGAAAGGTAACGTCCCTGTCCATGCCTGCTGGACCATGAGTCAGCGGTAATATGCACCTTACCGCTGACCGCCCTGTCCAGCGAGGCCAAGACATTGCCTTCCACATGCCGGTAGAGAGCCGGAATAGCCTTCCGTGAGAAAAAGTGGCGTTTGGGAACCTGCCACTGAGGAACCGCACATTGCACAAACTCACGGAAGGGGGCCGAGTCTACCAACTGAAAAGGCAGCAGTTGAAGCGCTAGCAATTTAGCCAAGCTAGCATTCAACCGCTGGGCATGTGGATGGCTGGGAGTGAACTTCTTCGACGGTCCAGCAGCTGGGGCAGGGAAATTTGCCTGCTAGAATCGGACGTCGGTGTACTGCTAGCAGAGTGGCCGCAAGTACTTGGCTGTGACACACCTAATTCTACACCTTCATTCCTCTCAGTGCATGTTTCAGAGAGGACTGAAGTTATAGTGGGGTTGGAGATCCCAGCTGATGCGGTGCAAGGAGAGGTCCACTTTGTTCTTTGGTGTGGGTCTTTGAGGTAGGCTTGCCAACGAGCTGCATGGCAGGTCAACATATGTCTGGTCAGGCATGTGGTACCCAAGCGGCTGATGTTTTGGCCACGCGATATACGCTTGAGACATATGTTGCAAACAGCAGCTGTGCGATCTGATGCACTAGCCTCAAAAAAGGCCCACACCAAAGAACTTTTTGAATGACGGGCAGAGGCAGTGCCCTGCACAGGCGGAGCTCTGCGGTGTGATTCCGTCGGTGTACTGCCCCTACGCTGGCCACCAAAGGGCATCCTGCCTCGTTGGAGATGTGCCTCCTCCTCATCCTCCTCCTCCTCCTCTCTCCTATTAGGCACCCACGTGGAGTCAGTGACCTCATCATCCCCTCCCTCCTCATCACTGGAGCCAATCTGGCAGTATGCTGCAGCTGCTGGAACATGACTGCCAGATTGGTGTCCTTCTTGAGCATCCCCTCTGTCTGCTCTCACGCTACTGCCTTCCTGTAGCTGGGTTTCATCATCAGACCCTTCGAAACGCTGGGCATCCTCCTGGAGCATGTACCCAACACTGTGCTCAAACAGTTCGGGGGACTCCTCAGGAGGAGGACATGGTGGGTCTAGGGAAGGAGTGACTGATGATGAGTCTGACATTGATACCAGGGAAGAGGACGCTTTGGCAGCTGCTTTGCCAGTACCCTGAGCCTGGGTGAGAGAGGATGAGGAGGAGGAGGAGGGCTTGGTCATCCACTCTACCAAGTCTTCGGCATGATGTGGCTCAACATGTCCAGCTGCCGAAAAGAAGGACAAGCGTGTCCCATGGCCATGTGCTGATGACAATGCACCGCGTCCACGACCAGCACTGTTGCCCCCAGACACAGAGCCTGCTTGCCCTCTTTTATTGCCTCCTGACTGTCTGCCTCTCCTTGTTTGCCTTCCAGACATTCTAATAGATGGCCTGCAGGGAGATGGGAAAAAAGCAATAAGGGCTACCTTCAGGTGTCCTTCTCTGTCCCTTTACTTAAGGATTTCTAAATATGGTTGAGGATGATTGCTTTTGCACAGAATAGCACAACGACAATTTCCCTGACTGTCCAAAAAACAAGGATTTCAAAGATGGTTGATGAGGAATGCTTTAGCACACTATAGCACAAGGAGAATTTCCCTCACTGTCCTTCCCTGTCCCTAGAAACAAGGATTATCACAGTGAAAGAAACTGACACTCTTCCTACCTATAGTTTTCTGTCCCTAGAAAAAATGTTTTTTTAAAGCACACTATAGCACAAGGAGAATTTCCCTCACTGTCCTTCCCTGTCCCTAGAAACAAGGATTATCACAGTGAAAGAAACTGACACTCTTCCTACCTATAGTTTTCTGTCCCTAGAAAAAATGTTTTTTTTAAAGCACACTATAGCACAAGGACAATTTCCCTCACTGTCCTTCCCTGTCCCTAGAAACAAGGATTATCACAGTGAAATAAACTGACACTCTTCCTACCTATAGTTTTCTGTCCCTAGAAAAAATGTTTTTTTAAAGCACACTATAGCACAAGGAGAATTTCCCTCACTGTCCTTCCCTGTCCCTAGAAACAAGGATTATCACAGTGAAAGAAACTGACACTCTTCCTACCTATAGTTTTCTGTCCCTAGAAAAAATGTTTTTTTAAAGCACACTATAGCACAAGGAGAATTTCCCTCACTGTCCTTCCCTGTCCCTAGAAACAAGGATTATCACAGTGAAAGAAACTGACACTCTTCCTACCTATAGTTTTCTGTCCCTAGAAAAAATGTTTTTTTAAAGCACACTATAGCACAAGGAGAATTTCCCTCACTGTCCTTCCCTGTCCCTAGAAACAAGGATTATCACAGTGAAAGAAACTGACACTCTTCCTACCTATAGTTTTCTGTCCCTAGAAAAAATGTTTTTTTAAAGCACACTATAGCACAAGGAGAATTTCCCTCACTGTCCTTCCCTGTCCCTAGAAACAAGGATTATCACAGTGAAAGAAACTGACACTCTTCCTACCTATAGTTTTCTGTCCCTAGAAAAAATGTTTTTTTAAAGCACACTATAGCACAAGGAGAATTTCCCTCACTGTCCTTCCCTGTCCCTAGAAACAAGGATTATCACAGTGAAAGAAACTGACACTCTTCCTACCTATAGTTTTCTGTCCCTAGAAAAAATGTTTTTTTAAAGCACACTATAGCACAAGGAGAATTTCCCTCACTGTCCTTCCCTGTCCCTAGAAACAAGGATTCGCACAGTAAAACACACTGACACTCTCCCTACCTATAGTTTTCTGTCCCTAGAAAAAATGTTTTTTTAAAGCACACTATAGCACAAGGAGAATTTCCCTCACTGTCCTTCCCTGTCCCTAGAAACAAGGATTCGCACAGTAAAACACACTGACACTCTTCCTACCTATAGTTTTCTGTCCCTAGAAAAAATGTTTTTTTAAAGCACACTATAGCACAAGGAGAATTTCCCTCACTGTCCTTCCCTGTCCCTAGAAACAAGGATTCGCACAGTAAAACACACTGACACTCTCCCTACCTATAGTTTTCTGTCCCTAGAAAAAATGTTTTTTTAAAGCACACTATAGCACAAGGAGAATTTCCCTCACTGTCCTTCCCTGTCCCTAGAAACAAGGATTCGCACAGTAAAACACACTGACACTCTTCCTACCTATAGTTTTCTGTCCCTAGAAAAAATGTTTTTTTAAAGCACACTATAGCACAAGGAGAATTTCCCTCACTGTCCTTCCCTGTCCCTAGAAACAAGGATTATCACAGTGAAAGAAACTGACACTCTTCCTACCTATAGTTTTCTGTCCCTAGAAAAAATGTTTTTTTAAAGCACACTATAGCACAAGGAGAATTTCCCTCACTGTCCTTCCCTGTCCCTAGAAACAAGGATTCGCACAGTAAAACACACTGACACTCTCCCTACCTATAGTTTTCTGTCCCTAGAAAAAATGTTTTTTTTAAAGCACACTATAGCACAAGGAGAATTTCCCTCACTGTCCTTCCCTGTCCCTAGAAACAAGGATTATCACAGTGAAAGAAACTGACACTCTTCCTACCTATAGTTTTCTGTCCCTAGAAAAAATGTTTTTTTAAAGCACACTATAGCACAAGGAGAATTTCCCTCACTGTCCTTCCCTGTCCCTAGAAACAAGGATTATCACAGTGAAAGAAACTGACACTCTTCCTACCTATAGTTTTCTGTCCCTAGAAAAAATGTTTTTTTAAAGCACACTATAGCACAAGGAGAATTTCCCTCACTGTCCTTCCCTGTCCCTAGAAACAAGGATTATCACAGTGAAAGAAACTGACACTCTTCCTACCTATAGTTTTCTGTCCCTAGAAAAAATGTTTTTTTAAAGCACACTATAGCACAAGGAGAATTTCCCTCACTGTCCTTCCCTGTCCCTAGAAACAAGGATTATCACAGTGAAAGAAACTGACACTCTTCCTACCTATAGTTTTCTGTCCCTAGAAAAAATGTTTTTTTAAAGCACACTATAGCACAAGGAGAATTTCCCTCACTGTCCTTCCCTGTCCCTAGAAACAAGGATTCGCACAGTAAAACACACTGACACTCTCCCTACCTATAGTTTTCTGTCCCTAGAAAAAATGTTTTTTTAAAGCACACTATAGCACAAGGAGAATTTCCCTCACTGTCCTTCCCTGTCCCTAGAAACAAGGATTCGCACAGTAAAACACACTGACACTCTCCCTACCTATAGTTTTCTGTCCCTAGAAAAAATGTTTTTTTAAAGCACACTATAGCACAAGGAGAATTTCCCTCACTGTCCTTCCCTGTCCCTAGAAACAAGGATTCACAAAGTAAAACACACTGACACTCTCCCTACCTATAGTTTTCTGTCCCTAGAAAAAATGTTTTTTTTAAAGCACACTATAGCACAAGGAGAATTTCCCTCACTGTCCTTCCCTGTCCCTAGAAACAAGGATTCGCACAGTAAAACACACTGACACTCTCCCTACCTATAGTTTTCTGTCCCTAGAAAAAATGTTTTTTTAAAGCACACTATAGCACAAGGAGAATTTCCCTCACTGTCCTTCCCTGTCCCTAGAAACAAGGATTCGCACAGTAAAACACACTGACACTCTCCCTACCTATAGTTTTCTGTCCCTAGAAAAAATGTTTTTTTAAAGCACACTATAGCACAAGGAGAATTTCCCTCACTGTCCTTCCCTGTCCCTAGAAACAAGGATTCGCACAGTAAAACACACTGACACTCTCCCTACCTATAGTTTTCTGTCCCTAGAAAAAATGTTTTTTTAAAGCACACTATAGCACAAGGAGAATTTCCCTCACTGTCCTTCCCTGTCCCTAGAAACAAGGATTCGCACAGTAAAACACACTGACACTCTCCCTACCTATAGTTTTCTGTCCCTAGAAAAAATGTTTTTTTAAAGCACACTATAGCACAAGGAGAATTTCCCTCACTGTCCTTCCCTGTCCCTAGAAACAAGGATTCGCACAGTAAAACACACTGACACTCTCCCTACCTATAGTTTTCTGTCCCTAGAAAAAATGTTTTTTTAAAGCACACTATAGCACAAGGAGAATTTCCCTCACTGTCCTTCCCTGTCCCTAGAAACAAGGATTCGCACAGTAAAACACACTGACACTCTCCCTACCTATAGTTTTCTGTCCCTAGAAAAAATGTTTTTTTAAAGCACACTATAGCACAAGGAGAATTTCCCTCACTGTCCTTCCCTGTCCCTAGAAACAAGGATTCACACAGTAAAACACACTGACACTCTTCCTACCTATAGTTTTCTGTCCCTAGAAAAAATGTTTTTTTAAAGCACACTATAGCACAAGGAGAATTTCCCTCACTGTCCTTCCCTGTCCCTAGAAACAAGGATTATCACAGTGAAAGAAACTGACACTCTTCCTACCTATAGTTTTCTGTCCCTAGAAAAAATGTTTTTTTAAAGCACACTATAGCACAAGGAGAATTTCCCTCACTGTCCTTCCCTGTCCCTAGAAACAAGGATTATCACAGTGAAAGAAACTGACACTCTTCCTACCTATAGTTTTCTGTCCCTAGAAAAAATGTTTTTTTAAAGCACACTATAGCACAAGGAGAATTTCCCTCACTGTCCTTCCCTGTCCCTAGAAACAAGGATTCGCACAGTAAAACACACTGACACTCTCCCTACCTATAGTTTTCTGTCCCTAGAAAAAATGTTTTTTTAAAGCACACTATAGCACAAGGAGAATTTCCCTCACTGTCCTTCCCTGTCCCTAGAAACAAGGATTCGCACAGTAAAACACACTGACACTCTCCCTACCTATAGTTTTCTGTCCCTAGAATTTTTTTTTTTTAAAGCACACTATAGCACAAGGAGAATTTCCCTCACTGTCCTTCCCTGTCCCTAGAAACAAGGATTCGCACAGTAAAACACACTGACACTCTCCCTACCTATAGTTTTCTGTCCCTAGAAAAAATGTTTTTTTAAAGCACACTATAGCACAAGGAGAATTTCCCTCACTGTCCTTCCCTGTCCCTAGAAACAAGGATTCACACAGTAAAACACACTGACACTCTCCCTACCTATAGTTTTCTGTCCCTAGAAAAAATGTTTTTTTAAAGCACACTATAGCACAAGGAGAATTTCCCTCACTGTCCTTCCCTGTCCCTAGAAACAAGGATTCGCACAGTAAAACACACTGACACTCTCCCTACCTATAGTTTTCTGTCCCTAGAAAAAATGTTTTTTTAAAGCACACTATAGCACAAGGAGAATTTCCCTCACTGTCCTTCCCTGTCCCTAGAAACAAGGATTCGCACAGTAAAACACACTGACACTCTCCCTACCTATAGTTTTCTGTCCCTAGAAAAAATGTTTTTTTAAAGCACACTATAGCACAAGGAGAATTTCCCTCACTGTCCTTCCCTGTCCCTAGAAACAAGGATTCGCACAGTAAAACACACTGACACTCTCCCTACCTATAGTTTTCTGTCCCTAGAAAAAATGTTTTTTTAAAGCACACTATAGCACAAGGAGAATTTCCCTCACTGTCCTTCCCTGTCCCTAGAAACAAGGATTCGCACAGTAAAACACACTGACACTCTCCCTACCTATAGTTTTCTGTCCCTAGAAAAAATGTTTTTTTAAAGCACACTATAGCACAAGGAGAATTTCCCTCACTGTCCTTCCCTGTCCCTAGAAACAAGGATTCGCACAGTAAAACACACTGACACTCTCCCTACCTATAGTTTTCTGTCCCTAGAAAAAATGTTTTTTTAAAGCACACTATAGCACAAGGAGAATTTCCCTCACTGTCCTTCCCTGTCCCTAGAAACAAGGATTCGCACAGTAAAACACACTGACACTCTCCCTACCTATAGTTTTCTGTCCCTAGAAAAAATGTTTTTTTAAAGCACACTATAGCACAAGGAGAATTTCCCTCACTGTCCTTCCCTGTCCCTAGAAACAAGGATTCACACAGTAAAACACACTGACACTCTTCCTACCTATAGTTTTCTGTCCCTAGAAAAAATGTTTTTTTAAAGCACACTATAGCACAAGGAGAATTTCCCTCACTGTCCTTCCCTGTCCCTAGAAACAAGGATTATCACAGTGAAAGAAACTGACACTCTTCCTACCTATAGTTTTCTGTCCCTAGAAAAAATGTTTTTTTAAAGCACACTATAGCACAAGGAGAATTTCCCTCACTGTCCTTCCCTGTCCCTAGAAACAAGGATTATCACAGTGAAAGAAACTGACACTCTTCCTACCTATAGTTTTCTGTCCCTAGAAAAAATGTTTTTTTAAAGCACACTATAGCACAAGGAGAATTTCCCTCACTGTCCTTCCCTGTCCCTAGAAACAAGGATTCGCACAGTAAAACACACTGACACTCTCCCTACCTATAGTTTTCTGTCCCTAGAAAAAATGTTTTTTTAAAGCACACTATAGCACAAGGAGAATTTCCCTCACTGTCCTTCCCTGTCCCTAGAAACAAGGATTCGCACAGTAAAACACACTGACACTCTCCCTACCTATAGTTTTCTGTCCCTAGAAATTTTTTTTTTTAAAGCACACTATAGCACAAGGAGAATTTCCCTCACTGTCCTTCCCTGTCCCTAGAAACAAGGATTCGCACAGTAAAACACACTGACACTCTCCCTACCTATAGTTTTCTGTCCCTAGAAAAAATGTTTTTTTAAAGCACACTATAGCACAAGGAGAATTTCCCTCACTGTCCTTCCCTGTCCCTAGAAACAAGGATTCACACAGTAAAACACACTGACACTCTCCCTACCTATAGTTTTCTGTCCCTAGAAAAAATGTTTTTTTAAAGCACACTATAGCACAAGGAGAATTTCCCTCACTGTCCTTCCCTGTCCCTAGAAACAAGGATTCGCACAGTAAAACACACTGACACTCTCCCTACCTATCCTTCTCTTTCCCTAAACTAAAGGAATCCAGGTTAAGCAAGAAAAAATAAATGTCACTATCCCTGCCTATGCTTCTCTTTCCCTGCTCCGGAACACACTACACTAGGCCGCCGTGCTGGCGGCCTTTTATAGTGTGGGGCGTGTACTAAACACCCTCAGCAATAATTGGCCACAGGCATCCTGCCTGTGGCCAATCATTGCTCTCCTCGCTGCCGGCGCTGTGATTGGCCAAGCATGCGGGGTCACAGTGCATGCTTGGCCAATCACAGCGCCTGGATGACACTGCGATGGCGTAGTGCATTGTGGGCCGTTCGCGTCACTCGAATTAGGCGCGAACGGCCCAAATCGTTCGATCTTCGTCGAACGATCGAACAGCCGATGTTCGAGTCGAACGTATGTTCGACTCGAACACCGAGCTCATCCCTAGTCCTGGCTTCTCAGAGGTCAGGAGCAGCAGCAGATGATGTATATGTCCCGAATTTGTGGTACTATAGCAGGATGTCCTTTCTGAACGACCATCACTGTCCAGTCTTCCCCCCAGACTTCCCTGCAGCCAACCTGAGCCTTCTCTGGAGCAAGAGGAGGCAGCCATCCTGGAAGAACCTGATTTGGACATCTGGAGCCAGGTATAATATTTTCTAAAAATGTATTTTGAGAAAATTAAGGCATGAAAAATAAGATAATATGTAAATCCCCCCAAAAATTGGTAGCAAAAAGTGATCTCAATATCAATAGATAGTAGTGGGCCCAAAATTGGGGGAGAAGAATGAAATCTGATGGGGTCATAATAGTCTTTTCTATTTATTTACATTCAATTTGCAACAGTCATGAGCTATCATTTGTGTGAAAATGATGAACCACAAACTAAAACAATGTCCCTTTTTCATACACAGGATGACATCAGCCAGGAGGAGGGTCTGGAAAGTGTCAGGCAGGAGGAGGCAGGGCCTACTGTGAGCCAGGAGGAGGCAGGGCCCACTGTGAGCCAGGAGGAGGCAGGGCCCACTGTGAGCCAGGAGGAGGCAGGGCCCAGTGGCACACAGGAGGTGGCAGGGCCCAGTGGCACACAGGAGGTGGCTGGGCCAAGTAGCAGGACCAGATCGCAGGTGCCTCCCATCCGCCTTCCTAAAAGATCCAGGAGGGACAGGAGCACAAGCGAGGCAGCAATGGCCCTTATTAGAGAGGCACATGTCACCCTCCAGGAGCCCACATCCCCTGAAGAGGCCATTGCCGGCCTAGTTGAGGCCAAGTTCAAGGTGATGAGCATGGAGCAACGCCTCCTATGCGAGCCCCTGCTCATCACCTTGCTGAACAAGGGGGTGATGGAGAGAATTACCCCAATACGGCCATATGTGAGGTCGCCCAGCTATCCCAACCTCAACCTCCTCCTCCTCCACCTTCTTCTTCTCCTCCACCTCCTTCTCCTCCTCCTGACACGAGTACACCTCCAGTGGCACAGCCTCCAGCCACACGCAGAAGGAAGGCTGCAGGGAAGGCTTCAGGAAGGCTGCCAAGAAGACAAGGAAGTGATGGCCTTGCTTCATTGTGGTCTGACAGAAGGCAGCCTGTTGTAGTACCACTTTGGACATATATATGACTTTGGACATATATATCTCCTGCTGCTGTTCCTGACCTCTGGGAGTCCAGGATCAGATTGTGCTCACAACTGTTGTGCTTCTCAAGCTCCCAATTTTACTGTCCACACAGGGTTGATGTGTGCTCTGGGGTCCCTGGGATGCACAAATGGCAGCAGGTTCTCCAGCGCTGCCTTCTATTTATTTTGTTATAGACCAGAATAAATGTTTTTTATTTTGACAGTTAATACTTGACTATGTGTTTTTATAATAATTATAAATTTAGTTTTGGAGTAGGCAGATACATTTTAACAAATAAAATAAAAGGGACAGATAACACAAAAAAATCTCCTTGAAGGTCTAAAAAATAAAAAATAAATAAATAAGGGGTAAACTTGACACAACAAAAATAATAAATAAAATCATGGAGATCACTATAAAATAAAGAAGCATTTAAAATAAAGATCTGAATTCAAAATTAAAATAATATAATTATTAAGGAGATCTTGCTCGATATAATACAGCTAAATATTCATGAGATCAGCATGAAAAGGGTTTAAAATAGTTAGTCAGAACTCTGTGTGAATATCAGCAGCAAAACAAGTTCTTTAGTTTTCATTATTGTAACATTCTAAAGAAGATTTAGATGCGCAACATTTAAACGATGCAATAATTTACAGCGGGACGAATGTGCTATCTCCATTACGAAGGCTTGTTTTACCAGAAGAAGCGCTCCCGTCTCATACTTGATTCTGAGCATGCGCGCTTTTTGAAGACTCGTAAAAGCATACACACGAACGTTTTTCTCGTCGCAAAACAGGCCAACGAGAAACACGACGAGAAAATCGAGAATCCGGACAAGAAAAAAGAGAGCAGGTTCTCTATTTTTCTCGTCCAGATTCACGGCAGTTTTCTCGACGAAAAACCATACACACAAACGTTTTTCTCGACAAGAAAGCTCGGTCGTGTGTACGAGGCTTGAGGGTCACATTCTTGAGCATTCTGGCAGTACACAGGCTTTTCTACTCAGGTTGTGGCCTAAGAGCAAGGATCTGACCCTGCAGCCCCTGAAAGGAGACAGGCTTTTTTTTTACTCAGGCTGTGGCTGCTTTAGAAATAAAATGAACTTTGAGGGTTCATTTACATTTCTGTGGTGTGTTTAATGAATATGTGTTAACGCACATTATGTTGCACATTATCATGGTTTGTGTTAAAAAAGCCTATTCTTTGAAATGAGCTGCCTAATGCACCAAATATGTTTTAAGCCCCGTACACAAGGGCCGAATGCCGGCTGACAACGGGCGGTTAAAAACAAAACAAAATGGCTGACGTTCGGCCCGTGTGTGTTCCAGCCGGTCCGATAGAAGCCGAGCATGCTGGTCAGCGCTCTCAGCCAATGATTGAAAGCGCTGATCGTAGTGTTTTGGCGGGGGGTTTGCCCCCCCCCCTGTCGGAACACAACAGCTCAGCAGGGGAGGTTGCTGTACTAACGTTGGCTCCGACTGGAGCTGACAGTTTTTTTTTCATTCGACCCACTGAGTTGAACGGAAAAAACGAATAGTGTGTACTAGGCTTTAGTGTACTGCGCTCTAATACACGTCTGTTGGTAAAGTGCTTAAAGCCTGGTACAAACTATTTGTTTTTTTCCATTCAACTATTTGGAATCGTTTTATTTCATTAGCTATCATACACTTAGAATTCTTATGTCGCGTACACACGACCGCTTTTCATGATGAGAAAACTGCCATTTTTTAGATTGGTCGTGAAAACCGGTCGTGTGTATGCTCCATAGCAGTTTTCTCAATGAGAAAACTGCCCGCAAAAAAATTAGAACCTGCTCTATTTTTTCTCGTCGTTTTTCCCATCATTCTTTTTCTCGTCGCGAAAAAACGGGCGTGTGTATGCTTTTCCGAGGGGAAAAAAAACGCGCATGCTCAGAATCAAGTATGAGACAGGAGCGCTCGTTCTGGTAAAACTAGCGTTTGTAATGGAGATATCACATTCGTCACGCTGTAACGGACTGAAAAGCACAAGGCTGAAAAGCGCAAATCGTCTCTCACCGAACTTTACTAACACGAGATCAGCAAAAGCAGCCCAAAGGGTGGCGCCATTCGAATGGAACTTTCCCTTTATAGTGTTGTCGTACGCGTTGTACGTCACCGTGCTTTGCTCGAGCGTTTTTTTTCATGAACGTGTGTATGCAAGGCAGGCTTGAGAGGAATCACGAGGAATCACATCGAGAAAAACTTTTGCATGACAGAAAAAACGATGGTGTGTACGCGGCATTAGACCTTGTTCACATGGCGCATATCAATGCAAACACCTGTGTGAGGATCGTCTTTGCTCTCATGGGATGCACCTGTGCATCCACATGCAGGCAGTCCCTTTCGTGTTAATTGGGACGCAAAGGCTGCATGGACACTGCCATTGGTCCCAGTTTGACATCTGTGCAGGCGCGGGTGCGTGTTCCTGAGCGAAGACAGTGTGAATGAAGCCTTAAGGTACTTTTGTATCAAATATAATTTTTAATATAGTTTTTTCTTTTTCTTACATTTAATGCCTAAAACATTTTGTTTATGACTGATCTAATGGAAACATATATACTGTGCATGTTGCTGTTAAACTGAATGTCACAGGCAAAAAATACACACACATTTCCTACGTTTTGTATAGTTACTAATGCTGCAAGTACAGGAAATCAAATTAGCTTGTAGTGTAACTTCCAGTTTAAACCATCAACTGCCCCTGCTGCACTGAAATCCAAAGCACTGTTGTTAGTCCTCCCCTTCGAACTACTGCGCTCCACCTACTTATGTCACAAAGATGAGTTGTTCTGTAGTGCAGCAAGGGAAAATTGGACAAGGCTGACAACAAGGCTGAAAATTCAGTGCAGCAGAGGCATTGTGTTGTCAACAGGAAGCAATTAGCGCACTCGTTTTTTGGCAGGATCAACAAGTATTTTTCTGTACTTGTAGCATAGCTCGAAACTGTCCCTGGTTTCGAGGGACTGTCCCTGATTTGGAGCAATGTCCCTCTGTCCCTCTTTCCCCCTCATTTGTCCCTCATTTTGGTCTGATCTTTATAGTTGTATATAAAATGCACTTTTTATCTTTCAAAAAGTGTTTCCCAGGGCTAAACCTTTCATCCAAATTCTAAATTGCTGCATTTGTAAATTTTAAAAGCCAATATAAAGGAATAGAAGTGGTAAAAAAAAGTCCTTGTGGATTTAATTAACCTTTTATTGTCAATTCTCCTTTAAGGGTGTGTGTCAGGGGCGTGTCCTATGCCTACATACGTTTGCAAGTAGGTGTCCCTTATTCCCATCTCAAAATGTTGGGAGGTATGCTTGTAGCATTTATAAGGAAACTAAACATGGATGCATGTATATATGCATAGACGTACTGAATATGTTTATTTTTCCTAGACATACAGTTTAAATACATTTTAATTACTTAATCCCCGGACCATTTTGTTGCTAAAGGACCAGGCCTCTTTTTGCGATTCGGCACTGCGTCGTTTTAACTGAAAATTGCGTGGTCGTGCGACGTGGCTCCCAAACAAAATTGACGTCCTTTTTTTCCCACAAATAGAGCTTTCTTTTGGTGGTATTTAATCACCTCTGCGGTTTTTATTTTTTGTGCTATAAACAAAAATAGAGCGACAATTTTGACAAAAATTACATATTTTTTACCTTTTGCTATAATAAATATCCCCCAAAAAAATATAAAAAAACTTTTTTTTCCTCAATTTAGGCCGATACGTATTCTTCTACAATATTTTTGGTAAAAAAAAACGCAATAAGCGTTTATTGATTGGTTTGCGCAAAAGTTATAGCGTCTACAAAATAGGGGATCGTTTTATGGCATTTTTACAAATATTTTTTTTTTTTACTAGTAATGGCGGCGATCAGCGATTTTTATTGTGACTGCGACATTATGGCAGACACATCTGACAGTTTTGACACATTTTTGGGACCATTGTAATTTTTACAGTGATCAGTGCTATAAATATGCACTGATTACTGTGAAAATGACACTGGCAGTGAAGGGGTTAACCTCTAGGTGGCGCTGTAGGGGTTAAGTGTGACCTAATGAATGATTCTTACTGTAGGGGGGCGTGGCTTGGCGTGTGACGTCACTGATCGCCGTTCCCTATGACAGGGAACAAACGATCACTGACATGCCACTAGGAAGAATGGGTAAAGGTTTGTTTACTCTTACCACTCCCCGTTCTTCAGCTCTGTGACCCGATCGCGGGACACCGGCGGCGATCGGGTCCGCAGGTCCCACGGGCTCGGTCATGGAGCTTCGGACCGGGTTGCGCACGCGCCGCCGCCGCGCGACCCACGGATGGGTTCTTAAAGGGGACATACCTGTACGCCATTGTGCCTGTCCGTGCCATTCTGTCTACGTATATCGTCGTGCGGCGGTCCTTATGTGGTTGAATGGTATACTGGTGATATTAACACAAGCCTTGTGTATCTACTTGTGGCTTTCACTGAAAGTAGACACTGTTAGTTATTTCAATAGCATAAAGGTGTAAATAAAGGCAAAACTTTTTTTGGGGGGGGGGGGGGTTGGATAGAGTGGGAGGGATTTGAATATTTGTCAGGTTTGTCTTGTTTTTTTTACTGTTTTATTGCTGATTTACAATCTCTCTATTTGTCCTGTTTCCAGTTGTTGCGGGTATGTACTTTCCCGGGTGTAATTTTGAATTTGGCAGAGACATCAGTGATGTGTAATTCCCTGCAGCCCAGTGGGTGGCGTTGTCGCCCTGGGCTGGGGTTGAATCATTGCTGTGTGCTGTCCTCCTTTTTGTCCTCCCTTGGCAGCGGTATGGTGGGGCGGGGAACCCGCTGTGCTTGTTGGGAGAGGGTATAAAGGGGGCCGGCCATCTTTGTCAGGGGGTTGACGTCCCAGGCACCTTCAGCTTGCGGACGGTGGGTCGTGTCGCTCTTCTGGGTGGCTTAGGCCTAGAGGACAGTGGAGGTCGAGTTCCATCCCAGGCACCTTTGACCTGGGGTGAGGTACTTGGATGGAGGTCCGGAGCTCAGTGCCCAACACTGAGTTCCGCGAGGGAAGGAGATCCTAGGGTGCCCAGGGATTGGATACCCGAATCCAGAAGGCGCTATGGACCGGGGGGGAGCTCCTCATTTGAAGACCCGGTGCAGCATATTGCCGGTGACAAGTGAGTCTCTCGTCGGAGACGGCCTGGAAGGAAATCTACCCTCGTGCGGAGACCAGGTCACACTTCTAGGAAGAGAAGTGGCAGCTTACATTGTGTCTGGGCCTGTTCGCATCCACACCTCCTTTTCTGTTCTGTTCTATCAAGGGAGTTCAACTGCTTGTGTTCAGACAAGGAGAATAAAGGAGTGTTGAACTTTAATGGTGTGGAGCTCATTTTCTGACAGACATGGTTCGCGGTGACTCTTGGAGGGAGGATCCAGGTGCACAACACTGACCCGAAGGTAATACCGAACTGTTGCTTATACCGCACTAACATCTGTGGTGGAAGCTAGGCGTAGTGTCCCCGCTCCCTCCCCTCTAAGATACCCCTAGACAAGAGAAAGACGAGACCAAGAGGGGAGTGTGAGGAGCAGCCGCTACACGTGGGGGCTCGGGTCCGGTATAGTGTTTGTGCACCACAGTATCGAACGTGTCTGTTGGAAGAGTTAAGCGAACAGGCAGGCCTTCATTGGCCGAAGTGCATCCCTGCTCGAAGTCGTGGACATGACCCAAAGAAGGTGTGAGGGGGTTAGCTCGGCAGCGGGTGTGTGTGACCCCCGAGATGGGCTCCCCACACAAAAACAGGCCCAGCAAACGGAGGTTGTGGTTTTCAAAATCAAAAAGGTGCGGTTTATTTTCTATTTACAGTGACAAAACACAGCAAAGCAAAAGAAACATAAACAAAATAAATCCTGGTCAACTTGACCTCTGACTAAACATACAGGTTTCCTAACTAACAACTGGGATCAGCCTAGTGCTGTCCTAGTCCCTAAGTCCCTGGTTTTAAATGTCCAAGCAAATAGCCACACAGGCTTTGTCTCACCGCACAGGGGTTCACTCTCCCTAGACAGTCCACACAGGTCTGGTTCCAGGCATGAGCTAACATCTAATGAAGCTGGGAGTTCTTATAGAGGCCTAAATGAGCTGACAAGGTTCAGCTGGTCTCCTCATCTCTGTCTGCACGACGCCCCACACTCTCCCTAGAGGTATGAGTCATCCATGAGCCCACTAGCCTTATACAACTCTCCACCTAGTTGTATAAGTCGGCGTAAAGCCTGAATCTGGGCGAAATATATCTACCCCCCTGGATGCAACCAGGTGACTTTACCTTCCTGCTGTCACATACCCCCCCTCTTGTTTTAACCTCGGGGTTGGAACACCAGCAATCAGGCATTCATGTACTCGAGACAAAGCATCCACATTCCCCATTTGAACGCCAGGGCGATGCTTTACTGTGAAGTTGAATTCCTGGAGGGCCAGGAACCACCTATTCACTCTTCTATTTGTTTCCTTGTTTTGAGCCATCCACTTTAACGGAGCGTGATCCGTAACCATGTCAAAGTGCCTACCTAGCAGGTAGTACCGAAGGGAATCTAGAGCCCACTTCACCGCTAAACACTCCTTTTCAACGGTGGCGTAATTTACCTCATGGGACTTCAACTTCCTGCTGAGGTAAATGACTGGGTGCTCTTCCCCGTTCCAGACCTGGGACAATACTGCTCCTAACCCCACATCTGACGCATCACTTTGTACGACAAAGTCTTTAGAGAAGTCGGGTGAGTACAACACTGGCTGGCTACATAAGGCTTGTTTCAAGAATTGGAATGCTGCCTCAGCCTCGGGGGTCCATTTAATCATGACCGACCCTTTCCCCTTCGTCAGGTTGGTTAGGGGCACAGCCTTAGAAGCAAAGTGGGGAATGAATCGCCGATAATACCCAGCGATTCCCAGAAAGGCTCGTACCTGCTTCTTGCTGTTGGGACGTGGCCAACTCTGGATGGCCTCGACTTTGTTGAGTTGGGGTTTTATTACTCCCCTCCCAATGGTGTACCCAAGATATTTGGCCTCCTCCTGCCCAATGGTACACTTCTTGGGGTTAGCCGTAAACCCCGCTTCCCGAACAGAGTCCAGGACTGCTTGCACTTTTGGCAGATGTGAGGCCCAATCTGTGCTATGGACAATTATGTCATCCAGGTAAGCCGCAGCATACTTCCGATGGGGCCTCAGCATCTGGTCCATTTTCCGCTGGAATGTGGCCGGCGCATTCTGTAACCCGAACGGCATTCTTTTATATTGGAACGCCCCGTCTGGGGTTACAAATGCGGTTTTCTCTTTGGCCGACTTGGCCAGGGGGATTTGCCAATACCCTTTTGTGAGGTCAAGAGTCGTCATGTATCGGGCTGTTCCCAGCCGGTCGATCAACTCATCTATACGTGGCATGGGGTAGGTGTCAAATTTTGTAACTTTGTTCAACTGACGAAAATCGTTACAAAATCGCCAGCTCCCATCCGGTTTAGGCACCAACACAATGGGACTAGACCAATCACTTTGGGACTCCTCTATCACCCCTAAGTTCAGCATTTTCTGTACTTCCTCCCGTATTGCCTCCCGTCGGGCCTCTGGGATCCGATAGGGTTTTAACTTCACCCTTTCACCGGGCGGGGTAATGATGTCATGCTCTACCCCAGATGTTTGTCCCGGCAGCTCAGAGAATACCTCCTTGTTGCGAAGCACAAACTCCTTAACCTCCTGTTGTTGCGGTTGTGACAAGGTGGCTGCTATTCCAACCTCAGGAATCACGCAACCAGTTTGAGCTGGTGACCAAGTGTCTGCGACTAGGGACTCTCTATCCCTCCAGGCTTTCAACAGATTAACGTGATAGATCTGTTCGGGCTTTCGCCTTCCTGGTTGTCTGACCTTGTAATTCACTTCGCTCACTTTTTCCATTATCTCGTAGGGGCCTTGCCATTTGGCAAGGAATTTACTTTCAACCGTAGGGACAAGTACCAGTATCCTATCCCCCGGGGAAAAGGTACGGGTCTTGGCTCCACGGTTGTACACTCTCTGCTGTGCTAACTGCGCTTGGGCCAAATGTTCCTTCACGATGGGCATTACCTGTGCAATTCGGTCTTGCATCAGGGCGACATGCTCAATCACACTCCTGTGGGGAGAACTCTCACTTTCCCAAGTTTCCTTGGCAATATCCAACAGCCCTCTTGGGTGTCTCCCATACAGTAACTCAAAGGGGGAGAATCCCGTAGAGGATTGGGGCACCTCCCTAATAGCAAACATCAGATAAGGAAGTAGACAGTCCCAATCCTTTCCATCTCTATCCACCACTTTCTTCAACATTTGTTTTAGGGTTTTGTTGAACCTTTCAACCAGCCCATCGGTTTGGGGGTGATACACAGATGTACGTAATTGCGTCACTTTGAACAATTTACACAGCTCCTTCATAACCCGGGACATAAAGGGTGTACCTTGGTCCGTAAGCAGTTCTTTACAAATACCCACCCGGCTAAACACAAGAGATAGCTCTTTGGCTATGGTTTTGGCCGAGGTATTTCGGAGAGGGATCGCTTCTGGATAACGGGTGGCATAGTCCATTATAACTAATATGTACTGGTGCCCCCTAGCGGACTTGATTATAGGACCTACCAAATCCATGGCGATCCTCTCAAACGGGACCTCAATGATGGGTAGAGGGACCAGCGGGCTACGGAAATGTGGCATCGGGGCCGACCTCTGACACACAGGGCAGGAGGAACAATAATTTTCTATGTCCTTCATCACCCCCGGCCAATAGAATCTCTGTAATACCCTCTCTCGGGTTTTCTCTGTCCCCAGATGACCTCCAAGAATGTGCCCATGGGCCAACTCCAACACCAACTTCCTGTAAGGTTTGGGCACCACAAGCTGCTCAACGGTTTCTTCTGCCCTTTTTGCCACCCGATACAGTAGGTCCTTCTCTACGCTGAAGTATGGGTAAGTGCAGGTATTATCTGGGTTCACTAACTCGCCATCTATTTTCACTACGTTTTCCCGTGCCTTTATTAGGGCGGGGTCTTTCAACTGTTCTGTGGCAAAGTTTTCCCTGTGAACCTCAAGATCAGAAAACTCCACAGACGGTAGGTTTTCGTCTGAGGAGGTGGGCTCCTCTCCAGTTTCTTGAGTCTCCCCTGCCAATACTGATAAGGGAAATTCCGGAGAGTCCTCACCACTCTCAGGGGAGTTCTGGCTATCACATTCCTGGTACATAGGGGCACCAGTGGGGGGCTCAGGATCATCCCACAGTTCCCAGAACTTCGGAAAATCCCTTCCCACAATGGCGTCATGCGGTAACTGAGATACTAAGCCCACTGGATGAGAGAGGGTACCTTTGGGGGTCTCGAAACACACTGTAGTCACTGGATACTCTCGGGTGTCCCCATGCACACAAATAACAGCTACCTTGCTATTCCCAGAGACCTCTGTTTTAACTAACTCAGCCTTTATCAGGGTCACAAGGCTACCTGAATCCAACAATACCACAACATTTCTACCATTAATACACATTTTGCATAAATGTTTCTCAGTTCCCCGAATGGCAGTGCATGCGACTGTCGCACACAGCGACTGACGTCTGTCCATCAGAAAGTCACATTGCATGGGTTCCTCCACAACCGGGCAATTGGCTGCAATATGTCCCGCTTGCCGGCAGCGGTAGCAAACGATCCTTCTTGCGGCCTCTTGAGCCGCTGATTTCCCAGGCTGTTCTCGCCAAACTTGGGGTAGAGCTCCCACCCTCTCACTCTCTCCACCCTCACCCCTTGGAATCCTCTTATCCGCCCCTGGGGATGGTCTGGTCTTAGGGTGGAAAGTCCGAGTGTCTCTGGAAGAGGCCGTCAGGTTCTCTGTAGCCAAGTATTTCTCCACACGATCCACAAGACCATCGGCCGTCTCTGGGTCTCCATGGCTTACCCACTTTTGGATGGCAGTAGGAAGAGCTCTCAAAAACCGATCCATTACAACACGTTCCACAATCTTTGGTGCGGACAAAGTCTCTGGCTGTAGCCACTTTCTGCTCAGGTGAATGAGATCATACATTTGAGACCTGGGGGGTTTTCCAAGCTGGAAAGTCCAGTTATGCACACGCTGAGCCCGGACAGCCTGGGTGACACCCAGCCTTGCCAATATTTCAGCTTTTAGCATCACATAGTCTTTTGCTTGGTTAGGCTCTAGGTCATAGTAAGCTTTCTGCGATTCACCAGTTAACAGAGGAGCCACCAGTCCAGCCCACTGCTCCTCAGGCCACTTTTCTCTTTCAGCGGTCCTTTCAAATGTGGTCAAAAATACCTCTGGATCATCCTCTCCAGTCATTTTTGTCAATAAACGACTCACCCCAAAGGACGCGGTATTAGTGGGACGGCTTTCCTCACTGGTCTGCGGACGTTGCTGCATTACTGCTTCCATCTGTTGTTGTAGTCTCTGCTCTTGCTTCTGCAACAGGTCTATGAAGCGGGCCTCAGATTGCTGCTGGGCTTGTTGCTGAGCCTCCAGACTCTGTTGCAAAGTTGCGTTTGTCTGCTGCTGGGCTGCAAGGCTCTGTTGATGAGCTTGCTGCTGGGCTGCGAAGTTCTTTTGCAAACCTGCATTTGTCTGCTGTTGATTGGCATTTGCTAGAGCCAGCTGCTTCAGTATCTCCTCCATGCTGGCTTAAAAAAAAAAACTGCCACTGGTTCTCCACCAACTGTGAGGGGGTTAGCTCGGCAGCGGGTGTGTGTGACCCCCGAGATGGGCTCTCCACACAAAAACAGGCCCAGCAAACGGAGGTTGTGGTTTTCAAAATCAAAAAGGTGCGGTTTATTTTCTATTTACAGTGACAAAACACAGCAAAGCAAAAGAAACATAAACAAAATAAATCCTGGTCAACTTGACCTCTGACTAAACATACAGGTTTCCTAACTAACAACTGGGATCAGCCTAGTGCTGTCCTAGTCCCTAAGTCCCTGGTTTTAAATGTCCAAGCAAATAGCCACACAGGCTTTGTCTCACCGCACAGGGGTTCACTCTCCCTAGACAGTCCACACAGGTCTGGTTCCAGGCTTGAGCTAACATCTAATGAAGCTGGGAGTTCTTATAGAGGCCTAAATGAGCTGACAAGGTTCAGCTGGTCTCCTCATCTCTGTCTGCACGACGCCACACACTCTCCCTAGAGGTATGAGTCATCCATGAGCCCACTAGCCTTATACAACTCTCCACCTAGTTGTATAAGTTGGCGTAAAGCCTGAATCTGGGCGAAATATATCTACCCCCCTGGATGCAACCAGGTGACTTTACCTTCCTGCTGTCACAAAGGGAAAGGCCCGCGCAGAAGAGTGGAAAAAGGGGGAAGCTCAGCCGTGTGAAGTACTACACGTGGGGGCTTCTATTGCACTGCGCCACCAGGCACACCCCCACCGCTTAGTTCGTGGGGGTGACTCAGAAACAGAAAAGAAGAAAAGCCCGCGAACTGGAGCAAAGGGGAGGTGTCCAATACGTGTGAAGGACTACACGTGGGACGTTGGCGCAAAAACTTTGCAGTGTGCGATGGATCAGCAACAGGTCGCCATGTTCGGACACACCTCGTGGATTCCAGTTCATCCTTCCACCACGACTTTGACCGCTGCTGCTCCAGTAACGGATACGGGGATCCGACTAAAGCCAAGGGGTCGATTCGCCCTGTACTCGTGCATGGACGTTGAGGCCCTGGGTGTGATTTGTCCCGGGTGTTCGGGACTGGTGTGCCAGTTGAAGCCGTTCGGACGCTGTGAGGCCTGTGGGGAGTTCCTGTTCGAAGTGGATCCGGCGGTGGAGAGGCCGAGAACCATTTACCCTGGCCGGGCTTCAGGCAACACCACTAAGAGAGGAGGAATCACTGCTGTGAGAGTCACCCCTGCACACACTGCAACGACTGCGGAGGAGGTTGTAAAACCCCAACGGGAGAAATGCGAGGATGCTGACTCGGTCACCACTGTCTCGCAGCGTCCACCACCGAAGAGGAAGACCGGCATGGTAGCCCCGACCAGCGGTTGTGGTGGACCATCTCGCCCACTTATGCCCGGCCCGGATGAATCCGTCGACCAGAATTCCCGGACGTCCCGCTTCAAGTAAAGGCCGAGGTAAGCCAGGCGGGGAGACTTGGTGTGTGGGCGGAGGTGTCGGGAAGTCATGGCCTAGCGAATCCGCGGGAGGTGGTGGCTCCGTTTCTACAACCGGCTACATATCCGCGGAGGAGTGTGACACCTCCGACCTGGAGTCGCTCTCGGACATGGGAGACGACGTGGCAATAGACGATTTGTTTGCTGAGAAGGGCTGGGACAAAGTACCGCTTGCTTCATCTTGGAGGATCAGAGATCCACCCGTGTCAACAGGGGAAAGCACACCCCGGGTGGAGGCATCAGCGCCTGAAGAGAGGTCCCGTCCACAGTCTGCTGCTACATCCCCGGTGCCATCTGTACCAAAGGCCGGGGAAAAGAGACTATTGCTGCGGGCCCCTATGCCCCGATCAGATGTGATCAAGGTCCCTCGCCACCCGGACTCGATAGTGTTGCCTGGCGAAGGGGACAAAGTTACCATGCCTCCTCTGGCAAGATTACAACGCCTATTTGGGCAGAAGGTTGCTGCGGAGTACAGATGGGAGTATCCATACTTATCGAAGGACTTACTCTATGAGGTGGAAGTGTGTCAGGAGCGCTGGTACAATGACTTCGTGTGGACCCACCTTCAGGTTCCCCACGCCCGCAGGTACCTGGCATGCTCTCCGAAGGCCTCCCAGCGATTCAAAGACTGCAAGGCAGAACGGATGTTAGGACGGCACATCCATGCAGATAAAGTGTTGATCCGAAGAAAGGAAGGAGAAGATGTGGAGTATCATCTGGAGACTATGGATCAGCACTTGAAACCACTTGTTCTGCCGCATCCCCGTTTTTACCTGTAGGAGAAAAGAGACTCCATTCTTATCATGCTGCTGAACTTTCTGGGGCCCGTTGCTTTTGTGCCCAGAGGAATGAAGAACTGTTCCTGTTTGTTCTTCACTTTTCCAGCAAAGAGAATACTGACTATGGGGTAGATAGGGCCGAAAGAAAAGAGGAAAGTTCCACGGGTGCAGTTACCGCGATGCCGTCACCAGGTGGCAGTGTTGCGCAACGTTTAAACACTTATCACACACTCACTTGGAGAAAAGGGATTTCTTCTCGGAGAGGTCTCTTTTCCATTACACGAATACAGGTGTCAGGGTTATGTGTGTTAATCCTTTCTTTTCCCTCTGCAGGAGAACATCCCATCAAGTTTACTGAGGATGGGGTGGGTCTTAGTCAGGATGGGTGGGAAAGTCAAATGTGAATATGTGATCCAAAGTTATGGATCAATACTGTTGTTTCTCTTCTGTCTTTATTCCCTTTCTTTACAAGGCTCAGACACAATGTTTTAATAGGATAGTTTTACAAAGTTTTTATATTTTTTTTGTGTATCTAATTGTTTCTGGACTGAATCACGTCAGCTGTTTAGGGCATGGTTTACTCCAGACACTGGGGACCAGTGTCAAAGGACCGAGGGGAGAGTGTAGCGGGTATGTACTTTCCCGGGTGTAATTTTGAATTTGGCAGAGACATCAGTGATGTGTAATTCCCTGCAGCCCAGTGGGTGGCGTTGTCGCCCTGGGCTGGGGTTGAATCATTGCTGTGTGCCGTCCTCCTTTTTGTCCTCCCTCGGCAGCGGTATGGTGGGGCGGGGAACCCGCCGTGCTTGTTGGGAGAGGGTATAAAGGGGGCCGGCCATCTTTGTCAGGGGGTTGACGTCCCAGGCACCTTCAGCTTGCGGACGGTGGGTCGTGTCACTCCTCTGGAGATCCTAGGGTGCCCAGGGATTGGGTACCCGAATCCGGAAGGCGCTATGGACTGGGGGGAGCTCCTCATTTGAAGACCCGGTGCAGCATATTGCCGGTGACAAGTGAGTCTCTCGTCGGAGACGGCCTGGAAGGAAATCTACCCTCGTGCGGAGACCAGGTCACACTTCTAGGAAGGGAAGTGGCAGCTTACATTGTGTCTGGGCCTGTTCGCATCCACACCTCCTTTTCTGTTCTGTTCTATCAAGGGAGTTCAACTGTTTGTGTTCAGACAAGGAGAATAAAGGAGTGTTGAACTTTAATGGTGTGGAGCTCATTTTCTGACAGACATGGTTCGCGGTGACTCTTGGAGGGAGGATCCAGGTGCACAACACTGACCCGAAGGTAATACCGAACTGTTGCTTATACCGCACTAACATCTGTGGTGGAAGCCAGGCGTAGTGTCCCCGCTCCCTCCCCTCTAAGATACCCCTAGACAAGAGAAAGACGAGACCAAGAGGGGAGTGTGAGGAGCAGCCGCTACACAGTCATCATTGAAAATTAAAGTAAAATAAAATACCAAATTTTGGGTTGACATCAGAACAGTAATAAAGTGGAAATCTTCCAATAGGGACCCTGGTTACACCCCGGGATTCCCTCACTTTGGAGAGATTTCCTCTCACTTCCTGTTTTGGCTACAGGATAGGAAGTAAAGGGAATTCTCCCCTATAGGACACCAGGGTTAAAACTAGACATGTGCAATTAGTTTAGTTCCGTATTTGTTTTTCGAAAAAATTCAACAAATATTTCCAAATTAACGAAAACCCGTTTAACTAATTCTCCTAAAAATGTTAAAATTCAAAAGAATGAAAATACGAAAACCCCAAAAATTTGAAAGTCCAAAATAATTCCTAAGTAACTAATAATAATAACTATTACTAACTATTGAATTATAGGTATTGGAATTTCCTTTCAAATTTGCATGTTAGTGAACATTACGAATACAAATTTATCCAAAGTTATGAATTATCCAAAATAATGAATGCTGCGTCTAAATGAATAGAACGTAACAAATTAATATTAATAAATAATAATAAAAATATGATTATTATATATATATAAGTATATTATTATTATTTATTTATTATTAATTTGTTACAATCCATTTGTTTAGATGCGGCTTTCGCTTTATCAGATATTTCATAACTTCGGATAAATTCCTATTCGTTCACTAATAGCCAAATTTAACAGGAAATTCCAATACCTATAATTCAATAGTTATTTAGTATTAGTTAGTTATTATTTTGGATTTTCAAATTTTCAGATTTCTGAATTTTCAAATTATCGGATTTTCATTATTTCGAATTTTCAGGTTTTGTTCTGATTTTTGAATTTACGGATTTTCGAATTCCCGGATTTTCACATTTCTAATTGTTACAAATTATTGAAATAACAAATACCGCATCTAAACGAATGGAACATAACAAATACATTTTTTCAGAATTTACAAATTTATTCGAAATAACGGATTTCGTTCATAATGAATGACCCGAAAATCGAGAAAAAACAAACAAATGAAACTAATATAAACGAATTTTTCGGCAGTGCATGTCTAGTTAAAACCATCAGCTAACCAAAATGAAAAAAAAAAATTGTTTTTCCTTTAGATACACTTTAATATGGAACACCATTTGTTAATGCTCTGAAGGCAGGTGTTAAGTGACCCAATTTCTCCTTCAATGAACCTTGCTTAATTATTACTACCACTTTGAGGTGCCCAGACTTGGACTATGCACAAACTCCTTACATGTACTGACAAGAGGTAAGAGAGCTCTAACTTTAAAAGCAAAGCAAGGAAAAATAAAAACCCTTTTACACATTTGCATACAACATTTGATTACATTTCCCTTCAGGAGAAAATGTTCATCCAAGTTGCAAATAATATTCTTTAGTTTAACCTCACAGAATCAGACATCCAATAATAGTAATTTGGATGTATAGAAGACCTTGTATTCATGAAACCCATGACACTTTACAATAAGTTGGCCGATTATTGTTTCGATTAATCGACTAATCTGATTTTTTTTTTTTAAAAAGGCTGGTGAATAATTTAGTTAACATGTAAAGTAAAAAAAAAAGAAAGAAAATTTATTCTTGAATATCTATATGCAGTGGTAAATATAAATATCCAGCTATATGGTTGGGGAACAAAATATATAATCCACTCTGAGAATAACAGACAGAAGAGATCTACTGTGTCAAAATTTTTATTTAAAGAAATAAAAATAAAAAAGACCTAAACCGCTGTTTTACAAATTTTCTGACAGGACTGTAATATATTATTAAAATTGCAGACTCTATTGCAGTGGCGGCTGGTGCTCAAATTTTTTTTGGGGGAGCAAACAAACTGAAAAAAAAACACATCAATTGCAGCCACTGTGCCCATCAAATGCAGCTACTGTGCCCATCAATTGCCGCCACTGTGCTATCAAACGCAGCCACTGTGCCCATCAAACGCAGCCACTGTGCCATCAATTGCCACCACTGTGCCATCAAATGCAGCTACTGTGCCCATCAAACGCAGCCACTGTACCCATAAATTGCCACCACTGTGCCATCAAACGCAACTATTATACCCATCAATTGCTGCCAGTGTGCCCATCAATTGCTGCCAGTGTGCCTATCAATTGCCTCCACTGTGCCCATCAATTGCTGCCAGTGTGCCCATCAATTGCCGCTACTGTGCCCGTCAATTGCTGCCAGTGTGCCCATCAATTGCTGCCACTTTACCCATCAATTGCCACTACTGTACCCATCAATTGTTGCCAGTGTACCCATCAATTGCTGCCAGTATGCCCATCAATTGCCGCTACTGTGCCCATCAATTGCTACTAGTGTGCTCATCAATTGCCACTACTGTGCCCATCAATTGCTGACACTGTGCCCATCAATTGCTGCCAGTGTGCCCATCAATTGCCGCTACTGTGCCCATCAATTGCTGCCAGTGTGCCCATCAATTGCCACTACTGTGCCCATCAAATGCTGCCAGTGTGCATCCCCCCGCCCGCCTGGCACTTACCTGTCTCGGTGGGGCAGCGGGTCACGGCAGCGGTGTCCTCCACGCTCCTCGATGTCTTCTCCTGTCCTTTCTTCCCATCCTCTGCTATGATTAGACACCTGATAGGGGTCCAAACACAGCGCCTGTCGTTTCAGCCAATCAGGTGACAGGTAACAGACCAGAGCACCTGATTGGCTGAGAGGCGGTTCAGTGTTAGGGAAGCAAATATTAATTTGCTTTCCTAACACAACGCTGAGTGAACTGCGAGCGCCCAGCATGGTGCCTGCTGTTCACCTTTTTGGACGCCTATTAGAGCCTATGGCTCTAATAAGGTGCTTTCAAAAAATACTGGTGGAAAACAGAATGTGAAAGGGCCCACTTGAGCATGAAGCGAGGTCACCATTGTGACCCCTGATGCTACACCAGTGATTGAGGGGGGGGGTAGAAAAAACATATCTCAACTATGGGGCTTTACCGCCCTCCAAACTGCAAATGTAAATAAACCCTTACTATCCTGAGTTGCTGCTTTCACACTGCTGCGCTGTGGTTTACCCACACCATGGCTGAAGCACCGTGCACCTGCGGCTTTTCTCCGATTAGCTTTGCCATAGACTTCTATTATATCCTGCAGGTGTGGTGCACTTTCAGAAAGCGCACCAAACCCCCAGGCTGTAATAGAAGTGTAATTCCCTGGTTTGAGGTCAAAGGCCACATCAGAGGGCTCCAAGAGACACATGTGGCCTGTGGGCCACAGGTTGAGCACCCCTGCCATAGATGATTCAATTTCCTTCCCTTTTTACCACAGGAATGAAGGAAAATCGCTTGATTCCCCCATCAACAAAGGCAGTGTTGATGAAGGAATGCCTCACGCATCGCTATTCTGTTCTGCAGGTGGAGGGGGCACAGGAAGCCTTCCTGGCTGGCAGAACACAATGGTTACTGCTAGAAGCCATAGCCGCCAGAAGTAGTTGCATGACAAAAATCTGCCAGGCTGGTTGTACGCAAGTCGATTGATGACAAGTACAATTAGCCTGCCTATACATGGATCAAACTTCAGATGCCGAATTTCGATTCATGTGGCCGGCATCAATCTCAATGCAGCTGAGCAATGGTACTGTCATTCAGTAAGCATAACCTGAGTGCACTTTTGAAATGACTAGGTGACAATACTGTTAGGGGAGAAAGATAAAGTTAAGAAGCAAGTGAGAATTACCATCAGCCTTTCAAGTTGGGCACTTCAGAAGGACCTAAGATACACAGCTGCTGTGTGGTCCTTTCAGTTTCCTACATTATTATATACAGTAAAATGTTCATCTAACATGTGGATACAGTTTAGTATTCGTCTTTTCGTTTGTCAGTTTTGCAGTTTACAGTATTCCTACACATAATAAGCAATACAGCTATAGTGCTAATATGTTCTATATGTTTCAGCCCAAAATATCTACCCGTGGTATGTAAATACTATATATGGAAGAAGATCTAAACTCTAACTGGTTGACATTTAGTTTGCTAAAGCACTGTGCATCAACTCCAATTTTGGTAGTTAGCTCAGACTTGTAAAATTAAGGCTAAATCAGCCTCTGTTCTGGCTATGGCTGTGTTTGGGAGGATTTCCCACTGTTTGCCTGTAGGTGGCGTTACCACCCCAGGCCAATGTTGGAATACAAACAGGCCAGAGTGCATTGGGTGTTTTTCCCCGGGAACAGCTCAGTGGGGAGGGGTCTCCTTGCTGAGCATGCTGGGGAAGGATACTTAAGGGGAGACGCCATTTCTTGGGGCTCTATTCAGCCTCGTGGTCCTCCTGGCCTGAGGCATGTGTTTATGGAATTTTAGCAGCAGAGCCACGTTGGCCCAAGGCTGCATCTATGCCAGGTAGGCCCAGTTGTCCTACACTTGAAGGTGATCCTGTGCTGTCCGTCCTGCAAGAGGAAGCCACTCAATGGAGGAAACCAGGGGAGGACCTGTCCTGGAGAGGACCAAGTGGAAGGCTGGTATCTCGGGAGAGGCCTGGTGACCTTATTGGAGGATGCACCACAGCCTATGTTACCTTACAGTCTGTCGGGATTGGCTTAAAGGAGTCTAAGACTGTAAGGCTGGATATTCGAGTACTGAATCCTGTGGCAGAGGATCATTGAACAAGTTCATCTTTAATTCAGGGAGTCTGTGGCAGAGACTGTTAACCTGTTTTTGACCGTGCATCATTCCGGCTGCTAGGCCAGGTGAGAGGGGCCTATCCGGGTGAGCAATACCCACTGGAAGTAAAGTGGTGAGTGTGACTTTGAAACTTAGAAACTCCCCAGTGATCTGCATTGTGTGCCTGAACCTTCCCCTAATCCTCCGTCCCTCCGCTTATGCAAGTTGTTGTGGAATAAAGCCTAAAAAGAAAGGATTATAACTTGTGTGGACATTGAAGTTTCTATAGACTCATCTCATCTCCTAGACAACGAAAGGTGAGGTAATATGCAAGGCCCAAACTTAAACCAGCAGCTCCTGCGGGGGTACCGCTACATTACAATGCAGGGACACAGTTGGGAAACAGTGGTCACCCAATAACAGAATGTGCCAGAAAAAGCACCTTCATGATGATGATTCCTAATGAAAGTTGCATATTGGAAAAAAAAAAAACTACTTTTAAAAATAAATATGTTAAAGCTTTTATGAGATATTATGAGATATTAGTGATTGTGTACTGGTCTCTTTTAACACACCTGCAGACGACAAGGAAATACAGTAAAACCTTGGATTGTGAGCATAATTTGTTCCAGAAGCATGCTTGTAATCCAAAGCACTTGTATATCAAAGCGAATTTCCCCATAAGAAATAATGGAAACTCAAATGATTAGTTCCACAACCATTTATTCATAAGTCCTTCAGTTTATAATCCATATAAAAAGATTATAGCAGTGTGATGGGTTGTGTAACCATTAAATGTCCATCCACAAATGGAAGCTTCCACAAGGGGATTAGAAGCAAAATCCAGCAGGAGCAACAGAGTATAAAAGAGAAGAATGGCGCCTCTAAGTGTAGCAATATGGTTACATTTAATGAAGGTACAACATTTAGCAACTCACATGGTTGATGATTAAAAGAGGCACATCAAAGTATGCAGGCATCTGGGGTAAAGCTGTCTGCAATCGTGACCGGGAAGACTATCCTGCAATGGAGCAATCTGAAAGCGAGGCTTGAAGCACTCGTGGAGAACAGTGTGGAAGGGACAACGTCAATGGTGGTGCGGAGGATGGTGTATGTGGACAGCTTTACCCCGGATGCCTGCATACTTAGATGTGCCTGTTTTAATCATCAAATCATATGAGTTGCTAAATGTTGTACCTTCATTAAATGTAACCATATTGCTACACTTAGAGGCGCCTCTCTTCTCTTTTATACTCATTTGTGACATGACGCTACTTGTATATCAAGACATCTCTTGTATATCAAGTCAAAATGTATTTAAAAATTTAGCTTGTCTTTCAAAACACTCTCAAATCAAATTACTCTCAAACCAAGGTTTTACTGTATATAAGATTGCATACGTACATATAGAGATAATTTTTATTTTTTATAAAAATTAGATAAAACATTTTTGGCTGACTGAAGGAAGCTGGACAGGTCACCCCAATTTCTCACCTGCTGCCATGTATTGATGAGACCAGTAGTGTAAGATTTGGGGAAGAGATGTAAGTAATAAACACCAAGACAAGATTCTCACCTCATCTTATTGCAGGAAAGGCCCTGCTAAAATTAACAAGCACATTTGTGCACAAATAGGTGAAAAAGGACTACAGCTTCTGGATAAGAAGTGTTAATTTAGACTTTGTATAGATGGTGTTAGAGGGATGTGACCCTCCCTTGACATGCAATTCCCACACCTTTGCACTTTCTTAATACAGTTAAAGTAGCTTATTTAGCATTTACAAGAACGAGAGCCCACTCAAGGATACCATTCTTTATTTTGTAAGAGACAAGTCTTTATATATTGTGTAAAATAGGTATGTTTTGACCTAATTGATGTACATGCCCACTCATACCATGAGATAATTATCAAAGTCAACTTAAAAGTCAAATATTTGCCTACCAAAGCTTGCACTCAGTAATACGGAGAGCAACCCTCTGGAAGGTAATTCATCTCTTTCAATTACAGCACTCGTAGACTGTTTACGCACAGTGACTTATCTACTTGGTGACTATTTTACAACAATAGGAACATTATTAAATGCTTAATGTGACCTTTCCTGGAGATTAGTTCTTAAGGGTCTCCTTAGGGCTTGCACATATGACCTCTTAGATCACATTGCACCCAGAGCATATTTAATGATTTCAGCATTGACGTCTCGTTCAGCGCACTTTTGAGCACGAGAAGCCTGTTTGAGGAAGTGAACTAAATAAATTAACCGTGCAGCATTGGGCAAAGAAGATTCTTTGGGAAATATTCACACTGTCCAACTCTTAAAGTGACACTAAAGTTTTTTTTTTTTAAATAACAAACATGTCATACTTACCTCCACTGTGCAGTTCGTTTTGCACAGAGTGGCCCTGATCCACCTGTTCTGGGGTCCTACGGCGGCTCTCTCAGCCCCTCCCCACATTAGATAACCCCCTCTGCGAAGTGCTCTCCCGAGGGGGTTACCTTTGTGTGCATGCGTCCACAGCCGCCTTGGATTTGATTAACAGCAGCGGGAGCCAATGGCTGCACTGCTATCAATCTATCCAATCAAGAGCCGAGAACCCGTGGAGAGAGCGACGGCGGGGACACGCCCACGGAAATTCAGGACCCAGGTAAGTAAAAACGGGGGGGGGGAGGCTGGGGGCCGTACACTGCAAGGTTTTTTTTCACCTTAATGCATAGGATGCATTAAGGTGAAAAAACACAAAGGTTTACAACCCCTTTAACTTAGCGCTCATATGTCATTTTGTTTGATATACTCTATTAGCAATGAGCATCAAGGAGCACTCAAAGGATTTTAATGAAGCACTATTGGAGCTTTTGGATGCTGTCAGAATACAATGATCAGTGTTTCTGGCTATAGCCGGCGGCACCGATCAAGTGAAAAGACGCAACAAGCTGGTTATATAGAAGTCAGTTGAGAGATCAACTTCTGTACAACCAACCTACCCATAGAGGGATTGAAATTTGACCAGTCCCTGTGGAACTGAACAAATTTAGATTATTATTATACAGGATTTATATAGCCCCAACTGTTAGCGTAGCACTTTAAAATGCAGAGGGGGGGGGGGGGGACAGTACAATTACAATACAGTTCAATACCGAAGGGCCCTACTTGTGGAGCTTACAATCTAAAGGGAGGGGAGGTGATACAAAAGGTAATAGCTGCGGGGGATGATCTGATGGGGGTGGCTCGGGTACGGTTCTTAGGTGGAGAGGGATAGACTTTCCTGAATAAATACGTTTTCAGGGATCGCCTAAAGGTGGACAGGGTAGGAGCTGACTGAACATACTGGGGCAGGGAGTTTCAGCTACACCACGCCTCAAATGGTAACATTTAACCATTAACTGAAATTGATGTCAGCTAACTGATTCTTTCTCCCCCATTTGTAATACACACTATATATATATTAATCAGCAGACAGACCACTGCTCTTACACAAAGTAGCAGCCCAGGCAGTGCCAACGCTCATCCCTGCACACTGCTCCAATCCACAGCGCTATAGCTCACTGAGAGCAGCGGTCTTAAGCCAGCCAGACATGGAGCGTAATTCAGCCGGTTTAGCAGGACCACATTTTAATCCAAGTTTGGGCAGGGAGGTTGTACGGAAGTTGATCTACCAACTGATTTCTGTACAACTACCTTGTCTGATTTTCCCCAGTAGATCAGCGCCACCGGCTATAGCCAGCAGCGCTGATTATTGGATTCTGACGGTGGGGAATTCTCCCTGCTGTCAAAATACAATAGCTCAGCTGGGATTATTCCACTGTCCACATCAATCTGCTGGTGGAATGAAAAAGTGCAGGGTATTTCTTACTGTATGTGTAGCCTAACTGCATTACAGTAAAAAATATGGGGTCAAATTGGGTTTTAAGCAAAAATACTATTAAACATTTCATATACAAATGTATTAATACAGTGGATATAAAAAGTCTACACACCCCTTTTAAAATGTCAGTTTCTGTGATGTAAAAAAATGAGACAAAGAAAAATAACTTCAGAACTTTTGTCCACCTTTAATGTGCCCTATAAACTGTACAACTCAATTAAAAAATAAACTGAAATCTTTTAACGGGGGGGGGGTTGAAATAAAAACTAAAATAATGTGGTTGCATAAGTGTGCACACCCTCTTATAACTGGGGATGTAGCTGTGTTCAGAATTAAGCAATCACATTCGAACTCATGTTAAATAGGAATCAGTGCACACCTGCCATCATTTAAATTGCCTCTGATTAATGCCAAATAAAGTTCAGCTGTTCTAGTAGGTCTTTACTGACGTTTTCTTAGTCGCATCCTACAGAAAAAGCCATTGTCCGCAATGAGGGATCTCATTGTTAAAGGGTATTACTCAGGAAAAGGGTACAAAAGAATTTCCAAGGCATCAGATATACCATGGAACACAGTGAAGACAGTCATCATCAAGTGGAGAAAATATGGCACAACAGTGACATTACCAAGAACTGGACGTCCCTCCAAAATTTATGAAAAGACAAGAAGAATACTGGTCAGGGAGGCTGCCAAGAGGCCTACAGCAACATTAACCACTTGTCCACCAAGGACGTCATATGACGCGATTGACTTTCAGGCATCATTCAGACATCCTTATTTTCTGCCAGTGATTCTGCGCACCATAAGAATGATCATAGCGGAAGTTCCGCTGCTTGATCGTTCTTATAGGTGGCGGGAGGGGGCACCCCCCCTCCCGCCGCCATCCGGTGCTTCTCCTGGCTCTCCCATGCAATCGGGGGCCCGGAGAATGAATCGGCCGGCGCCGGCTCACGACGATAGAGATTTCCGGTGACCAGATGGTCACCAGTCATCTCTATGACCGTCGGAGTCCCGGGCGCAACGTTGTGACATCACGCCCGGTACCCAGAAGTAAACAAAGCCGCAATTGTGGCTGTCAGCAAGAGATTGGTGAATTTTTTTTCACCAATCTCATGCTTTCCAGCCTGGAGGAGAGATGTGGGGTCTTATTGATCCCGCATCTCTCCATAAAGAGGACCTGTCACAATGATTCCTATAACAAGGGATGTTTACATTCCTTGTAATAGGAATAAGAGTGATCAAAATTTTTTTTTGAAAAAGAAGTGTCAAAATAAAAAAAATTCTGTAAAAAAAAAAAAAAAAAAAGGGAAAACGCCCCTGTCCCCGGTAGCTCGCGCTCAGAAGCGAACACGCATGTAAGTCCCGCTCACATATGTAAACGCTGTTTAAACCCCACATGTGAGGTATCGCCACGTGCAGTATATTGCAAGCAACAATTCCAGCACTAGACCGCCTCTGTAACTCTAAAATAGTAACCTGTAAAAAAAATTTAAGCGTCGCCTATGGAGATTTTTAAGTACCGAAGTTTGGCGCCATTCCATGAGTATGCGCAATTTTAAAGCGTGACATGTTAGGTATGTATTTACTCGGCGTAACAGCATATTTCACATTATACAAAAAAATTGGGCTAACTTTACTGTTTTGTTATTTTTTAATTTGTGAAACCGTTTTTTTTTCCCAAAAAAGGTGTTTGAAAAATTATTGCGCAAATACTCTGCAAGATAAAAACTTGCAATGACCGCCATTTTATTCCATAGGGTGTCTGCTTAAAAAAAATATATAATGTTTGGGGGTTCTGATTAATTTTCTAGCAAAAAAATTATGATTTTTACATGAAGGAGAGAGTGCCAGAATAGGCCCGGTGGAGAAGTGGTTAAAGAAGCTGCAGGAATAACTGACAAGTACTGGCTGTCTGGTACATGTGACAACAGTTTCCCGTATTCTTCATATGTCTGAACTATGGAGTAGAGTGGCAAGACAGAAGCATTTTCTTACGAAGAAAAACATCCAAGCCTGGCTAAATTTTGCAAAAAACACATCTGAAGTCTCCCAAAAGCAGGTGGGAAAATGTGTTATGGTCTGATAAAACCAAGGTTGAACTTTTTGGCCATAATTCCAAAAGATATGTTTGGTGCAAAAACAACACTGCACATCACCAAAAGTACACCATACCCACAGTGAAGCATGGTGGTGGCAGCATCTTGCTTTGGGGCTGTTTTTCTTCAGCTGGAACAGGGGCCTTAGTTAAGGTAGAGGGAATTATGAACAGTTTCAAATACCAGTCAATATTGGCACAAAACCTTCAGGCTTCCACTAGAAAGCTGAACATGAAGAGGAATTTCATCTTTCAGCATGACAACGACCCAAAGCATACATCCAAATCAACAAAGGAATGACTTCTCCAGAAGAAGAAGGAAGTTTTGGAATGGCCCAGCCAGAGCCCAGACCTGAATCACCTTTGAAAATCTGTGGGGTGATCTGAAGAGGGCTGTGCACAGGAGATGCCCTTGCAATCTGACGGATTTGGAGTGTTTTTGCAAAGAAGAGTGGGCAAATATTGCCAAGTTAAGATGTGCCATGCTGATAGCCTTGTACCCAAAAAGACTGCGTGCTGTAAAAAAATCAAAAGGTGCTTCAACAAAGTATTAGTTTAAGGGTATGCACACTTATGCAACCATATTATTTAATTTTTTTAATTTTACTTCCCTCCATCTAAGAGATTTTAGTTTGTTGTTCAACTGAGTTGTACAGTTTATAGGTCACATTAAAGGTGGAAAAGTTCTGAAATATTTTATTTTTGTCTCATTTTTTTTACATCACAGAAACCTGCCATTTTAACAGGTGTTTAGACTTTTTATATCCACTGTAGATGGGATTGAATCAGTGGAATCAGCTATTTGCTAACATTTTATGTGTCTTGAAGAATTGTGTACAGATCTGTCTGATTTGTGGAGATTCACACAATTTAGGAATCCAGGCAATTGTGTTATATCATGTATTAATATTAATTAAGAAAATGGGCAAGTTGCCAATTCTCTAATTACCGTATATACTCAAGTATAAGTCGACCCGAATATAAGCCAAGGCACCTAATTTTACCACAAAAAACTGGGAAAACTTATTGACTCGAGTATAAGCCTAGGGTGTCCATCTGCATGCCTCACTGTGCCTCACTGTGTCCACTCCATGTGCATGCCTCACTGTGCCAATGCCTCACTGTGCCAATGCCTCACTGGGCCTCACTGTGTCCATGTCTCACTGTGCTTCACTGTGTCCATGCCTCGCTGTGCCTCACTGTGTCCATGCCTCACTGTGTCCATGTCTCACTGTGCCTCACTGTGTCCATGCCTCACTGTGTCCATGCCTCACTGTGTCCATGATTAGACTTACGTTTAACATGGGAGTATATGGAAGGGGTGCCTGGCTTTGAAAAATCGGTGCTCCCCGGCCATAGGTCCTCCAGACAGAAAACTTTGCACACTTGTAGAGGAGAACTGGGGTTACATGTGTGGCCAGTTTCGGATCCAGGGGACCTACGGCCGGCCGGTACCAGGTCCCCAAAGTTACCAGAGAAATTACCATTTATCATGGGAGTCTATAGAAGGGGTGCCCGGCTTTGAAAAATCGGTGCTCCCCGGCTGTAGGTCCCCCAGACAACAACACTTGTAGAGGAAGAGTGGGGCTATATGTATGCCAAGTTGGTACCGGGTCCCCAAAATTTGGGAGATCAGGCGCAAAAAGTTGATTTGAGTATAAGCCGAGGGGGGCATTTTCAGCACAAAAAAATGTGCTGAAAAATTTGGCTTATACTCGAGTATATATGTTACTTTGAAATATAGTACGAGAGTCATACTTGCACTCTGTGACATGTCTGTGATGCTTACCACTTAAATTTAGCACTAATGAGAGTTGTGGAGCTGATATAATGTACATCTATTGACGAATAACCTATTTCAGATTTGAACTTAACCCGGCCATACATGGATCAAAATTCGCCCAGTTCAGCAGGGACCAGCCAAGATTCGATCACAGACAGGCTGATTGTACCCAAGTTGATCAATTGATCGACTTGAGTACAACTAGCCTGTCGGATTTTTTTCTTTCAATTACTGTCAGTGGCTATAGCCACTAGCAGTAATCATTGTGTTCTGCCAGCTGGGAAGGTTTCCTGCGCCCCTCCACTGACAGAACAGAAAAGCACTTCAGGAGGGATTCATTCCCCCATCAACACTGCCTGTTTTTTCTTCTTTTCTTTCCTCTCTTCTTTCCATCCGTGGTGGAAGGAAAGAAAATCGAGTCATCTATGGGCTGCTTTAGGCTCCACTAAACCATTGCACATCCAGATTTAGATAATCACTAACACATGCAGATTGTGATTAGCCTAAGGCTTTATAAACATAGGCCTTAAAAGTGGTCACTGAATGTGAATGCTGAGTTGCCAGAGCCAGATTTAGACCAAACAAGGCCCCAGGCAAAGTGCCTTCCATTCATAAATGGAAAGCTCGTCCACCTCCTTTATTGTTCTCCTAGTGCATACGCTAATAGATTGCAAATTCTCTCTCTCTCTCATCTTCTGTATCAATCTTTTATGCCCTCGAAGGCTGAAGATCCTATACCCTCTGTGCCTACTTATGCCCTAATTAACTTTTAAATATTTTTTTTTGTTTTGGAAAGAGTAGGGGAAAGTTGGAACCACTGTCAACGTTATACTGCTGACTGGGAAGATTTCCCCTCAACTCCTGTCTTTGTGAAAGGTGATCAGAGGGACAGAAAGTGATTGGAAATCTCTTCTGTGGGGTCAGAGACAGCTACAAAACTTTTTTTCAGAGCAGAAACTGAAACGTTTAGAATCTTCGTGAGATTTTTTATTATATTCTGTGCCTTTCTGTACTGGTGACCCTTTTTTTTTTTTACTAATTTCCTCTACTGGTGTCTGGTTTTATTAATTTGCACCTTTACAGTCATTTCCTTAGTAGTGATCATTCTGTTATAAATTATAACTTTTTTTAAATATTAGTTTGCTGATTATTCACTGCTTGTTCATAACCAAATGGCAGTCTGATCTTTGCAGTAGGTATAAGGTTATTTATGGGTTGATTTGATTGCCATTTACTACCATTTCTTCAATGGGAAATAAACGTCTCAGTAGCATCTGCCAAATTTATAATGCAGGTTAGACCCCTTTCACACTGGGTCTTTTTTCAGGCGCTACAGCGCTAAAAATAGCGCCTGCAAACCGACCCGAAACAGCCGCTGCTGTCTCTCCAGTGTGAAAGCCCCGAGGGCTTGCGCTAGCAGCAGGACGTAAAAAAAGTCCTGCTAGCAGCATCTTTGGAGCGGTGAAGGAGCGGTGTGTATACAGCTCCTCCACCGCTCCTGCCCATTGAAATCAATGTGAAATCAATGGGACACAGAGGCTATACATCCGGCAAAGCACCTTTACTGTGGTCTTTAACCCTTTCTCGGCCGCTAGTGGGGGTAAAACCGCACCACCGAATACCGCCGCAAATCCGATGGTAAAGCGCCGCTAAAAATAGCGGCGCATTACTGCTGACTCACCTCCCGCCCCAGTGTCAAAGTCACTCTTCATTCTTCATTCACAATGAACACATGTCATTATTCTAACCCTCTCCCTCCCTATTATACATTTGGGGTTTTTTTTTTTCTGGACAGTAAACACCTTACTCAGCAGGTACGTGCTCCCACTTACCCATTTTTCATCTAGGAGAAGATAATATAACCCACAGTCCCCTAATCCTCTATGCCCGTCCTCTGTATCCACAGCCTCCTGAGATATACACTTTATTGTCAAAAGTATTGGGACCCTTGTCTTTACACGCAATGAACTTTAATGGCGTCCCAGTCTTAGTCTGTAGGGTTCAATATTGAGTTGGCCCACCCTTTTCAGCTACAAGGCTGTCCACAAGGTTTAGGAGTGTCTTTGGGAATGTTTTGTGGAGGGGGGATTATGGTGTAGGGTTGTTTTTCAGGGGTTTGGCTTGGCCCATTAGTTCCAATGAAGAGAACTCTTATGCCCCGTACACACGATCGTTTTTCATGCCGTTAAAACTGCCATTTTAAAAAATGGCCCTGAAAAATGATCGTGTGTATGCTCCAGAGCATTTTTCCGACGTGAAAAACGGCCATTAAAAATTCCGGACATGCTCTCTTTTTTCACGTCGTTTTTCATGTCGTTTTTTTTAACGACGTGAAAAACGATAGTGTGTATGCTTTAACGACGTGAAAAAAAACGCGCATGCTCAGAATCAAGTATGAGACGGGAGCGCTCGTTCTGGTAAAACTAGCGTTCGTAATAGAGATAGCACATTCATTACACAGTAACGGACTGAAAAGCGCGAATCGTCGCCCAAAAAACTTTACTAACATGAAGGGTGGCGCCATTCGAACGGAACTTCCCCTTTATAGTGCCGTCGTACGTGTTGAACGTCACTGCGCTTTGCTTGATGGTTTTTTTCAATGATGGTGTGTACGCAAGGCAGGCTTGAGAGGAAACATGAAAAAAAACGAGGAGAAAAACGTCGGTTTAAAAAATGACATTAAAAACGATCGTGTGTACGGGGCATTAAAGCATAAGCATACTAAGACATTTTGGACAATTTCATGCTCCCAACTTTGTGGGTACAGTTTGAGGGTGGCCCAGTCCTGTTCCAACATGTCTGCATAGACTAAAGGATTTTTACCTTCATGCATTCTATGCATGAAGGTAAAACACCTTCAGTGTGCAGCTCCCCTATTACTTACCTCATCATCTCAATCCAGCCATGTGCACAGAAGCAGCAACTCTCCCGGGACACTCCCTTCTCATTGGCAGAGGCACAGTAGCAGGAGCCATTGACTCCTGCTGCTGTCAATCATAGCCAGTGAGGAGTGAGCAAAGGGCGGGACTGAGCCACACTCTGTGTGTCCCATAGACACACAGAGCCGGCTCGGGAGCAAGCACGCACGAGTGCCCCCTGAGCAAGCAGCTTGTCATAGTGGCACTCAGCAAGAGGGAGGGGCCAGAAATGCCGGCAGGGGACCCGAGAAGAGGAGGATTAGGGCTGTTTGGAGCAAAATTACATAATCAAGTATGATGTGTTTATTATTTTAAAAGGAAAAAACCGAACCTTTAGAACCACTTTAAGCATATGTTTTTCTAAAAGTCAATACTTGTAGCTGCTGATTTTTAATTTTCCCATAGCCATGTGAAGTTCCTCTTTAAAGTGACACTTAGGGCTAGTTTACACTTGCTTCAAAACATAGCTTCGGACAGGCTTTGTTAAAGCTCTCTGAACGCCAGTCAAAGCTCCTGCCACTAAATAAAATGGTTAGCTTACAGTCCTGTTTACACCTGCTTCACTGAGGTTTCGGTAAGGCTTTGGTGGAGCTTTGATGGGGCTTGGGTGTGGCTTGGCTTGGGTGAGGCTTTGTGGGGCTTCAATGAGGCTTCGGTGGGGCTTCAAGCGAGCTTTGCCATAGACTTCTATGGAGGCTTGGAAGACGCTTTGAAGCACCACTGAAGCTACATGCGGTATAATTTTTGAAGCGAAGCCGAAGCAAAGCAAAGCAAAAGGAGGTGTAAACAGTACTGTAAGCTAACCATTTTATTTAGTGACAGGAGCTTTGACTAGCATTCAGAGAGCTTTAACAAAGTCTGTCCGAAGCCTTGTTGAAGCCGAAGCAAGTGTAAATGTGCCCTAAAGAATATCTTTATTATCCAAAAATAATCCATGCACCTCTACTAATTAATGGAGCTGTAATCTATTGTTAATGAAATTGATTCTTGCTGTGTTTTTCTGCCTCCCTGTACATTTGTCACAAGCTCCTGCACCTCCCCTTTTTCCTCTCAATTTGATTGTTTGGATTGTTTTGGATGTGCACTGCTCTACGCACACTACAAGTCATACAGTCCATAGGCCCTAGTTTATCTTGGGAGCAAGTGAGGGTGGCTAAGTTCCTACATGCAGTGGGACCATGGAGAGCGAACGTACAAATGTTATGTAGCACTACCCCCGTAGGAGCTGCTGTTTGTTTGATTTGGGTCTACGTCCTGCCTATCAACCCCTGGAAGTGGCTCAAACCTTCCCTTAGCACAACTGATATGAATAAGGAGTGTGAGACCTATTGAGTATTAGGAGACACAATCCTGCATACATCACACAATAACCTGTAAATGTTATTACCTTTGCTGGTCACTAGTAGGGTGACCACATTTCCAAACTGCCATTCAGGGACGCCCCCCCCCCCCCAAAATGATGATTTTTGACCCAAAAAAAATGCAATTTTTTGGGGCAGGGGTGTATCATGAAATCAGCGGGCCCGTGTGCAGGAGAGGAGTGCGGAGTGCATGGTGGTGAGTAATATGTACAGGAGAGGAGTGCAGTGTATGGCAGTGGGTAGTATGTATATGAGAGGAGTGCAGAGTGTATGGCGGGGGGTAGTTAGTGGAGAGAGGAGGAAGAGGAGTGAAATACCACCTCCTGATAGTCTGTCAGCCACTGCTATACCACCTTGGTGGTGGGGCACTCCGAAGGATGTAAGGGGGCACTCTGGAGGCACCCTGGAGGTTGTAAGGGGGGGGATGTAGGAGGGCACTCTGGCGGTTCTTAGTCAGAGCCCCGTTACATCCTCCGGGGTGCCCCCTTACATTCTCCTCCAGAGTGCCCCCTTACATCCTATCCTCCTCCAGAGTGCCCCCTTACATCCTATCCTCCTCCAGAGTGCCCCCTTACATCCTCCTCCAGAGTGCCCCCTTACATCCTCCTCCAGAGTGCCCCCTTACATCCTCCTCCAGAGTGTCCCCTTAGTACTACTGTACTAAGGGGCACTCTGGGGAAAGTAAAGGGGCACTCTGGAGAAAGTAAGGGAGCACTCTGGAGGAAGTAAAGGGAGGCAAGGGGGCACTCTGGAGAAAGTAAAGGGGCACTTTGGAGAAAGTAAGGGGAGGTAAGGGAGCACTTTGGAGGAAATAAGGGAGCACTCTGGAGGAAGTAAAGGGAGGCAAGGGGACACTCTGGAGAAAGTAAAGGGGCACTCTGGAGAAAGTAAAGGTGCACTCTGGAGAAAGTAAAGGGAAGTAAGGGAGCACTCTGGAGGAAGTAAAGGGAGGTAAGTGGGCACTCTGGAGAAAGTAAGGGGAGGTAAGGGAGCACCCTGGAGTGTGACAGGAGGGGGTCATAGAAACATTGGGGGGAGACAGTGTGACAAGGGGGGGTCATAGAAACATTGGGGGGGGGAGACAGTGTGACAGGTGGAGGACATGTGGAGTGGACACTATTCTCCCTCATGTACAGGGCACTCTGTCTTATGCTAGCCCCAGCCCTGACTGACAAAATCATCTCTCACTACACAGATCAGAGACTCCTCAGAACTCCCCCCCCCCTCCTTCTCCTCCTCAGGTCGGCGTTTCTCTTACTGTGGCTGGTCTCCTGCAGCATCTGTTCCTCCCGGTCGACTGTGGATAAACAATCCAGCATTGATGTCCCTTCTGCAGTTACGCGCCAACACTATGCAGAGTGAAGACAGTGACACACGGTGCCGGCCAGAGGCGGCTCTATGAGGCCTTAGGCAAATCTTAGACATGAGGCCCTACTAACTCCCATAATGGGAAAAAAAATCAAGCGATAGACCCCTAGCAATTTCGCTCTCCATCCCAACATCCCAAAAAACAAACATGCACAATTGCACATAGACTTATCTAAAAAAACAACATAATGTACACATAAAAGTCTGGTTCACACTCACTAATTGCTCCAAGCTCACTGATTGGTTGTTAGAGGTTAGTGCACATCATTACTGCTCACTGATTGGTTGCTTGAGGTTACTGCACAATATTACCACTCAATGATTGGTGCTAGAGGTACTGCACATCATTTCTGCCCACCCAATGGTTGCTAGACGTTACTGCACATCATTACCGCACATTGATTGGTTGATAGAGGTTACTGCACATTATTACTGCTCACTGGTTGGTTGCTATAGGTTACTGCTTATCATTATCACTCACTGATTGGTTACTAGAGGTTACGGCACATTATTACCTCTCGCTGGGTGGTAGGGCAGTATTGTGGGGTGTGATGCAACTGTTGGGGTACAGTTGGTTGAATGACAGAATGCAGTTTGGGATGATGGTGGCAGCATTGGGGTGAGAGGCTGAGATCGTATTTTCCCTATAATTATAATGGGTAGGGGGATAGGATGCCAGAGGTGGGGTACAGGAGGAATGAGGATGATAATGACAGGAGGCAGGGTGGTAGGATGCCAGAGGTGGGTTACAGGGGGGTGATGGGAATAATAATGACAGGGGGTGGGGTGGTAGGAAGCTGGCAGTGGGCTGCAGGGGGGATGAAGATGACACAGGAGTGGGGTAGTAGGATGCTGGCAGTGATGTGCAGGGGGGGTGAAGATGATGGGGGTGTTAGGAAGCTGGCAGTGGGGTGCAGGGGTGGGGCAGTAGGAAGCTGGCAGTGGGGTGCAGGCGGAATGACGGGGGTGGGGCGGTAGGAAGCTGGCAGTGGGGTGCAGGCGGGATGACGGGGTGGGGTGGTAGGAAGCTGGCAGTGGGGTGCAGGCGGGATGACGGGGTGGGGTGGTAGGAAGCTGGCAGTGGGGTGCAGGCGGGATGACGGGGGTGGGGCGGTAGGAAGCTGGCAGTGGGGTGCAGGCGGGATGACGGGGGTAGGGCGGTAGGAAGCTGGCAGTGGGGTGCAGGCGGGATGACGGGGGTGGGGCGGTAGGAAGCTGGCAGTGGGGTGCAGGCGGGATGACGGGGGTGGGGCGGTAGGAAGCTGGCAGTGGGGTGCAGGCGGGATGACGGGGTGGGGTGGTAGGAAGCTGGCAGTGGGGTGCAGGCGGGATGACGGGGGTGGGGTGGTAGGAAGATGGCAGTGGGGTGCGTGCAGGCGGGATGACGGGGGTGGGGCGGTAGGAAGCTGGCAGTGGGGTGCAGGCGGGATGACGGGGTAGGGCGGTAGGAAGCTGGCAGTGGGGTGCAGGCGGGATGACGGGGTGGGGCGGTAGGAAGCTGGCAGTGGCGTGCAGGCGGGATGACGGGGGTGGGGCGGTAGGAAGCTGGCAGTGGGGTGCAGGCGGGATGACGGGGGTGGGGCGGTAGGAAGCTGGCAGTGGGGTGCAGGCGGGATGACGGGGGTGGGGCGGTAGGAAGCTGGCAGTGGGGTGCAGGCGGGATGACGGGGATAGGGCGGTAGGAAGCTGCAGTGGGGTGCAGGGGGATGAAGATGACACAGGGGTGGGGTAGTAGGATGTCAGGCACAGGGGGATTATGGTGAGGATAGAAATGATGACAGGGGGTAAATTGGTAGGAAGTATGATGACAGGAGATAGGGTAGTGGGATGTCATGCCAGGAATGATGAGGAGGAGGAGGATTATGATTATCAGATTCACGTCACTTAGGGCTGTGAGGTCACGGGCGGCTGGGGTTCCCTCGGTCTGGACATCACGGCCGGGATGCTGTCAGTGTCATGCAGTCTGCAGTACCTTAATGCTGTGGCAGACTGGCTCCTCGATGACACGGCACCTCAGGCAAGTCTTCCATTACAGGCCGATCCATCCCAGGGAGTAGAGCAGTGAGCTGCTCAGCTGCTGCATGCATGATATTCGCAGAGCGCGGAGGAAGGGGAGGAGCCGGGGGAGGGAAATACATACAAGCATCCCGGGCTGGAAGAGGACAGCCAGACAGTCACTCAGACAGGCTTCAGCTGACGTCACTGGTTGCTAGATGCGGAGCGGCCCCTAGCCTAGCAACCAGACTGTCATCATGTGTGAGAGTGGGAGAGATGTGTTAAACTTTATAAGGTGGCGGCGGCGGACAGGCGGAGTTGGCGGAGCGGACTGGTGTGGACTGGTCACTGTGTTTTTTTTTCATTCCGGGACTTCTGTATTGTCCCGGAATGAACTGGCCGGGACACGGGACAAAAATCTCCAATCAGGGACTGTCCCGGGCAATCCGGGACACGTGGGCACCCTAGTCACTAGTCCTTCTAAGTGACAGAGATACTTCACACAAGTTATATGCTTAATCAAAGGTACCTTTACTCAGTATAAAAGGGAAGGGTAAAGAATCACATTAATACACACAGTTGACTCTGCATGCGCATTGTAGAGTCAATAAACCAATAAGGATAGGTATCACTGAGATTAGGTAATAACAGGAAATAACATCAGCTATATATATGTACATGTATCTATATGTGTCTCTGCACGGCTAACTGGTTGCTCGCGAGCTCCCCCTTTATTGCAATACCTTGCACGTGTTCATTCCCTATAATGGGTAAGCAAGGCCTATCTGCGTCCCACTCAAAGTTCCTTTCTCCAATGAAGTCTTCGCTAGCCACCGTCGGTGCACAAGTTAAATTGTAATCCACAGGGTTTCAACAAGATGCTGTAATTATCCGCAATATACCTGAGTACTCGTGTGCCTGCCACCCACTAATGACGGATGCACCAATCTCTGATCACATAGTCTCCAGTGAGATACACTAGGCCGCAAGTTGTGGCGTGATAGGTGAAGTGTGGCTGGCACTAACTAAATCACTTTCCTCTAAGGTAGTAGTCAATTCTGGGCAGGTGCCCTTCTCACCAAACAGGCCCGACTTTCAGATAGTCTCCTCTGGCTTGTCCCGGTCACTCGATCTCCACGCTTCTGCTTCAGCTGCAGTATCCGGACTCCGTCACTAACAGCATATGGTGATGGACGACTCCGGTCTCTGCTGGGCAATCACAGGACGCTGTGGACGATCCTCTGCTGGAAATCACTCAGACACTCCCGTAATTTAGGCCCAGGCTTCTGGCCTAATCCTTAGGAAGCAGGCCTCCGTGCCAACTTCCTGCTTGATTGAGAGCTGGATCCAGAGAGAGAGATGCTGGCCCCTCCCCTGGTTTAAGTAGTCTGCCCAGAATGCTTTGCAGTGTTGCAATGCACCATGGGTAATGTAGTCTGTCTTTTACTAAAAGCAACAAAGTCTTTTCTCCTAGCTGATATCTGTCCCAAAATGCATTAGTTGCATTGTAACACTTATACCACCGGAGGGAGCCGGATTCCTTCTTTCATATGGACATCCTGCTACACACTCCCCCCACTTAAAGTCTTTGGTCCCCAAAGAGGACAACAGTATGTAACCTAACACATACTTTGGCAATACCTGCAGGGAAATTTGTTAGTTTATGCATGACAATAAACAACTTGCCTTTTCATAAGCAGGATTTAAACTTAAACAGCTCATATCATAACACAGAGCCGACAGAGGAACCTCCCACCAATTATCACAAGGAGGGAGGTTGTCCTGTATACGGACCACCGACACTTGGGTGTCTGTTTCAGATGTGCTAGGGAGTGAGCTGGGGTTATCTTCCACTGAATCTGAATCTGGAGTGGAAGAGCTAGACTGATCAATGGTTCTCTTAGATGTAATGATGGCCTCCTCAGAGCATTCACCCAATTGGTCGTACGTCAGTCTTTTTGGGGGGTGAATTACTCTTCTTTCCCTCTGCTCTTTAGGTATCATATTCTCAAGGACATTGAGGCTGGCTGTTTCTAGAAGCTCTTCAGGGGCTTCCTCATCTAGTTCAGGCATGTTGGGCTCCAGAACTTCAGGAGCGTCCCGCTCTCCTTCAGATAGAGACAACGACCCTTCTTCTGGGTCTTCCATTGACAAAGAGTCTGAGTCATCAGCTACCTCCTCAATGAGAATGTTTGAAGGCACGAATTCAGGAGCTTCTGCCCGAAGAGTTCCATTGTCAACTGTTTTGGGTGAGGTTTGGTAGGTGGTCATGGGTTCTGGCAATTGGGATGACCACAACCAGTCAGATTCTGCTTCTTCATCCTCTTGACCTTCATTGTCAGAGTCTCCATCTCTCACATCTGGAAGCACTGTTTGAGATCGGGTGATGGGTCTGGAACCTTGAGAAGTTGAAGGGGTTTCTTGTGAGTTAGATGCAGGAGGCATGCGAACTGCCTCGGAGAGGGGCAACAAGTGATTCCTGTGCCAGGTCTTTAACGGTCCCACGCTTCCTTCTGGCCTAATTTGGTACACAGGAAGGTTTTCCAGCTTCTTGCAGATAACATAAGGTTGGGATTTCCAACGGTCAGCCAACTTATGTTTTCCCGGAATTCCCAAGTTCCTCAACAGCACTCTATCTCCTGGCTGTAAATCTTGAATTCTGACTCTTAGGTTAAAGTTTCTTTTATTTCTCAGCCCCCGTTGGTCAGATGCTGCTTGGGCCTTTTCAAAAGCTGTCTTCAGACTCTTTCTCAATCGGTCTACATACCCCTTGTGGGATGCTGCTGAGGTATGATCCAGCGATATGCCAAAGGCCAAGTCCACTGGCAACCGAGCCTCCCGCCCGAACATGAAACGGTATGGGGAATACCCGGTGACATCACTGGCAGTGCTATTGTAGGCATGCACTATGGCAGCTACATGCTTGCTCCAATGCTGCTTTTTCTCTGAACTCAGAGTCCCCAACATATCCAAGAGAGTCCGGTTAAACCGTTCAGGCTGAGCATCTCCTTGTGGGTGATAAGGGGTTGTCCTGGTCTTCTGGATGCCTAACAGGTCTAATAACTTCTTTATTAATTTGCTTTCAAAGTCTCTGCCCTGATCTGAATGAAGGCGTTGGGGTAGACCATAGTGCACAAAGAATTTTTCTACCAGTACTTTGGCTACTGTTGAGGCCTTCTGGTCTTTTGTTGGGAATGCTTGAGCATATCTGGTAAAGTGATCTGTTATCACCAAGACATTCCCTTGACCACTCAGATCAGGCTCCAGGCAAAGGAAGTCAATGCACACCAGTTCCATAGGTCCCTGACTTTGCAGATGGCCCATTGGGGCTGCTTGACGTGGCAAGGTCTTCCTTTGAATGCATCGGACACAGGAATGGCAATATCCTTCCACTTCAGCCCGCATGCAGGGCCAATAGAACCTATCCCGTACAAGGTGAAAAGTCAGTTCGGACCCTAGGTGACCATGGTTGTCATGGAGGGCAGCTAGGACCGCTTCTCGATATTTGGCTGGTAGAAACAGCTGCCACTTCTCTTCTGAGTCGTCAGAGGGGCCCCTTCGGTAGACCACCCCTTGACGTATGTGTAGCCGATCCCACTCCCTGCGCAACAATCGGGCTTCTCTTGGGGAGTCTGTTTCAAGCATCTCGGGACGCTGGCTTTCCAGGGCCTTTATCAGGAGTTTCCCTAAAGAGTCTTCTTCTTGCTCCTTTCTCAAATCCCTTTTTGTCAGCTTGGGCAAGCCCTCCCCTTTGACTTGGGTCACACTGCAATAGCACTTCGGTACTCCAACAGCTGAGACCCCAATTTCTTCGGCTCTTGGCCCACCTCTGGCTTGAAGTTCTGTCCCCTGATATAGGGCTCGCACTCCCTCTGGGTCTAGTTGGGCCCATTCTTCGGTAGGGTCGGTGGGGGCATGAGACCTCCTGGACAGGGCATCTGAATCCCTATTTCCCACTCCGGGTCGGTACTTCAAGCTGAAGGTGAAGCTTGAAAGGGCAGCCAACCACCGGTGTCCCGTTGCATCCAACTTGGCAGTGGTCAGAAGGTAGGTGAGCGGGTTATTATCTGTCTTCACCACAAACTCCGCCCCATAAAGGTAGTCTCTCAGTTTGTCTACCACTGCCCATTTCAAGGCCAGGAATTCAAGCTTGTGGGTGGGGTAATTCTTCTCAGCAGGTATCAGACTCCTGCTCACATATGCGACGGGTCTTAGGTAACTATCATGTTCCTGGTACAACACCCCACCCAGCCCATCTCGGCTGGCATCTACATGCAGTTCATAAGGCTTCTTTGGATCAGCATAGGCCAGGACTGGTGCAGTGGTAAGACTCTTCTTTAACATCTGGAAGGCTTCCTCGCACTCCCCTGTCCACTGGTCTTGAATCGACTCTTTGGGCCTTCGGGGTCCCATGGTGAGTTTCACTGGTTTGACCAGCTCTGGAACATCATCTTCCCCTTCGTTTCTGAGTAACTCGTTCAGGGGTCTGGCAATCTTGGCGAATCCTTCTACAAATCTTCTGTAGTAAGAACAGAACCCCAGGAATGACCGAAGCTCAGTCACGTTGGTAGGTCTCGGCCAAGAGGTGACGGCATCCAGCTTCTCTGGGTCCGTGGCCACCCCTTCTGCAGAAACGATATGGCCCAGGTAATGGACTGAGGACTGGTAAAATTGACACTTCTCTGGGGAGAGTTTCAGGCCCTCTTCACTGAGCCTCTTCAGGACCTTCTCCAGTCTCTCTTCATGCTCTTCTAGGGTTCTCCCGAACACGATGACGTCGTCCAAATATACCAGTACCTCTATTAGATTCATGTCCCCAATGGTTCTCTCCATTAGCCTTTGGAAAGTGGTGGGGGCTCCTGATAACCCTTGAGGTATACGGTTGAACTCAAAGAACCCCACAGGGGTGATGAAGGCTGTCTTCTCCCGATCCTCAGGGTGCATGGGGATTTGGTAATATCCACTTTTTAGATCCATTACACTGAACCACTTGGCCCCTGACAGACTCTGCAGGGCGTCTTCAATTCGGGGAGTGGTGTATTGATCTGGGATGGTCCTTCTGTTTAGTGTTCTGTAGTCGATACACAGTCTCAGCGACCCGTTCTTCTTTCGGACTACCACTATTGGAGAAGCGTAAGGGCTCCTGGATTCTCGAATAATCCCCGTCCTCTTCAGCTCAGCCAACTGTTCCCGCAAGTCTTCTAAGTCACCCAGTGGGACCCGTCGAACTCTCTCTCTAAAGGGCTTATCTTCTTGTAAGCGTATCTTGTGAGTGGCACTCCTTGCGCACCCCACATCAAACTCATCTTTAGAGAAGATCTTTTCCCACCTTGCAAGTTGAGCTTTGGCCCTTTTTCTCCATTCTGGTGGGAGGGCCGTGTCTTCAGAACAGAGCTTCTCTATGGTGACTTCACCCCTTTCTTCTTTCTTCAATTCACACGGGGCAATGGGGGTGGCTGGATTCACCTGGCCCAACAGCATTCTGGCCGGCACCTTCACTGGTGTATTAGCAGTGTTCCTTATACTCACTGAAACCCTCCCATGGCTTTTCTGTAGGGCCTTCAATGGGATCACTTCGGGGATTACTTCAATCCCTTTCTGTCTTTCCTGTGGGCCTGGTTCGAAGACAATGAAGGGGCCTGGCTGTTTCCATGTGAGCTTGACAGAAGCCCTCAGGCAAGTCACCTCTCCCGGTTGTAATACCTTCTCCGTCTTGTCTAGCTTCCAAATCTTGCCAACTCCCTCAGCCGGGGCCTTCTGCTCCAGTACCAGGCGCTGGTAGGCTTGCCTTAACATGGGGTGGACTCTTGTGGTCGGGGCTTCTTCCTGTTGGGCCAACGGTGTCAGCAGTCGCCTGACTAGATCAGTGTTGGTCCCTATGATGAGTGAGCTCTTGCTGGCCCCTGGTGGGCGAGGGCACACTACTGCCAGAGTATCGAAGGTCTCTGTCTCCCCAGCCACTGAGGGATCAAAAGTCAACTTGATTGGCAGGTAACCGTCATAGGGAAAGCTCTGAGTTCCAATACCCCATATTTCCAGTTCCTCTAATTTCTGTAGGGGCAGATGTTTAAGATGTTTATCATAGAAATCCCTATACAGAAGAGTCACTTGAGCCCCAGTGTCAAGAAGAGCCTTGGTGTAGATCCCTTCTACTTGTATGGAGACTACTGGAGAAGGCCCCACTAACTTGGCAGGGAACTCCTTCAACACAGACTTCTTGCTGGGTTCAGTTACCTGTACCCTCACTTCTTTTTTTCTTGAGTTTCCGGTGGGTCTCAGTCCCTTCTGGATCTGGTGTGCACTGGCCCTCTGTTCAACAGCAGCCTGAGTTGTGGGACGGGACCTAATTGGCAGAGGTTTAGGTCCCTGACTCTGATGTTTTGGATCATTGGACTTCTTGAAGGAGTTCGTGGAAACTGGTGGGCGCCCGGCTGACTCCTTCACCGGGGCCCTCTGAAGTTTTCCGCCGGCTTGCGATATCTGGATGCAACTTCATCTGGGCTGGGACACACTGCTCTAACATGCCCGATTCCCCCACAATCGAAGCATGTTATCAATCTCTTAGGCTTCTGTACTAGTTCCATATTGGAGCTAGGAGGTTTTTTTGGTTCCTCTGACGTGTTCTTGTTGTGTGGCACAGAGGCCTGGCTAGTCAGCATGGACACCATTTCTACTAGTTGTGACACCTGGGTCTTTAGGAGTTCAACTTCTGAATCACCTTCTTCTGCACTTAACATTCTGACTCGGGCAGTTGGTTCGGTGTGTTGACTCCTCCTTTTGTCTTCCAACATGGCCTCCTCCTCCCTGACTATCCGGATCAAGTCGGGGTATTCCAGGCTGCTCCCGTCCCGCCGGGTGCGTAGCAATAATGCGATGGGGTCCAAGGGTTGAGCTCCCCTCAACACCTGCTGGGCATGGGCCTCATCCACTTTTCTTGGATCGATCCCTTTCTTCAGTAGGATCCGATGCAGGATCTTATCCAGGCGTCCTATGAATTCTGACAGCTTCTCTCCCTCTTTTTGGTAGCAATGCCCCAGCTGGTAAGTGAGTTCAGTGACGTTTTCCGTCCCGCCGAACACATTCTGCAGAATATCCAGATAATCCTGTGCATTGCAGTCCTTCTTGCTTAACTTGAGGTTACGTATGGCCTCCAGAGCAGGCCCTTTTAAGCTTTCCACAATCCGTTGTTTTTTTTGTTGTTCTGGCACCTCCCATTCTTCTAGGGCCTGAGTGGCGCCATCTAGCCACTCTTCAAATCCATCTTCCACTGAAGGTACAGGTTTCTTCCCAGAAAAGGTCCTGAGTTTCCTGTATCCTGACATCAGGTAGTCTGGAGGGTCCTTTTTACACTTGGTCACAATCTCCCCCAGGACAGCGCACAATTCTGAGCTAAGGGTGGTCAATGGTGGTGAACCGGGACCCTTTTGTTGGGCGCTCCCTCCTGTGCTGGGGCCTCCTGAAGTAGTGGATGTGGGGCCATCTTTATTCTCTTCTGGGTGTATCAGGAGGAGTTCTACTTGGTTTGTAGTTTTTATGCTGGCACCCTTGAAGTAGTCAGAGATTCCGTTCCTCCACTCACATAATGCATAGGTGTGGGGATTTACAGTATCTGTCTTTATGTCAATCACCCATGGCTTCCTGTCCATGGACAATGCTCTCAAGACTGGAGTTAGCTGCTCCTCTACCCAGGCCTCTCTCTGGATTTCAACCACCAGGCCATTTCCGGGTAGGATGCCTTCATCCCTGCACCACCGGGCTACGGCAGGGTCCATTTCTGTGCTGTAAGGGTTCTGTCTAGGGGGAAAGTTGATTGCAGAACCGTAGAATATCCCGGACGAGCCCCCACGTGTAGCACTACCCCCGTAGGAGCTGCTGTTTGTTTGATTTGGGTCTACGTCCTGCCTATCAAGCCCTGGAAGTGGCTCAAACCTTCCCTTAGCACAACTGATATGAATAAGGAGTGTGAGACCTATTGAGTATTAGGAGACACAATCCTGCATACATCACACAATAACCTGTAAATGTTATTACCTTTGCTGGTCACTAGTCCTTCTAAGTGACAGAGATACTTCACACAAGTTATATGCTTAATCAAAGGTACCTTTACTCAGTATAAAAGGGAAGGGTAAAGAATCACATTAATACACACAGTTGACTCTGTATGCGCATTGCAGAGTCAATAAACCAATAAGGATAGGTATCACTGAGATTAGGTAATAACAGGAAATAACATCAGCTATATATATGTACATGTATCTATATGTGTCTCTGCACAGCTAACTGGTTGCTCGCGAGCTCCCCCTTTATTGCAATACCTTGCACGTGTTCATTCCCTATAATGGGTAAGCAAGGCCTATCTGCGTCCCACTCAAAGTTCCTTTCTCCAATGAAGTCTTCGCTAGCCACCGTCGGTGCACAAGTTAAATTGTAATCCACAGGGTTTCAACAAGATGCTGTAATTATCCGCAATATACCTGAGTACTCGTGTGCCTGCCACCCACTAATGACGGATGCACCAATCTCTGATCACATAGTCTCCAGTGAGATACACTAGGCCGCAAGTTGTGGCGTGATAGGTGAAGTGTGGCTGGCACTAACTAAATCACTTTCCTCTAAGGTAGTAGTCAATTCTGGGCAGGTGCCCTTCTCACCAAACAGGCCCGACTTTCAGATAGTCTCCTCTGGCTTGTCCCGGTCACTCGATCTCCATGCTTCTGCTTCAGCTGCAGTATCCGGACTCCGTCACTAACAGCATATGGTGATGGACGACTCCGGTCTCTGCTGGGCAATCACAGGACGCTGTGGACGATCCTCTGCTGGAAATCACTCAGACACTCCCGTAATTTAGGCCCAGGCTTCTGGCCTAATGCTTAGGAAGCAGGCCTCCGTGCCAACTTCCTGCTTGATTGAGAGCTGGATCCAGAGAGAGAGACGCTGGCCCCTCCCCTGGTTTAAGTAGTCTGCCCAGAATGCTTTGCGGTGTTGCAATGCACCCTGGGTAATGTAGTCTGTCTTTTACTAAAAGCAACAAAGTCTTTTCTCCTAGCTGATATCTGTCCCAAAGTGCATTAGTTGCATTGTAACACTTATACCACCGGAGGGAGCCGGATTCCTTCTTTCATATGGACATCCTGCTACAGTTACAATCTCCAGTCCTGATCAGTTTTTTTGTCATTCATCATTGGCAGATTTTATCATTGGTTCATCATTGATTTCTAGGAAGGGCTTCTGTTTTCTCAAGCCCCACACCTTACAACCAGTAAAGATTTTAGCCTAAAATCCTCATTGGTATTACTGCCATTGATGCTTTTCCCTGTCACAAATCCACTTCTGCCTTGGTGAAACTAAGCAGGTAAAAAAGTATATAGATTCACCCCCTTTTTATTGTAAGTATATCTCCTGGTTTTAGAAAAAAATATATAGCCTAGCAGGGTGTGTAAGGAATTTTAGGACAATTCTTGCTGAATCATCTGGTCACCCTCCATTTTGTGACAGCCATCTTAGAGGTATGCCATCTATTTTAGGGAGGATTTCATTAAAAGTTTAATAGAGGTACTGTATATGTTTGGACATGTCTTAAACTTAGTAAACATGTTTTTGAGGAGAAGTCCTGCATCATCTTCTCATGGCATATGGGTATGTTAATGATTTATAAGGGGGATTTCCAGAACCACCGAGAAGATGGTCATGCTGCCAGAGACAACATCCAATGGAACAACAGAGACTTGAGTGTCTTACCAGCCTTGTCTTGGAGTACAACTGGTAGACATGGGCTTATAGTGATTGGCCAGAAATAAAGGCATTAGTTACCTATGATTGGATGACTATGTTATATAACTAATTGTGAGAACCAATGGTCTTATGATTTGCTTGTTAATCTTGATTGCAGAGTACATAAAAGCTATATGATCCTAGGTGCGGTGGCAGTCGTTTTGCTTGTAAGCTTTTTCCCCACATGTGTTTACAGCATTTGCCCAATAAATCTTTATCTGATTTGGACCTACTCATAGACTGTTTCTGTTTGTTCTGGGAAAGATCCTTATTTACAGGTGTTAAATTAAAATGCAGCTTTCACTGCAATACTAACCTACTCTCCAGTACTGCCCTCTGCAGACATTTAACAGTCCTCTTTCAGGGTTAATGACAGCCAGCATTATTCAACTCACTTCCCTTGAGCCCAGGCTGTCATGCACACAACCCCTAGAGGTGCATAATCATGCCAACCTGAAATCACAGTACTGCTACATAAACAAAGGCTCACCCGTCACTACCTGAGCTCTATTCTAATCTATAGCTGTATGGACCGCCCTCCACAAGAAGCGGAGCAATGCTACTTAAAGACACACAACTTATAAATCTTCTTTTTACATTAAAATACTTCCATTATATACCTTTTTGGCTGATCTGTATACCACAGTCACGTGATAAACTTCAGGGCCTGCCTGAGTGCAGAGTGTTCAGGTTGGAAGAGATTTCCACTACAGCCTGTGTCCTCACGCTGTTATGGGAGGCGGGTCATACATGAATCAAGATGTGACATCCCACCCACTGTGTTCTTTTTTTAATTACTGGGCATGGAGGAGGAGGGAGGGACAGGGCTGTCATTTAGGATCTGTATACACCCCCAAATGTGTGTTGTCAATATTATGCGACCTGGCTAGCTCTGATCAACCAGGAAATGTTCTCTCCAGCAATAGAGATCAAAGTGAGCATGTGCAGCCTTTCCACTCTGACTGTCATATCTGGCCTTGCCAAGAGAGACCCTGCAGGAGGGGAGGATCTATCCATACAGGATAAAACAGCCTTTTTATACAATACAGAGGATTAACCCCTTAAGTTCACAGTGAGTATAACAAGCATGCTATTTTGCATATACAGACTGATTTTACTGTTGTGGGTTTAGTAACACTTTAACATGATCGGCTGAAAGACACTTGGAATTGATCTTAGAGCATGCATATGGGCTTCAAATACAACCCAGTTTGAGAAACATTAAAAGGGTGGGAGTGTCCATAGAGCCATCTTCTAAATCAGGGGTCTGCAAACTGCTGCCCGCGGTGGCCTTTTGTTTCCTTTATCTGGCTATTGGGGCACTTTTCCTTCCACTGATATGAAGCACTATTCCTCCCACTGACACTAATGATGGGGGAACTAATTCTCCCACTGGGACAAAAATATGTAGAATGGAGCATTTATAAGTACATGAATAAATGTGGTGACTAAGGGTATCATCCTGACATATATAGCATAGGTAATTCCAGAAATAATTGGGACTTTGTGTATACCACTGATAACCACTGTAAACCATACCAAACAAATAATATATAATATATAAAAATTCACAGTTTTATTAAATATAATTTAAAAATATAACATTCATCAACATCATAAAAAAATCACACATCAGAATGGTACATCACATTTCAATGTTGTGTATCCTTTAGACAAGGTTTACGCATTTTGCTGATGTCCCGCTTCTTCAGGACCCATGAGGATTTACACATTTCAAGAAGTTTGGTCATCATCATAAAAACACTTCTACAAAAAAGGAAGAATAAATGATAACAGACAATTTTTAAATAAGCACAGACCTTATATTCAAATGTGGCGTACCATTGTGATGTGTCATTTTTTATGATGTTGCCAAATGTTATATTTTTAAATCATATTTAATAAAACTGTGAATTTTTATATATTATATATTATCTGTTTGGTGTGGTTTATAGTGGTTATCAGTGTTATACGCAAAGTCCCATTATTTCTGGAATTCCTCATACTTATACTCCCAAAGACACTAATTATGAAGCACTATTCTTTCCACTGACACCAATTATGGGGCACTATTCCTCCCACTTACACCAATTATGGGGCACTATTTTTTCCACTGATACCAATGATGGGGCACTATTCCTACCACTGACACCAATGATAGGGCACTATTGCTCCCACTGACACCAATGGTCTTAACTTTTTTTTACTCCCACTGATCACCAAGCTTATGCCATTGTTTACTCCCACCGATGCCAGGGCATTTTCTACTCCCACTGGCCACAGCCTGCCCCCCCCCTGAAGTTTGAAGGGCAATAAACTGGCTATTTGTTTTGAAAGTTTGGAGACCCCTGTTCTAAATTCAAAGGAACCATTGTTCTAAATATTACTAAATGCAGTGTAGAAATGCCAATGATTTGTATTGTCCACAAAACGGTTATGCAAGTTTCACGCTAAAGTCCAACTCCAGCCAAAATGTTCTAATTCTGGATAGACTTATTAAAAGTACAGTTTAATTTTTATAATTGTCTGTCACCGTGCTGGGGAGCTATCACCTAATTTCCTGTCCCTGTGACAGCAGGGCAAGAAACATAACAATGAGGAGAGTAGTCACTGAGATAAGAAGACACTTTACACACACTACCCCGAATCCTGATTTTCCAACATTTCCTGTGTCATTTTTGGCTTTCTGAAAGTCTGGGCTAAGCGATCTCCTCCATGTGATGGCTTACGAAACTGGTAACTGGTAACAAAGAGGCTGAAGAGATACATCAGAGTTACATGCATTCAAACACCATAATCGTTAACTGATCAAATAGTATAACACAACTAAAAACAAGTAGCAAATGTGCCTTCTTCAGTCCCATCACATTATGTGCTAAACGTTTACTTTTAAAAGAAACATTTTAGTAATCGCGGCATCCATATCCCATTGCCATTGGAATAAAAACAACCTGAATTTCCATCTAATGGCTTTCATCTTAAATTGCAAAAAATACAACATTTGTTAAAGGTTATTGGTAACAAAAAACAATCACAATATACTAGATTTAGAATATTTAAAAAGTTGATTCATTTGCTAATTAGATCAATATTTGTATGCCAGCATTAGATACTGTGGAACAAAAATATAGAAGAAAAGTAAGGTCTGCTCTTTCTTTTCTATTTCAATATATTTATTAATTTGAACATGTGGTACAGATCAAACATATAAGAGAATAAGCCAAATACATGGATCACAATTATGTCAAACTGGTTTCCAATAAGCACTGTAGAGTGAAGGGTAAGATATGACATTGTTTCTGGAGTGTGCCCCAGACCAATGCAAAGAATATTATATCAGCACATTGAAGCCCTGTACACACGATCGGTTTTACCGATGAAAACAGTCCGATGGACTTTTTTCATCGGACAAACCGATCGTGTATGGGACCCATCGGTCTTTTTTCCATTGGTTTTAAAAAATAGAACATGTTTTACATTTTTCCGATGGATCAAAAACTGATAGCAAATTCCGATCGTCTATGGGCAAGTCCATTGGATAAAAAACCCACGCATGCTCAGAATCAAGTCGACGCATGCTCAGAAGCATTAAACTTAATTTTTCTCGGCTCATCGGAGTGTTTTACGTCACCGCGTTTGGAACGGTCGGTTTTTTGACTGATGGTGTGTAGGCAAGACTGATGGAAGACAGCTTCATCGGATTTCCGATGGACAAAACCATCGGATTAGAATCCATAGGATATCCGATCGTGTGTACGAGGCTTATGTCTTGATGTCAAAAGTTACATCATACATGTGGGACAAGGAGACTGAGACAGTCAACCGAGAAAGGAAAAAATAAATAAAAAGGAATGGGGGCAATGTAGGAACAGATGACAGAAAAAGTGGACAAGATGGGGAGAGAAAACAGGAAAGAGAATAATGCCCCGTACACACGATCGGATTTTACGCCAGCAAAACTCCAATGTGAGCTTTTCGGTAGAAATTCCGATCGTCTGTAGCAATTCCGACGTGCAAAATTCCGACGCATGCTTGGAAACAATTTGACGCATGCTCGAAAGCATTGAACTTAATTTTCTCGGCTCGTCATAGTGTTGTACGTCACTGTGTTCTTGACGGACGAAAGTTCAGAGAACTTTTGTGGGACTGTGTGTATGCAAGCCAAGCTTGATCGGAATTCTGTCGAAAAAAACATTAAAGATTTTTCCGACGGAAAATCCGATCGTGTGTACGCAGCATTAGATCCATACTAGAGGAGAAAAGAGAAAAAGGAAGGAAGGGGGCTGGCGCAGGAGACCCCTCCTGGCACAGGGTTAGTGGGACAGTGGGCAAAATAAGTCAACTATCTGTGACAGCAGGAAGGTAAAGTCACCTGGTTGCATCCAGGGGGGTAGATATATTTCTCCCAGATTCAGGCTTTATGCCGACTTATACAACTAGGGAGTTGATGAAGCCCAGCTGAGTCTAGTGGGCTCATGAATGACTCATACCTCTAGGGAGAGTGCTGGGCGTCGTACAGACAGGGAGTTGATGAGACCAGCTGAAGCTTGTCAGCTCATTTAGGCCTCTATAAGAACTCCCAGCTTCATTAGATGTTAGCTCATGCCTGGAACCAGACCTGTGTGGACTGTCTAGGGAGAGTGAACCCCTGTGCGGTGAGGCAAAGCCTGTGTGGCTATTTGTTTGGACTTTTACTAAACCAGGGACTTAGGGACTAGGACAGCACCAGGCTGATCCCAGTTGTTAGTTTAGGAAACCTGCATGTTTAGTCAGAGGTCAAACTGACCAGGATTTATTTTGTTTGTTTCTTTTTGGCTTTGCTGTGTTTTTGTCACTGTACATAGAGAAATAAACCGCACCTTTTGATTTTGAAAACCACAACCTCCGTCTGCTGGCCCTGTTTTTGTGTGGGGAGCCCAACCAGGGGGTCACACACACCCGCTACCGAGTTAACCCCCTCACAGTTGGTGGAGAACCAGTGGCAGTTTTTTTTAAGCCAGCATGGAGGAGATACTGAAACAGCTGGCTCTAGCAAATGCCAATCAACAGCAGACAAATGCAGGTTTGCAAAGGAGCCTTGCAGCCCAGCAGCAAGCTCATCAACAAGCCCAGCAGCAATCTGAGGCCCGCTTCATAGACCTGTTACAGAAGCAAGAGCAGAGACTACAACAAATGGAAGCAGTAATGCAGCAACGTCCGCAGACCAGTGAGGAAAGCCGTCCCACTAATACCGCGTCCTTTGGGGTGAGTCGTTTATTGACAAAAATGACTGGAGAGGATGATCCAGAGGTATTTTTGACCACATTTGAAAGGACTGCTGAAAGAGAAAAGTGGCCTGAGGAGCAGTGGGCTGGACTGGTGGCTCCTCTGTTAACTGGTGAATCGCAGAAGGCTTACTATGACCTAGAGCCTGACCAAGCAAAAGACTATGTGATGCTAAAAGCTGAAATATTGGCAAGGCTGGGTGTCACCCTGGCTGTCCGGGCTCAGCGTGTGCATAACTGGACTTTCCAGCTTGGAAAACCCCCCAGGTCTCAAATGTATGATCTCATTCACCTGAGCAGGAAGTGGCTACAGCCAGAGACTTTGTCCGCACCAGAGATTGTGGAACGTGTTGTAATGGATCGGTTTTTGAGAGCTCTTCCTACTGCCATCCAAAAGTGGGTAAGCCATGGAGACCCAGAGACGGCCGGTGGTCTTGTGGATCGTGTAGAGAAATACTTGGCTACAGAGAACCTGACGGCCTCTTCCAGAGACACTCGGACTTTCCACCCTAAGACCAGACCATCCCCAGGGGCGGATAAGAGGATTCCAAGGGGTGAGGGTGGAGAGAGTGAGAGGGTGGGAGCTCTACCCCAAGTTTGGCGAGAACAGCCTGGGAAATCAGCGGCTCAAGAGGCCGCAAGAAGGATCGTTTGCTACCGCTGCCGGCAAGCGGGACATATTGCAGCCAATTGCCCGGTTGTGGAGGAACCCATGCAGTGTGACTTTCTGACGGGCAGACGTCAGTCGCTGTGTGCGACAGTCGCATGCACTGCCATTCGAGGAACTGAGAAACATTTATGCAAAATGTGTATTAATGGTAGAAATGTTGTGGTATTACTGGATTCAGGTAGCCTTGTGACCCTGATAAAGGCTGAATTAGTTAAAACAGAGGTCTCTGGGAATAGCAAGGTAGCTGTTATTTGTGTGCATGGGGACACCCGAGAGTATCCAGTGACTACAGTGTGTTTCGAGACCCCCAAAGGTACCCTCTCTCATCCAGTGGGCTTAGTATCTCAGTTACCGCATGACGCCATTGTGGGAAGGGATTTTCCGAAGTTCTGGGAACTGTGGGATGATCCTGAGCCCCCCACTGGTGCCCCTATGTACCAGGAATGTGATAGCCAGAACTCCTCTGAGAGTGGTGAGGACTCTCCAGAATTTCCCTTGTCAGTATTTGCAGGGGAGACTCAAGAAACTGGAGAGGAGCCCACCTCCTCAGACGAAAACCTACCGTCTGTGGAGTTTTCTGATCTGGAGGTTCACAGGGAAAATTTTGCCACAGAACAGTTAAAAGACCCCGCCCTAATAAAGGCACGGGAAAATGTAGTGGAAATAGATGGCGAGTTAGTGAACCCAGATAATACCTGCACTTACCCATACTTCAGCGTAGAGAAGGACCTACTGTATCGGGTGGCAAAAAGGGCAGAAGAAACCGTTGAGCAGCTGGTGGTGCCCAAACCTTACAGGAAGTTGGTGTTGGAGTTGGCCCATGGGCACATTCTTGGAGGTCATCTGGGGACAGAGAAAACCCGAGAGAGGGTATTACAGAGATTCTATTGGCCTGGGGTGATGAAGGACATAGAAAATTATTGTTCCTCCTGCCCTGTGTGTCAGAGGTCGGCCCCGATGCCACATTTCCGTAGCCCGCTGGTCCCTCTACCCATCATTGAGGTCCCGTTTGAGAGAATCGCAATGGATTTGGTAGGTCCTATAATCAAGTCCGCTAGGGGGCACCAGTACATATTGGTTATAATGGACTATGCCACCCGTTATCCAGAAGCGATCCCTCTCAGAAATACCTCGGCCAAAACCATAGCCAAAGAGCTATCTCTTGTTTTTAGCCGGGTGGGTATTTGTAAAGAACTGCTTACGGACCAAGGTACACCCTTTATGTCCCGGGTTATGAAAGAGCTGTGTAAATTGCTCAAAGTGACGCAATTGCGTACATCTGTGTATCACCCCCAAACCGATGGGCTGGTTGAAAGATTCAACAAAACCCTAAAACAAATGTTGAAGAAAGTGGTGGATAGAGATGGAAAGGATTGGGACTGTCTACTTCCTTATTTGATGTTTGCTATTAGGGAGGTGCCCCAATCCTCTACGGGATTCTCCCCCTTTGAGTTACTGTATGGGAGACACCCAAGAGGGCTGTTGGATATTGCCAAGGAAACTTGGGAAAGTGAGAGTTCTCCCCACAGGAGTGTGATTGAGCATGTCGCCCTGATGCAAGATCGAATTGCACAGGTAATGCCCATCGTGAAGGAACATTTGGCCCAAGCGCAGTTGGCACAGCAGAGAGTGTACAACCGTGGAGCAAAGACCCGTACCTTTTCCCCGGGGGATAGGATATTGGTACTTGTCCCTACGGTTGAAAGTAAATTCCTTGCCAAATGGCAAGGCCCCTACGAGATAATGGAAAAAGTGAGCGAAGTGAATTACAAGGTCAGACAACCAGGAAGGCGAAAGCCCGAACAGATATATCACGTTAATCTGTTGAAAGCCTGGAGGGATAGAGAGTCCCTAGTCGCAGAAACTTGGTCACCAGCTCAAACTGGTTGCGTGATTCCGGAGGTTGGAATAGCAGCCACCTTGTCACAACCCCAACAACAGGAGGTTAAGGAGTTTGTGCTTCGCAACAAGGAGGTGTTCTCTGAGCTGCCGGGACAAACATCTGGGGTAGAGCATGATATTATTACCCCGCCCGGTGAAAGGGTGAAGTTAAAACCCTATCGGATCCCAGAGGCCCGACGGGAGGCAATACGGGAGGAAGTACAGAAAATGCTGAACTTAGGGGTGATAGAGGAGTCCCAAAGTGATTGGTCTAGTCCCATTGTGTTGGTGCCTAAACCGGATGGGAGCTGGCGATTTTGTAACGATTTTCGTCAGTTGAACAAAGTTACAAAATTTGACACCTACCCCATGCCACGTATAGATGAGTTGATCGACCGGCTGGGAACAGCCCGATACATGACGACTCTTGACCTCACAAAAGGGTATTGGCAAATTCCCCTGGCCAAGTCGGCCAAAGAGAAAACCGCATTTGTAACCCCAGACGGGGCGTTCCAATATAAGAGAATGCCGTTCGGGTTACAGAATGCGCCGGCCACATTCCAGCGGAAAATGGACCAGATACTGAGGCCCCATCGGAAGTATGCTGCGGCTTACCTGGATGACGTAATTGTCCATAGCACAGATTGGGCCTCACATCTGCCAAAAGTGCAAGCAGTCCTAGACTCTATCCGGGAAGCGGGGTTTACGGCTAACCCCAAGAAGTGTACCATTGGGCAGGAGGAGGCCAAATATCTTGGGTACACCATTGGCAGGGGAGTAATAAAACCCCAACTCAACAAAGTCGAGGCCATCCAGAGTTGGCCACGTCCCAACAGCAAGAAGCAGGTACGAGCCTTTCTGGGAATCGCGGGTTATTATCGGCGCTTCATTCCCCACTTTGCTTCTAAGGCTGTGCCCCTAACCAACCTGACGAAAGGGAAAGGGTCGGTCATGATTAAATGGACCCCCGAGGCTGAGGCAGCATTCCAATTCTTGAAACAAGCCTTATGTAGCCAGCCAGTGTTGTACTCACCCGACTTCTCTAAAGACTTTGTCGTACAAAGTGATGCGTCAGATGTGGGGTTAGGAGCAGTATTGTCCCAGGTCTGGAACGGGGAAGAGCACCCAGTCATTTACCTCAGCAGGAAGTTGAAGTCCCATGAGGTAAATTACGCCACGGTTGAAAAGGAGTGTTTAGCGGTGAAGTGGGCTCTAGATTCCCTTCGGTACTATCTGCTAGGTAGGCACTTTGACATGGTTACGGATCACGCTCCGTTAAAGTGGATGGCTCAAAACAAGGAGACAAATAGAAGAGTGAATAGGTGGTTCCTGGCCCTACAGGAATTCAACTTCACAGTAAAGCATCGCCCTGGCGTTCAAATGGGGAATGTGGATGCTTTGTCTCGAGTACATGAATGCCTGATTGCTGGTGTTCCAACCCCGAGGTTAAAACAAGAGGGGGGGGTATGTGACAGCAGGAAGGTAAAGTCACCTGGTTGCATCCAGGGGGGTAGATATATTTCTCCCAGATTCAGGCTTTATGCCGACTTATACAACTAGGGAGTTGATGAAGCCCAGCTGAGTCTAGTGGGCTCATGAATGACTCATACCTCTAGGGAGAGTGCTGGGCGTCGTACAGACAGGGAGTTGATGAGACCAGCTGAAGCTTGTCAGCTCATTTAGGCCTCTATAAGAACTCCCAGCTTCATTAGATGTTAGCTCATGCCTGGAACCAGACCTGTGTGGACTGTCTAGGGAGAGTGAACCCCTGTGCGGTGAGGCAAAGCCTGTGTGGCTATTTGTTTGGACTTTTACTAAACCAGGGACTTAGGGACTAGGACAGCACCAGGCTGATCCCAGTTGTTAGTTTAGGAAACCTGCATGTTTAGTCAGAGGTCAAACTGACCAGGATTTATTTTGTTTGTTTCTTTTTGGCTTTGCTGTGTTTTTGTCACTGTACATAGAGAAATAAACCGCACCTTTTGATTTTGAAAACCACAACCTCCGTCTGCTGGCCCTGTTTTTGTGTGGGGAGCCCAACCAGGGGGTCACACACACCTGCTACCGAGTTAACCCCCTCACATATCACAGAAGAAGTTGGGGGTGACGATAGGCAACCCAAGGGTTCCAGATCTTATAGAATTTCCTGTGACTGTTGGTAATGATGCTAGTCAAATGTTCATTGATATAAAAGCCATCCAGCCTAGTTTCAGCTTCGGAAAAGTACGTGAGCTGCTTCTTCCAAGGTTTAGCGATTGTCAGTTTAGAGGCCAAGGGTACATAATGTGCCAATTTGGATAGATGAACTCCAACTAATTTGTAGAGGAGGGCAAACACTTTCGACCAAAAAGGACCTAGCATTAGGCAGGTCCACCATATATGGAAGACATCTTCTGCCGTTTGGCATCCCCTAAAGCATAATCCAGAATGTCCAGGGATTATGTGTATGAGTCAGGTAGATATCATATACCACCTGGTCAGGGCCTTTTTTTCTGAGTATAGACCTATATTCAGCCAAAATTCACTTATTATTGTTTGACGCACTACCTCTGCTGGATGTCTGTTGTAGGCATCCACTACCTTTGTGGTACAATAATACTTCCTACTATTGCTCTTGAATTTTCCTCCTGATTTGAGGTCTTGTCTGTGGTGTTCATGAGCTCGGGTTTATAATAAAAAATACTACTGAATACTGCAGACTCACCCCTCTGTGATCCAGCCTTGACTCTTTTCCAATTAAATTATATACAGTGTCACCCAACCCACTTTCTGTGCACCTAGGCCATCATGGACACACCACATCATGGTAGCCTGGGCTCACAGTACTACTGAACATAATGGCGCTTACAGGTCATTGTGTAAACGCTACTTTGTCCAGAAATAAGGACTATCATTTGTTGACTAGATCAATATTTGTATGCCAGCATTAGATACCGTAAAACATAGAAATATAAACATCATTTGACTGGCATGAAGACCTCAGGATATAAGTTATGCATAAACTAATTTAAAGCCCAACTTCAAGCAGTGTTAATCACAAAAGCAAACTTTATTATATTGCAGCTTACCAGTTCTTAGATATGATGGCTGCATTTGTTTCCATTTTAGGCTTTCTTTCTTCTATTTTCATCTGATGATCTGGCCAGTAAGTCCATTGTTTTTTAACAGAACAAGCACTCTTGCAGTTACAGGGATAAGACAAACCATTTACTACTGACAGGGGTGCTTATAATGATCAGCTTTTATTTATTTATGTAAAACCTTTATCCCAAAAGGGAAAAACTGTTTCTTATAACTGATTATAAAGTATTAGCTGGAATTTGGCTTCAGTTTGTTAGTGTATTTAACCACTTGACCTTTGGAAGGTTTTACCCCCTTCATGACCAGGGCATTTTTTGCTATTTAGCACTGTGCCACTTTAACTGTCAATTGTTCAGTCATGCAACACTGTGTAGCACATGGACCCTTTTTCCTACCTTTGGCTCACTTGCAGGAAAAGGGCACACGTACTATATGCCCGTACCCTCCTGTTTGAGGCGGTTGAGTGGTGTCATGTAATTGGGTCCCACAGCTAGGTTCTCCATCAGTTGGTTCTCATCTCCTAGGATATAGGGACAAGTCTCTGTTTTCCCCCCCAATTCCAATGTCCACACCACTCTAAACTCCAACGTTGAGTTTATTTTTCTCAATGTTCAGCAGATAGGAAAGGGTGGATAAGAGACAGGACAGCAAGGTTTTGGGAGGAAGGTCCAGGCACAAGTAAATACTACAATCACCACTCTATCCCAGAGTGGGTTCAGCTTACTTGGATAGTCTCCTGTAAAAGTGGATCCTAGCAGCCGCAGTGATGCTCGGACGCTCAATTAGGTTATTTTCTTAGATACGTTCAGGAGACCCTCTGCCACAGAATCTATCATGTCCCGAACTTCTCAGCTTTTGCAATACAAGGACAGGTGCCATCAACAGCACATTACTAGGCCCTTGGTGGATAGATGAATCCCTCCAGAAAGTTACCGGGCCCCTTCTTTCACCGTAAACTCTCACCGGTCCCTCAGAAAGGTCCTCCCCCGGCCTCCTCTTCTTAGAGCGGGCTCCCTCGCAAGGGGCACCCTGGGATTCCTCTTCTTAGAAGTGGGCTCCAGCTAAAGGTGCTGGGCCCAGTGCTGAAGTTGCAGCCCCAGGGCTAAAGGTGCCTGGGACTGATGTGCACGCGGCCCCATGGCCTGGGGGGGGGGTGGGCGCCGCGCACTTGGACTCGGACTCCCGACTCCTCTCGCACCACTCCTGCACCCAGGCGGCGTCTGCCTCTTATGTATCCTCCCCCAGCATGCACAGCAGGCCAACCACGCCCACTGTACCGCTGCCGAGAGAGGAGATCCTAAGGCACAGCACTATTACTAGTGGTTCAACCCTGACCTGTCATGGCAGTGCCACCTACAGGCCACAGGGAACTGCACACCAGTATACCACCTGCAGAAACAAAGTAGCACAACCTATCAATGAGAACGGTCTGAGCCTAACTACTAACTCAGACCAGCCCCCTAAATTTGGGTATATAGCACCCTTAAAAGGGGATGGGCGCTACAACTGTATGTAAATTACATTTATATAATTTTTCACACAAATAGAGCTTTCGTTTGATGGTATTTAATCACCACTGAGTTTTGTATTTTTTGCTCTATAAACAAAAAATACCATACGCTTTGGAAAAAAATGCTAATTTTTCTTCGTTTGTGTTATAAAATTGTGCAAAAGAAGAATCTTTCTTCATAAATTTAAGTCAAAATGTATTGTGTTACATTTCTTTGGTAAAAAAAGATAACTCAAATCAGTGTGTATATTATTCAGTCTGTGTGAAGGTTATAATGTCTACAAACTATGTTACATATATTTGAAACTTGATCAGTCCTGATGTACTGACAGCCTATCATTTCTTTAGGCCCTAAAATGCCAGGACAGTGCAAATATCCACCAAATTACCCCTTCCTGGAAAGCAACCAATCCAAGGTATTTCGTTAGAGGCATGGCAAGTTTTTTGAAGTTCACATTTTTTCAAATTTTGGGGGAAAATTAGGGAATTAAATAAAAATAATAAATAAAAAAAATTATATATTTTTTTTCTTTTTACCTCCTGTCACCAGTGCAGTACAGTGTCATCATATGACTGGTATGGCGGTGATTAGGGAAACTGACTGGTGACAGTATGTAAAAAAAATAAAAAATAGTATTTTTAGTAATTTTGTAATTTAGTATAATTACGTTTTGTTTTTTTTTTACATACTCTCATCAGAGTGGTTTAGTATAATTGTGTTTAGAGGAAATAGAATTCTAATACTATTCACTGGTGTAGCCTAAGGGCCCATTCAAAAAACACAGTCACTTCCAGCGCTAATAGGTCTTCCATAGGTCTATCAGATATCAGATAAATTGGTGGTGTGAAAGGTATATATGGTATCCCAAAACTAGGTGGTTGCTGTCTTCCTCAGATGGGGTAATCCGAAAGGAACTACAAGAAAAACAGAAATGGAAGGCACGCACATCTAGCACATCTAGAGCATTACCAGAAATAATTAAATAATAAGAAATTTTTGTGTAAAAGTGGGTACTCACAAAATGCAACTGACAAAAGGCCATAAACACAGTGCACAGAGCACAGTGCACAGAAGGCCATGGACATGCACAGAACACGGGGTACAGCTAACACGTTTCGTGGCGCACCCCCTTCCTCAGAGCTAGGCCCATTCACACCTATGCACCTGCAATTCAGCTGCATTTCATTTTCAATGTGTGTTGTAATGCGTTGTCATGTGATTCCTCACCATGTGTTAAAAGAGAAGTATGGGTTTTATTTTTTGCTAGTTAGACGTACCTCGGTGGATGCAGCATCAGACCGATGCTGCATCTGTCCCCCGGTGTCTCTGCACTGAGATCCGAGCCACCGAACACCCCTGATGGCTCGGTTCTCTCACCTCCCCGAGCAGAGTGATGCTAACTGTCAGTTAGCATAGCTTCTGCTCTACTTCTCAATGCTCATTGAAGCGTTGAGCCGTGGAGGGGCGTGGAGTGGTCGTCTCAGCGGCTCGCTGAGACTGCCATCAATCAAGGCAGCTGGCGGATCCCGTCTTGGAAGTCGTGATGACGCGCTGCCCTGACTGATGGCAGTGACATCAGCGGAGAGCGGACTTCAGACCGCTCTCCGCTGAAAACAGCTTACAGGAATGCAAAACGAATTGCACTCCTGTGACCCAGAGGAGAAGCCCAGCCAAAAAGGTCTGGCTGGACTTCCCCTTTAAGACTTTAATGGAACTGCTGTAGTACAGTAAAAAAAAATGGGACAGAATATATTTTCAAAATTGCTCTGCAAATCAGCGCAGAGATATAAACACTGCTTCTTTATAACATTAGGTCATGTGCAGAAATGTTGTACATAAGGCCTCCTTCACAAAATACAGAAAATACGTTTTTTTTCCATTCTACAACATAGTGAGGTCGGTAGAAGTCTTAACTAGGGGCTTTTAAACTAGGTGTTAGAGGGGAGGGACCAGCGGTAGTAGTAGCAGTGAAAATACAACTGTAGCGGGTACTTACTTTCCCGGGTGCATTTTTTGAATCTAGCTGTGACATCAGTGCTATGTTCCCTGCGGTCCACGAGGTGGCGCTGTCACCGTGGCCGGAGGGACGAATCTCACTGTGTGTTGAGCCTCCTTTTTGTCCTCTCTCGGTAGCGGTATGGTGGGGCAGGGAGCCCGCCATGCTTGCTGGGAGAGGGGATAAAGGGGCCGGCCATCTTGGTCACGGGGTCTTCGTCCCAAGCACCTTCAGCTTGCGGACGTGGGTTCGTGCCCGTCCTCTAGGAGGCCTCGGCCTAGAGGACCACCGGAGATCGTGTTCCACCCCAGGCACCTTCAGCCCTGGGATGAGGTACTTGCAAGAAGGTCCGGAGCTCAGTGCCCAACACTGAGTTCCACGAGGGAAGGGTCCTAAGGCACTTCGGGGACGGAGGCCTGAATATGAGTAAGACGCAATGGACCGGGGAGAGCTCCTCACTCGAAGACCCGGTGCAGCAAACTGCCGGTAACGGGTGAGTCTCTTGTCGGAGACCGTCCAGAAGGATCCCCTTCCTCTCGTGCGGAGACCATATCCCACTCTCCAGGAGGAGAGTGGAGGAGCCAATTTGTGTCTGGGCCTATTCACACTCACACCTCCTTTCCTGTTCTATCGATCAAGGGAGTCCATGTATGGTGTGTTCTAATAAAGGAGTGTTGGACTTTAATGGTGTGAGGCTCACTTCCTGGCGGACGAAGTTCACGGTGACTCTTGGAGGGAGGATCCGGGTGCAAAACACAGACCCGAAGGTAAATGAGACATTGCTGATACCACAGGTATTCCCACGAGGTGGAAGCTAGGCGTAGCCCACCCGCTCTCTCTCTCTCCACCCTACCAGATACCCCTAGACGAGAGACAGTGCGAGCCGCACGGAGAGAGGAGAGGGGCAGGCGCTACACAACCATAACAACTAATCACAGGGTAAGTGAGTGGACAATTCAAATTCAAAATCAAAGCCAGGAGAAAGAAAGGGGGAAAACATTATGCACTCATACAACACTAAAGCCTCGTACACACGATCGGATTTCCTATGGATTCTAATCCGATGGTTTTGTCCATCGGAAATCCGATGAAGCTGACTTCCATCAGTCTTGCCTACACACCATCAGTCAAAAAACCGACCGTTCCAAATGCGGTGACGTAAAACACTCCGATGAGCCGAGAAAAATTAAGTTTAATGCTTCTGAGCATGCGTCGACTTGATTCTGAGCATGCGTGGGTTTTTTATCCGATGGACTTGCCCATAGACGATCGGAATTTGCTATCGGTTTTTGATCCATTGGAAAAATTTAAAACATGTTCTATTTTTTAAAACCGATGGAAAAAAGACCGATGGGTCCCATACACGATCAGTTTTTCCGATGAAAAAAGTCCATCGGACTGTTTTCATCTGTAAAACCGATCATGTGTACAGGGCTTAAGAGGAGTATACACAAATGCTAGGAGTCTAGCTAGCAAAATAGTGGATCTGGAGCTGCTATTACATGAGGAGGACTTAGACTTTGTGGGAATAACTGAAACTTGGTTTGAGAGCTCACACGATTGGCTGGCCAACATACCTGGGTATTCCTTGTATCGAAAGGATAGGGAAGGTAGAAATGGGGGAGGGTGTGGTGTCATGTCGAAAATTATGTAAGGGTAGTAGAGAGGAGTGACATTATGTATGGGACTAGGGGGGAGGTGGAATCAGTATGGGTAGAACTTCAAAGAGAGGAGGTGAGTGGGAAATTAATAGTGGGCGTATGCTATAGGCCACCCAACATAAAGGAGGAGGAGGAGCTGGAATTACTATCTCTGTTAGAAATGTCAGGGTAATGTAATCATAATGGGGGACTTCAATTATCCTGATATTGACTGGGCAGAGGGAACAACTCACTCACTAAAGGCCCGTCACTTCATGAATGTTTTACAGGACAACTTTATGTCCCAAATGGTGGATTCCCCAACTAAAAAGAATGCCCTGTTAGATCTGTTAATTACGAACGATCCAAGTCTGATCATCTGATGTGAAGATACGCGATAACTTGGGATCTAGCGATCATAGGATGATCGCGTTTACCATAACTCACAGGAAAGGGAGGCATATGGGTAGTACAAAAAACACAAAATTTCAAAAGAGCCGATTTTCCTGAGCTACGGTCATTGCTACATGACATTTGGGACCAAATTCTGGAATTGTGGAAAACAGAAGAGAAATGGGAATGCTTCAGGGACGTATTAAACAAAGGTATCAAATAGTGCATTCCATTGTGCAATAAATATAACAAAGCGAAAATTAGACCTGGGTGGTTAAACCGTAAACTAAGTAGCCTCGTTAGGAAAAAAGTATGGCCTTTAGAAAATATAAAGGGAATGGGTCACCATCAGCATTCCTGCACTACAAGGAATGCAATAAGAAATGTAAAATCGCAATCAGGGCGGCTTAAAAGGATTACGAGAGACACATAGCGGAAGAAAATAAAAATAACCCAAATTTTCTTTTTTGATATATTAACAGTAAAAAGACAAAATCTGAGCACACTTAAAAAAGACGAGTATGGGAGGATGGCTATAGATCACACAAAGAAGGTCACTGTACTAAATGCCTTCTTCTCCAGAAAAAAGAAGGGTTTACCGACAGGGAGTGTAGTGTTAGTGACACAACATGTGACATACCCACGTGGCTAACAGAGGCCGGAGTCAATGAAAGACTTAATAAACTTAACACAAATAAATCACCAGATGGCTTACACCCTGGTTACAGGGACAGGTCCAAAGGGTAGTGATAAATAACATGTACTCAGACTTGTCTGGAGTGGTGAGTGGGGTACCCCAAGGTTCTGTCTTGGGACCAATTCTATTCAACATATTTATAAATGATATCGAGTATGGGATAACTAGTTCAGTCTCAGTTTTTGCAGATGACACAAAGATAAGCAATGAAGTAATAAATAATAAACTTGCATCAGGACATAGAAATTTTGCAGAACGACCTAAATATAATACAAGAGTGGGCAGACAAATGGCAAATGAGGTTTAATGTGGAGAAATGTAAAGTAATGTAAAGTAATGCACTTGGGGGTCAAAAAACATAAATGAGAAATATTCACTAGGTGGAAAACAGCTGGGAGAATCAAGGATGGGGAAGGATTTGGGGGTGCTAATAGATGACAGATTGAGCAACAGCATGCAGTGCCAAGCTGCAGCTACCAAAGCAGGCAGAATATTAGCATGCATAAAAAAAGGATATACTCCAGGTACAAAACTATAATTCTGCCACTTTATAAAACTCTGGTTAGACCTGAGATGGATTTTTCCATCCAGTTTTAGTGACACCGGTCCTCCAAAGGTGCTGGAGCTGGAGAGAGTTCAAAGAAGGGCAACAAAACTAATAAGGGGACTGGAGGACCTCAATTATGAGGAACGGCTGCAAACACTAAAGCCCTGTACACACGATAGGATTTCCTATGGATTCTAATCTGATGGATTTTTCCATCGGAAATCCGATGAAGATGACTTCCATCAGTCTTGCCTACACACCATCAGTCAAAAATCCGACCGTCCCAAACGCCATGACGTAAAACACTCTGACAAGCCAAGAAAAATGAAGTTCAATGCTTCTGAGCATGCGCCGACTTGATTCTGAGCATGCGTGGGTTTTTTCTCCGATGGAGTTCCACACAGACGATCGGATTTTGCTATCGTTTTTTTTTCCCATCGGATAAATTTAAAACATGTTCTATTTTTTCTCACCGATGGAAAAAAGACCGATGGGGCCCATACAAGATCGGTTTGTCCGATGAAAAAAGTCCATCGGACTGTTTTCATCTGTAAAACCGATCGTGTGAATGCCTCATAACCCTAGCGGGGAAGGAATATCTGGTGAGTGCAGCAATAATAAGATCACGGATAAGTCACGAATGCTGTGAATACTCATTGGAATTAGATCAACTACTTTTTCACCAGCACACAGCACGATTTTGATTATCAAGCACTTAAAACAAAGAAAAAGACTTTAATATATATGTTTATCTATGCACGTTATTGCTTACTTTGCATGTTTTTGGAATATTAAGCACTTGAAACAAAGGAAAAAGACTTTATTCATACATGTTTATTTGATGTACTTTATTGCTAATTTGCACATATATTTAATTCATTGCACACAAATACTTACCTGTTAACCATTTGGCAACACCATACTGAACATCATTTCCTTTCCAATACAGCACTTTACATATAGTTCATAGGTACCTAGGACGGTATATATACATATAATATTTTTTTGAGAAATCAATAGAACAGCGCCAGATCTACTTCAACTATTCTCTCCAATATTGAAAAAAACAATATTGAAAAAGTAAATAAAAAATTGGCAGGTGCCGGCCAATGATTGATGAATGATTGTCTGGCACCTGCTGATCAGCTTGTGCTGTGACAAACAGAGCACTGCCCTCCCTGCAGCAGTGTAGCTGCGTGGGCCAATCGGGAAGGGGTAAATGAAAATCATTCATTCTGTTATCATACAAGAAAAAAATTCATGTTTGTCTGTTTGGATAATTTTGCATGAAGTGTTGTGATTGGCTCTCGAAAGCTGTGTACTAACGATCAGATTATGGGACGATCGCTCCGGAAGCGGTATTTTTCTTCCGATTTTCTCATCATGTGTACTGGGCATTTGGACGCTACTTTGTGTCGATCCATGGTGTGCTGGCAAATATCTACTTTCAGGCCGCGTACACACGACCAGTTTTCTCGGCAAAAAACGTCAAGAAAACTGCCGGGAGAGCTTTCTTGCCAAGAAAACCGGCCGTGTGTACGCGGGTTTCAGTTTTCTCGTCAGGAAAATTGACCAGAATCTCGATGGGAAAAAAAGAAGACCTGCTTACTTTTTTCTCGTCGGGATTCTCATCGGCCTGTTTCCCGACGAGAAACCCGAGAGTGTGTACACTTACCTGTCGCCGTGGAAACCTGCGCATGCGCGAAATGACTTTGACACATGCGCGGTAGCTTCCTAGGCATAGGTAGGGTGTAGCAAGATGGCAGGGACGGCATCGAATGTGACGAGTGCACGCTCGTCGCTGACGTCACCGCGTTCCTGCCATTCAAAAGAACGGCGGTTTTTTTAAAGGTACGTGTGTACACTCGGCCGGCACAAGATTCTAGTCAAAAATCTCGTCAGGAAAAACGACGGGTTTTTTCCTGACGAGATTCTCGGCCGTGTGTACTCGGCTTATGACTTGAACCAGTTTCCAGCTGGTTGTTGCTGCAGCACCCAAACTTTAAAAGTTGATCCAGGAACATGTGCGACGGCAATATGAAGTATTGCTGGGCATTGGACACGGTTTCTGTTGCTTCAACCAATTTTCCAATGGCGGTCCTACACACTTCTTTAACTCGTCGATTTCCTTTTTTGATCGATCTCCCCTGATAAGAATAATCAATCTATAAACAACAACACAATCTATTGATAAGCTACGGAGGGGGAAGTGGATTTTGCTTGCTATTTGGAGAACGCAACCTCAAATTATCGATCGTATGTCTGTTTTCATCATGCAACCTCATCATCTGATGAAAAAATGATCACATTTAGGGAAAAAGAGCGTTGCCGATCGACGCAGCGCGTTCGATCATTTTTTCGCCCTGGGCGATGGACTGAGTTTGAAGGAATTTGATTGGGTAGGGAGATAATAAAAGTGAAGAGCCCACCATTGGGATGTGAGTTCTCTCCTCTATCCTGGGGCTCCTCTATAGAGAAGCCAGAAAGTTGTGTGTTGCTGGTGGCTGAGTACTTCCCTCTAGCGGGCCGTGTGCACATTATCAGCCCTCACTCTCATTATCATGGAGCCTCCCTGGGAGGTGAGCGGCAGTGGGGCACACACGCTCTGCGGGTAACCAGATCCCCCTCCCCCCATCTCTCTCCGGAGACAAAGGGGGGCCCGGCTCACGTCTCTCCAGCTGTTGTGAGCAGCTGCCCGCCCGGGGAAATATGCAGCAGGTGCAAGGGCAGCCAATGGGCGGCGGCGGGGCATCTGTAGCCCGCCTCTCTGAGGGGAGGAGCCTCCCTCCCGGCCGGCCGCTCATAATGCCCAGGGAAGAAGGAGCGGGCCAGTCAGTCAGTGTGCTGGTATTAGTTCTCCGTGAGAGGCTCGCAGTAAGCCGGGAGTGCGGGACACCCTGCGGAGCCCCTCCGTACTACCTCATAGACCCCCGCACAAAGGGAAGCGCCGCCCCGCTCCTCCTCAGCTGCCGGTGTATGAGTGAGAGCGTCTCCTGAGCCCAGGGAAGGTGTGTGTACAGAGACACCGACATAGGGACCGGAGAGAGGAGGGAGCCGGACAGAGCCCCGAAGATGCACACCACCCAGAAGGACACCACCTACACCAAGATCTTCGTAGGGGGGCTTCCCTACCACACCACCGACTCCAGCCTCAGGAAGTACTTCGAGGTGTTCGGGGACATCGAGGAGGCGGTGGTCATCACCGACCGGCAGACCGGCAAATCCCGGGGATATGGCTTTGTAAGTTCTCTATACCCACCCCGGCTGGGCACCGGCCACACATTCATGCCACCCCATCCATCCATCCATCCTTCCTGCTCATCCATTGTATACTATTCATTGGGGTCCCCAGGATCAGACCTGTATTCCTGGTTATTGATTAGGATTCACAGGGCCATGCCTTCCTGGTGATCAATTTATACTATTGATTGGCATTCCCAGGATCAAAACTGTATTCCTGGTTATGTTATTGATTAAGTTTCACAGGGTCAGGAATGGACATGCCTTCCCAGTGATCAATGATATAGTATTGATTGGGATTCCCAGGGTCAGAAATAAATAAACATACCTTTCCTGGATCAATTGTATACTATTGATTGGCATTCTCAGAATCAAACCTATATTCCTGGTTTGTTATTGATTAGGATTCCCAGGGCCAGAAATGCACATACCTTCCCAGTGATCAATTTGTATACTATTGATTGGTATTCCCAGGATCAAACCTATATTCCTGGTTATGTTCTCGATTGAGATTCCCAGGGCCAGAAATACACATGCCTTACTGGTGATCAATTTTATACTATTGATTGGGGTTTCCAGGATCAAACCTATATACTTGTATTCCTGGTTATGTTATTGATTGGCATTCCCAGGGCCAGGAATAACCCTACCTTCCCAGTGATCAGTTTTATATTATTGATTGGGGTTTCTGGAATCAACCCCCTATATTCCTGGCTTTGTTATAGATTGCAATACACAGGCCAGGGTTATACACATACCTTCCTGCTGATCAATTTGATACTATTGATTGGAATTCTCAGCATCACACCTATATTCCTGGTTGTTATTGAGTTTCCCAGGGACAGGAATAAACCTACCTTCCTGCTGATCAAATTTATACTATTGGTTGGTTTTCCCAAGATCAAACCTATATTCCTGGTTGTTGTTAATTGGGATTCCCAGGGCCAGAAATAAATAAACATACCTTCCCAGTGATCAATTTTATATTTAAGTGAGATTCCCAGGATCAAACCTTCATTCCTTTTTATGTTGTTAATGGGGATTCCCAAGGCCAGCAATAAACTACCTGGTCATCAATTTTTCTATTACTGATTTGGATTCTCAGGATCAGATCCTATATTTCTGGTGATGAATTTATATTGATATTCCCAGGGTCAAACCCGTTTTCCCTGGATTCTTGATTGGAATTCCCAGGAATAAACATGCATTCCTGGTCAGTTTTATAGTACTGATTTGGGTTTCTCAGGCTAAACTTTTTTTTATATTTTTTTTTTTATCCAGTTTTTTGAGATTTTCAGGATCAAATGTTAAATTCCTGGTTGTGATTGTAATTCCCAGGGTTAAACCTGTGCTCGTGATCAGTTTTATATTCTTGATTGATCCTGGGATTCCCAATCGTCAATATAACCAGTAATATAAATTTAGTCCTGAGAATGACAATCAATAATATTGATCACCATAAATATAAATTTTAAGCCTGAGAATACCAATCGGTCATAAAATTGTAATCCTGGGAATTAAAAGCAATAATAGAAAACTGATCACCAGGAAGGCATGTTTAATCCTGATCCTGGGTACCCCAATCAATAATGGAAAACTGATCACCGGGAAGGTATGTTTGATCAGTTTTCTATTGATTGGGATTCCCAGGTTCAGAATTAAACATGCCATCCTGGTGATCAGTTAGGTTTATTTCTGCAAATTAAAACCATGTTCTTGGCAATCGGTGTTGGGCAATTCAACAGCTGCCAATAGTGTATCGCCTGGTGTCTGTTCTCATTGGTTGGGCCCACACAGTGCAAATGACTTTTGCAATCACCTGCGGTCAATAGCTTATCGATTTGCTGTGAACCACTGAGTGTAGTGTGTAGGAGCAGTTGATCGCACAATGCTCTGTATTTATAATGTGCAGCAATCGCTAACTGTTAACCGATTGCAATTTTCTTTGCTTTCAGAGTTTAAGGGTTTTTCATACGAGAATTGGAAAATCCCAATAGAAAAGGGATGATTGTGGGAGGGGGGGTGAGTCAATATTACAGTTGCTATCCACTGACCTCCCGGTATTAACATAAACCACTCACTCAGATTACATACATCAGCATCAACGGCAATTTCTGGAATGCATGGTGGCAGTACAAAAATGTGCCCAACTGGGCACTGTATGGTCAGATTAGACTTCCCAAAACCTATGTAGTATAAGGACAGACCTATACAGCCCATTCAGTCTGTATCCAGTCAGACAGGCCCTTGTACTACATAGTTGATGGTGGATCTTAAGGGTTGCAATCAGATTGTAAAGTGTGTGTGTGTGTGTGGTCACCTTGCGCTGGCTATACATTTTATACAATTTCCATTAGATTTACCTTGAACTACGTAGTGCAAAGGCCTGCTTGTTGAAAAGCTATATTATATGGTAAATCTAAAGAAAAATTGTATAATGTATGGCCAGCCTTGGCCTGACACACGGGTTTATTTATTTTTTGCAGCAACTACCCTCACTTTGTTAGTAAATTGTCCCCCTGAGTAACTCCTAATTTTCTATAGTAATGGAAACATTGGTTGCTCAGTGATCGAGATGCATCAGCATTTTGGCTCCGTAGCAAAATCTCTAGAAAAAAATGACTTTTCTATGAGATGTTGCAATCTCTATGGTTGGCTACAATTTGCTGAAAGGAGAGCGATTTTGTATCCCAGGGCTGTAGTAAATTGCGAGTGTCTCTAGTGAATAAATCGCAGACATTGGTGATTTTGTAGCAGCGTTTTAATCTTTGCAAAAGCATTGCCTGTGTGTCCGCAGCCTTGCTCAGCAGATCATTTCCTACTGTTCAGCAGTAAACGATGTGTGATTGCTTGGAACTTGATAATCCAAATAGAACCTTAGTAACTACAACACGAGTAGTTTGATTCTGTCTCCTGTGGAATTCTGGAAGGGCTATGACGTCTGGCTGCAAGAGTTAAATCTTGCGGTTTACCTATTATCAGCTGCTGTAGCTGCATGGACACCAGGGTCATGTGATGGCTTTCAGATCTTTGATGTCAAATCAGGTAGGGCTGCAGAGCTGTTAAAGCAGGTGGAAGAGTCTTGTGAACAGCCCCAGGTCAAACGGAAACTAATTGTGGATATGGAAAGTAGCCCAGATTTAAAGTCCCCGCCTACTTCACCTACAGCTCAGGCAATGCAGCCAACAATGGCAAGGAAACACCTGCAGAAAACCCTCCCTAGATCCAACCTGTGCCCTCCAGCACTGGAGGGAGGATTCAGAATAATCTCACTATAGGCAGTACTATCCGATGTTTCCTAATAGTTGAGCCAGTAATAAATGACACAAGAATCATTTTAGAATTGCTGAATTCTCTGTAGCATGGTAATGTTTCCATTGTCCTGAGATGCCATTAAACGTTTGGCAGCTTCTAAACCGCTTTGGTGTGCCATTATAAAATCTGATTTAAATCTTAATAGTAAAGGATCGTATGTTGCACCATGCACTTAACGATCATGTCGCTCTACTTTCCTATGATCAGCTTTCTGTCCACACAATCAGAATAATTTCAGAGGAATTGAACATAGTGATTTAAATTTATCAAAACTAGAGCAGCTGTGCATAGTAACTAAATGGCTTTTATCTTTCATTTTCAAAGCTTAAAGCCCGGTTCACATAGGGGCGTCCCGCGCTGTTCAATGGAACCATTTATAATAGGAGCGACTCGAGTCGCTCAGACTTAGAAAAAGGTTCCTGTACTTCTTTGGGGGCGACTTGCATTGACTTTTATACAGAAGTCATTTTGCAAATCGCCTCTTAAGATCTTCTGTGCTGCAGCCCCCCAGAGCCCCCCTTTTTCTTACCTGGGCCCATCTGTTCCAGCGATGTACACAAGCCCAGTGACTCCAGCCACTGTTGCTGTCCCCCTTGGATAGATTGATGGCAGCAGGAGCCGTTGGCTCTTGCTGCTGTCAATAAAAACCAGTGAGATGAGGGTGGGGCCGAGTCCTGCTGTCTGTGTCAATGGATGCAGCAGCAGGACCCGTGAGCGTGCCCCCATGCAATGCGGCTCTCCGTAGGGGCACCTGGTAAAGAAGAGGAGCCAGGAGCGCCGCCGGGGTACCCCAGAAGAGGAGGATGCTCTTCATCTGGTGCCCCCACAGAGAGCCGCTTTCCATGGGGCACCCGTGCAGGCACGCTCACAATTGACACAGCAGGACTCGCCCTTGCACAGAGCAGTTGGGTATAACATGTTTGTTAAAAAAAAAAAAAGTTACACTCACTTTAAGGCTCGGTTCACACTAGTGTGAACAGACATTGCATGTGATTCGCACCGCATTGCTGTGCCGATCACATGCGATGTCTGTGCGATGTAAATTCAATCATACAAATTGCATTCACCCCAAAATGGTGCAGGACTCTTTTTTGGTCCGCACTGGAATCTGATTGGAAGGCTTTTCACACCCATGAGATCTGATTCCTGTACCATTTGACAGTTTGCACTGCTTGCGAGTGACCTGCGATGCGGGAACCGCGCTGGTTCCCACATCGCATATGTGTGAGGCGGGACTATCTGAGCAAGCTGAAGCGGATTGGGTGCCATGAGCAGCTGCTCCAGGTTTGATAAATCCCCACCCCATTGTTTTTTGATAACTTGGTTTTAACTATATTCAATTTTGTGAGGAATTGGTCTGATCGTTGTGCATGGCCATCATAAGAGCCCCTCTCCCCATACAACCAATTTGTGGGAGCACGGTACACTTTCTCAGTTTCCTTTCTGGCTGTTATGTTATATTGCTGTAAACTTGTTGGAGCAGCTCAGGATGTCTTCCACATTCCCTTTTCCTATTAATCTTGTACATCAGCCTACTGTTAGTACTAATGTACAGTCGATATAGTAATTATTAGCAGGGGTTCCCTAAAACTTGAAAGTTTATTTTAGGGCTTTCTCCATTTTTAAAAAGCTGAAAAATGCTGCTTTAACTTCAGTCCCACCAAGAGCCTTCTAATGAATATGCAAGCCTGTGCTGTTTATACAAGTCATATGGTTGTCATGTTTCTGCTGTCTCTTGATAAAAAGCCTGTAGATAACATGTGAAAAGCGTCTGCTAAAGTGAAACTGCAAGTGTACTTGAAAGGTCGTTTTCCTTGTATGACTAATTTTTGGCAAAGTCATTCTTTGAGTTGCATCCATAATAAGCATTCAAGCTCCATAAGGCTTAAGATAATGTAAGCAGTTTATTATAACAAATTCTTGGAAACGCTAATTACTAGCTTTTTATATGGATGTGGAATAATCTACCATTTTAGATGGTGTTTGTCTTCTTTTTTTTTTTTTTTTTGTTTCCATGTGTTGTAATGCAGAATTTTATGTTCTAGGTTACAATGGCTGACAGAGCTGCTGCAGAAAGGGCATGTAAAGATCCAAATCCAATAATTGATGGGAGGAAAGCTAATGTGAACCTTGCATACCTGGGAGCCAAGCCCCGCATAATGCAGCCAGGTAAGGGACTTTTCTATACATTTTAAAACTGGCCACAAATTTTACCAATGATTGTGTAATATTTAGTTCTGGCTACTATGTGGTGTAAAGCAGGACTGGACAAATACCAGGAGCCAGGCAGCCAATGCTCCCTAAAATTTACAGCTGGCATCTAACTTGAGGTTTTTCTTGTCAATGGAGTTGGCTGCTGGATTGGACAAAATCGCTCCTGAATTCCATTTTTAATTTGTCCACTAACGGTGTTGGGGCTTATATGATTGGATATACACTGATCAGCCATAACTTTGGCAAGCCACCTAATATTGAGTAGATCCCCTTTTTCCTGCCAAAACAGCATTGACCTGTCGAGGCATGGACTCCACCTGACCTCCTGAAGGTATGCTGTGGTATCTGGCATCAAGCCGTCAGTAGATCCTTTTTAAGTCCTGAAAACTGCAAGGTGGGACCTCCTGTGGATTGGACTTGTTCTTCCAGCATGTCCCACAAATGCTCGCTGGATTGAGATCTGCAGGCCAGGTCAACTTCCTCAAACCATTCTTGGATTCTTTTTGCAGTTTGGCAGGGAGTGTTCTGCTGGAAGACCATCAGGGAATACAGTTTCCATGATGGGTTGTACATAGTCAGCAATAGTTTAGGTAGGTGGTACTTGTCAAAATCGTAGACACATGAATGGCAGGACCCAATAACATTGCCCAAAGCCTCACACTGCCTCTGCTGGCTTGCCTTCTTCCCATAGTGCATCCTGGTTCCATCTCTTCCCCTGGGTAAGCGATGCACACACCTGGCCATCCACATTCTAGGCACTTTTGGCTGTGGACACGAGTTAGTATGGGCAGCCTTATACACAACAACCTGCGATGCACTGTGTTCTGACACCTTTCTATCAGAACCAGCATTAACTTTTTCAGCAAATTGAGCTACAGTAGCTTTTCTTTTGGCATTGACTAAACAGGCCAGCCTTTGCTCCCATCAAGGAGTTTTTGCTGTCCAGGACCCTGTTGCCGGTCTGCCAGTTGTCTCTCCTGGGACCACTTTTGGCCATTACCTTGGCTCTTGTCAGTCGCTCAGATCCTTGCACTTACCAATTTTTTTTTTTCTCCTTTTTAACACCAAATTTAGGCGCAACATGTAAACTGGCTGCCTACTGTATCCCACCCATTTTTAAATCCTATTGTAACAAGATCAATTTTGTTCACTTTACTTGTCAGTGGTCATAAAGATATGACTGATCTTTGTAAGTTATAAGTTAGTCATGGAAGCCTTCATACTACAGGGTAGTTGGTAAATGAGGACTACCCTAAAGAGCCTTAAATTGGGATTGTATGATCCATCTGTAGTGTGGCTATTTTACTATTAAACAAAACTGTAGTTTATGATACATATATTGTACATATAAATAACTGTTGTGTTTCTCTCTAGGTTTTGCATTTGGGGTTCAGCAGATTCACCCAGCACTTATTCAGAGGCCTTTTGGGTAAGCCATTATCGTGTGGGGTTTTTTTTTTTTTTTTTATTGCCACCAAATACTTGAGCATGAAAAAAACAAGATGACACTGCCTATGACGTTTGTCTAAGTAATATAAACTGGCTTTGTAGGTAATATACTGGATCTGCCCCTCTCGTCAGTATGTGAAAATGCCAGTGCCATCTGCAGAGTGCCAGAACATCTGCTGCAACATTGCTTTACTTTTTACTCAAAATCTTACTAACTTTTCTACAATGTAACCGATTTAATAATAAAAAAAAATAAAAAATTCCTCCATATATAATGCCCTCTCTGTGGGTAAACTCATTAGTTGTTCCCAGCCAATTTTAAGAAGTCAAGGGGTCTTTTGCTGTATAAGGACACCTATTGGACCCCTGGGCACACCAGTCATTTCCAGTGTCACTCAATGTTATCTATTTCTTTCTAATCTGACAGGGGTCGTTTACAGTTAAGATAACTGACAAGAATTTGATGATAAGAAATGGAATAGTTCTATTTGGAATTAAACTGTGTTGCCAGTAGACTCAGAAAACAAGCTAAATGGTGATTAAAGATGCATGTATGTTGGTTGGTTGGTTTTATTTTAAAGTGTACTTTTCATAGCTCCTAGTTTTGTGTGCCTTTTTTTTTTTTTTTTTTTTTAATGATGGCAATGAAGTGGTTTTCACAGCTAAACTGTGTGTCCCTTTTTTTTTTTTTTCCCCCCCAGCCCTAGTGAATATTGTGTTTTTTGGGGGTTGGGCGGGGGCCTTGACTTGTGTTATTTGTTGAGGAGTGTTGGTTTTGCTATGAGTAGCCAAGGGACCTTTTTGGCTCCTGCTTCAAAGTTGCAGCTTGTGACTTTTTTTGTTTCTCTTTTAACCATATTGTAGTGGTTTGATATTTCTTGGTGTGACATTTTACTTTTGAACTATTCAGCTTGCATGCAACACTTTATTTTTGTTTGGTTCTTTTTTTATTAACCCATGTGTTCATTGGGCTTTCTAATTTTTGTTTTCTTGTGAGCCAACAATTTCTGTATTGGTGTATCAACATTCTAGTAGATTTGCAGATCTTTCGATGAAATAATGCAGGCCATACATGAAGCGAAATTTCTTTCCTGCAACCAATAGGTTGCAGGAAAGAAATTCACTCGCTCTTCTGTCCCATCAACACAAATGATGCTGACAGGGGAATCCCTCCTGCTGAGCAATAATCAGAGTTCCCCTGCCGAGAGAATATAATGGCTAACGGCTATAGCAGCTGCTAGAGATAATCGCATGTAAAATCTGGCAGGCTGGTTGTACCCAAGTTGATCGATTTTGATCAACTTGGTACATTTAGCCTGCCCATACAGGATTTGAATGGTCTTTGGCATGTGTCTGTCATAAATGACATGTAGTAATTATATGGCAGTCACTTTTTTTAAATTGTGCTTTTTATATCTGTTTACCAACTTCCTCATAGTGCCCATATAAGTTGATTTTGTTTTTACTAACCTACTGTGTGGTCAGACAGGACCAGTGCTCCATTCCGAATGAGCTCTGGTTTGACTTGTAATACCACCATACTCTTAGTCTATTGTTATGATTGGTAGAAGTGACAAATCAAGTATTTTTATTCTGAACAGTTATCTCTTATCTAGGTTACATGCTTGACTTCCATGACCACTCAGTCTTTCCTTTGGCCATATAAAGACATTTTACACTCTCGGACCCTTCTCGTATGGCAGTTCAAAAATAGCTCAAATGCAGCTTACCCTGTCAATCAGTGGAGCAGGAGTTGGGCAAAGTGTATTTAAAGGATCACAAAGTATATAGTTTATAATTCTGGCAAGGGAATGACAACTCATGGTTTTTCAATACCAAGTGGCTTGTTTCCTGGTGACAAGTGCTGCTTTGCCCTGAGTTAACTCTGTAAATCCTGCAATCTATAGAGTTGTATACATACAAAGAATTTTTATGTAACCTTTTTATATGAAAAGGTATAGGGCAAACAGTATCTGACAGCTGACCTCAGTAATGTTCATCAGAAGCCCCACATGTAGCAGTAAATCCATTCAAATATCACCTACCAGTCTTAAATGTCTTGATTATCTGAGAATAACTACACTCATTGCTGTGATTTCCAGTGAAGAATACTATATACCTCCATTGTTGTGCACTAAAGTCAATACATTTGCATGAAACTATTCCATAAGTATGCATTTGTATGTAGATTTTTCCATAAGACTTGCGTGAAATATGTAGATTTAGGCTCGATTTCCACTAGTGCGACTAGTCATGTGACTTGGGACTGCAAAGTCGCATGACAAGTTGTAAACCATGATTTTCAATGAGTACTGTTCATATCTGTGCGACTTAAAAGTAGTCCCTGCACTACTTTGGTCCCACTTTGATGCGACTTGAGCTCCATAGACCTCAAGAATACACAGGCATTGCTTCAAGTCTCGGCACAATCGTGCGACTTTGGGGTTGCAGTAGTGGAAACCTAGCCTTGCACCACTAAGAACTAGAACGCTATTGTAGCAATTATGAAAGAAAATAAATAAATTGTTTTGTTCATATAGTGGTCTGGAACACTACAGTTGGCATCCAGGGGTGCATATCAGTCCTGATTACCTGTGAACGGGACTTTGTCATCAATTTGTATAGGCTTCCTGATTGAAAATACCAGAAATATGATGGTCTGGGTGGTGTATGGCCTAAGACCCCTTTCACACTGAGGGCGTATTGCAGGCGCTATAGTGTTAACAATAGTGCCTGCAATCCGCCCTTAAACAGCTGTTACATTCACTCCAGTGTGAAAGCCTGAGGGCTTTCACACAAGCGTTGCGCTAGCAGGACGGTAAAAAAAAGTCTTGCTAGCCGCATCTTTGGAGCGGTGTGTTTACCGCTCCTCCACCGCTGCTGCCCATTGAAATCAATGGGACAGTGTGGCTTTACAGCCTGCAATGCGCTGCGGCCAGGTTTAACCCTTTCTCTGCCGCTAGAGGGGGTTAAATGCGCCCCATAGCGTCGGCGGTAAAAATGGCGGCGTCTTACCGCCGACGCTATGGGCGGCTTGGTGTGAAAGGTGTCTTAATTGGCTGCAAACATGATCCCTTATTGAACAGGGTTTGTGTGTGGGTTTTTTTTCCTCTTTCCTTTCTGAGCAGGAAGCGCGCACAAAGTGGTTCTAAAGAATGAAGGTTTTTACCTTCATGCATCCTATGCATGAAAGTAAAAAGCCTTGTGTGCAGCAGTTCCCCGGCCCCCCCCAATACTTGAGCTCCCTCTCGATCCAGCGATGTGCATGGGAACATCGGCTCTCAGGGACTTTCCCTCATTGGCTAAGACAATCACAGCCAGACAGCCAACGAGGAGAGAGGGTGGGAAGAGCTGTGGCTCAGGAGCGCACCTGCTTTGTTGCCCCCATTGCAAGCTTCTTGCTGTGGGGGCAGGGGTCCCCAGAAGATGAGGATTGGGGCTGCTCTGTGCAAAACCACTGCGCAGAACAGGCAAGTATATCATGTTAAAAAGGCAAAACTCCTTTTTTTTTAATTTTTTTTTTTTTTGTTGAGCTTTGTTAAATTTTTAAAGCAGCTGTAAACCCCCTATACCCAGTGAAGTGACTGGCCTCAGGTGATACACAGATTAAACTAATTCTCCTATATAAGTTGTACCTGTCTCTCTGTAGTCCTTTTCTTTACATCTGTTCAAAGTGCTACATTTTATAAAGCTTGTTTGAGTTGGGGGGGGGGGGGGAGTGGGGGGGGCGCAGAGCTGACTGGAGGGAAAGGACCCCCCCCTCCTTCCACACAGTCACAGTTGAGTCTTTTAATCTGCTGAAAGTCCCCTGTTCTCGGTGTCAGGAAAACTTGTCAGAAGTGACTCGTGCAGATAGCAGCAGACAAATATGATACTTGGTGCTCTTAAGACAATTGCACACTATAGAGGGGACGGATATGCTTTGTTCATATTTCATGTCTGAGGTTTACAACCACTTTAAGTTGCGCTGGTATCAAGATTGTGGCCCATACATATGTATATAGACTAAAGCTGGCAATACAGGATAAGTTATTTTATTTTTTGGGTGGGGGGAGGGCGGGGTTCAGCTTGCTAGAAGCCTGTGAAAGAAATATAGCTAAACCTTCATATACTTAAACAGCACAGATGGATGAATTCTCCCTGCCAGGGTGTTGTCTTTGGTTAGGTAGAGGAGTTGGCGATCAGATCATCCAAAATGTGCCTGCCTCGAGCTACTTCTGATTTGAACAATAAACTTGTCAAACGGAGCAGTGGGGCAGGGCCATACACTACTCGAACCAGTCAGAATACAAATATGTGGATTATTTTACTTGCATGCACCCCACGCCCTACAAAACCCAAAGAAATTCAGATCTTATGTCAGATCTTGGGCAGGGAGAGTGGAGCACTGGCTGACCCAGCAATTCCTAATTAAACCTTTTTAAAAAATAAATGGGTCGCCTAAATTTTTTTTTTTTTTTTAAGCACTTCTGAAATTGATCGAAGGGTGGTTAGAGAAAAATGTTTACTTGAGCAGTATTTTTGGTTTAAAGTAGTAAACTCAGCTGGGCGTGTGTGTGTGTGTGTGTGTTGCTAAATTGGCCCAGGATGGGTAAACCGATGCAGAATTGGAGCCTATGGGCCTTTTTTAGGAGGGGGAAATGAGATGTAAATCCATTTAAAACTTCAGTAAAGACAAAAGCTATACTTTTCTGTACGTTTTACCTTGCTTTCTCTAACCCTGATGTAACCAAATGTTTGTCTCCCAGACATGATAGTTTACAAGGGTCGATTGCTAAATGGAAACTTCAACAATCATCTGGAATGATGTTTAGTGACTGTTTTGAGACCAGAGAAATCTTAAATTTGTGTAATGCACAATGAAATTCCACTATGGCTCCCTGTGGGGTGTTTGTTTTTCTCTCCGAATCAACTGCATATATTTAAGCCAGTAAATATATACATTTATGTTCTATGCATTAAACTACATAGGTGTTTTTGTCTAACCCTAGGTTTCTATAGTTCCCCTCACAAATACTCCTATTACTTATTTGTCTGAGAAGTAGACCAGCTGAATCGAAACTGGATGTTTAGTTGACGGGTATTTAATTCGACCTTTCCATCTTTAACAGTGTGATGCACACATATTTGAAACCTTATGCTATGGAGTGTGGCATAGCATCTGAAAAGCTTCAACACTACAGCATTGTAAATGTTTTCTGCACCGTTTTGAATGTGTGATTCTGCTGTGTCTTCCACCACTTTAAGTTTTTTTTTTTTCGCCTGCAATTTTTTTATTTTAGTTTTTTTATTTAAGGGTGACTAAGGTTGCAGAGATTAATGTGTGCTGAGTCTGCAGAGTACTTCTGGTAGGGTTGCCACGATAAATAGCTAGATGTGAAGAAATATTGATAACACTTAAAACCTTCATCTTTTTGGACAGATCTACTAGTTAACTATCTCAAACGACTTTTAGAGGCGCAGATAGTCTAATTTTTGTTTAAGTATCTAAAGTCTCAATGGTTTTTATAAAAAAAAAAAAAAAAAAAAAAAAAAAAGATGCCATTTTTATTTTAGACGCACTGAAAGTGAGTATTTTTCTTCTGTTTCCAGTTGTAGAAATTGTAAATCTTTCTATTGTGGCAACCCTATGCACATAACAACTAAATTTGATTTTGGGTTAATTGATGAACACATGGTGAACTATTTAACTCTTGCATTTGGTTTTACTAAAGTGTCCTTTTTTTTGTCTCTTTGGTCCCTCAGGATTCCTGCACATTACGTGTACCCTCATGCTTTTATGCAACCAGGAATGGTAATTCCACATGTGCAACCTACAGCTGCCACATCTACAAGTCCATACATTGACTACACAGGAGCTGCCTATGCCCAGTATTCTGCTGCCGCCGCCGCAGCTGCTGCTGCCTACGATCAATACCCCTACGCGGCTTCTCCAGCTGCCACAGGATACATGACCACCGCAGGCTATGGCTATGCAGTTCAGCAGCCACTTACTGCTGCAGCTCCAGGAACTGCTGCAGCAGCTGCTGCCGCCTTTGGGCAATACCAGCCACAACAGCTGCAAGCTGACCGAATGCAGTAGCACTTAGTCCTTTGAAGAAGTTCTCAACAACAATTTTTTTTTTTCTTTTTTGTTTTCAGCCTTCCAGTTGCTATAGATGAGACCATATCAAACTTTTGGCTCTATGGCTTTAAGGAGAAAGGAACTTCTTTTGGAGAGAAATAACAGTATTCCAGCTTCTGTATGTAGTATGCATCCAGCTTACTTTTAGGAGGTGTGTTTTTCAGGCATTAAGGAACTCCTGTGGTTTGTTTTCCTGAAAAGATGTCAGAATTTATAAACTATACAGAATATATTTTTACATCAGGAAAAAACTGCCTTTTATTAATCTGAGAAAAAAATATATATTTTTCCTCCTTTTTACAAATGTTTGAACCAGGGAAATATCAATCAGCAATATGTAGCCTGTACAAAGCACAAAATGCTCACACTGACCAACTGAATTGTGTAGGTGAGAAACGTGCAGTTAGCATCGATGCGTTGGAGGCACATGGCCAACTGGTCACATGACGATGGATAGGCACCAAAGCTATTTTCTCATCTTTCCTCTATATAAGTGGAACTATGGAACAAGTGATGTGGAATGAACGGGTGCAACAGCTGTACAGACAATCAATAACAGACCGTTCTGGAGAGAACACATCACTTGTGCGTATTTGATGAGCTTGTCACATTCTAATCCCTCTCCCCATCCTGTTTCGCTTTTGGGAAACTCTAACTGCTGGTGTCAGCTATTCTGATTCTGAAATGGGATCAGCCCCTTACTACCACAGTCTTCTATTTATTACACCTATTCATAGCTTGTGAACTACAACAGGAAGATACTTGCAGAGGTGTTAACCCTTTTTTAAGAGCTGCTTTTTTTTTTTTTTTTTTTTTTTTTTTTTTTTTTGAAAGAAAAGAGGTCCCCATGTTTCTGAGTTGTAGGTGATATATTTTTTTTTTTTTTCCTCTGTTGAAAGTATTTAAACAAAAGTATTTATAAGTTGGGTACAACTTTTCAGTTGCAGTTCTTAAAGGGTTAAATTTAAAACAAATGGATTGTACTGTGCCTTACTTGTAATGTTTATTGAAAGAAAGGTATTTATTTATTTTGATAGTTTTACTATGGCGCGCACTAAAGAAGGGAACTTTAGATGCGTTAAAGACCTTATGTATTCATCTCATGGTATAAATTATTTAAGTAAGTTTAGATGTAGTAAATATCAATCTATTCAACTGAAAGTTGACTTGGATTTATTTAAATTCTGAATGTGCACTGTTTAATAATATACCTACATAACACTTTAGGATTTTACATGACATAAGTATTTTTTTTTTCCTTTTTTTTTTTTTTTTTCCATTCAATGAAGACCTCTTTAAGCAGTATATTATACATTTCATTTGTATGTAGGATATTGTCTATTTTTCTTTAATAGAAAAGTGCTGCTTTATACAGTGACTTGTAAAACTGCAATACTTGGCAATTTTTATTCTTGACTTAAACATGAATATTTTACACTGTAATGGGTTTTTATACTTGAACTATTTCATACAAGGGAAGAAGACAGCATTTTATGGACATTTGTCTAAATGTCACTGGATTTCTTTTTAAAGTATTCAGAATACTAGCCAGTGTTATGTAACTGTAGACAAGAATCTCCATGCATATTATTTATTCATTATGTTGCTTTATAACAGTTAAGATCTATTAATTTCACTTGTATTAAATACAATAAAAATATCTTTGTTGCATTGTAGTTTGTTTAGTGTTAGCCTGCCTATGTTTACAGATTCATACACACTGATTGTGGCAGCCTATTCGATAAAAAACGGCTGATTTAAAAGTCGCCTTATACGTTCATTTATGAAAGGCAAATTGACAACTTTGCAAGTGCAGTTGTACTTTGCAAGGGTATTGTTCCCCATCCAATCATGTGCAAACAAGCTGTGTTTTGTGTCTTTCTTTTCTTGGCCCTGATTGTGTATTCCTTGCAAAGCGATGATTCACTAAGCTCTGGGGACAATTTCCTTGCAGATTGCAATTTCACTTTGCAAAGTGAACAGTGTATTTTAGGGGGGGGGGGGGGGTTGCACATGGGGAGTCTTCTAAGCTTTTGCTTGGTAATATGGCCCTAAAAATTTTTTCCTTTCTAATGGGGGGAAAAAAGCATAATATATGTCCCAATAATGATGCTTAATTGTTTCTGGAACAGGAAGTTATTTGAAAACTTCAAGTTTTTTTTTTTCAGTTGTGATTCTGGGAGAAAGTACAAAGACTGAACATGAGGGAGGTAAAAAATGAGAAGAAACTGGCAGAATTAATATGGCTGTTTAGGGTTAAATGGGAATATATTTTATTAAAAAAATAAAAAGCACTTGTAAGGTTTCTTCAGGTGATGTCAAAAGTTCTCACCTTGGTGTAACATGTTGAGTTAGTGACAGGGTCCTATACAGGTCTAGGACTGTAGTCCATGGCTACCGAGCCCCATACCTGAAGAACCCTTTGGGGATATGGCCACCATGGTGGGCAAAGCCTGGACTAGAGTCTGTCATTGTGGACAGGTAAAAACAGGGCTATGTTTGGAAAGCATTCATTTCAGTGTTAACTTTTCAAACTTTGGCACTAAAATTCAAACTCGGGTCAGTCTTGGCTGGATGACAAAGTATTTATTTACACCACTAGTCGCACACTTTTTTTAACAGCACTTCCACCTTGAGCCCTAAGGTACTCTGAGTTGTGTGCTGGACATGCTATCTTCAGCGCTGTACGCCGTGAGTAGCCCACAGGAAAATACCATAATTTATAGCTGTGGTGGGGACTAGATGAAGGGGAGCCAATGCTAAACAGCCATTTGCTCTGCTGAAGGCCCACACAACACTCAAACTCGGATAAAAGAGTCCCTTGCACCTGAGCAGGGACCAGTTTTAACACCACACTGCATATAATTCTAGCTCTATTTCAGGCATGCAACAAGTGGCCTACTTGTCTGTAGATAGGGCCTTAATGCAGCCATCTTTGCCCAGGGCTCAGAATTGCCTCATGTTTTAGTCCCATTTCTCAACTGTAGTTGGACCTCGATATGCTAGTACTAGAGGGCTCTGAATCGGGAGAATAAAGAGGATCTTGAGGCAGTGTTGGAGGAAGCTGCAGATGTCACGCCCCCACATTGTCCCTATATTAGGCTGGGTTCACACTTGTGCAGTGTGAATTCCATCTGTTTTCTCTGCGAAGAGAAAAAACGGCTGTTCAGCGGTTCGTCTCCGTTGTAGCTGCGGATTAGCTGACCTGGGAGGGGGGGGGGGGATGTAGTGAGCAGGGAGAGAATTTGTGTTCAGAACGGAACACATCTGCGCATCAGTTGGGTTCCCAAAGATAATGTGCAGACAATTCGCACAGCAATGCCTAGAAAATGCACATGTTTTTTGTGCAGGGCGAATGCCCTGCAGATATATGAACCAGCCTCATTAACATGAATGTATTTTAACATGTTATAGGAATTGGATGTGGTGTAAGCTGCATCCAATTCGCATAGGTGTGAACCCAGCCTGAAAGTGGGAGCTTTACAAAACTCTCTAGCATTGAAAAGCACACTACCTTTGTTCCCAAAAGCCTTGGTATAGTGCAAGTTGACGGTCGTCCTTCTCACCACACACCCTTCTGCAGAAAGAAACCCACAAACTTGTTCATGAACAGATAGACTGTGCAGTCTGTGATTGAGTCATGCCTGGAAGCGTTTTCGCTTCCCCAAAAATCTTTTCTGAATGCTATCCATTGGAAAAACTTTGCAAAAAATGGGCCAAACATCTCGTATCTACTGAAGATGTTCTTTTAAAGATTCTACTAACAGAAAATTTGAGGTGTTCTTAAAAGTTCTTTTTAACCTGGCAGGCCTAGCACTTGCTATTTTGTATGTCAAACTGCAGCTAACTGGACTAGGGCAATAAATGACCAACATGACTGTCTTTCAAGATCATGTGGTTGAAGAGCTTTTACAACAATCTATCCTAATCCATAATGTTCAGGCGCTAAACCACGACAGCACATATCTTGCAAAAACTTAATTGGTGGTTTCCCCCCCGTAGCTACACAGTAAAAACCTTGTGTGGTGTAAAGCGAGTCTTTAATCCAAATTCCAGATTGCAAGTGCTTAGGGTTGGTTAAACACAACTTCTGCTCTTCTTTTTTGCCCTGGAACACATCAAATATCTAGAACAGTGCTAATCTTTTGGCTAAAGGCTTGGACAGCAGAAGCTGCATGTAGGATGTCTAACATGTATGCCCTTTTCAAGGTAGACCTCTTTCTGGTTCATCAAAAAGATCACTGGGGGTGGATCATTTTGCTTAGTCAGAAGGTGACAAAACACCCCTGCTCAGGAGCGCCTAGCTTCTCTAAATGCAGAGCACCTCTAGGGAGTCTTAAGTCCTTACTGGGGATAATATTGGCATGGCTCAAAATTGACATGGTCCAGAAAAAAGTGAATGCACTGCCACCTGATGGCTTACACCCAAGGGTCCTATCTAAGCCATTTATTTTTTTAGAGATTCTTTAATGACTGGCATGATACCACTGGGTTGGCATAAGACAAAGATGGTGCCTAGATTTAACCACTTCGCATCCAGGCCAATTCTGACACTTCGCTCCTACACAAACTTTTTTTTTTTTTGAAAATTACAAAGAACCCCCAAACATTATGTTTTATTAGCAGAGACCCTAGAGAATACAATGGCGGTCATTGCAATTTTTCAAACGTGTGTGTTTTTTTTTTTTTTTTTGTTTTTTTTTCCCGCCCCAAAAAAAAGTTGCATGCTTTAAAAACAAAACGGTAAGGTTAGCCCAATTTTTTTGCATAATGTGAAAGATCACGTTACGCCGAGTAAATAGATACCTAACATGTCACGCTTCAAAATTGCACACGCTCGTGGAATGGCACCAAACTTCAGTACTTAAAAATCTCCATAGGCGAAGTTTTTTTTTTTTTTTTTTTTTTTTTTTAACTGGTTACATGTTTTGAGTTGGTCTAGGGCTAGAATTATTGCTCTCGTTTACGGCGACACCTCACATGTGGTTTGAACACCGTTTTCATATGTGAGCGGGACTTGCGTATGCGTTCGCTTCTGTGTACGAGCACACAGGGGCACTTTAAATTAAAATAAATGTTTTTATTCTACGATCTATAATTTTTACTTTTGACACCTTAAAAAAAAAAAAAGTGATCACTTTTCCTATTACAAGCAATGTAAACATCCCTTGTAATAGAAAAGCATGACAGCTCCTCTTTACAGTGAGATATGGGGTCAATAAGACCCCACATCTAACCTAGGCTGGGAAGCCTGAAATAAAATAAAAAATAAACCGATCTCGGCTTCCCAGCCGAGGCAGCTCCCTTTTTAAAAATTTTTTTTTTTTTTGAATGCAGAGACTGGGTGTGACGTCGTAACATTGCGACCGGCCTCCGACAATCAGACTCTGGTCCTCTGGAAATCTCTATAGTCAACATCCAGGGCCAGCAGATCCGTTCTCTAACTCGCCGATCGCAGCGGTGAGTCGGTAGAAGCACCAGAGGGCGGCGGGAGGTGGGAAACGTCAAGCGGTGGAACAGCCGCTATGATCGTTCCTATGGTGTAGGGAATCGCCGGCTGAAAATGCCGATATCTGAATGATGCCTGTAGCTGCAGGCATCATTCAAATATACCCCCAGAAAGTCAAGGACGTCATGACAGCCTGGGGGCACAAAGTGGTTAAAAATGGATCAGAGTCCTTAGCAAGTAACGGCAGTTCAGTTAGTTTAACTTCTATAGTCAGAAAGAGATATTTGATAGTTTAATAAAAGACCACATGGAGTTTTTGCTAGAATATAATATTGCAAGCAACGATCAGCATGAATTCCCGAAATTGTCTAACAAATCTGATTGACTTTTTATGACGCAAGCAAACACTTGGACAAAGGAGTGGCTGCGGACATGGTATACTTGGATTTTGCCAAAGCGTTAGACACAGTTCCCCACTCGCGGCTAATCTATGAATTAAGCTCCACGGGCTTAGAAAATTAAGTTTGTAAATGGTTTTAAAACTGGCCAAAATGGCATATTCAGAGTAGTGATTGATTCATATTCTGAAGGGTCTAAGGTTATTAGTGGTGTACTCCATGATTCTATTTTGAGATGCGTACCTTTTTTAATATATGTATAAATGATATAGGGCCTGGAATTTAAAAGTACAATTTCAGTGTTTTGCAGATTACACCAAACTATGCAGTGGGTTTATGTCTTTACAGGATGTCTCCAATTTACGATCTGACCTCAAGGCACTATTTAATTGGGCAACTATGTGGCAAATGAGGTTTATTGTTGATAAATGCAAAGTTACAGTATGCACTTGGGGGCTAAAAACATGCATCTTGCATACTAGAAACAGCTGGGGGGAGATAATGGTGGAGAATCAAGGTAGACTCAATAATAGTATGCAATGCCAAGTTGCAGTTTCTAAAGCTAGCTAGAGCCTACAGTGCTGATCAGTGTATTCTGACGACATCTCCTTGCTGTCAGAATACAATAACACAATGAGAGGATTACCTCATCCACCAAGAGTTGAAGGGGGGCAATTGGGTCAGTTTATTTAATTTTTCATCCTGCCGGTTGAACGAATAAAACTGATTTATCTATGGCCAGGCCTAGTATTCTACCAAGAAATCTTACTTTGCCTGGTGTGAGCACAGTTAATTCAGTCCCAGAGATTACTCTGTGCCTTGCATTCTGGCCTTCCTGCAAAAAGGTCATGACCAGAATCTAGCCCTTAGTACCCTAAAAGGTTTTGGCCTTCTCCATCCTTTTATCAAAGACCCTTTGCAATCCCTTTTATAAAAACGTATATTTAAGGTGTCTCCCATGTGAGGCCACTTTGTAGCAGCCCCCACCCTTGTGCTTTCCTGGGACCTTAATTTGGTTCACTCTGTCTTGCAGAAACCACCCATTGAACCCATCAGGGATATTCCCTTAGAGCAGTGTTTCTCAACTCCAGTCCTCAAGGCGCACCAACAGGTCATGTTTTTAGGATTTCCTTCAGATGAAATGGCTGTGGTAATTACTAAGGCGGTGAAACTGATTAAATCACCTGTGCAAAATAGTGGAAAGCCAGAAAACATGGCCTGTTGGGGCGCCTTGATGACTGGAGTTGAGAAACACTGCCTTTAGAGATTCTTGCCAGCAAAGTAGCCTTTTTGGTGGCTATAACATCTGTCTGATATATCTCTGAACTGGCAGCCTTTCCTCTGAAAAGCCTTTCTTCATACTTCACATCAACATAATTGTATTATGCCTAAGACTGTCCTTTTCTCAAAAGGTGGTGTCCTCTCAATGAGGACATTGTTTTGCTATCCTTGTGCCTTGCTCCTAAGCATCCAAAGGAAGTCTCTGTACATTTCTTGGATGTGGTCAGAGCCAATAGAGTGTACCGAAAAGCTACTGCTTCCATAAGCCAAATTACCTATTTGTAATTTGCTGGGGACCTCTGAAGGGGCACCCTGCTTCAAAATCATTGCACAATGGATAAGGAATTTGATTACAAGAGCCTATGCTTAAAAAACAAATGCCTCCTGTGCTGTTACACGCCCCCTCTACTAGATCTGTTGGTGTATCCAGGGCCTTAAGGCTAGGGATGAGCTTCGAGTTCGAGTCGAACTCATGTTCGACTCGAACATTGCCTGTTCGCCGAACAGCGAATAAATTGGGGTGTTTGCGGCAAATTCGAAAAGTCTATGGGAGAAATCTAAAGTGCTAATTATAAAGGCTAATATGCAAGTTATTGTCCTAAAAAGTGTTTGGGGACCCGGGTCCTGCCCCAGGGGACATGTATCAATGCAAATAAAAGTTTTAAAAACGGCCATTTTTTCGGGAGCAGTGATTTTAATAATGCTTAATGTGAAACAATAAAAGTGAAATATTCCTTTAAATTTCGTCCCTAGGGGGTGTGTATGATATGCATGTAAAGTGGCGCATGTTTCCCGTGCTTAGAACTGTCCCTGCATAAAATGTCATTTTTGAAGGAAAAAAAGTCATTTAAAACTCACTCGCGGCTATTAATGAATTGTCGGCTCCCGGAAATACATACAAAAGTCATTGATAAAAAATAAAAAAGCGTGGGGGTCCCCCAGAATTCAATTACCAGGCCCTTTAGGTCTGGTATAAATATCAAGGGGAACCCCGCCGCCAGTGGCGGTGCGTCCATAGAGGGCGCCAGAGCACCGCCCCCTCTCGCACCGCCACTGAAAGACAATACACAGATTCATGCATTGCATGAATCTGTGTATTGTCACCGCTGCCGCGCTGCCCACTATACATATGGCTGGCCTCCTGGTGAGCGCCGGCCATATGAATTAGAGCGGCGGCCGGCGGTGGGTGTAACTTGGAAGTGCCTATCAGAGCCAGCGGCTCTGATAGGCTTTCCGAATACAGCTCTCACACTGTATTCGGCTTCCAAAAACTCCTCCCAGGTACGCACGGGGGTGCGTTCCTGGAAGAAGACTGTGTGGAGGTTTCAGCCAATCGGGTTCACCGGATCTGGTTACCGGTAACCTGATTGGCTGAAGCGACATCGAGGGCGGGAGAACACATCGAGGACGGCGCGGACCGAGGAAGCTAAGTGCAGGGCTGGGGGGGGGGGACAGGCTGCATTTGGGGGACAAACTGGCTGAATATGGGGCACAAACTGGCTGAATATGGGGGACAAACTGGCTGCATTAGGGGGGAACTGGCTGAATATGGGGGGGGGAACTGGCTGAATATGGGAGGAACTGGCTGAATATGGGGGACAAACTGGCTGAATATGGGGGGAACTGGCTGAATATGGGGGACAAACTGGCTGAATATGGGGGAACTGGCTGAATATGGGGGACAAACTGGCTGCATTTGGGGGAACTGGCTGTATATGGGGGACACGCTGGCTGCATTTGGGGGGAACTGGCTGTATATGGGGGACAAACTGGCTGCATTTGGGGGAACTGGCTGTATATGGGGGACAAACTGGCTGCATTTGGGGGGAACTGGCTGTATATGGGGGGGAACTGGCTGTATATGGGGGGGGGGAACTGGCTGTATATGGGGAGGGGAACTGGCTGCATTTGGGGGGAACTGGCTGTATATGGGGACAAACTGGCTGTATATGGGGGCACACTGGCTATATATATGGGGACAAACTGGCTGTATATGGGGGCACACTGGCTGTATATATATATATATATATATATATGGGGGCACACTGGCTGTATATATATATATGGGGGCACACTGGCTGTATATGGAAACAAACTGGCTGTATTTGAGGGGGCAAACTGGTGGCGTTTGGGCACAGTGGCTGCGTTTAATGGGCACAGTGGCGGCAATTTTTTTTTTCAGTTTGTTTGCGCCCCCCCAAAAATTTTGAGCACCAGCCGCCACTGCCCGCCGCAAATTTAAAAAAAATGCGTGCGGTTCCCCCAAATATCCATACCAGGCCCTTCAGATCTAGGATGGATTTTAAGGGGAACTCCATCCCAAATTAAAAAAAAAATGGCGTGGAGTCCCCCCAAAAATCCATACCAGACCCTTATCCGAGCACGCAACCTGGCAGGCCGCAGGAAAAGAGGGGGGGACGAGAGAGCACCCCCCCCTCCTGAACCGTACCAGGCCACATGCCCTCAACATGGGGAGGATGTCCCCATGTTGATGGGGACAAGGGCCTCATCCCCACAACCCTTGCCTGGTGGTTGTGGGGGTCTGCGGGCGGGGGTCTTATCGGAATCTGGAAGACCCCTTTAACAAAGGGGACCCCCAGATCCCGGCCCCCCCCTATGTGAATTGGTAAGGGGTACATTGTACCCCTACCATTTCACGAAGAAAGTGTCAAAAAATGTAAAAAAAAAACACACACACCTTGGAAAAGTCCTTTTATTAAAAAAAAAAAAAAAAAAACATTCCAGCGGTGAAATCCAGTGTCCCGCGGCGATCCGATGTCCAGCGCTGTCCGTCGTTGGCTGAGCCTGAGCGGACCTGATGGGGAACTTCCTCCGCAGTCTATTACATGTATAGACCCGCCCCTTCTAATGTTCCCCATCGGGTCCGCTCAGCCAATGACTCGGTGTAAGGCTGAGGACCTGATGCGGAACATGAGAAGGGGCGGGTCTATACATGTATTACACAGTGAGGGAAGTTCCCCATCAGGTCCACCCCCTCGGTATGTCAGACCACGCCTACGTCATTGGCCTGAGCGGGGAACTTCCTTCACTGTGTAATTTAAATTTACACCGTGAAGGAAGTTCCCCATCAGGTCCGCTCAGGCCAATGACGTAGGCGGGGTCTGACATACCGAGGGGGCGGACCTGATAGGGAACTTCCCTCACTGTGTAATACATGTATAGACCCGCCCCTTCTCATGTTCCGCATCAGCTCCTTGGAAAAGTCATTTATTAAAAAAAAAAAAAAAAAAAACATTCCAGTGGGGACCTCATGGGGAACTTTAGAAGGGGCGGGTCTATACATTTAAAACACTGCGGAGGAAGTTCCCCATCAGGTCCGCTCAGGCTCAACCAATGACGGACAGCGCTGGATATCGGGATCGCCACGGGACACTGGATTTCATCGCTGGAATGTTTTTTTTTTTTTTTTTAATAAAGGACTTTTCCAAGGTGTTTGTGTGTTTTTTATTTACTTTTTTTTACACCTTCTTCGTGAAATGGTAGGGGTACAATGTACCCCTTACCAATTCACATAGGAGGGGGCCGGGATCTGGGGGTCCCCTTTGTTAAAGGGGTCTTCCAGATTCCGATAAGCCCCCTGGCCGCAGACCCCCTCAACCAACGGGCAAGGGTTGTGGGGATGAGGCCCTTGTCCCCATCAACATGGGGGCATCCTTCCCATGTTGAGGGCATGTGGCCTGGTATGGTTCAGGAGGGGGGGGGCGCTCTCTCGTCCCCCCTCTTTTCCTGCGGCAGGCCAGGTTGCGTGCTCGGATAAGGGTCTGGTATGGATTTTTGGGGGGACTCCACGCCATTTTTTTTTATTTGTGGTGGAGTTCCCCTTAAAATCCATGCCAGATCTGAAGGGCCTGGTAATTCAATTCTGGGGGACCCCCACGCTTTTATTTTTTATTTTTATCAATGACTTTTGTATGTATTGCCGGGAGCCGACAATTCATTAATAGCCGCGAGTGATTTTTAAATGACTTTTTTTCCTTCAAAAATGACATTTTCAGCAGGGACAGTTCTAAGCACGGGAAACATGCGCCACTTTACATGCATGTCATACACACCCCCCAGGTACGAAATTTAAAGGAATATTTCACTTTTATTTTTTCATTTTCAGCATTATTAAAATCACTGCTCCCGAAAAAACGGCTGTTTTCAAAACTTTTTTTTGCATTGATACATGTCCCCTGGGGCAGGACCCGGGTCCCCAAACACTTTTTAGGACAATAACTTGCATATTAGCCTTTATAATTAGCACTTTAGATTTCGATTGTTCGAGTCCATTGTATTTAATAGGGTTCTAAAGTTCACGCGAACATTCTGTCTGTTCGCAGGTTCTGGTGCGAACCGAACAGGGGGGTGTTCGGCTCATCCCTGATGATCCCATGATGAACCCTGATCCCTCATCAAGCCTCTGTTTGCTAATTCTGTATGTCTGCCACCTGGTCTTCGACTAATACTTTTTTTAAAGTGTTACCAGATGGTTCTCTAATCTTTTGCGACTTTAGCTTTCGATCGCAAGGGTCTGCATGAACACTCTGAACCTGGGGTTTAACCCTTGTTCTGTTAGCACAGTTCCATTGCCTAGTTGTTGCCCACCCTTGTATTCCTTACTTGGGGACATTGTGTATGAATACGTTTTGTAATGCAACGCGCCAGTTGCAGTATTCTGGTGCATTGGCCCTGGTATGTTGGGGTACCATTTAAGTTAAATGGCACATCAATACATGTAATCTGCATTGCCATGTGGCACAAGTCCAAACAGGCCCTAAAGGAAACCGTTATTAACAAGAATATAAAGGTTATCATTGCTAAACTTTCTGAAAATGCTAGTTACCTGCAGTGGCGGCTTGTGTTTTTTTTTGTTTGTTTTTTAGGGGGGGGGGGTGGCAAACAACCACCACCCCCCCTAGGTTGGCTGGCACCCCCCTGGGGGGATCTCCCGGTTGGTCATCCACTTACTCCATCTAGGTTCTGGGTGGGCAGTGCTCCTACAGGCAATGGGGGGCGGGCGTCTCCTCTCCTCTCTTCCCCCGCCTAGACATCCAATAAAATCGCCTGTCCTTTCAGCCAATCAGGTGATGGGTCTCAGGACCCGATTCCTGATTGGCCAGGAGGAGGATTAATGTGAGAATAGCAAATATTAATTGTCGCACAACTGGGTGGGCACGGAGCGCAGTGCTCTGCGTTCTGAGCCCACTCTTTTTTTGAAGCCTATTAGAGCCTCTGGCTCTAATCGCATGCTTCAAACCCCCCCCCCCATTGGAATCCATGCGCCAGCACCCTGCATGTAAATTAGTGGGACAGATGCATGAAAGGGGGGTGGCACCCGTGCGCCCCTAAAAGACACTGGTTTCCTGATTGTCATGGTGATCTTTTGGCTTGCCAAGAACAAGAATGCAGACCAGGAGATGTGCCTTTGGTTTGACATTACTGGCTTCATACATTTTCTGGCTCAGTGACAAGCAGTATTATATACTAGCATGTTCAGAACGCAATTGGCACTAGCAGCTTACATGTTTGTCAGTACAGATTGTCCTGATCAAGTTCGAAAAACATTTTTCACTGACTGCCTTCAGTCTTAGTAAGATGAAAGCAGGGTGTTAAATTTCTAAAGGCTTCTTCAAATTTACTGTAAATGTGCTGGCCTTGTAAATAACTAACATTTTACTCTGTTCGTGTTGCAGATAGTTGAATACCTTTAGTAACAGCTACAAATTGTTGCCATAGGAGACAGGGGTTTTCCCTATACAGAAGTGGTGTCCAGCTGGAGGCCTTCACCTGTATAGCTGTATACCTATAGAAGTCTCGGAGTCTGACAATGAACATTGCATCTACCTAAGGGTGTCCTGGCCTTAACCCTCTCTCCCACAGTTCTGTTTAAAGCCCCGTACACACGGTCGGACTTCCATCTGACTTTTCCGTGGTTTTTTGTCTGAACGGAGTTGGCCGGGCACACTCGTAGCATACACACACTCGGACTTTTCTGCAAACGTTCCCAAAACTTTTTGCAACATCATGTGGTTTTTCTGCTCTTTTCTGCTCTTTACCGCCACCCTTTGGTCAACTTCTGCTATTGTTGGTTGATTTTAACATTAGTTGTTTTGTCCATCGGACAAAAGTCCGATGGTTTTCTGTACACACGGTCGGACTATGCTCCATCGGACTTTTGTTGGGCAAAAGTTTGTCCGTTTGCAGACCCAACTTTTGTCAGATGAAAACAAGAAAAAAGCAAAAAAAGTTTGTCCGATGGAGCGTACACACGGTCGGATTGTTGGTCCAACTTGCTCAAAATGAAGATTGTTGGCCAAGAGTCCGACCGTGTGTACGGGGCTTAAGAGACAATAAATCTCTTTGCATTCAAAAAGTGTCTGGCGCCCACCTGTTCATCTTGCATTACACCCACCATGCCTTGTAACCCACTCTACACTGAAGGATGTCAGCTCTCCCTAACTCTGGAGGTCACTCTTGTGCCTAAAGAGGTCCGGGACTTTGCTACATGTGCAAAAAGTGCAAAAGAAATGAAAATATTTTCATAAAGTGCATAAACACATGCAAAAAGTTAAAGTAGAAATTAATAAATACACAGTGCTGGGTTATAAAGTCAATATTTATAAACAGTAAAGTGCTAGTGCAAAAACTGTTTAAAAACACCCATTTTATAATAAAAACTGAAGTCCATCAGAAATTGTGTCTTAACAAAACAACGTAGATCCACTGCAGACTGTCTACAGTCCAGGGGTCTCAAACTGGCGGCCCTCCAGCTGTTGCGAAACTACAAGTCCCATCATGCCTCTGCCCATGGGAGTCCTGATTGTAACTGTCAGCCTTGCAATGCCTCATGGGAATTGTAGTTCTGCAACAGCTGGAGGGCCGCCAGTTTGAGACCCCAGACTCTACACCAACTTCAGTGCACCTTTACCAAGGAAACTCACACAGAATCTGCTTTCCAGAACACTAGACCTCTAAGGAACTGAGGTCATATACGCTTAATACCAGATAGGTAGTAAAATGGCACTTCATTCCCAAAGAGCATCAAATATTTTTTTTTACTATATATGAAGACCTTCTCCGTATGGCAGCTACTCGCCGCTTCCACCAGATACCACAATAATCATGGGTCACCAAGTAAAAAGAGAATAAAACACCTGCATTGCCAGGGTTAAAATAATGATTTATTTAAAAATATAATCACAGGAAAACGTCAATGCAAAGTAGCGACAGGCAACACACATAGATAACACAAACCACTCAGGATTGTGGTGTGTGTAATGGTGTCACTGCTAAAGCTCCGCCCCAATGTGTTTTGTCCACTGACATCTTCAGGGATACAGACAAATAGCACCCCTTGTGAGTATATTTTTTAATACAGCAGCATTTTAACTGGTAATGCACTATAGTGTGATTTATTCTCTTTTTACTTAGTGACCCATGATTGTTGTGGTAATTAAAGTGTATGTTACCGTAAATATTGTGTTTGTTTTTTATGTGTTTATTTTATAAATCAGTCTCTATTATATTTATGTACTTCTTTCATCCGAAGTACCTAGTTGATCCTGCCACTCACCTTTCTTCCTTGTTCTAAACTGACCACACAAAGCACAGAAGTTGATCTGTGATTGTGTGGTCAGTTTTCATCCTTTGCTGGCCATTCAGAGGTACAGGACATTGTGCAGACACACAGCATGCCTGTATTGGGTAGTTTGTTCAGCCACGACGCCCCCAACCAATCACAGCCTGCCTTGGGTAAACACCCCCTCCCAATCACAAACTGTCTCTTGAAAACGCACAGCTTGCATCTTGCTTTATGCTAGATTTACACCTATGCGTTTGCTCTGGCTCACTTTTGTGTGTTCACAGCAGCCCATTCATTTGAATAGCCTGCTGTACCTGCGGGTCCTTGCACCTTTTCAAAAACATGCTGCAGTTTCAGATGCACGGGGGTGCCATCACGAATGAATGGCAGTCCCACGCATCTGCAAAAGAGCGCGTTGTGGGTGCGGGAATAGGTGCCATTTACTTGCTGTCACGCACCACAACCATCCGCAACAGTGTGAACCTAGCCTAATGCCGCGTACACACGGGTGTTTTTAATGTCATTGAAAAAAATGTTTTTCTCGACGTGATTTTTCGTGTTTCCTCTCAAGCCTGCCTTGCATACACACGTTCATGAAAAAAAAACGCTTGAGCAAAGCGCGGTGACGTACAACACGTACGACGGCACTATAAAGGGGAGGTTCCATTCGAATGGCGCCACCCTTTGGGACGCTTTTGCTGATCCTCGTGTTAATAAAGTTTGGTGAGAGACGATTCACGCTTTTCAGTCCGTTACAGCGTGACGAATGTGCTATCTCCAATACGAACGCTAGTTTTACCAGAACGAGCGCTCCCGTCTCATACTTGATTCTGAGCATGCGCATTTTTTTCCCCCTCGTAAAAGCCTACACACGACCGTTTTTCACGACGTTAAAAAGAACGACGTGAAAAAATAGAGCAGGTTCTAATTTTTTTTTCGGGCATTTTTCTCGTCAAGAAAAATGCTCTGGAGCATACACACCACCGTTTTTCACGACCATTTTTTAAAATGGCATTTTTCTCGTCATGAAAAACGGTCGTGTGTACGCGGCATTAGGCTGAACAGACTATGTCACATGAAATAACTTTTTAGCCTTGTAAAAAAGGTAAGAAAGATCATTTCTGAAACTATGCTACAGCAGATTATTGTGCCTGCATAGTTATAAGCTTCTTAGAAAGTGTCTATAACATTGTATGTTCACAAGGTACCCATAGACATGATTTGGCACTCAGTTATTCAAACTAGATGGGTCAATGACAATGTCTCTAGAAGGCCACCACCCATGTCAGTTGGCCAGTGTTAAGGGGAATAAGCAAAGAGCGACTTCAGACTTTCAGTATAAGGACTCATGCACGCAGACAGTGAGAGGCTGAAAATATGCTCATCAGAAAATTCTGGGTGTTTTCCCTGGCCCGGGAAACGCAAGTGCTGAGTACAGTCTGCTATACAAGTGGAAGCGGAAGTATTGCATTCAGGAAATACATCCTAGGCACATGTGTGAGTAAACGCTGGTGCACAGAAGAAGAGAGGAAAGAGTTAACAGTGGACAGTGCAGTCTGGAACCACTCTGTTAACTTGGAGAAGGGAAGGGGCAGAAGGAGGGAAGAGCAGGGCAGTGTCCTGCCATCCTAGGCTACAGTGTAGTGTCTTTCTGTTGATGCACATAGTGTAGGGAGACATAGCTCCAGTCTCTGCATATAAGGGTGGCCCCAAAGAACACTGCAGGAGAAAGAAGCCACCCTGAAAAGGAAAAGGGGCATTCAAAGGAGACACCATAAGATACTGCATGAGAAATTAGTCACCCTGAAACAGGAAACCTGGGGCTGCAGTCATGGCACAGGCTGAACATAGGTAAGAATTAAAGGAACACTAAAGGTTCCCGTTTAAAAAAAATAAAAATAACAAACATGTTATACTTACCTCCACTGTGCAGCTAGTTTTGCACACAGTGGCCCCGATCCTGGTCTTCTGGGGTCCCTCGGCGGCTGTTTCAGCTCCTCCCCGCAAGGACTCCACACCATAATGCGAGCAAGCTCGCATGGTGTGGAGTTACTGCGGGTGCGCTCCCGTGATACAGCGGCGGCCATAGCCGCTGACTGTATCACTCGGCCCCGCCCCCCGGCGCGCCGCGTAATTGGATGCGATTGACAGCAGCGCCAGCCAATGGCTGCGCTGCTTTCAATCCATTCACTGTAGCCAATCAACGGCTGGGCTCAGGAACTCGGAGGATGACGGGAGCGAGCGCGGGACTTTCGAGGGGTCAGGTAAGTAGAACGGGGGCTCGGGGGGGCGGTATTGTCAAATGTTTTTTCACCTTAATGCATAGGATGCATTAAGGTGAAAAAACATGTACAGTACCTTTACAACCCCTTTAAAGGAAGTTACCTACTCAGTAAGTGATTAAATCAGCTACTAAAAGTTCTTAAAAAACTGTGGGTTTAATATTACATTAGCATTGAAATGAGAAGTCTATATCTCTGCCACTTTGCTCTCTCCTCCTATCAGCATGGCTTCTTACACTGAAGCACACCTGACTAGCTCCTTGTGCTGTTTCTCGCTCCCTCTCACAGAGCTCTACTGCACAGAGGGTACAGTAGACTGCAAGTTGACACCAAGTTAGAGGGGTTGTAAAGCTTTGTGTCTTTTCACCTTAATGCATCCTATGCATTAAGGTGAAAAAGCACCTTGCAGTGTCCGGCCCCCGTTTTACTTACCTGAGCCCCAAATTTCCGAGGGCGCGATCCTGCGTTGTTCTCCCCATGGCTGATTGGCTCTTTATTGGATAGATTGATAGCAGCACAGCCATTGGCTCACGCTGCTGTCAATCAAATCCAATGACGCAGCCGCCGGGGGGGCGGGGCCGAGTCACAAAGGGGGTTGGCTCTTGCGCGGAGGAGCCGCGAGAGCCGCCGTGGGACCCCAGAAGAGGACGATCGGGGCCACTCTGTTCAAAACGAACTGCACAGTGGAGGTAAGTATGATATGTTTGTTATTTAAAAAAAAAAAGTGAACATTTAGTGTCACTTTAAAGCGGAGCTCCACCCTAAAGTGGAACTTCCGCTCATCGGAAACCCCCCCCCCTCCGGTGTCACAATTTTCACCCACTTCCGGGAGTCCTCTCTGTGGGAAATCTGCGGGAAGCACGTCACTTCCGGCAGATTCCCCGTTGTGTTCTGGGAGACACTCGGCTCCCAGAACACAGGGGGACCAGTCAGAACGGCGCAGCGCGGCTCGCGCATGCGCCGTAGGGAACCGGGCAGTGAAGCTGCAAGGCTTCACTTCCTGGTTCCCTCACAGAGGATGGCGGTGGGGGCAGCAGAGTGACGAGCGATTGCTAGTCCTCTGCTGCGGATGTCGCTGGACTCCAGGACAGGTAAGTGTCCTAATATTAAAAGTCAGAAGCTGCAGTATTTGTAGCTGCTGGCTTTTAATAATTTTTTTTCGGCGGAGCTCCGCTTTAAGTTCTGGTATTTACTCTGCTTTGTATTAACTATACCAGAGCTGTATCATTGTGTCTTTTATATCTGCCGAGAGTAAGCTAGAACTTGTGTTACTTGCTGTGAATCATGAATTATTGTACCACTGGATGAGCATAACAGCCAGTCAACTAGTAGTTTCAGAAGGATAGGTCCAAATTGTCAGCTTTCATATTCCCTCAGTGCAGTTTACCTTTGAATTTCCATTTACTTTCTGTCCCAGTAACAATGGTCACTAGGACAAATAGGATCAATCTCCACAGCGGGAACAGAAACAGGGCTTTAGTATTTTCTTCATGCTTTTTAAAACTAAAACACAGATTTGGACATAGATACATTTTAACTGTTTGCCGACCAGACGCCGCAGTTTCACTGCGGCAGAATGGCACGGCTGGGCGAAGCGACCTTACCTTACGTCGCTTCGCCTTTTGACCACTAGGGGTGCGCACGTGCCCTCGGCCCACCACCGGAGCCGATGCGAGTGACCGGCGGGCGCGATGACTGTAAACACACAGATCCCGGTTCTTTCAGGGGAGAGGAGACTGATCGTGTGTTCATACAATGTATGAACACTGATCTCTCTCTTCCCCTAGTTAGTCCCCCGACAGTTAGAACACAGTGAGGGAACACATCGCTCCCTAGTGCTAACCCCTTCCCTGCCAGTGACATTTATACAGTAATCAGTGCATTTTTATAGCACTAATCGCTGTATAATTTTCACTGGTCCAAAAAATGTGTCAAAAGTGTCCGATGTGCCCACCGCAATATCGCAGTCCCGTTAAAAATCGCAGATCGCCGCCATTACTAGTAAAAAAAAAAAATAATAATAAAAATGCCATAAATCTATCCCCTATTTTGTAGACACTATAACTTTTGCGCAAAGCAATCAATACGCTTATTGCAATTTTTTTCACCAAAAATATGTAGAAGAATACATGTTGGCCTAAACTAAGGAACATTTTTAATTTTTTTTTTAAAAGTGGGATATTTATTATAGCAAAAAGTAAAAGATGTTGTGTTTTTTTCAAAATTGGCGCTCTTGTTTTGTTTATAGGGCAAAAACTAAAAACCGCAGAGGTGATCAAATACCACCAAAAGAAAGCTCTATTTGTGGGGAAAAAAAGGACGTCAATTTTGTTTGGGTCCAAAGTCGCACGACCGCGCAATTGTCAGTTAAAGCGACGCAGTGCCGTATCGCAAAAAATGGCCTGGTCATTGAGCAGCCAAATCTTCCGGGGCTGAAGTGGTTAAAGCAAACCTTTCCCCCCTTTCACTATATTTCACATCATCATGCAGCTCTTAATACCGATGTGAAATCATCTAACTGTCCTTTCTTTAACAAAATCATTTTGCCGCTCCTCACCTTTGTGTGTTCCAGCTTCCTGGTTTTTCTTGCCACCTGTAAAGGCTAGATCATCAGTTTCCCGAAATTGCAAGAACGAATGAGTTTAAGAACAAGAAAAAAGGGCATTTTTTAACAGACGGGTGTATTGGAGCATGGCTCATGCACAAGATGAACTACATGACGTTATGTGCCTCATCTTGTGCATGCACCAAAACACTAATTTGTTGATAAAAATGACTTCCCCCCTAGGGTTGCCACCTGTCCAGGATTCACCCGGACAGTCTGGGTTTTGAATCATGTGTCTGGGTTTCAGTCTGCCTGAAACCCGGACACATTATTCAGACAGGGCTGTGGCTTTCCAAGCCACGGAGATAGTCACACACAAATCTGTTTTCATCCGGGAGCAGTGGGTGGCTGTCTGGGGGCAGGTTCCACATCACTGAAGAGCGTAGTGATGATGTCAGCAAGAGCAATTTGCCTACACCCACTGTTCACAGCGGCGAAATATGAGCGCTGCATTGTTATTCTCCTTGGAGTAGCCAAAGGTGTCCCAGGTCTTTTATAATCCTATAATGTTTACTACAGAAAAAAAAAATGCCCTGTGCCACTAGTGTTCGGGTTTGGTTTGAAGTAAACGTGGCAACCCTGCTTCCCCACCCCACCACATCACCCCATCTCGGGAGATAAGGCTTCTTTCTAAACAGATAAGTGTGCATTGTATACATGTTAGAGGCACAATGACATTGGTGGGCTGATGACTAAGGCCCCTTTAACACTGAGGAGTTTTTCAGGTGTTTTGCGCTTAAAAAAAGCGCATAAATAACGCCTGAAAAAATCCTGCCCCAGTATGCTCAATGTGAAAGCCTGAGGGCTTTCACACTGAGGCGATGCACTGGCAGGAGAAGAAAAAATCTCCTGCAAGCCGCATCTTTGGAGCGGTGAAGGAGCGGTGTGTATACTGCTCCTTTACCGCTCCTTCCCATTGAAATCAAAGGGATACCACGGTAATACCGCCAGCAAACCGCGGCTGTAGCCGCGGTTTGCGGGCGGTAATAACCCTTTTTCAGCCGCTAGCGGGGGTGAAAACCGCACCGCTAGCGGCCGAATATCGCGGTAAATACGACGGTATAGCGGCGCTAAAAATCGCGCCGCTATACCACCACCGCACCTGCCCGCCCCAGTGTGAAAGGGGCCTAAACGATGGCACAGGTATCCAACTGGGTGGGGGAAATAGACTGCAAAGACTGGTGAAATGGAGCAAAAAGAGGGCAGATGGGTACTACTAAATTTTTCCGTTTTATATTAGTTTTAGTAGGTATATTATTTTAGTGTAGTTAGGATTATTGCGGGGGTGAAAGGGGGGGGGTGCTAACTTTAAGCTTTGTATTGTGTAACTTTATTTCCTTCTTTCGGTCCTTACACTTCCAGGTACATTGTTTTAAAGGTGCATAGAAAATGCAGAGTAAATGAAGTCTTGGTTAGGAGATACTTTGACATTTAGCATTGTCACTGTCCTCCTGTAGTGTGCTAGGGTTTCATTATCACTTTTGCAGTTACAAGATACAGTTACAAGTTGGCATTTCTCCATAGATTGAGAACATTCTATTCCAACTTTGTCAGCTAGCAGCAACACTGGCCTAGCTTTGTGCTCTCAGCGGCCTTTTGTTTTGTGTAAACTATCTATTTTATTAGTTGCTAACAAACTTTTTGAAAGCAGGGTTACGTTTTCTGTCAGGTTACACAAATGTAGCTGTAGCGGGGTCCTCAAATAGATGGGATACACCTGGGCAATAGTGTGACCCAGGTGTATAATTGTGTTAGGATTCAGACCCCTTTTTATCTCGTGGAGGATTGGAGGATGTAATATTCTCCTTTGCCTGCGGGTGGCGGGGTACCCACAGGCTTCAGGTAGAATCATCTTCGCAGTGCTCCCTGTTTTGTCCCTTCCCGGAGATGGTATGGCTGGGGCGGGGAACCCGCCGGGCCGTTGAAGGGAGGAGATAAAAGGGGGAGACGCCCTTACCACGGGGTCGTCGTCGTCGTCGTCAGGCGGAGGAGGAGGTCCTCGGAGGAGGAGGGCTGCGGTCCGCACCCAGGGCCCTTAGGCCTGGGTGCGGGAGATCCAGGAGTCTGGTCCAGGTGCCCATGGCCTGGTCCGGAGTCATGTTGGCGTCCATCCCAGGCACCTTTAGCCTGGGGTGAGGTACTATCGAGGAGGCCTGGGGCCCAGTACCTTCGACTGGGTCCCGCTAGGGTGGATTGTCCGAGGGTCCCTGAGCGGAGGGACTCGTACCTGAGGTGAGGAGGCCGGGGAGGTTACCCACTGAAGACCCGGAGCAGCACCAACCCGGTGACGGTGGGCCTCTGGGAACTCTCTTGGGAGGACACATCCCCTGATAGGGGCCACAGCGTATGGAAGAGGGCTCCATTGCTGTTCATAGGGGTTGCTAGAAGAGACCCTATCTTTAGAACTTAAACTTTAGGAAGTGCCTCGATCTGCTCATCCCACCGTTGGAAAGGTTATAGGTCCCAACCAGTCTGCTGCAATAAGAACTGTTTATCGTGCTTTGCTATTGGAGTGCCAAATAAACAAGTGTTGGACCTTTCTTCGGTGTGTGAACTCCAGTTACTGGAAACAAAGGGGAGGCGGGTGAGCTTGTGGTTACAGACTCAGTGCATTCACAGAACACACCGGCCCGAGGAAACATCAGGAAGTGGCCTTCACCTCCCTACTACAATGGGGAGGACATGGGCCGTGGCGCATCTCACTCTCACAACCCCTAGACATGAGTTGGTGTGTAAAACCGATAAAGAAGAAGAGAGGGTGAGGCCGCTACACGTGGGGGCTCGTCAGTCCGGGATAGAGTGTGTTCTAAAGATGGACTTGAGAATGTCTACATTTGAACTTTGCTGCCCAGAGGAGTTCCGAGCAGATCGGCCATATTACTGGCCAAAGTGCGTCCCTGCTCGGAGTTGTGGAAATGACCCTAACACGGGAAAGGCCCATGCGGAGGAGCAGAAAAAGGGAGAGGTCCAGCCGTGTGACGTACTGCACGTGGGGACTGTTAACGCACTGCGCCACGAGGCACCCCATGGCGACATCGTTCGTGGGCGGAGTCAAGAGGAAGCCCGCGAAAATGTACAGCTCATGGGAGGAGTCTGGCCAAGTGTGGGGATACACGTGGAGACTCCGGCGCGGGGTCAGTGCATGATGGAGCAGCAGATAGTCGGGATGACCTCAAGTGCCCCGTGGGTTATGGTTCCTCACCCCACGAGAATGACTTCTTTTGCTGCCCCCATCACAGACACGGGGATAAGACTTAGGCCCCGAGGGCGGTTGGCTCTGTACACTTGCAGAGACACGGAGGCCCTCGGTGTGATCTGTCCCGGCTGCTCGGGACTGGTGGTCACCCTGAAGCCATTCGGGCGATGTGAGGAGTGCAGAGAATTCCTTTTTGAGGTCGAGTCGTCCACAGCAAGGCCCCGGGCCCTTCGCCTCAACCACCTCACGGGTACTGCTACTCCAGAAGGGGAGATCAAGGCCTTTGTCGAGGTTCCTGTGCGCGCTGACCAGGGCGATGGACTGCCCAACAGAGAAAAATCCGAGGATGCTGCCTCGGTCGCCACAAGTTCTCTGCTCCCACCACCGAAGAGGAAAGTTGGCCTAGTACAGGCATCCTGTGGACGTGGTCGAGCTTCACCCCACTGCTTGCCTGGCCTGGATGGCGCCGGTCGAGAAGGAAGTCCCGGACATCCCAGTCTTCTACAAGGGTCAGGTGAGCCAGGGGCTGGGACTGTGGTGGTGGTTGGAGGTGTCGGGGGCCCATTGGAGGTGGAGACCCCCAGGGAGGTAGATTCTGTGTCCACCGGAAGATATCTGCCTGCGGAGATGTATGACACCTCCGACCTAGAGTCGCTGTCTGATTGCGGAGATGATGGCGAGATAGACGAACTGTTCAGCCGCAAGGGCTGGGATAGAGTGCCACTTCTTGCTTCCCGTGCGGTACGGGATTCACCGATGTACACAGGAGACAGCACGCCTCGGGTGGAAGACCCGCAGCTTACGAGGGAACCTACCCCTCCACCTGTGTCCTCATCTACTGTTACCTCACCTACTTTGGTTGTGGGGGCACCCCGCGCTTCTCTGAGAGCGCCGAAAGTCAGTTTCAGGGAGCTGGTAAAGGCACCTCGGCATCCGGAAGCTATTGTGCTGCCTGGAACTGGAGAGAAAGCCACTATGCCACCTTTGGCCCGCTTGCAGAGACTGTTTTGCCACAAAGTAGCTCGGGAATATGGGTGGGAGTATCCGTATCTACCCCGGGACTTGCTGTATGAGGTGGAAGTCTGGAGAACAAGATGGTATGACGAGTTTGTGTGGGACAAGTTGAAGGTGCCTCATGCTCGTAGGTACCTGGAATGTGTGCCGGCAGTGTCTAAGAGGTTTGAGGATTGCAAAGCTGAATGGAAATTGGGGCGCCATATCCATGCTGACAAGATAGTCATTTGCAGAAGAGAAGGAGAAGATGTCGAGTATTCGATAGAGGCATTTGACAAACACCTGAAACCCCTGTACCTGCCGGATCCAAAGTTTTACTTATAGGAGAAAAGAACTCCTGTTTATTTCCTTTGTGCACTTGAACTTTCTGGAAGAGCCATTCCCAGACACCCAGGACTGTGCCCTGCTTTTGTTTTTGTTTGGGCTTTTCTTTTTCTCGTTGGAGACTTGGGGACTGTTGTGTTTTCGTGTTTCCCCTTTTCTTCATGTGCCAAAAGCAAGGACATTTGGGAATAGTGGCAGAGTAGGGAAAAGCTGGAAGAACGAAGATTCGTTGAGTGTCATGACCGCGGCGTTGTCACCAGGTGGCAGTGTTGCGCAACAAATGTTTGAAAATGTTTCACACACACATCACCTTGCTTGTTGGAGTGAGTGGGTCTCTCGGCTGACGGGCCCACTCATCCCAAATGACACGAAATTATGGTAGGATGTTGTTTTTTTCTTTCCCCTGCAGGAGAATCGTCAATCAAGATCATTAAGAGTGGGTGGCTCTTAGACAGTGTGGGAGAGGGGTTGTGACTATGCAAATGTTTAAAGTGTTTTATGACATAAGTTGTTTTGTATGTTCCCCATTCCCTGAGCAGGTCTTGGCACTTGGGAAATTTAGAGGAACTGCTTCAGGGGTTTCACTCCATGCCACCACTTATGGGAGGCATGGGTGTGCACCTGACGCTGGGGACCAGCGTCAAATTACAGGGGGGAGTGTGTAGCGGGGTCCTCAAATAGATGGGATACACCTGGGCAATAGTGTGACCCAGGTGTATAATTGTGTTAGGATTCAGACCCCTTTTTATCTCGTGGAGGATTGGAGGATGTAATATTCTCCTTTGCCTGCGGGTGGCGGGGTACCCACAGGCTTCAGGTAGAATCATCTTCGCAGTGCTCCCTGTTTTGTCCCTTCCCGGAGATGGTATGGCTGGGGCGGGGAACCCGCTGGGCCGTTGAAGGGAGGAGATAAAAGGGGGAGACGCCCTTACCACGGGGTCGTCGTCGTCGTCGTCGGGCGGAGGAGGAGGTCCTCGGAGGAGGAGGGCTGCGGTCCGCACCCAGGGCCCTTAGGCCTGGGTGCGGGAGATCCAGGAGTCTGGTCCAGGTGCCCATGGCCTGGTCCGGAGTCATGTTGGCGTCCATCCCAGGCACCTTTAGCCTGGGGTGAGGTACTATCGAGGAGGCCTGGGGCCCAGTACCTTCGACTGGGTCCCGCTAGGGTGGATTGTCCGAGGGTCCCTGAGCGGAGGGACTCGTACCTGAGGTGAGGAGGCCGGGGAGGTTACCCACTGAAGACCCGGAGCAGCACCAACCCGGTGACGGTGGGTCTCTGGGAACTCTCTTGGGAGGACACATCCCCTGATAGGGGCCACAGCGTATGGAAGAGGGCTCCATTGCTGTTCATAGGGGTTGCTAGAAGAGACCCTATCTTTAGAACTTAAACTTTAGGAAGTGCCTCGATCTGCTCATCCCACCGTTGGAAAGGTTATAGGTCCCAACCAGTCTGCTGCAATAAGAACTGTTTATCGTGCTTTGCTATTGGAGTGCCAAATAAACAAGTGTTGGACCTTTCTTCGGTGTGTGAACTCCAGTTACTGGAAACAAAGGGGAGGCGGGTGAGCTTGTGGTTACAGACTCAGTGCATTCACAGAACACACCGGCCCGAGGAAACATCAGGAAGTGGCCTTCACCTCCCTACTACAATGGGGAGGACATGGGCCGTGGCGCATCTCACTCTCACAACCCCTAGACATGAGTTGGTGTGTAAAACCGATAAAGAAGAAGAGAGGGTGAGACCGCTACATAGCATTCCTGAAGTATAAGTGAATCTTGTTATGCAAGTCTGTCTACACAATGTTATATTTATATGGCACTGTGTTCCACTGCCAGGGTCGCTCATTCGTGGCCGATATGTATTGAAAGTACTGTGCTATTTGTGAAGAATCGGCTCTGTGAATAATGAAGAGGGATGAGGTTTACGTTCGTTGCTACCATGTGTTTGAAATTTGCAGTCTCAGCAAATTATCGCGGCCATTCGTCAGACTGAATCCTTTGCAACTATAATGCACAGCCTGGCCTTTGAATTCAAGTCAGTTGGCCTAGAAGGGGCAAAAAGGGGGGCCTTTAGATAAGCCAGTCCCCTCACTATAAAAGGGTGAGGTCACAGCAGCCATACTGACACTAAATTTTATCTGTGATGGGGGAAGCATAGGGAATGCTGCTGACAAACTGCATAGGGAGAGATTAGTATAATGCTTGCAGGCACTGGCAGGTCTGGTAAAGTAGCTGTAAACCCTTAATAAATGTCATATAGGTAGCAAAGTGTTGCTTAGAGAATTGGGAATTGGGGGAAGGGAAGGGTTTTTACTTACTTTCATCCCTAAAGCGGAGCTCCACCCAAAAGGGGAAGTTCTGCTTTAAGCACTCCTCCCCCTCCTATGCCACATTTGGCATGACATTTTTTTGGTGGGGGGGTACTTAGTTTTGACAGGTACCCACTCCTACTTCCACTAGGGCCACCTATGTAATCCGAGCGGAAGTTCTCCTCTCCCTCTCCCTCCCTCCCTGCAATCTTCTGGGACACGTCACAGGTTCCAGAAGATTTCCCCACCATTCTGGAGGCGCAGTGCGCACGAGCTGTGAAGCCGCAAGCTGTCACAGCCGGGTGCCCACGGTTGTAATGCTGGCGAGAGGAGAGAGAGAGAGAGAATTGAGGGTTCGGGCGGCCACATCGCTGAATCCTGGGACAGGTGAGTGTGTGTTTATTAACCACTTCATCCCCGGAAGATTTGGCTGCTCAATGACCAGGCCATTTTTTGCGATACGGCACTGCGTCGCTTTAACTGACAATTGCGTGGTTGTGCGATGCTGTACCCAAACAAAATTGACTCCCACAAATAGAGCTTTCTTCTGGTGGTATTTGATCACCTCTGCGGTTTTTATTTTTTGCGCTATAAACAAAAAAGAACGTCAATTTAGAAAAAAACATGTAGCGCTACCCCCAGTTAAGAGAGCCGCTGGATTTATTTTCGGGCCCTGTGTACAGCACCACCAACCCCCAGCAATCTGCTCGACCCACTCTGGCACAGCTAGTCTAGGGGTTATATTTGTATCACATTCAATTAGTATTGCAAAGAATAATCTCTTAACAGTAAGACAACACACTGAGGCAAGAGATTAAATATAACAGTTTATATTAAAGGTAGCATAGGCAGAACACAACACATGCAATTGGCTAGCAGAGCCCTGCAGAAATCAATACAGCATACAATAATGGCGCTGCGCGGTACTTCGCCACGTGTAGCTATTATGGTATGCGCACCCTATGGCGCACTAAACAATATCTTAACTTCCCACCCCGGTCAGGCCTGACATGGAGTAAATCTCAGTCACCTCCTATAGGGATTTCTTCGCATGCCAGCTTTCGGTGGTGCACTTGATGAATAGTACTTTGTAATCCACAACCAGGCAATAACTTGAAACACTATACTGGGGGGACACTTCAACTCTGTCCTGCTACCGGTCCCCCCGGGGAACAGCAGATAAACGAAATTGTGGGCCTTTGCAGTCTATAGGCCTGAACACGGCACAGTCTATTGGTCTGGGCAGGTGCCCGCTCACCACTCCGGGCGCGATCCCAGTCCGGAACGTCCACCCTGCTGTGTATCCGCACACAGCGTCTGCAACGATCAGGTCCCCGATCCAACTGGTGTCCTCACTCGACAAGTCAGATGCTACCCAGGCTCCGCAGTGGGGTGGAAGGCTCTTTGGAAGTTGCGCAAGGCCCAGGCTTCAGGCCTTGCTCTGCAGCAGATCCGCACAGGATGAAACTCTTGCTTGCAGCACGGTGTCCAAAGAGGCCGAGCTCCGCCTCGCCTCCTCCTTAAATATCCCCTCCCATGAGTCTCTGCGATGGCTAACTGCACTCTGGGTGCCGAACAGGGTTCTGGGTAACGTAGTCCCGGGGCCTTAAAGGAGACCCCGCTACACACTCCCCCCACTTAAACTCTTTGGTCCCCAAAGATAACATAAACTTAAATCACAGAACGTACAACATCAATCAAACTTTCGTATGATGTTGGCAGAGGAAATTCCCACCAAAAACGAGGCGGTGAACTCCCCTGCCCACAGGTCACACTATTATCAGTGTCCTGCCTAACTGTGCCAGAGAGTGAGCTGGGGTTGCCTCCCACCAAATGAACAGTGGGAGGATCAGGGTCTTCCATACTCCTTCTGGCAGTAACCACAGTGTCTTCCGCACTTCTCCCCATCTGTGGATAAGTTAATCTTCTGGGAGGCTTTATGGCTCGTCACTTCCTCTGTCCTCTTGGACTTTCTGTTAAAACTGGCTCCTCCTCCGGAATCGACTTAGGAATCTCCTCTGTTTCAGGAACACTGGACCCCGGAGCAGGGAGATACATGGAATCCCTTGGATCTTCCTCTGGGGGTAAGTCACAGACACTCTCCCAAGCATCTGACCAAGGACTGGATGGGATGAACTCAGTGGCTTCTGCATTCAGTGTCTGGTCCTCAGCATCTTCTTCAGGTGGAAGATCAATAGCAGAAGTTTCTGGAGCCTGGGAAGGCCAAAGCCAGTCAAGTTCTTCTCCCTCATCTTCACTTGTTTCCGAGGTCTCTGTATCCCCGATCCGGGGGGTCTGAGACCGAGTGTTTGGTCGGGGAGTATCCAGAATGGAAGTTGGCTCAGGGGAATCCATCACAGGGGGGATCCGAACTGCCTCAGCCAGTGGGAGTAGGTGGTTCCGGTGCCAGGTCTTCAGTGGCCCCACCTTCCCTTCTGGTTTAAGTCTGTAAACGGGTAGGCCCGGAAGTCTTTTGCAAACAACATAAGGTTCAGGTCTCCATCTGTCTGCAAGCTTGTGTTTTCCAGGGATCCCCAAATTCCCCAACAACACTCTGTCTCCAGGTTGTAGATCTTGGATCCTAACTTTTAAGTCAACATTTTTCTTGTTGCGGGCCCCCCTTTGCTCTGAGGCCGCCTGGGCCTGTTCATAGGCCAATTTCAAATTGCGTCTGAGCCTATCGACATATCCCTTGTGGGAAGCAGCAGAACAATGGTCTATGGAAGTGCCAAAGGCCAGATCTACGGGTAGTCTTGCTTCTCTCCCGAACATAAGTCGATAGGGTGAGTACCCTGTAGCATCACTGGTGGTGCTGTTGTATGCATGCACAACTGCCGCTATGTGGTTGCTCCAATGCTGCTTCTTTTCACTACTTAGAGTCCCCAGCATGTTGAGCAGGGTTCGATTGAACCTCTCCGGCTGAGCATCACCTTGTGGATGATAGGGGGTAGTTCTTGTCTTCTTGATCCCCAAAGAATCCAGGAGTTTCCGGATCAATCGACTTTCAAAATCCTTTCCCTGATCTGAATGGAGCCGTTGTGGTAGCCCATAATGTACGAAGTATTTCTCCATCAGCACTTTGGCCACAGTGGAAGCCTTCTGGTCCTTGGTTGGAAAGGCCTGGGCATACCGGGTGAAATGGTCGGTTACTACCAGAACATTTCCTAGTCCACTCAGGTCGGGTTCGAGGCAGAGAAAATCAATGCATACCAGGTCAAGTGGGCTTTGACTTTGCAGATGGCCCATTGGGGCAGCTTGATGAGGTAAAGTCTTTCTCTGGATGCATCGTGCACATGAGTGGCAGTATTCTTCAACTTCAGCCCTCATGCAGGGCCAATAGAAACGGTCCCTAACGAGTTGGAAAGTCCTTTCCGCCCCTAGGTGGCCATGGTTGTCGTGCAGGGCAACAAGGACTGTCTCTCGGTACTTCTCAGGCAAGAACAGTTGCCACTTTGTCTTCTAGGTCATCAGAGGGGCCCCTTCGGTAGACCACTCCCTGATGCACCTGTAACTTGTCCCACTCTTTCCTCAACAGGCAAGCTTCCTTTGAAGGGTGGCGTAAGAGTCTGTTCGGGTCCTGATTCTCCAGGGCCTCTAGGACCAATCTCCCCATGGGGTCCTCCAATTGGTCGGATCTCAGCTCCTTCTTAGACAGTCTTGGTAAGTTATCTTCCCCCAGTTGGGTTACTCCACAGTATTGCTTGGGAACTCCTACTATGGTAACCCCTATCTCTTCTGCTCTTGAGCCGCCACTGGCTTGGAGCTCAGCCCCTTGACAGAGGGCCCGCACCCCGTCGGGTGCCACTTGGGCCCAGTCTTCTGTACTGCAAGTGGGGATGTGAGATCTTCTAGACAATGCGTCTGCATCTCGGTTTCCAGCCCCAGGTCTGTACTTCAGGCCGAAGTCGAAGGCAGACAGCGCCGCCAGCCACCTATGTCCTGTGGCATCCAACTTTGCTGTGGTGAAGAGATAGGTGAGGGGGTTGTTGTCTGTTTTCACTGTGAATTCCGCCCCATATAAATAGTCTCTAAGTTTGTCAACTACCGCCCACTTAAGGGCCAGGAACTCCAACTTATGGGTGGGGTAGTTCTTTTCGGAGGGAGTCAGACTTCTGCTCACATACGCAACAGGCCTCAGTTGCTCTTCATGCTCCTGGTACAGCACTCCCCCCAAACCATCATGACTGGCATCTACATGAAGTTCATAAGGCTTCTTAGGGTCTGCGTAGGCCAGGACAGGGGCAGTGGTTAATGTCTTCTTCAACATCTGAAAGGCATTCTCACACTTCTCATTCCACTGGTCCTTGACTGACTCCCCTGGCTTTCTGGGGCCTGTGTCATCCTCTTCCCCATCCGTCTTTAGAAGCTCATTCAGAGGCCTGACTATCCGAGCAAACCCCTCCACAAACCTCCTGTCATAGGAACAGAACCCCAGAAAGGATCTTAGCTCTGTCACAGTGGTGGGCCTGGGCCAGGAGGTGACTGCCTCCAATTTTGCGGGGTCTGTGGCTACCCCATCTTCAGACACTATGTGCCCCAGATAGTTGACTGATGACTGATAGAATTTGCATTTTTCAGGTGAGAGATTGAGTCCTTCCTCACTCAGTCTCTTCAAAACTTTTTCCAGCCTCTCTTCATGCTCTTCCAAGGTTCTTCTCTTCCGAAGACAATGATGTCATCCAAGTATACGAGGACTTCGATGAGGTTCATATCTCCCACAGTCTTCTCCATGAGACGTTGGAAGGTGGCTGGAGCTCCAGACAGACCTTGAGGCATTCGGTTGAATTCAAAGAACCCTACCGGGGTTATGAAAGCCGTCTTCTCTTTGTCTTCTGGATGCATCGGGATCTGATAGTCCCCACTCTTGAGGTCCATAACACTGAACCACTTGGCTCCAGACAAGCTCTGTAGGGCATCCTCTATCCTTGGAGTGGTATATTGATCCAGTATGGTTCTCCTGTTGAGGGTCCTATAGTCTATGCACAGCCTCAGTGACCCATTCTTCTTCCGGACCACAACTATAGGGGAGGCATAGGGACTTCTAGATTCTCGAATCACCCCTGTTCCCTTGAGCTCGGCGAGCTGCTCCCTCAAGTCTTCGAGGTCTGCTAACAGAACCCGCCTAACCCTTTCCCTGAAGGGTTTGTCTTCCTGGAGGCGGATTCGATGGGTGGCACTTCTAGCACACCCCACATCGAATTCATCTTGAGAAAAGATCCTTTCCCACCTGGTCAACTGGGCCTTTGCTCTCTCTTTCCAAGCCCTGGGCAGATTTGGATTCTCCATGAAAAGTTTCTCCCACACAGTACTTTCTCCATTTGTCTTCTCCACATCTGGCGAAGCAACTGGGGTAGCTGGGCTCACCCGGCCCAATAACAGCCTAGCTGGGATTTCCATGGGACCATCTGTGGTATTTCTGATGCTCACAGGCACTTTACAATGAGCCTTCTTCAGGGCCCTCACCGGGACCACTTCTGGGACTACTTCTAAACCCGACTGTTCTTCCCTTGGGTCGGGTTCCAACATGACAAAAGGGCCAGGCTGCTCCCAAGTGAGTTTCACTGTGGCTTTCAAGCAGGTTACTTCACCGGGCTGCAGCACTATTCCCCTTCTTCCCAGCCTCCAGACCTTCCCTACCCCCTCTTCCGGGGCCTTCTGTTCCAAGATCAGCCGTTGGTAGGCTGTCTTCAACATTGGGTGGATCTCAGTGACTGTGGGGTCTTTCCTTCTTGTCAGAGGGGCCAGAAGTCTTCGGACCAGATCCGTGTTCATCCCTATTATCAGGGAACTCTTGTTAGCTCCAGGCGGTCGGGGGCACACCACAGCTAAGGTGTTGAACACTTCAGCCTTTCCGGCTATGGACGGGTCAAAAGTCAGTTTTATAGGCAGATAGCCATCATAAGGGAAACTCTCTGTCCCAATTCCCCATATTTCCAACTCTTCAATCTTCTGGATGGGCAGGTGACTTAAATGCTTGTCATAAAAGTCCCGGTACAACAGGGTCACTTGCGCCCCAGTATCCAATATGGCTCTTGTGTAGACTCCCTCCACTTGAACTGGTACTATTGGGGAGGCACCCACCAGCTTCTCTGGATATCGCTTCGAAGGGGTCTCTTTCTTTTGATCTTTGCATTTTCCCCTTTGACTTTCTTTCTTCCATTTCTCTTTGGACTTAAGTCTCTCTTGGGCCTGGTATGCATTGATCTCCCTCCTTTTGATGGGTGTAACTACCCGCTGAGGGACACTACTCTCTTTCTTTGGGGTGCGTTCCTTCTGAGGAACCCTGCGTTTCTTCTGAGGGGTCTTCTCCACTCTTTTCATGTGCTTCTCATTCAGTTTGGAGCTCACTGGAGATGATGGGCACCGGTTGACTCCTTCACCGGGACCCGCTGAAGTTTTCCAGCGGCTTGCGGTTATTCATCTTTTTTTTCTTTGGACTGGTACATACTTTGGCCACATGACCAACCCCTCCGCAGTTAAAACAAGTCATGTCCCCCCAATCTTGTAGGGATGCGGGTGCGGAGGTATTTGGAAACAGCTCCCTCCTCGGACTTTCCCTCTCCGGTTCCCTTGACTTCTTTTCCATCAGGAAGGTCAGCATCCCCAATACTTGGGACATCTGTGACTTCAAGGTATCCACCTCTGAGTCTCTTTCCAGGGTCATGGCCGTCCGGACCATCACTGGAGGAGGATTCACCGACTCAATTGGTAGGCTCCTCTTCTTCTCCTCCAGCATAGCTTCTTCCTCTCTGACCACTCGGATCAAGTCAGGGTACTCCAGGCTCTTCCCGTCCTGTCTTGTGCGTAGCGCCAATGCGATGGGGTCCAAGGGCTGAGATCCTCTCATCACCTGTTGAACACGGGCCTCATCCACCTTCCGTGGGTCAATCCCCTTCTTAAGAATCATCTTATGCAGGATCTTATCCAGGCGCCTCATGAACTCTGACAGCTTCTCTCCTGTCTTCTGGTAGCAGTGCTCCAGCTGATAGGTGAGCTCAGTGATTTTCTCTATTCCACCGAACACATTCTGCAGAATGTCCAGATAGTCCCAAGCATTACAGTCTGTCTTACTCATCTTGAGGTTGCGTATGGCCTCTAGAGCAGGCCCCTTCAAGCTCTCAGCAATTCTCTGCTTCTTTCTGTGGTCAGGGACTTCCCATTCTTCTAGGTTCTGAGTGGCACCGTCTAACCACTCCTCGAACCCCTCTTCACCCGAGGGTACAGGTTTCCTTCCTGAGAATATTCTAAGCTTTCTGTATCCTGATATATGGTAATCTGTAGGATCTTTCTTACACTGTGCCACAAGTTCCCCCAGGACTGCGCACAACTCTGCGCCGAGAGTGGCAGATGGCGACCCGGGACTTTCCCTTTTCACCTGTCTTTCTGCTTTTGGGGTGGGTGATGGAGATAGTTTCGGTGTCTGAGACCGTCCTCCTGGCTTGAGCGGCAGCGTGTGTATTAGGCTATAAGTCTGATCATCTATAGCTTCTATACTTGGATTCTTGAAATGTTCTGGGACTCCGTCCTTCCATTCCACTAATGCGTGTGTCAGTGAGGAATTCGTCCTGACATCCACCACCCATGCTTTCTGATACGGTGACAGTGACATCACTAGCTGCTTCACCGCTTCTTCTTGCCAGATCCCTGGGAGTTCTATGACTACTACCCCAGCTGGATCTGTGCCGACCGTTTTACACCACTGCCCTACTTCTAGTGGGTCCATGCTGGTACTTTTGGCGCGTTACTTGCTGCAACAGGATCCCGGACTCGAAAGCCCCCACGTGTAGCGCTACCCCCAGTTAAGAGAGCCGCTGGATTTATTTTCGGGCCCTGTGTACAGCACCACCAACCCCCAGCAATCTGCTCGACCCACTCTGGCACAGCTAGTCTAGGGGTTATATTTGTATCACATTCAATTAGTATTGCAAAGAATAATCTCTTAACAGTAAGACAACACACTGAGGCAAGAGATTAAATATAACAGTTTACTCTTATATTAAAGGTAGCATAGGCAGAACACAACACATGCAATTGGCTAGCAGAGCCCTGCAGAAATCAATACAGCATACAATAATGGCGCTGCGCGGTACTTCACCACGTGTAGCTATTATGGTATGCGCGCCCTATGGCGCACTAAACAATATCTTAACTTCCCACCCCGGTCAGGCCTGACATGGAGTAAATCTCAGTCACCTCCTAAAGGGATTTCTTTGCATGCTAGCTTTCGGTGGTGCACTTGATAAATAGTACTTTGTAATCCACAACCAGGCAATAACTTGAAACACTATACTGGGGGGGCACTTCAACTCTGTCCTGCTACCGGTCCCCCCGGGGAACAGCAGATAAACGAAATTGTGGGCCTATGCAGTCTATAGGCCTGAACACGGCACAGTCTATTGGTCTGGGCAGGTGCCCGCTCACCACTCCGGGCGCGATCCCAGTCCGGAACATCCACCCTGCTGTGTATCCGCACACAGCATCTGCAACGATCGGGTCCCCGATCCAACTGGTGTCCTCACTCAACAAGTCAGATGCCACCCAGGCTCCGCAGTGGGGTGGAAGGCTCTTTGGAAGTTGTGCAAGGCCCAGGCTTCAGGCCTTGCACTGCAGCAGATCCGCACAGGAAAAAACTCTTGCTTGCAGCGCGGTGTCCAAAGAGGCTGAGCTCCGCCTCGCCTCCTCCTTAAATAACCCCTCCCATGAGTCTCTGCGATGGCTAACTGCACTCTGGGTGCCGAACAGGGTTCTGGGTAACGTAGTCCTGGGGCCTTAAAGGAGACCCCGCTACAAACACAATATTTTGTACTTTTTGCTATAATAAATATCTCAATTTTTTTTAAAAAAAAGAACATTTTTTCCTCAGTTTAGGCCAATATGTATTCTTTTAATAATAAGCGTATATTGATTGGTTTGCGCATGGCATTTTTTTTTTTTTTTTTTTTTACTAGTAATGGCGGCGATCTGCGACATTATGGTAGACAGATCGGACACTTTTGACAAATTTTTGGAACCATTGACAATTATACAGCGATCAGTGCTATAAAAATGCGCTGATTACTGTGTAAATGTCACTGGCAGGGAAGGGGTTAACACTAGGGGGCAATCAAGGGGTTAACTGCATTCCTTAGTGTGTGTTCTAACTGTAGGGGGATGGGACTGACTGGAGGAAATTACAGATCGTGGTTCCTAGCTAGTAGGAATTCAAAATCTGCCTCTCCTCACAGAACTGGATTGTGTGTGTTTACACACACACGTCCCTGTTCCGCCTCTCATGCACGCGATCGCGCATGGCCGGCGGTCATCAGCACCCCCGCGCCTGCTATCCTGCTTAAAGGAGCAAACATACAGCTACGACAGCTCGCGGGATCGCGCCGACCTGCAGCAGTATAATGACCGCGGCTGGTCGGCAAGTGGTTAAAAGACAGCAGCTACACTTTTTGTAGCTGCTGACTTTTAATAAACACAAAAACTACTGGAGCTCCTCTTTAAAGTAGAATTCCACCCTAACACTAAAATCTCTAAATCTACTGGCATCCACAATCTAAGACTAACCTATCTAGCTCTGTAGACGCTCTGGTCTCACGCTGAGCTGTCGGCGGCGGCTTCTCTGTGTAGGCGTGTGCAGAGGAGGCAGCCGACAACGGAAACCCCATAGTAAGTCTATGGGTGACGTCACATCCCATTTATTTCCCAGTCATTGTCGTCTGTCTCCCCTGCAGAGCTTCCGCCACTGGAGACCGGACCGGAGCGGCTTCAAAAAATGTATGTATAGCGATTTCTTCTTTACAGGGCTAGACAGCTTAGTCTTAGATCGTGGATGCCTGTAGATTTAGAGATTTTAGTCTTAGGGTGGTCACTCCTGGTTCACTCAGCTGCCAATGGTGCCGATTTAAAAAAATCCCTAGTATTCCAAAATGCAGATTTTGGCGTTTTGAATACTTTTAAGTGCAAAGGAGGGATTTGCGGCCTCCACCCTGCGTGCTTGTGCACCAAAGATAACGCATATGTATGTCGCGCCCAGAAATGTAAACGGTGATCAAATCACACATATGAGGTATCTCTGCGATCCTCAGAGTGAGTGCAATAATTCCAGCCTCTTCTATAACTCTAAACTGGTAAGCGTTAAAAATTTTTAAAGTGTCGCTTATGAAGATTTTTAAGTACTGTAGTTTGTCGTCATTCCACAAGTGTGCGCAATTTCAAACCGTAACATGTTGGTTATCTTTTTACTCAGCATAGCATCATCTTTCACAGTATACAAAAAAATTGGGCTAACTTTACTGTGTCGTTTTTATTAAATTCTGTGAAGTGTTTTTTTCCCGAAAAATTGCGTTTGAAAGACTGCTGCGCAAATACCGTGTGACATAAAATATTGCAATGACTGCTATTTTATTCCTCAGAGTCTTTGCTAAAAAAATATATCTAATGTTTGCCAGTTCTAAGTAATTTTCTAGCAAAAAATACTGATTTTAACTTGTAAACAACAAGTGTCAAAAATAGGCTTGGTCCAGAAGTGGTTAATGTTACAACTTAATGCTGCTGATATCCTGCAAGCCTCTTCACAGCCTGATCCTGTCTGCATGCACTACAATGATAACAGGCAGCATGTGTTTTTTTATAGGACAATTTTCCTAATTTTTGCTGGCTGTAATTGTTTTTTACCCCCGAAATATATGCATCTGTCCCTTTCCTTTCCTCCCTCCCCCTTTCCTAAGGAAGCATCTTTGCAAAATGTATTGAGTTATTGGAACTCCTCTACAGCCTAAGCTTTCAATAATTATGTAATATATATAATGTATATGCTTTTGTATACTTCAGGGCCCTTTCCGGAGCACACAAATGTGATTTGTGCCTGTGTATATGCTGTGGATTAGTCTACATTTATATGTTTTTAATATTTTTGTTCAGGTTTCAACATAATCATAATTTGGGTTGAGTCAGGCTAAATAAACTTCAAATTTTAATATATTTGGTATATGCTCATTCACCTCTAAAACGCTTTTGCTGTCCTGAGGGACAGATGTATATGTCTATAAAAGATAGGATGTGGTGACTGGCAGCCCAAATTGGACCCTTGGCATTGGCATAGAAATGTAGTTGTTTTTTTCACAGGCCATTTTTTTTAATTGTCACAACTGAAACATGCCTAGCCAATGTGCTTCAGCACAGAAGCTTATAATTTTCTTTAGGAGAGCATATTACAGGGTGATTTACAAGCAGGGGATTGAAGAAGGCATGGATGAAACATTGTCAACCCAAAACACAAAGTGCCCAAACAAGGACCTTTATTTCAGTACAACCAGTTGCTATTTTCATGAAATCTAGTAATTAAAATAAAAATAAGGTTTACAAGTTATATTATCATTGTAACATTTATGTGAGATTTTAGCGGTTGGTTGACATCAAATTTAAGAAACTATGCCTGAGTTCTTTCAATTGTATTGCTAAGGTACATTTTCCTATATTCCCTGCCTGTGTGCATAGAGCTGTACATCCAAAAAAAGGGCTAATACTTGTCCGCAACAATTGATTGATAGCTTGCTCTTCAATTGTCTACACCTTAAAGCGGAAGTAAACCCATCCATAAAACAGTTTCATTTCCGGCACATGCTGGAAATGTAACACTCCAATTGGTTGTGCTCTCAACCAAACTGTCAAACCATCCAATTGCTGGTGTCATAACTGATCACATGTGCAGCATCATGGTCGGTGTAGATTAAACAGAGGCAAAGATGGCAGCTTCCTTGGCTGAAAACAATAGAGTTTACTTACACTTTAACTATTTTTTTTTCTATTAATTGAGGTTGCCCTATATATCCCCATATACTTGATTTTTCAAAAATATCAGAGCTATTGTCCTTAGGCAAGGTTTGTTAACCACTTGGCGCCCGGGCCATCGTCAAAAGACGTCCGCAAAGCGGCTCCCAATTGCTGAGAGGACGTCCATGGATGTCCTCCTATTTACTTCCGCGATGCGCGCCACCGCGGGCGCGCATCGGGGAAAAGCTGTGCCCGCCGTGTCAGGCGTGTGCCGTTGCGCGTGCCTGGCGGCCGCGATGTCCGCCAGGTACCCGCGATCGGCTGTCACAGAGCCAGGGACGTGGATCTCTGTGTGTAAACACAGAGATCCATGTCCTGCTAGGGAGAGGAGACTGATGGTGTGTCCCTTGTACATAGGGACAACCATCGGTCACCTCCCCCAGTCAGTCCCCACCCCCACAGTAATAATCACTAATGAGGGAACATATTTAACCCCTTCCCGCCCCCTAGTGGTTAACCCCTTCACTGCCAGTCACATTTATACAGTAATCAGTGCATATTTATAGCACTGTTCGCTGTATAAATGTGAATGGTCATAAAAAAGTGTCAAAAATGTGTCCGCCGCAATATCGCAGTCACAATAAAAATCGCAGATCGCCGCCATTACTAGTAAAAAAAATAAAAAATAAAATAAAATAAAATTCATAATTCTATTCCCCATTTTGTAGGCGCTATAACTTTTGCGCAAACCAATCACTATACGCTTATTGCGATTTTTTTTTTTTACCTAAAATATGTAGAAGAATACGTATCGGCCTAAACTGAGAAAAAAAGAGTTTTTAAAAAAAAAAAAGGGAAATTTATTATAGCAAAAATTAAAAAATATTGTGTTTTTTTCAAAATTGTCTCTCTATTTCTATTTATAGCGCAAAAAATACAAACCGCAGAAATGATCAAATACCACCAAAAGAAAGCTCTATTTGTGGGGAAAAAAGGACGTAAATTTTGTTTGGGAGCCACGTCGCACGACCGCGCAATTGTCAGTTAAAGCGTGACTGTGCTGAAACCTGAAATTTCGCCTGGGCAGGAAGGGGGTTATGTGCCCAGTTGTCAAGTGGTTAAAAATGGACCAGGACCAGGATAATTCATGAACATGACAGGGTAAAATAGGCTAAAATGTGAAAACACAAACAAGGCAGGATGGAGGCAGTGGGAAAATAATCCCTTCTGTTGCTGTGCGGTCACTGGATGTATACTCCAGAAGGAGCATTTGTACACGTACTGAGTGATCGGTGATGGCACACTACTGCTGATGCAGCCTCTGAAAGAGCAAAAGAAACAAAAATATACCTCCCTAAACAAAACAAAGAAAACCCCTGAAACACCTACTCCAAATCCAATAACCAGGGAAAAAAAAAGATAAGTGTGAAACAAAAAACTGCTAGGTGTCTGAACTGTTAACATGAATATGTAGCCCACCACACTGAAATCCATAGTAATTTAGCAGAATATTTCACAGTATAGCTCCATAAAGCAACTAACTCTCTCTACACAGAATGTCAGCTCTCCCTAAACTATTCTAGCACACACTGACAAAAGGCTTCTGGCAATCCACTCTTTTATAGTGAGAGGGCTAGTATAACAAGGCCCATTTATTGGCCCCTTTAAGTCAGTTTACCTAAATTCAAATGCCAGGAGGTGAATTATGGTTACAAATCCAATCTGGCAAATTTTCTACACTATATCAATTCTGTGTAGAGCTGCACAGTCTTGGTGGTACAACAGAATAGGTGTAATCCATATGGATGCTTGTAGTGATTGCAACCGATGGAGTTGTTTAATTCTTTCAAAGACTTGAAAAAGCGGCCATGCCTTGAAATGTGTTGTCTTGGAGAACAGTGATGCTGAGGGCTCTTCCTGTTGATCCTCCTTAGCTCTGTGGGTGCAGCAGTATGTCACTTCCAGTTATGTAGAAAGGCCCTGTGACGTAGTTCCAGTGCATCACTGCCGGTGACGTGGTCCCCAGCTGGTGTTCCAAAGCTCTTCCTTACGACAGTCCAGGTCCTGAAGCTGCCATCATCTTTATAGTAATTAAAAAATAATATAAAAATCCATCGTGCCATCATCTTTCTAGGATTGCGATCTTCCTCTAGGGACTGGCCACCTACAAGGTTGTTATTACTCAAGATAGCACCTAGCTCCAATACTACAGCATGGAGCCTGTCTAGGACGACGTGAGCTACATTGTTAATTTGAAAGTTGGGAGAATTTTTTACACAATCAAGTTTATATTTGTTCAATATTCCAGACTCATTGTATTATGCCAAGTACACACGATCGGAAATTCAGACAACTAATGTCCGATGTGAGCTTTTCATGGGATATTCCGACCGTGTGTAGGCTCCATCGGACATTTCCTGTCGGAATTTCCTACCACAAAAATTTGAGAGCTGGTTCTCAATTTTTCCGACCAAAAAAGTTCTCATCAGAAATTCCGATCGTCTGTATGTAATTCCCACGCACAAAAATCCTACGCATGCTCGGAATCAAGTCGACGCATGCTCGGAAGCATTGAACTTCATTTTTCTCAGCTCGTAAATTCCGCAAAACTACATAGTGAATTGACAAATTCAGGATCACATGCGATATTTATAGAAAATGTGTCCTGAGACCTAAATACCGCATACGATCTGCTTTAGTGAATGGAGCCCCATGTCTCTTAAAATCTTTTCTTTGTCTGTAGATGGCTAGCAATTCACGTAGATCTCAAAATGTCATCTACAGATGTTTTCAAGTAGACTGCACAGGACCATACTAAATATCAAAATCAATCTCACTGTAAGCAGTTCAATAGTCATAATCAAGCTGAACTTCAAGGAAACGCTAAATACACAGCCAAAATTACATGCACTGAGCATAAGACTAGCTCTTCAGAATTATGAACACTATGGAAGGCAAACAGTAATGCCTCATACACACGACCGGTTTTTCCGTTGGGATAAACTCTGATGGATTTTTCCGACAGAATTCCGCTCAAGCTGTCTTGCATACACACGGACACACCAAATTCCGACCGTCAAGAACGCGGTGACGTACAACACTATGAAGAGCCGAGAAAAATTAAGTTCAATGCTTCCGAGCATGCGTCGACTTGATTCTGAGCATGCGTGTTTTTTTCTCCGTCGGAGTTCCATACAGACAAACGGAATTTCGTAATTCCGTCGGAATTTCCGATGGAAAAAGTCTGATGGGGCATACACAGAGTCGGAATATCCAATGAAAAAATTCCGTCTGACTTCTTTCCTCGGAAATTCCGACCGTGTATATGCGGCATAAGTGTAATACAAACGATGTACTTAGTTGTTTTACTTGATTGGCTGCAGTTATCAATGCGTTTCTGTATAAAATATACTTATTATGACGAGCAAGCAACGTGTGTACAGTATAATTGCAATTGTAAAGGCAAACTGAGGTTTGCTTCTTTTTTCTTCTCTTTTAGGACTTGTTTCTGCCATTTGTAGGGTTTTAAACATTAGGGCCACCTGCTATTCAACTTCCTTGTTTTGGCAATAAACTTTGACCCTCATCGTAAATGTGTCAGGTTCCACAGTTCAGGTATTCACAATGTTTTTTGTCATACATTAGTCAGGTTTTACCTGTCCTGTTCTTCATGTCAGTTCCTCCATGCTGCTTCTTTTGCAGGAATCCTCAGTTAGTATTAATAAGCATCATTAGTGTGCACCAAATATAGATAAACCTTTTTGAGTTAAGCCCAGGGGCGGATCCAGGGGGGGGGCAACAGGGCAATTGCCCCCCCCCCGAGACCATCTGTCACACTCACTTGCTTGCTCTGTTTTTTTTTTTTTTGCACCTGATCTTCCGGACTTTAGGGGCCCGGTACCGGCCGGCCATAGGTCCACACATGTAGCGCCAAGACCTACGGCCGGGGAGAACCGATTTTTCAAAGCCGGGCACTCCTTCCATAGACTCCCATGTTAAACATCAGTCTAGTCATGGGCACAGTGAAGCATGGGCACAGTGAGGCATGGGCACAGTGAGGCATGCAGATGGACACCCTAGGCTTATACTCGAGTCAATATATTTTCTCAGTTTTTTGGGGTAAAATGATGTGCCTCGGCTTATATTCGGGTCGGCTTACACTCGAGTATATACAGTACTTGTTCTGCGGCTGCCGCTGCCTCTCTGAGTCTCTCTCTCAGTTTCTCACATCAGCCGATCAGCGGCACCGAGAGAGAGACTCGTCTAATATAATTACGCGGCCCACTGACACGATACCAGGAGTGGAGGAGGAGGTGGGTGGAGCCTCTTCCCTGCACTCGTTGCTAACGCCTGGGCCGCTTGGCGTCTAGCAACGAGTGACATCAGTGAGTCATGTCGGGCCGCTCTGCAGGCAGGTGCGATAGCGTGCGTCTCCACAGACGGTAAGAAAGTGGGCGGTTTGTGGGGGGGCGGCGCGGTTCGTGGGCAGACCGTGCTGCTCAGTGTGTTGGCAGCGCAGGTGAGAGTGAGAGAGCAGGCTCATCTCTCACCGCCCGTGCCTGCCCTGCATTCCTGCAGTGACTTCCGCCCTCACTGTGCAGGCAGCAGAGAGATTACATTATCTCTCTGCTGCCTGACTCTGGGAGTCTGGGACACAGCAAGAGACAACCAAAACTACACCCTAGCAGGCAAGTTAGTGACAATCCGCAAATTGTGTCAGGTGAAGTGGCAAATGACAATCTGCATCTGGTGGCAGGCAAGTGACAATCAGCAAGGTGTGGCAGGTGAGTGGCAAGTGACAATCCGCAAGGTGTGGCAGGTGATGTGGCAAGTGACACGCTCAGGGCTCCCACTAATTGCAGGCGACGGTGGCAAGTGACACACTCGGGGCTCCCACTGATTCTGCATTGAACTATTTCATTTTATATTACAATGTAATAATAGAAATAATGCGCTTCAATCATCCTGACACCATAACAACCATGGTGCTGGGATGATTGAAGCGCCGACACCAGCCATTTCCCCTGATAAATTTCCCACAAAAAACATATTTTTTGGCAGTGCCCCTCCCGAGAAAAGACTCTGGATCCGCCCCTGGTTAAGCCTGGTACACACGATGAGATTATACGACGAATGATCGTCCGATTTTTTATATTCTCCATATCGAAAATTAAGAGGTTACTAAAGTTAAGAAAATTTTCGTAGGACAGAATAATAATTTGGAAGTGATGTAATGTATTGTATTTTCATACGAAAACTGTACCGATAAAACGAAAATCCTACGATCTGTTATCATACAGGAAAATTTTTGTGTTTGTCCCTTCGTATAATTTTGGACAAAAACTGTGTACTAATGATCAGATTATCGTATGATTACTTCGAAAACTGTATTTTTCATCCGATTTTCTGATCGTGTGTACTAGCCCTTAGTTTTTATATACAGACAGCACAACCATGCTGCTGGCCAGTTTGTTCTACTGTATACAGGATATTACCCTCATTTTCCCCATACAGTACAGTCCAGTAATATTTTTATCTCAGTTTGAAATGTGACAAAAAGTTCAACCTTGGGGTGTGTAGACGTTTTATATCCATTGTAGCTGCATTTTAATTGTCCTCCACCATTGAATGCCAAATTTGATAAACTAAAACCCCCACACAAGAGGGCCTTATGGGTTTTGAATCTGAAGGACAGTTATGAAAGCTAAAGAGTATTCCAAACAAGGAGACAAATCAATATACTGTATATACTCGAGTATAAGCCGATCCGAATATAAGCCGAGGCACCTAATTTTACCACAAAAAACATATTGACTCAAGTATAAGCCTAGGGTGTCCATCTGCATGCCTCACTTTGCCTCACTGTGTCCATGCCTCACTGTGCCTATGCCTCACTGTGCCCATGCCTCACTGTGCCTATGACTAGACTGACGTTACCGGGTCCCCAAAATCACCAGAGAAATTTCTGTTTAACATGGGAGTCTATGGAAGGGGTGCCCAGCTTTGAAAAATCGATGCTCCCTGGCCGTAGGGCCCCCGGACAACAAACTTTGCACACTTGTAGAGGAAGAGTGGGGCTACATCTGTGCCAAGTTTGGGGTCCAGAGGACCTACGGCCGGCCGGTCCCCAAAGTCCGGGAGATCAGGTGCAAAAAGGTGACTTGAGTATAAGCCGAGGGGGGCATTTTCAGCATAAAAAAAATGTGCTGAAAAATCGGCTTATACTTGACTATATACGGTAAATGGAAAATAAATAAATGCGGCGCCGTAAACAAAAATTGATATGTAAACCAATATAAAATAGGTGTACCTAGCGTGTGCTATGTGGGTAATTAGCAACTGATGACAATAACACTCATGTGTGGCCTGTAGGCCGTGACTACCATAAATCAACCTGACATACACAAACAACCTAAATGTGCATACATTGGTCAGTGCGCATGTAGTCAATAATGGAGATAAAGTGGAACAAAAAATAATAAATTAAAACATGTGGATGGGTGTATAAAGTCCATCTAGGAGGAACACATGGGATATGCTGGAGTCAATGTGACTCTAAATCAAAAGACAATGTCCACGGTAGCCCATATAGAACGACTGTGCTGCTGATGGATATGTCAAGATGCGCATCACCCAGGAATGTGGCTTCCAACACCGGGGGAGGGGGGGGGAGAAATAAATACTCTTACCCCTACGTGTGGACTCACACGCCAGCAGCGGTGGGTCAATAAGGCATATAGATGATCCACTCAGATGCACGTGTGGACTGAAACTTCCTGTAGGGAATGGTGTCCCACACCAATGATCAACAAGGTATCCACGTAAAGTTGGAAATCCCGTGACGTTCCTGTGGACAGCCATTGGGGATACTCTTAAGCTCGATTGATCCGCTGTCGTACGACATTCGGGTCCAATGTTTCTGGTAAGCACACACGTATGTCATCATTCACGTGAAGAATTGTGCAAGAATTACTCCAGCCATTCCATGCCATTTATTCACCTTTTTGGACACTCATCACTTTGTTTAGTGCTGTGGACACATTATACATTGGGTTGGGCGTTCAGCCTGCCCCTTCTTGTTTGTGTTTCTTTTTATGGTCACATTTGAGTTACAGTCCAGTTTTTACTGGTCTATATGTAGCGCTGCACTATCACCTTCCATTTTGTTTGAATTTGTCACATTCCAGTACAGCTGCTTCACCTCCCTTTCTAGGGTTGTTATTTTTTATGTGTTTTTGGGTAGCGCATTTATTTATTTTTATTATTACTATACACATTGTTTCACCATTTGGTAGCGCAACTTTTTCCTTATTTATTTTATATACGGTAAATGCATACATTAAGAAAAGGATGCAAAACACTATCAAAGTGTTTGGATGTCTTAGTTGGAAGGACAACAGCATGTAATGTAAAGTACTGTAAACAATATATATGCATTATACCTGTCTATACCAGCAGGTGGCATTGCAGTGATATAGTGTGTTATCTATGGTAATGTAGTCACAAGATGTTATGTCTATGTTCAGTGTACACTTGTTTGTTATTCAGTTCCTCTCTCCATGATAATAGATATGTTCTGCTGATCCTCCATGAAAGTAAAGTATTCACTGCATCCAAGAAGCTTCCAGCACATGATTTCAATACTCCTGAACAAAATGGTGTAGCAGAAAGGAAAAATCACACTCTTATAGAAATGGCCAGGTGCATGTTGTCGGATGCCAACCTACCTCACAAGTACTGGGGAGAAGCAGTCATGTATGCAACCTACCTACAGAATAGACTACCCTCAAGAGCCATTAAAAGTACTCCATTTGTAATATGGCATGGATCAAAGCCTAGCATAGGGCACATCAGAGTGTTTGGATGTAAAGCATATGCCTATATTCCAAGTGAGAAGAGATCCAAGCTGGAGAAGAGAGCCATAGAGGCCATTCTAGTAGGCTACAGCGAGCAAACTAAGGGTTACAGAATCCTACACCCAAAGACTGACAGAGTGACAATAAGCAACAGTGTTTAACATTGATCCCTGAAAGCTGTGAAGTAAATATGCCAAGCAAATCAGAAGAAAAGGTCGACCAAAGTGAGCCTGTTCAGGAGTCAGAACAAGAGGTGGAACTCACAATGCCCACCAGATCCTGCTGAACTGCCTGTAATCAGAAGATCCACTCGGACTACAAAGGGGATACCACCCCGCAAGCTGTCATACACTTTCAAAACACACAGTATACTTGAACCAACATCCTAGGAAGACATAGAAAAGCTGGCAAAATGTGAAAACAATGAATGGAGAAAGGCAGCAGAAGAAGAATTAAACTCACTTAAAGAAAATAAAACCTGGACACTCACAGAGCTCCCTCCTAACCGCAAAACTATAGGAAGTAAGTGGACTTTCAAAGTAAAGTCAGATGCAGCAGGGAATATCCACAAATACAAAACCAGACTAGTTGCCAAGGGTTACTCCCAGAAATTCAGTGAAGATTACGATGAAATATTCCCTCCCGTCATAAAACACTCCACCATCAGAGGGCTTCTTAGCATTGCAGCCAGGAAGGGCATGCAAGTGAAACACCTAGACATTAAAACTGCTTTCCTATATGGAGACATTAATGAAATCTCTACATGGAGCAACCACCAGGGTTTGAACAAGGAGACAACCTTGTGTGTAAACTTTAGAAGAGCATGTATGGTCTTAAAGCGGAGTTTCACCCAAAATAATAACTATATCCGATCACATTCCTTACACTACCAACATGTTCAATAGCCACATAATTATTTTTTTTTCTGATGTAAATACCGTAGTACAGCTGTCTGAAGTGCGACTTCCGGGTTTTTCCTCCTGCGGGAATAGGCGTTTCTACTCCTTTCCCCGGCGCTGCAATGTAATCTGGGAGTTCTCCGCAATGTCTCCTGGGAGCACAGTGTCATGCTTCCCAAGAGACAATGCGTTACGCCGTCCTGCAAAATACCATCACAACGGGGCGTGAACTTTCAATGATGCCACCCGTTGTGATGGCAACCAGGAAGTTTACGGCGCTACTCGCCGTAAACACTGCGCATGCGCGAGAAAGAGCGGTGAATGCTGGGAGATGAGCATTCACCGCTTCCAGGAAATCATTGCTTGTGGGCTTCACAATGCCCACAAGCAAAATGGAAACTGCCTGAAATGGATTTTAAAAGTTCTTCTTTGCCACAAAAACGGACATGGGAAATATGAAGACACCAAACAAGTGAGTATTACTTAGTATTGTGAAATCCCATTGAATGCACCAAAAAAAAAAAAAAAGATTGGCTGCGGAACCTCCGCTTTAAGCAATCTGCAAGGATGTGGAATGAGAAAGTGAATGAAGTACTTACCAGAGAGGGATTCCCAAGAACTAAAGCAGACCCCTGTCTCTACTCCAGAAATCAAGAAGACAGATGGATATACATCCTTATCTATGTTGATGACATCCTAACTTGTTTTGAACAAGAAGGGGATTACAATCAGATAGTTCACAAGCTGAAAGAAAAATGTTGAAATCAAAGAGCTATGGAACATTATCTACTATCTGGGAATCTAAATAGAGAGAGAAGAAGATGGAAGTTATCTTCTCAACCAATCTCAGAAAATCTCAGAAATCTTGGAACAATTCCATATGCAAGATGCAAAGGAAGTGAAAATCCCTATAGAACCAGGCTATCAAAAGAGCAATGGAACAGAAAACTTGCTATCCAACAATGACATGTATTGCAGAGCAATAGGTAAGCTGCTATACTGTATGTTGCCACTGTGACAAGACCAGACATAGCCGCTGATTTATACCAATCCGTTGCACAAAAGTTCTACGCATGCTTGAAATCAATTTGACGCATGCTCGGAATAATTGAACTTAATTTTTCTCGGCTCGTCGTAGTCTTGTACGTCATCGCGGTTCTTGACGTTCGGAATTTCCGAGCAACATTTGTGTGACCGTGCTTATGCAAGACAAGTTTGAGCCAACATCCGTCGGAAAAAAATATACGGTTTTGTTGTCGGAATGTCCGATCGCGTGTACGCGGCATTAGACTGGCCATACACCATGCAACCACGGATTGCAATTGTCTGCTCCTGGCAGGGGGTCGGGCTTGGAGAAGACAGTGATAATTGCTAGCAGCTATAGCAGCCGCTTATAATAATCACAAGCGAATCCGGCAGGCTTGTTGTACCCAAGTTGATAAACTTGGCACATTCAGCCTGCCCATTAATGGTTAGAATCTTGGCTGGTTCCTGCTGAACCAGCTGAGATTCGAACCATGTATAGTCGGCCTTATTATTGTTTGAAGCTAAATGCATGGTGAACCAGGTATGACAAATTCATTAACAGTCTACTGTAATGTTCCTGAAGGGAAAGTATAATAGTCAAATCAGAAGAACTGTATTTTATTGGACTGTTGTTAATAAAAAGTCTAAAGTATCAGCTTTTTTATAAATTTTGTCTGTGGAATGTTGCTAATGCTTCTTTATTCAGAACTCTAGCTGGAATTCTCCTGTAAGGAGAGGTATGTGCTACTTTACTAACTGCATTGTTCCAATACACATGTATTCAGTATGGGGGGTGGCAGTAGTGACTTGGAGCACTTAAGAATAGCAGTGAAGCAGTGGGCACAAACTGTGAGATCGCCTGAAAAAAAGGTGATTTGTTTGTTAACAGTCAGCTGCAGTATTTCAGAACATGCTTTTATATGAGATTTATCATGGGCATGTAGCCCTGCCTGGATCGCTGTTGGCGAATGCATTGAAATTAGACTTTCTGACAGATTTTCATTATTAAGTCATGTGCAGGAACACAATAAAGAAAACTATTCACGGCATGTAATTTACTGATGAGTTGAATACGTGGGCTAAGGGAGTATAGAGTGTAACAGTGCTGAGTGGCTAAGTACAATCTAAATCATTATTTAAAGCATATCAAATATGAGAGGAAAAATCAAGTAATGTAAAAAATGTATGAAAATAATATTTTCAAGAGCGGAATTTTATCTTATAAGATGCCCACAGGACATGTCTGGATATTCACAAATGTCACAAATCTCTTTTAGGATGATGTGACATTAATGCACCATCCTTCGGCATAAAGTAATATCATGTACTTGTTCATACCTGTTTTTTTACAGATACTTTAAATGATTTTTCAGAGATTTGTACGAACAAAAACAAAAAAAAATACAAAAATGACAAACAAAACAATAAACAGGTTACAGACGAAAACCAAATTATGCCATCCGTACCACATTAGACCCGGTTCACACAGGGGCGACTCCGGACGCGACTTCAGGTCGCCCCGAGTTGCACCAAGTCGCGCTATTTTTAAAACTAATTGAAGTGAATGGAGATGTTTTAATGTACACGACTGCAGTCGCTCCGACTTCAAAAAAGGTTCCTGTACTACAGTACTTCAATCAGACTTCTAGGCGACCTGTAGGCAACTTGTACTCATTGATTTCAATGGAAGTTGCTTAGAAGTCTGATCACTGTTCATTTTGAAGGCAACTTTACAGGAAGCAGAAAGGAATTTACCCAAGAGCCACAAGGAATTTACTTCAAGTCATGTTGCTAATGACCACAAGTTGCGCTGAAGTCTCCTCCAAGTCTCGCTGTGATTCATGCTCAAGTCGTGTCTGAGTTGCTTCTGGAAGTCGCGCTGGAAGTTATGTTGCCCCAGTGTGAACCGGCTCTTAAGGTATAATGTTGGTAAAGAAATTGGTGATACGGGTGTAGCGGCCTCACCTCTCTCCCTTGCTTTATCGGTTATATGGCTGTTGTCTAGGGGTACCTGGGAGAGAGAGATAAAACACACCACGGCCCATGTCCTCCGTAACTGGGAGGTGAAGGCCAGAAGATTGGGCTTTTGTGTAGGTGTCCTAGAGTCAAGTCCAGTCCTTTGTCCCTGACTCCTTTGCTTTAGTAACCCAAGTTCCACACAGTGAATAGGTACAACTCAGTTTTATTCTTCTTGCCAAGCAATAAAACAATCTTTCTCCTTTGGAAAATGGGGACAGATCGAGGCACAATCCTTTCCCTTCTTGCTGCTGCCCACTGTGCTGTCACCAGTGGTGAATAGTCACTGCCACTGACTAGGTAATATAGAACATGAATTACCTTCGCTCACTTTGCCCCTGTCAGAGGAAGAAATCCGTCCAAGGGAGAAGTGGAGGCCTTTCCGTCACCAGCGATGCTGCGCTGGGCTCTTCAGAGAAGTTACTGCGCACCAGTCCTCACGAACTCAGACATGGGCACCCAAGGAGTTAGGGCCCCCTCGGATTCCTCCACCCTCGCGGAACTCAGTCGAAGGTACTAGCCCCAGGCATCCGCCATAGTACCTCACCCCAGGCTAAAGGTGCCTGAGATGGACTCCATCCCTGCTCCAGCTAGGCCAAGGGCGCCTAGGCCTGAAACACCAGAACGCAAGCACCCAAGCTGAAGGTGCCTGGGTGCGGCCGCGTCCTCCGACTCTCTCCCTGAAATCAGGGCGTCCGCCCCTTTTATGACCTCTCCCTTTGCGTCACAGCGGGTTCCCCGCCCCGCTGTACCAGCTCCAAGGAAGGACAAAAAGGCACAGTTTGTGGTGCGAGTTCAGCTCCGGCCCAAGGCAACAACGCCACCTGTGGGCCCCAAGGAACCCCACACCACCAGAGTCCTCACATAAATTCAAACACCCGCTACACTCTCCCCCTGGTGATTTGACACTGGTCCCCAGTGTCTGGTACAAACTCACATCCCACAAGGGTGATGACATAAGTTCAGCCCAGAAACCAAACTACACAATTTAGCCCTGAATTGTGCCAAGACCTGTATGGGGAAGGGAAAACTTAAAACAATATAACTATAAAACTTTCCAATGAAACACTTTAAATATCTCACACATTTACTTTCCTCCCTCTGGCTATCTAAGAACCACCCACTCTCAGTAGTCTTGACAGACGAGTCTCCTGCAGAGGGAAAGAAAAGAAACATACATCCTACCAACATGTGTGTTTGCTTGGAATGAATGGGTCTATCCTAGAAGAAACCCACTCACTCCAATAAGTGCTGCATAATGTAAAAAAAACAAAAAAACAATCGTTGCGCAACACTGCCACCTGGTGACAGTGCCGCGGTCAAGACACTCATCACTTCCAGACGAACTTTGCCCTTGAACATTTTCTCTGTGACCCTACACTATCTAAAACCCAAAGTCACTGATTTATTTTTTAAGTGCCAGGAGAAGGAGGGAGAACAAACAAAAACAGCTCCCATATCTCCAACGAGTAGAACTGCCCGAATACAAAAAAAAAAACTAGGGCACAGTCCCTGTGTTCAAGAGAAGGCACTCCGGAAAGTTCAGCCAGGAATAGAAAAGAAAAGCACACGGTAGTCTCTTTTTCCCTTACAGGTAAAACCTTGGATGAGGCAGTGATATAGGCTTCAAACGATCATCAAAAGCCTCCACATGGTACTTAATACTCTTTTCTTCTTTGCGGCAGATCACCACTTTGTCCGCATGAATGTGTCTTCCCAGCATCCATTTAGCTTTACAGTCCTGAAACTTCTTGGTGACCGTTGGTGAACAGGAAAGGTACCGCTGTGCTTGCTGTACTTTCAGTTTGTCCCATACAAAGGTATCATATCATCTTTGCCGAAAGACCTCCACCTCATAGAGCAGTTCCTGAGGCAGATACGGGTATTCCCACCCATATTCCTGAGCAACCTTCTGGCCAAAGAGACGCTGCAGCCTTGACAAAGGTGGCATAGTAGCTCGGTCTCCCTCTCCAGGTGGAACAATCGCTTCTGGGTGGCGAGGTGCGTTCACCACCTCGGTAGACCTGGGCCTAGGAGCCCGCAGTGATTGACGTTGCACTCCTGCAACAGGAGCAGGTGAAATGGATGTTGAATCCAGAAGGGGAACTTCAGACAAAGGACCAGCTTCATCCCCTGGTGCCGGGGCCTCTACCCGGGGTGTACTATCTCCAGTAGACATGGGCAGGTCCCTTGTGACACGGGCCAAGGGCAGCTTCATCTTGTCCCATCCCTTCTGTTGGAAGATTTCATCTATCTCCCCATCATCGCCATTGTCAGACAATGAATCCAGGTCAGAGGTGTCATAGCACTCAGCGGGCAGATAATTCCCAGTCACGGAACTTTCCCCCTTGACGGCCTCTACCGACTGTGGACTACCGTCACTTTCTACCACACAGACAGTCCCAACCCCTGGCTCACCTGGACCTTTAAACGAGCAGGGATGTCCAGGACGTTGTCTACCGAATCCATCCAGGTCAGGCAAGCAGTGGGGCGAAGCTCTTCCACGGCCACACAAGGCCATCACTAGGCCGACTTTTCTCTTCGGCCGCCGGTGCAGGGAGCTGCTGGTGACCGAGGCAGCATCCTCGGATTTCTCTCTTTTCACTTCCGCTTGGGCAGTCACTTCGCCCGGATCAGTGCGCACGGGGAACGCACCAGCATCGATATCTCCCTCTGGAGTGGCAGTCCCTGTGAGGTAGTTGAGGTGAAAAGCCCGAGGCTTTTCTGTGGATGGTTCCACCTCGAAGAGGAATTCTTTGCAGACCTCACAGCGCCCAAACAGCTTCAGCTGGACCACCAGTCCCGAACAGCCGGGACAGATCACACCGAGGGCTTCCATGTCTCTACAGGTAAAGAGAGCCAATCGCCCCCCGGGGCCTTAGTCTTATCCCCGTATCCATAATCGGAGCAGCCAGAGAAGACATATCCGCGAAGGAAGGAACAGAAATCCACAGAGCACTTGAAGCCATCCTCTCTCTTTGCTGCTCCATTGCGCACTGACCCACCTGCGCCGGAATCTCCACGTGCGTACCTCCACGTGGCCAGACTCCTCCCACCTTCTGCACTTGTTCGCGGACTTCTCACTTGGGCCGGGCTTTTCCCTTGCCCCGCCCACGAACTACACAGTTAGGGGTTGCCTCATGGCGCATTGGCCAATATGGCCAACCTACTCGGAACTCCTCCGGGCAGCAAAGTTCAATTTCAGACACCATACACATATCCCGGATACGATGCCCCCACGTGTAGCGGCCTCACCTCTCTCCCTTGCTTTATCGGTTATATGGCTGTTGTCTAGGGGTACCTGGGAGAGAGAGATTAAACACACCACGGCCCATGTCCTCCGTAACTGGGAGGTGAAGGCCAGAGATTGGGCTTTTGTGTAGGTGTCCTAGAGTCAAGTCCAGTCCTGCGTCCCTGACTCCTTTGCTTTAGTAACCCAAGTTCCACACAGTAAATAGGTACAACTCAGTTTTATTCTTCTTGCCAAGCAATAAAACAATCTTTCTCCTTTGGAAAATGGGGACAGATCGAGGCACAATCCTTTCCCTTCTTGCTGCTGCCCACTGTGCTGTCACCAGTGGTGAATAGTCACTGCCACTGACTAGGTAATATAGAACATGAATTACCTTCGCTCACTTTGCCCCTGTCAGAGGAAGAAATTCGTCCAAGGGAGAAGTGGAGGCCTCTCCGTCACCAGCGATGCTGCGCCGGGCTCTTCAGAGAAGTTACTGCGCACCAGTCCTCACGAACTCAGACACGGGCACTCAAGGAGTTAGGGCCCCCTCGGATTCCTCCACCCTCGCGGAACTCAGTCGAAGGTACTAGCCCCAGGCATCCGCCATAGTACCTCACCCCAGGCTAAAGGTGCCTGAGATGGACTCCATCCCTGCTCCAGCTAGGCCAAGGGCGCCTAGGCCTGAAACACCGGAACGCCAGCACCCAAGCTGAAGGTGCCTGGGTGCGGCCGCATCATCCGACTCTCTCCCTGAAATCAGGGCGTCCGCCCCTTTTATGACCTCTTCCTTTGCGTCACAGCGGGTTCCCCGCCCCGCTGTACCAGCTCCAAGGGAGGACAAAAAGGCACAGTTTGCGGTGTGAGTTCAGCTCCGGCCCAAGGCAACAACGCCACCTGTAGGCCCCAAGGAACCCCACACCACCAGAGTCCTCACATAAATTCAAACACCCGCTACACGGGTAAAATTTAAAAGACACATAACAAAATAAAGGGAAGGGTGTAAATCAGAGGATAATACTGCAATATCGAATGTAAACAGACAGTACACATACTAATATCCTGGATCCAAAGACACCAATGTAAGGGGGCTAGATACTCATGTATGCCATATTTTATCAAAGATGTTAGGCCTCTTCTTGAGTTCAAAAGTAAGTTTATACAGGGGAAGACCTGTTTATACCTGTTTATTTTAATTTTTTTACAGTGAGGGCAGTGAAAGAGGTAATCATGTTATGATTTGATAGGTAACCATTTAGAGCGGGTTCCTGGCACATCTTCTAGGCACCCACAGCAGTCTGCAGCTCTCTTCTGGAGATTAGAGCAATCTGAGAGAGTGCTTTAGCTGCAATGCAGAACTTTAATGACTGTCCTCCTGGCACAGGGCTTTATTTTCCATTGGAGGTTTAGGAAGGAGTTGGAGCACAGGAGAGTTGGAAAATGTGAAAAAAATAAATAAAATTATATATATATATATATATATATATATATATATATATATGGAGATATAGATATATAGATGTAGCGGCCTCCTCACCCCGACCTCTTTAGCTAGGGGTATGTCGAGCGACAGAGTGAGGTGCGCTACGGCCCATGTCCTCCCCATGCATGTGGGTGAGGTGAAGGCCAATATCAATCTTTTCCTCGGGCCAAATGTGTGCTGGTTATGAGGGTCAGTCCTTCCGTGCCGGAATCTCCCTTTGTTCCCATCAACAGAGTCCATACACCCATCAAAGTCCAAACTCTGGTTTATTGTGTATCTCCACATACAGTCAAATGCAACGGCATGATACGATGGGGAAGCAGGTCGAGGCACTGTACAGGTTCCTAGTCCCTACACTCCCTGTGCTATGACCAGGGGTTGCAGGAGTCTTGATGAAAGCTCCTCCGCTGCGCTGTAGCCCCTATCAGGGGAAGATGTCCTCCAAGGGAGTTACCGAAGGCCCATCCGTCACCGGGTTGACACTGCACCGGGTCTTCGGACGGGTGACCTCCCCAGCCTCCTCACCTCAGATGCGGGTCCCCTCGCAAGGGGCGCCCTGGAGCAACTTCACCCTTGCGGGACCCAGTCGGAGTCACCGGGTCCCAGGCCTCCTCAATAGTACCTCACCCCAGGCTGAAGGTGCCTGGGATGGACTCCATCTTCATTCCGGCCAGGCATTGGGCGCCTAGGCCGGAACCTTGAACCGCCCGCACCCAGGCCTAGGGTGCCTGCGTGCGTGAAGGGATGATCCCCCAAGACGACAGACAGACAGACCTCGTGGCGAGGGCGCCCCCCCCCCTTTTATCTCCTCCCATCGACCCCACGGCAGGTTCCCCGCCCCAGCCGTACCATCTCCAGGAAGGGACAAAAAAAGGGTAGCACTGTGGTAGTGATTCTACCTCGAGCCAGTAGGTACACTGACACCCACTGGTCAAGGAGAATATTACACCACCCAATCCTCCACGAATAAGAAAAGGGGTCTAATCCCTGACATAATTACACACCTGGGTCTCTCTACCCCCAGGTGTATCCCACTAACTTTGAAGACCCCGCTACACACTCCCCCTGGTGATTTGACGCTGGTCCCCAGCGTCAGGTGCACACCCATGTCTCCCAAGGAGGGGTGACATGAAGTGGGCCCCAGAGGCTATCCCTCAAATTTTGGATACTGTATGTGCCAAGACCTGCTCAACAGAAAAGGGAACTATAAAACATTAAAACTTTTGTATAAAACATCTGTCATGTACACATATACAATCCCTCCCGTCACTGTCTAAGAACCACCCCATACTCAGTAGTCTTGACCGACGAATCTCCTGCAGAAGGGAAACAAAAAAAAACATCCTAACACTCTGTGTTAACTTGGCATGAGTGGGTCCGTCAGCCGAGAGACCCACTCACTCCAATAAGTAAGTAATGCATGTGTAACATTTTCAAACAACCGTTGCACAACACTGCCACCTGGTGACAGCGCTGCGGTAATGACACTTGGTTAGATCTTCATTCTTCCTGCTTTCCTACTCTAACTCTACCCCAAAAGTCTCTGCCTTTGGCACATGAAGAAAAGGGAGAAAAAAAAAACAACAGCTCCCAAATCTCCAGTGAGTAAAAGAAAAGCCCAAATCAAAACAAAAGTAGGGCACAGTTCCAGGCGTCTGGGAATGTCTCTTCCAGAAAGTTTCAACAGCAACAAGATAGGAGCTCACTTCTCCTATAAATAGAACCTTGGAGGGCTTCAGGTGTTTGTCAAATACTTCCACCGAATATTCAACGACTTCTCCTTCTTTCCTGCAGATGAGCACCTTATCGGCATGAATATGGCGCCCAAGTCTCCAATCAGCTCTGCAGTCTTTAAACTTTTTTGACACCAGCGGCGAACATGACAGGTATCGCCGGGCATGGGGCACTTTGAGTTTTTCCCACACAAACTCGTCATACCACCTTGGTCGCAAGACCTCGACTTCATACAATAAGTCCCGAGGCAAGTAGGGGTACTCCCACCCATATTCACGGGCGACTCTCTGGGAGAAAAGTCTCTGCAATCGAGCTAGAGGCGGCATCACATCTCGCTCACCTTCTCCTGGCTGTACGATGGCCTCCGGGTGCCGAGGTACTTTCACCATCTCGGGTGGCTTTGCTCTTGGTGCCCGCAATGAAGCACGCTGCATCCCCACTATCAGAGCGGGTGATGTGGTTGGATGTGGAAGGTTATTTGAAAGACTAGATTTCCTCAATAACTCCGGGGCTTGCACCCGGGGCGTACTGTCATCTATGGACATGGGGGAGTCCTGTGGCTTACTCAGCACAGGTAGTGGGCGTCTGTCCCAGCCCTTCCGGTGAAACAGTTCGTCTATCTCTCCATCATCACCACAGTCTGACAATGACTCTAAGTCGGAGGTGTCATACATCTCAGCGGGAAGGTAGTCTCTAGTAGACGGAAGGCTACCCTCCCTTGCGGGCTCCACCAACTGTGAACTCCCGACACCTCCAACCACACACACAGTCCCAGCCCCTGGCTCACCTGGACCTTTTTCAGCACTGGGATGTCCAGGATTCTTCCGACCGGATCCATCCAGGTCCGGCAAGCAGCTGGGTGAAGCTCGACCACGACCACAGGAGGCCTGCACCAGGCCTATCTTCCTCTTCGGGGGTGGCAGCAGGGAGTCTGTGGTGACCGAAGCAGTGTCCTCGGATTTTTCTCTCTCAGTCTCTGGTTGGGCAGTCACTTCGCCCTGGTCAGCGCGCACGGGAAACTCCGCAAAGGCTTTGATCTCTCCCTCCGGAGTGGCGGTTCCTGTGATGCAGTTGAGGCGTAGGGCCCGGGGCCTTTCCGTGTGTGGTTCAACCTCAAAAAGAAACTCCTTGCATGCTTCGCATCGCCCGAATGGCTTTAGTTGGACCACCAGTCCCGAGCATCCGGGACAGATCACACCGAGGGCCTCTGTGTCTCTGCATGAATACAAAGCCAACTGTCCTCGGGGCCTGAGCCTTATCCCCGTGTCTGTAATGGATGCAGCAAATGCAGTCATCTTGAAAGGATAAGGTACCGTCATCCACGGGGAGCCTGAGTTCGCTCCGACCACTTGCTGCTCCATCACGCGCTGACCTCGCGCCGGAGTCTCCACGTGTATCTCCACACGTGGCCAGACTCCTCCCACGACTTGCACGTTTTCGCTGGCTTCCTTCAGTCTCCTCCCACGAATTGCGCAGTCATGGGATGCCTCGTGGCGCAGTGCAGCAAAAGTCCCCACATGTAGTTCGTCACACGGCTGGACTCCTCCCTCTTCCCGCTCTTTCTGCATGGGCCTCTCCCAGTTTTTCAGGGAAATTTCCACGACTTCGAGCACAGGGACGCACTTTGGCCAATCACATGGCCGACCTGCTCGGACCTCCTCCGGGCAGCAAAGTTCAAACACAGCCGTTCCAAACCTCAGGGTTAACACACATTTCATCCCGGACGAGCCCCCACGTGTAGCGGCCTCCTCACCCCGACCTCTTTAGCTAGGGGTATGTCGAGCGACAGAGTGAGGTGCGCTACGGCCCATGTCCTCCCCATGCATGTGGGTGAGGTGAAGGCCAATATCAATCTTTTCCTCGGGCCAAATGTGTGCTGGTTATGAGGGTCAGTCCTTCCGTGCCGGAATCTCCCTTTGTTCCCATCAACAGAGTCCATACACCCATCAAAGTCCAAACTCAGGTTTATTGCGTATCTCCACATACAGTCAAATGCAACGGCATGATACGATGGGGAAGCAGGTCGAGGCACTGTACAGGTTCCTAGTCCCTACACTCCCTGTGCTATGACCAGGGGTTGCAGGAGTCTTGATGAAAGCTCCTCCGCTGCGCTGTAGCCCCTATCAGGGGAAGATGTCCTCCAAGGGAGTTACCGAAGGCCCATCCGTCACCGGGTTGACACTGCACCGGGTCTTCGGACGGGTGACCTCCCCAGCCTCCTCACCTCAGATGCGGGTCCCCTCGCAAGGGGCGCCCTGGAGCAACTTCACCCTTGCGGGACCCAGTCGGAGTCACCGGGTCCCAGGCCTCCTCAATAGTACCTCACCCCAGGCTGAAGGTGCCTGGGATGGACTCCATCTTCATTCCGGCCAGGCCTTGGGCGCCTAGGCCGGAACCTTGAACCGCCCGCACCCAGGCCTAGGGTGCCTGCGTGCGTGAAGGGATGATCCCCCAAGACGACAGACAGACAGACCTCATGGCGAGGGCGACCCCCCCCTTTTATCTCCTCCCATCGACCCCACGGCGGGTTCCCCGCCCCAGCCGTACCATCTCCAGGAAGGGACAAAAAAAGGGTAGCACTGTGGTAGTGATTCTACCTCGAGCCAGTAGGTACACTGACACCCACTGGTCAAGGAGAATATTACACCACCCAATCCTCCACGAATAAGAAAAGGGGTCTAATCCCTGACATAATTACACACCTGGGTCTCTCTACCCCCAGGTGTATCCCACTAACTTTGAAGACCCCGCTACATAGATTTAAAGCTAGGTAATTTTATAAAATATTGCATAACCTTCAGATTTTCCAATAGGGTTCAAGGCTTCGTTTCTTTTTACATTACTATTTAACAACTTTTTTCAGATTTCAATACCTCAAGCTCAATTTTGAACACACATCTGAATGATGAGTCAGAGGAATGACTTGTCTCCCTTCCCTCCACTTCAGTACACGATGATACAGGCTTTCATTTAAGAAGAGCCAGTCTGTAAACAACTGCTCAATCTATAAAGTAATGTTATTTTTAAATGTACATATAATGTCTTGAAAACATTTCCTAAAAAATATTTTATACTATGAAACTTAAAGGGTAATTCCACTTTCATGGGAAAAAAGAAAATAAAAAAAATAATATAGCGAACACGATTGCCCCATAAGTTACGGTATATTGTAATTTAATATTATTAAAAATTACCTTTTCTTTTCAATCTGCAGCCCTGTAATTTTCTGTAAAATGCAATATGGCAACCTCGAGGCATTCTGCACACATACCACCCGACCCCTGCAAATCTGGTACAAGTCAGATTTTTGGCATCCCCTGCAACAAATTTTTAATTTTTGGTGAGATACCCCCAAAGGGAAATCACATCTAAAGGGATGCAGACCCTGCAATTTTCCTTAATAGAGCCCTGCAGGTGCAGCAGCTGATTAATAATTATGAAATCATCCCCGTGCACATTCATTTTGCACATGGATACACACAAACTATTTCTTCAGAATAACAAAAGGTAGGAATCTGCAACAAAGTTAGTTAAAATCCTTGCAATGTACATTTATCATCCAGAGGGGAATGTTTTTTCTCAACAAAAGGGGAGTTACATTTTACATTTAAAAACATATACACTTTTAACATTTCACTGAACCAGAACCCATTATATTTTCCCTTTAACCGCTTCCTGTCCAGGGACATACCTGTACGTCACTGGACTTTTGGTGGTTATACCGGGATGATGCCTGTGTCACCCCTGGTATTGTTTTTTAGAGTCGGCGGTCAGCTCTCTTGTAATAGCAATAAGAGTGGCTGACTAGCTGCTTGAATGCATGTGCCTCCATTGTGGGGACACTCATAGTTAGTGTAGGACCACAGATTACAGGGTGCCTTGACGGGGCTCTGTGGCTCACGCATGCGTTTGTAAATGCGTGCGGACAAAACCCCTGTTTTTAATGCATACTGTTTGGTTAATTGGTTGTCTGTGAGCTGGTAAGTAAGTAGGCTTGGTTTTTTCCTGGGCATTCCCCAGGCCTTGTTGGTACTTGATTGCTATTGCAAGCAGCATGAGGGGACACCGCTTGTTCGGGCTCTCCTGTATCACGGGAGAACCGAGCGACCATCATTGCGAATGTCAGACCTCCTCTGTAAATCTAAAGTGGTAACCTGTAAAGGCTTTTAAAGTGTTGCCTATGGATAGTAAAATTTACATTGTTTGTCCCTGTTGCACAAGCATGACATGTTTGGTATCTATTTACTCAGCGTAACATCATCTTTTATATTTTGCAAAAAATTGGGTTATGTATTGTGTTTTTTGCATTCAAAAAAAAATAATATTTTTTACCTACAAATTTAGTTTGAAAAGCCGCAGCGCAAATATCGTGTGACATAAAATATTTAAAAATCCACAATTTTTTTCTCTAGGGCCTCTGATTTAAAAAATAAATAAATATATATATATATATATATATATATATATATATATAGAAAGAAAAGGTGCAAATAAACAGGCCCAAAATTTGCACTTCTCGGCGCCTATGTATTGGTATGCAATTCCTGTGGTTCAATAATTTGCCTATTTAGATGGGTAAATAATGGGAAAATAGGCGATATACTCAGCTCGGAAATAAATATATCAGAGTAATTAAACTATGGTATAAATTATATAAAAGGAGCAGCTGTTTAAATTTATATAAAATGAGAACCTCATAAATATAAAACAGAATAAATAAAATAAATATCATAAACTAGTAGTGGTATATCTTCTCTGGATACGATATGTAGTGCACCCTACACCAATCCCAAATCTTCACCACAAGTGAGGCACGCTCCCCCTCTGGGGTACAAACTCACCACAAAGATGAAAAAGATAGGCCTTTTTCTTAGTCTGTAGGTAGTCTCACTCCAACATCCGTCATCACCACCAGGGTAGTATGGGTTAAAATCCTCAAGCAAACATATAAGGACATAAAGGCACTAATAGTGTAATATTGCTTTAATTAAGAAATCCCCAATACTAAAACCCTGTTTCAAATGCACGTACAATTAAATCACTTGTGAAACAGCACATAAAGTATAGAGTGTAATCACCGCTATCCTGTCCCAAGAGGGCGCCTGTGTTGCATTCGTAACGCGGCGGTCTTTTGTTCCGGATTTGCGACAGCTGCCGTGATATTCGCTCTGTACTTCCTAGTTACAGAGACGCTGCGGTATCTGGGCCCTGACCGGTTTCGTCACAGATTGACTTCAACTGAAGTCACCCTCTACGCCCTCAGTTGAAGTCAATCTGTGACGAAACCGGTCAGGGCCCAGATACCGCAGCGTCTCTGTAACTAGGAAGTACAGAGCGAATATCACGGCAGCTGTCGCAAATCCGGAACAAAAGACCGCCGCGTTACGAATGCAACACAGGCGCCCTCTTGGGACAGGATAGCGGTGATTACACTCTATACTTTATGTGCTGTTTCACAAGTGATTTAATTGTACGTGCATTTGAAACAGGGTTTTAGTATTGGGGATTTCTTAATTAAAGCAATATTACACTATTAGTGCCTTTATGTCCTTATATGTTTGCTTGAGGATTTTAACCCATACTACCCTGGTGGTGATGACGGATGTTGGAGTGAGACTACCTACAGACTAAGAAAAAGGCCTATCTTTTTCATCTTTGTGGTGAGTTTGTACCCCAGAGGGGGAGCGTGCCTCACTTGTGGTGAAGATTTGGGATTGGTGTAGGGTGCACTACATATCGTATCCAGAGAAGATATACCACTACTAGTTTGACTGTTGCAAAGTCATCACTCGAGTGCTTTTTACATGTTTTTGGACATTTATCCTTATTTAGCGCTGTTTTATCATATGGACTTTACGAATTTAAGTTTTTATATATGATATTTATTTTATATATATATATATATATATATATAATGTATGTGGGTTCTAAGTAATGATCTAGCAAAAAATGTTGATTGTTATGCCTCATGCACACTGGACATTTTTGGACATTTTTACAGCAGCTGTTTTTGGCTTCAGATGTTTATTCCTACAGTCAATAAACTCCCCATCATGTTATCCTATGTGTTCATGCACACATAGGTTGTTATCAGCAATTTTTGGCTGGGGCGTTTTTTTGGCTTTAAAAAAAAACAAAAACTAGTGGGTTCTGAGAGGAGTTTTTTTTAGCTGTTTTCAGCTGTGAAAACACTCTAACGTCAAAAAAAAGGCAGATAAACGCTCAAAAACGTGGCTCACCAGCGTATTTGGACGTTTTGATTCATTGAAAAAAAAAACTGCTAAAAAACGCTAACACGGAAAAACAGTAAAAAACGCTAAAAACGCTAAAACCGCTATTGCAAAAATGTTGAAAATTTTTGAAAAACTCACTGCAAAGCTACTGACATTTTTATTACGTTTTTTTTTTTTTTAACGTCCAGTGTGCATCAGGCCTTACTTGTAAACAAAAAGTGCCAAAAAAGGCTCAAACTGGCAGTGGTTAAAGTTACCTGCCTCTAGGAGAAGTAGCTGAGCAGGTCAGTGCTCTGTTCTGAAAGGTGGGATTCAGCACTCGCTAAACTCATCTACTTTTCATAAAAAATTAAAAAAATCTCATTATACTGTACAAGGTATTTAAATTAGTGTTAAGGGAAAAAGAAACCACATTTTAGAGACTGCATTGCAAATCAGTGTTCCTGTTTTTGTGTAGACCTTTCTTAGCTCTGGATGAAGGGTCATGCAATCATAATCATAGCTTCCATCTTAATAGAAATACATTTTATATGCACTAACTTTGGATTTGGAGCTCCTACGACCTATGGTTCCGGAGATACGAGGCTCCTTGCACAACCTGTCAGAAGCTAAACAGAGCGGACAGTTTAAATACAAGCTGTCACACTCTGTTTGCAGCAGACTGAGAGGTTGAGCTCACAGTGCCTCTCCTCACTTCTTGTCAGAGGCACAGAGCTCAATGGACAGCTTGGAGTCTTGGACCAATGGTAAAGTACCATTAGCCCCAGCTGTCCAATAAAAATTCTGCAGTAGAGGCACGCCTCTCATTGCAGTGTCATGGAAGGGGCATGTGTCTAAAAGACAAATGCTCTCTTCCAGCCCAGCCCTCTTAACTACAAGGAAATACATGGGTTTATGGGTATAAGATTTACCCACAATCCCATGTTTTTCTCACACAGTTAAGAGGGAGAATGAGAATCTGTTGCTGTTGAAAATGTACTGTTATAATCAAGCTAAATCATATATTTATATGCTATATGTTATAACATAATAAGTTATAACTTTCTCCGTTAAGCCACCTGCTTGAGTACAGTTTTTGAAAATATAGTTTATTACCTTAAAAACAATATATAATAATTATTTGTATATTACGTATGGTAATTAACCCGTTGACACCCAGGCCAATTCTGACACTTCTTTCCTGCATGTAATAATCATCATTTTTTTGCTAGAAAATTACTCAGAACCCCCAAACATTATATATATTGTTTTAGCAGACACCCTAGGAAATAAAATGGTGGTCGTTGCAACTTTTTATATTACACGGTATTTGTGCAGTCATTTTTCAAACGCTTTTTTTTTTTAAAAACTTTCATGAAAAAAAAACTAAAGATGACCCGATTTTTTGGTATAATGTGAAAGATGATGTTCCGCCTTGTAAATAGATACCTAACGCTTTAAATTGCGCACATTTGTGGAATGACGCCAAACTTCAGTACTTAAATATGTCCATAGGCGACACTTTCATTTTTTTTACAGATTACATGTTTAAAGTTACAGAGGGGGTCTAGTGCTAGAACTATTGCTCTCGCTCTAACGATTGCAGGGTATGTAACCTGTGTGTATCTGGCTCTGATACTAGCCAGTGCCTCACAAGCCACTGACCTCACCACACATCCCTGCTGTTGTCTAAATAGTTTCAACATGTTTCCAGCAATGAAGGCAAACTATAATTGGCTATATCTTATAGTGTAAAAGTCTTTAAACTATTTTTTTATACTAATTACTGTAAATAGTTACCCAAAGCATTATGGGCTTTCTAAAGAAATAGCACAGCAGCAATGGTCTCATTCCATACAAATGTTGGATAATTATTATATAAGTGCTAGCTACTGTATGTCCATTAAGCTTTTAATGTAATCACAGCTAGCTGTACTGTAAGTATAGACTTGCAGATCATAGAAAAAATGTGAAACTTTATTGCAGCATTGAGCTAATAAATCCAACAACTTTCCCTTTATAATATTTACGTTGTATCAAAATTTTTGAAGTTGTGTCAAAATTGTGCTGAAGGCCTACATGCCTACTACTGGGGGTGGTGCAAGCAAATGGTGGAAGACTGCGTTACACATACATTTTTCCAATTAAATTATTCTAGTCAATTTTATGATAATTACAGGCTACAGTTATTTATTATTCAGTGCCTGATATTTGTTCAACTACTTATTAAGCTGAAGATAATGCACCTTGTGTGTATGATATATATGTATATAAATATATATATATATATATATATATATATATATATATATCTAGCTCACTCACCCCAGACTTTACCTGCTTTTCTTTACTTGGCTCCTCTGCAAGAAAGAATGAGGCGCACCACACTATAAGCCCGTACCCTCCTGGATGGGGAGGTTGAGCAGTGTTAGTTTTCGGGCCTGCCTGCGGCTGGTGCTAGCATCCTCCCAAGCTGATCTCGCCTCTGCATTTAGCCAGAAACAAGTCCTTAATTCTCCCCAGTAAAGTAACTGTCCACACCAACTGAAAGTCCAACCTTTGTATTTATTTCACCACGAATAACAAATAGTCTCTATGAGAGCAGACAGGTTGATACGAGACACAGGTCAGATAAGGTGGGAGGAGGACCAGGCACAAACTCAATTTAGGTTCTCTTACTGTTCTGATTTCACGAACAGGTTTGGGCGCACAGTCTCTGCCAGAGACCGGGTGAATATGAAAAGTCACTGCCACTGACTTGTTGAAGATGGTCACTGCCACTGACCTGGTGAATAGGGCCTTGCCCTGTTTGGTCACCGCCACTGACCTGGTGTGCGTAGAGTCACTGCCACTATGACCTACAGAACATGCACTTCCTTCTTGAAGAAACTTGGCCCATGTCAAGGAGAAGAACCTCCCTCCAGAGAGTTACCAGAGGCCCCCACTGTCACCACGACTCTGCTCTGGGTCTTCAGAAGGGGTCACCTCCCTGGCCTCCTCGATCCTGGATACCGGTCACCTCGCAAGACGGCACCCTGGGAGCCCTCAATCCCCGGCGAAACCTAGCTGAAGGCGCTGGGCTCCGGGCCTCCAAAATAGTACCTCACCCCAGACTGAAGGTGTCTGGGATGGAACAGGAATTCGGCCTCCGGGCCTAGGGCACCCGGAGACGACACACGCACCACCCAGGCTGAAGGTGCCTGGGCACGACCCCTCTGGAAGATGGCCGCCCCTCTTTATACCCTCTCCCGACAGGCACAGCAGGTTCCCCGCCCCGCCGCCACTACTGCCGAGAGGGGACAAAAAAAGCACAGCCCTGCATCAGTGGTTTAACCCTGGCTACGGCAATAGTGCCACCTGTAGGCCACAGGGAACAGCACACCAGTACTATCTCCCAGGGACAGAAATGGTCCAAGAAACCTAACAATTAGTGTATCTGAGCCTAATTACCACTTAGATACTCCCCCAAAATATAGCACCCCGCTACACATCCCCCTCACTTGATGGACACTGGTCCCCAGTGTCTGGAACCAACCTTTGCCTCTCAGGCCTGAGTAGCATAAGCCCGATCCAGAGACAGACTACCAAAAAAAATGGCAATTTAAAAAAAACTGTTTGTTTGTGGCAGAACCTAACACAAGAAAGGAAAGGGAAACATAGAAGGGAAAAGAGAAATACACATGTGCATAGGGAAAAAAAAACATTTTGAGGTCACATAAAAATTTTCAATGAAATTTACATTTCCCTCCCACTGCAATAACTAAGACCCACTCCATACTCAGCAGTCTTGCTTGGCGTTCACCTGCAGGGGAAAGAAAAACACACCTAAAATAACATTAGTTGGAATGAAAAGATCCCTCCCGAGAGAAGAATCCCCTCCTTCCAATAAGTAAGCTGCATAATACTGATTGTCCTTTCAACCGTTGCACAACACCGCCACCTAGTGATAGTGCCGCAATGAAATCACTGATGATGGCAAAATCCTCTTCTTCTTGAACTGTGGTCCTACTCTGTCTACAACCCCAAAGTCCTTGTTACCTTTGCGGTGGGGAGAGAGGGGAGAACAAAAACAGCAACTCCCACTCCTCCAATGAGTAGAATCCCTTTTAATTAGGGCAAAGAGTTCCTGGGCCTTGAAAAAAGAGCGTACTCAAGAAAAAAACAAAGAGTCTTGTCTCTCACAAGAAATAATGTGGGTCAGGCAACACCAGCGGCTTCCAATGTTTGTCAAACGTGTCTATATGGTACTCAACATTGTCCATGTCCTTCCTACAAATGAGTACCTTGTCTGCATAGATGTGCCGACCCAACATCCAGGCAGCTTTACAGTCCTTAGACCTCTGAGTGGCTGCGGGTGAAAATGGGAAGTATCTCCTGGCCTGGGGTACTTTGATATGTGTCCAAACAAAGTCCTCGTACCACCGGTGTCTACAGGCCTCCACCTCAAACAAAAGTTCCTTTGGTAGGTACGGGTATTCCCACACATACTCGCTGGCAACTCTTTGATTAAAAAGTCTCTGTAAACGGGACAGTGGTGGCATGGTAGCGCGGTCTCCCACGCCAGGCAAGACGATGGCATCAGGGTGCCGAGGCACTTTAACTACCTCCGGACCAGTTGCAGGGGCCCGCAGTGACATCCGACTCGTCTCGGCTATTGAAGCAGGTGCCTCCAATGATGGAGGAGCAGGCAAGGGGACAGATCCCTCCTCAGGCTCGGAAGCCACCACCCGGGGTGTACTTTCCCCAGTAGACATGGGTGGGTCCCTGGACCTACAGGACAAGGACAGGGGCATCTTATCCCATCCCTTTCTCTCGAACAGTTCATCTATGGCAGTGTCATCACCCGCATCAGAGATGGACTCCAGATCGGAGGTGTCATATTCCTCCGCAGGAAGGTAACTCCTGGTGAAGGACAAGTCACCCCCTCTAGCTGATTCACAGACATGTGAATCCCCAGGGCTAGGGGCCTTTAACAGAGTCTCTTCCCCGGCTTACCTCGGCTTGAAGAAGAACCAGGACGTCCAAGACATTTCCCTTCGGATGCATCCGTTCCGAGTAAGCGCTGGGGCGTTGCTCCACCACGGCCGCGGGAAGCTGTCACGAACCCGATCTTCCTCTTGGGCGGTGGGAGAAAGGACTCTGTGGTAACCGAAGCAGCATCCTCCGGTCTCTCACTCGCTACAACGAGCTCCTCTGTGACTTCCTCCGAAGTCCCGTCAGTGCGCGCAGGGGTGGCTGTGTAAGCTCTGATTCCTCCTGCCTGTAAGGCAGTTGAGGTGGAAGGCCCGAGGCTTTTCCGTAGGTTGCTCGACCTCAAATAGGAACTCCTTACAGTTCTCGCATCGCCCGAATGGCTTCAGATGAACCACCAGTCCCGAGCAGCCGGGACAAATCACTCCGAGGGCCTCCACATCTTTACACACATAGAGGGCAAATCGTCCCCGGTGCTTTAGCCGAATCCCCGTATCCATTAAAGAAGCAGCGAATGAAGTCATCTTCATGGTAGTAGTAGCCGGGACCCATGAGTCTCGAGACGCCATGTTGTCCATTCGCTGCTCCATTACGCACTGACCTTTTCGCGCCAATGTCCCCACGTGCAACTCCACACATGACCAGACTCCTCCCAACTCCTGCACCGTTTTCGGGCTTTCTTAATAGGCACGCCCACAAACTACGCAGTCAGGGTTCCCCTCGTGGCGCAGTTCTCAATATGGCCGACCTCCATGGATCTTCACTGGGAATAAAGTTCAACTTCTGGGGGGGGTTTCACACTTTGCAACCGCAGACACATCCCGGATGAGCCCCCCACGTCTAGCGCACTCACCCCAGACTTTACCTGCTTTTCTTTACTTGGCTCCTCCGCAGGAAAGAATGAGGCACACCGCACTATAAGCCCGTACCCTCCTGGATGGGGAGGTTGAGCGGTGTTAGTTTTCGGGCCTGCCTGCGGCTGGTGCTAGCATCCTCCCAAGCTGATCTCGCCTCTGCATTTAGCCAGAAACAAGTCCTTAATTCTCCCCAGTAAAGTAACTGTCCACACCAACTGAAAGTCCAACCTTTGTATTTATTTCACCACGGATAACAAATAGTCTCTATGAGAGAAGACAGATTGATACGAGACACAGGTCAGATAAGGTGAGAGGAGGTCCAGGCACAAACTCAATTTAGGTTCTCTTACTGTTCTGATTTCACGAACAGGTTTGGGCGCACGGTCTCTGCCACAGACTGGGTGAATATGAAAAGTCACTGCCACTGACTCGTTGAAGTTGGTCACTGCCACTGACCTGGTGAATAGGGCCTAACCCTGTTTGGTCACTGCCACTGACCTGGTGTGCGTAGAGTCACTGCCACTATGACCTACAGAACATGCACTTCCTTCTTGAAGAAACTTGGCCCATGTCAAGGAGAAGAACCTCCCTCCGGAGAGTTACCAGAGGCCCCCACTGTCACCACGACTCTGCGCTGGGTCTTCAGAAGGGGTCACCTCCCTGGCCTCCTCGATCCTGGATACCGGTCCCCTCGCAAGGCGGCACCCTGGGAGCCCTCAATCCCCGGCAGAACCCAGCCGAAGGCACTGGGCTCCGGGCCTCCAAAATAGTATCTCACCCCAGACTGAAGGTGTCTGGGATGGAACAGGAACTCAGCCTCCGGGCCTAGGGCACCCGGAGATGACACACGCACCACCCAGGCTGAAGGTGCCTGGGCGCGACCCCTCTGGAAGATGGCCGCCCCTTTTTATACCCTCTCCCGAGAGGCACAGCAGGTTCCCCGCCCCGCCGTCACTACTGCCGAGAGGGGACAAAAAAAGCACAGCCCTGCATCAGTGGTTCAACCCTGGCCTACGGCAACAGCGCCACCTGTAGGCCACAGGGAACAGCACACCAATACTATCTCCCAGGGACAGAAATGGTCCAAGAAACCTAACAATTAGTGTATCTGAGCCTAATTACCACTCAGATACTCCCCCTGAATATAGCACCCCGCTACATATATATATATATATATATATATATATATATATATACCCACGCAGTATTCACCGGACACTTTATTAGGTACACTTTGCTAGTACCCGGGTTGAAACCCACTTTTACCTTCAATACTCTCCTAATTCTTAGTGGCATAGATTCAAGAAGGTGTTGGAAACATTCCTCAGAGATTTTTTTCCATATTGACATGATGGCATCACGCAGTTGCTGCATACTTGTCAGCTGCACATCCATCATGCGAATCTTCCACCACATCCCAAAGGTGCTCTTTTGAATTGAGATCTGGTGACTGTGCAGGCCATTGGAGTACAGTGAACTCTGAATTTTGCAGCTGAAATTGAGATTCATCAGACCAGGCAACATTTTTTCAATCTTCTATTGTCCAATTTTTGTGAGCCTGTGTAAATTGTACCCTCAGTTTCCTGTTCTTAGCTGACAGGAATGGCACACGGTGTAGTGTTCTCCTGCTGTAGCCCATCTGCTTCAAGGTTCAATGTATTGTGTGTACAGAGATGATATTCTCATACTTTGGTTGTAACGAGTGGTTATTTGAGTTACTGTTGTCTTTCTATCATCTTGAACCAGTCTGCCCATTCTCCTCTAAACTCTGACATTTTCCTCCACACAACTGCCACTAACTGGATATTTTCTCTTTTTTGGACCATTCTCTGTAAATACTACAGTAGATCAGCAGCTTTTGAAATACTCAGACCAGCCTGTCTGGCACCAACAACCATGCCACGTTCAAAGTCACCTAAATCCCCTTTCTTTCCCATTTTGATTCTCAGTTTGAACTTCAGCAAGTCATGAGTCATAGGATGTCTTCTTCCATCCAAATTTCTGTGCTCACCTAAACTGTGCTAAGTATGACTTTTTTATTAGGCTGTTACAACATCATAAGCAAAATCACAAATCATAAATTAGTTTTATTTATTTGATATCCAGTTCAAGTTGCCATCTTACTTATTTCAATGCATGAGTCAAGGAGACATACCTGCACATCTGTTCAACTATGTATGCTGAGTTTGTTTTTAAAAGTTTCAGAGTCAGTTATAAGAAGAGTGCATTAATCTAATGGGTGGAGAGATTAATAAGTAAAACTCAACACACTGTATTAAATTGGAAGAGACAAGTCAGGAAACACTCATGCCATTCCTAATAGGTGAACTGGCTCTAAATAACCCTGTTTGACTTGAAGCAGTGAGGGCGTGACTATTCATAAAAAAAAAAGACTCCATTTCAATTTTTCTTGCAATAAATACGGTTACCACATGCCATGTTTAAGAAACACATTTACTTGACAGTTATTTAAATCTGAAATTCATCTTTCATTTATCTGTTTGCCAACCGAATAGGGTGATGTTCTCTTACTTCTTGTCCCCATGACACCTCTGTACAAGAAATGTGAAATGTAGTTTTCACCAGGACAGCAAAGCACAAAACAACAAAAGTTTTTTATTCCTTACCCGCTCAAAATGTGTCCTTTTCTTTGTGTCACACCATAGGAACAATTCCTATGACTTTGTGTCCAGACAGTGTCCAGAAAAAAGGGAAAATCTACAGCAATAAGAACCTAAGGACTCTCTTTTCCATTATATTTAAAGCAAAATTAATATTTTTGGCTCGCATACCTATATGTCCAAATGGGAAATATGCATATATATCACATTAGAACCAGAGCAATGGAAACAAATTTGGGACACAACTAAATCATGTTCCCAGAATGTCCTAGATCTGGGAACAAACTACAAGATGCTATACCATTGGTACCTAGTCCCACCTAGATTGACCCATTTTTCTTCAGGATAATCAGGATCCTGCTTTCATGGATGCTTGGAACCAGGAACCTTTGTGTATCAGGGACGTGCAGTCAGGGGAGGCAGGTAAGGCAGAGCCATGAACATACAAAAAATCAAGCTTGATGACCTGGGGTCATGAGCTACCCTGTGGGTAGGTAGCTAAGGTTCTACTCCATGACTGGTCAAAATTTGGGGCTCCTGACACCTATAATTCCAGAGATACAGGGCTTCGTGTACAGCATGTCAGAAGCTACATACAGAGCGGCCAGTTTAAATACAAGCTGGCACACTCTGTTTGCAGCAGACTGAGAGGTTAAGCGCACAGTGCCTCTCAATTCTTGTCAGAAGCACTGAGCTTAATTGACAGCTTGGAGCCTTGGACCAATGGTAAAGCACCATTGGAACAAGCTGTCCAAAAAAAATGCTGCAGTGGAGACTCTCCTCACACTACAGTGTCATAGAAGGGGCGTGTGTCTAAAAGACAAATGCTCCCTTCCAGCCATTAACTAGAAGGAAAAATCTTGGGTTTATGGGTATAAGATTTACTCACAATCCCATGTTTTTCTCATACAGTTAAGAGGGAAAATGAGAATTTGCTGCCTGCTGAAAAGGTACTGTTATAATCAAGCTAAATCATATATTATTATGCTATATGTTATAACATAATAATTTATTATTTATCTATTTACTGTGAAATTACTGGTTGGAAGTTATAACTTCAAACTTCAGTAATTTGTCTGTTAAGCCACCTGCTTGAGTACAGAGTTTTAAAATATATGAAAATTACCCTAAAATCCATCCAGGCCAATTCTGACACTTCTCTCCTACATGTAAAAATCATATTTTTTTGTTAGAAAATTATTGAGAATCCCCAAACATTATATATATATATATATATATATATATATATATATATATATATATATATATATTTTTAGCAGACACCCTAGGGAATAAAATGGTGATCATTGCAACTGTAGCGGGTGTTTATTTTCCCGCCAGTAATTTAGAATTTTTGCGGTGACACCAGTGGTGTATCTCCGGCGGTCCACCGGGTGGCGCTGTCACTTTGGGCCGACGGACGAGTCATTGCTGGGTCGAATCCTTTTTTGTCTTTTCTCGGCAGCCGTGTGGTGGGGCGGGGAACCCGCTGCGCATGCCGGGGGAAGGTATAAAGGGGGCCGGCCATTTTGTCACGGGGTTCGTTGTCCCTGGCACCTTCAGCCTGCGGACAGAGTTCGTGTTTGTCCTCTAGGCGGACTGGGCCTAGAGGACCACCGGAGGTCGTGTTCCACCTCAGGCACCTTTAGCCTGGGGTGAGGTACTCGGTTGGCGGTCCGGAGCTCAGTGCCCAACACTGAGTTCCGCGAGGGAAGGATCCTAGGGTGCTCCGGAGACGGACGCCTGAATCCGAGGTGGATGTAATGGACCGGGAAGAGCTCCTCATCTGAAGACCCGGTGCAGCATACTGCCGGTGACGGGTGTGCCTCTTGTCGGAGACCGTCCGGAAGGTGAATTCCCTTGTGCGGAGACCATTGCCCACTCTTTGGAGGAGAGTGGAGGAAAGAACTTGTGTCTGGGCCTATATACGCATTCACACCTCCTGTTCTGTTTTGTAAAGCAAGTAAGTCCATGCTATGTTCAAATAAAGGAGTGTTGGACTTGCAACGGTGTGAGGCTCGTTTCCTGGCAGATGACTCCTGGAGGGAGGACCCGATGCACAATGCAGGCCCGAAGGTAAAATAAACTTCTGCTAATACCACTTATACATCTGTGGTGGAGGCCTGGCGTAGCGGCCGCACTCCCTTTCCTATCATACCCCTAGACCAGAGACATTGCGAGCGAGAACTTTAATGGAGGGGATTGGGAGTGTGGTGGGGGTCGGGCGACCCTGTCCGCTACACGTGGGGGCTCGGGTCCGGGATATGTATTGTGTATCACTTGGAAGAACGTATCTGCCGGAAACAGTCAAGTATATAGGCCAAAGTGCAGCCCTACTCGAAAGTCGTGGACATGACCTCGGAAGAGGAAAGGCCCATGCAGGCAGAGTGGTGAAAGGGGGAAAACCCAGCCGTGTGACGGACTACACGTGGGGGTTTTTAATTGCACTGCGCCAACAGACACAACCCCCACCGCTTAGTTCGTGGGCATGTCTCAAACCAATCAAGTGGAAAAGCCCGCGAACTGGAGCAAAAGTGGAGGAGTCCAATACGTGTGACGGACTACACGTGGGACGTTGGCGCGAAAACTCTGCAGTGTACGATGGAACAGCAACAGGTCGCCATGTTTGGAAACGCCTCGTGGATCCCGGTTCACCCGGCAACTACAACATTGACTGCTGCTGCTCCCATAACGGATACTGGTATGTCTGTTAAAGCCCTTCGGACGATGTGACGCCTGCGGGGAATTCATGTTCGAGGTGGATCCGGTGGTGGAGAGGCCGAAAACCATCTATCCAGGCCAGGCTTCAGGCATCGCCCCACAGGAGGCAGGAATCACGGCAGTAAGAGTTGCCCCTGCGTACACTGCAACGACCGCGGAGGAGGTCGTGAAACATCAACGGGAGAAATCCGAGGATGCTGACTCGGTCACCACAGTCTCACAGCGTCCGCCACCGAGGAAGAGAACCAGCGTGGTAGCCCCGACCAGCGGTGGGGGTGGACCATCTCGCATGCCCACGCCAGGCCCGGATGGATCCGTAGACGAGAGTTCCGGACATCCCAAGAAAGGCCAAGGTAAGCCGGCTGAGAAGACTTGGCGTGAGGGAGGATGTGTCAGGAAGGCATGGCCTAGCAAGTCTCCGGAGTGTGGATGTTCTGTTTCCACACAGGGCTACATACCCGCGGAGGAGTGTGACACTTCTGACTTAGAATCTCTCTCTGATATGGGAGATGATGTCCAAATTGACGATCTGTTTGCCAAGAAGGGCTGGGACAAGGCGCCGCTTGCTGCATTCCGTGGGTTTCGGAATTCGCCTATGTCCGTGGGTGAGAGCACACCAAGGGTGGAGGCATCAGTGCCTGAAGGAGAATCTATCTCTCAAACTGTTCCCGTATCCCTTGCACCATCTGCATGTGATGCTGGGGTAAAAAGACTGTTGTTGAGGCCTCCAATGCCTAGATTAGAGGTGGCCAAGGCACCTCGCCATCCAGATGCGGTCGTTTTATCTGGTGAAGGGGACAAGTCAACCATGCCTCCTTTGGCGAGATTACAGAGGCTGTTTGTTCAAAAAGTTGCAGCGGAATATGGATGGGAGTATCCCTACTTGCCGAAGGACCTGCTGTACGAGGTGGAGGTGTGCAGGGAGCGTTGGTACAATGATTTTGTTTGGACCCATCTCAAAGTCCCGCACGCTCGCAGATACCTAGCGTGTTCTCCAAAGGCTTCACAGCGTTTCAAAGACTGCAAGGCAGAATGGATGGTGGGAAGACACATCCACGCAGATAAAGTGGTGATAAAACGCAAAGAAGGCGAAGATGTGGAATATCATCTAGAGACTGTAGATCAGCACCTAAAGCCACTAACTCTGCCGCACCCACGTTTCTATCTCTAGGGAGAAAAAGACTCCATTGGTATCATGCTGCTGAACTTTCTGGGGAAATTGTGTTTTAGTGTGCCCAGAAGGAAAAAGAAAAGAACTGTTCCTGTTTGTTTCTTCCCGCAAAGAGATCACAGACTCTGCGGTAGATAGTGTTAGGAAAAAAAAAAGAGAAGATGTTCAACGGGTGCAGTTACTGTGATGCTGTCACCAGGTGGCAGTGTTGCGCAACGTTACAAACACTTTTCACGCACCCACTCTTTGGAGAAAGAGGGATTTCTTTTAGGAGAAATTTATTTTACTCACACACACGAATACATGTGTCAGGATTTTATGTGTTGGTTTCTTTTGGTTTTTTTTTCCTCTGCAGGAGAACATCCCAGCAAGATTTTAGACTCTGGGGAGGTCTTTAGTGAGGATGGGGATGGAAAAAGTAAATGTTAAAATGCAACCTTGAAATGTTTGATGTTGTCTTTTGCTCCTCTTTCTGTTACAGGGGCTCAGACTCAACTTCACAGTAGGATAGTGTTTCCAAAAGTTTGTTGGTTTTTTTCAATTTGTTAACGGTTTCTGGCCCGAATCATGTCAGCCGTGGAGGATATGGTTTGCTCCAGACACTGGGGACCAGTGTCAAAAGACAGAGGGGAGTATGTAGCAGGTGTTTATTTTCCCGCCAGTAATTTTGAATTTTTGCGGTGACACCAGTGGTGTATCTCCGGCGGTCCACCGGGTGGCGCTGTCACTTTGGGCCGACGGACGAGTCATTGCTGGGTCGAATCCTTTTTTGTCTTTTCTCGGCAGCCGTGTGGTGGGGCGGGGAAGGTATAAAGGGGGCCGGCCATTTTGTCACGGGGTTCGTTGTCCCTGGCACCTTCAGCCTGCGGACGGAGTTCGTGTTTGTCCTCTAGGCGGACTGGGCCTAGAGGACCACCGGTGGTCGTGTTCCACCTCAGGCACCTTTAGCCTGGGGTGAGGTACTCGGTTGGCGGTCCGGAGCTCAGTGCCCAACACTGAGTTCCGCGAGGGAAGGATCCTAGGGTGCTCCGGAGATGGACGCCTGAATCCGAGGTGGATGTAATGGACCGGGAAGAGCTCCTCATCTGAAGACCCGGTGCAGCATACTGCCGGTGACGGGTGAGCCTCTTGTCGGAGACCTTTCGGAAGGTGAATTCCCTTGTGCGGAGACCATTGCCCACTCTTTGGAGGAGAGTGGAGGAAAGAACTTGTGTCTGGGCCTATATACGCATTCACACCTCCTGTTCTGTTTTGTAAAGCAAGTAAGTCCATGCTATGTTCAAATAAAGGAGTGTTGGACTTGCAACGGTGTGAGGCTCGTTTCCTGGCAGATGACTCCTGGAGGGAGGACCCGATGCACAATGCAGGCCCGAAGGTAAAATAAACTTCTGCTAATACCACTTATACATCTGTGGTGGAGGCCTGGCGTAGCGGCCACACTCCCTTTCCTATCATACCCCTAGACCAGAGACATTGCGAGCGAGAACTTTAATAGAGGGGATTGGGAGTGTGGTGGGGTCGGGCGACCCTGTCCGCTACACAACTTTTTTATGTTGCACGGTATTTGCGCAGCAACCTTTCAGAAAGTTATGCTTTCTGTGGGTTTTTTTTCTTCTTCTATACCCAATGGGAACAGTAACAGAATTGCTAAATTATATAAATGATGGGACAAAAGAAAGAGGTGGTGCTTGTCAATGAATCTGGGCAATTTCTGTTGGTTAATAACAGGTTTGTTTTAAAGTCTTAGGAGAAAGGATGCATTAGAACAGGGCCATTCACACCTAGTAAAAGGGTCACTGGTTTGAATCCCAACCACGACACTACCTGCCTGGAGTTTGCATGTTCTCCCTGTGCTTGCGTGGGTTTCTTCCGGGTACTCCGGTTTCCTCCCACACTCCAAAGACATGCTGGTATGTTAATTAGATCCTGTCTAAATTGGCCCTAGTATGTGTATGTATGAATGTGAGTTAGGGACCTTAGATTGTAAGCTCCTTGAGGGCAGGGACTGATGTGAATGTACAATGTATATGTAAAGCTCTGCGTATATTGGCAGCGCTATATAAGTACCTGAAATAAAAATAATAATAATAATAATGTATGTCTTAACGTGTATTTCTTTATGTGATGCAATAACGCAGCCCATTCAATTTGAATGGAGCAATAACCTGCCTCAACACACACAAAAAAATGTACCCACACTTTTTTCTGGAGCACATGTATGTATATTTAAATAAATGTGTTGTGATGTTATGAAATATAGATGAATTGCTTTATTCTGTTGGGGTGCCATTCAGAAATAATTGCAATGCAGCAATGTTAACATACAAAACCAACACAACAATTGGTAAAAATTATAGTTAGAATGAGATGACATCCCTCAATGTTACCACCAAATCAAAGTATACTATAAAATCCTGGTTTCCTTCCATGTTCACCTTAAATACTTGAATCCAAACAAAGCCACCCATGTTCATCATTACAGTTCCCACATAAGGAAATGGTCAACTTCAAACAGCACAGTTGTCTCTCACAGGAATAACAAAGTTGCTCAACGTAGCAGTGTAAGGGCTTGTTCACACCTCTGCACTTAGGTGTGGTCTGCCATACTTGATGTGAACTTGTAACTTTGTGACCTGCCAGAAGGACTATAAAGCATACAGCTGCGAATGACTGCACATACATTATTTCCATAGACCGAGAGCTCTATGGTTTGGGCATTTTATTATGCAAACATTTTATTATGCAAACTGAATTTCCTTATCTACACTGCATGTTCTGGGTCAATGACTTAGAAAGTATCGAAGTCAGAAGGATGTTAAAAATGGCTGCTCTTTTATATCTGTCACTACACATTTCTTTTGTAAAAATAACTTACCATGTTAATCTACAGCTGTGATTATCCAACATTGTCAAAAAACATGGGGGCATTTAGTATACTTTAATCCTTCATAAATCTTTTATTTCTGCTTGTGTGATTGGCTCTCTGCTTTTCCAGAAGCCTGCACTAAGCTACAAGTTAAATTACAGGCATCCCCTGCTGCATTAGTTTTATTTTCAAACCCTTAAACTCTCATCATCTCTACAACAAATACTCTAATTATTCTGTAGTCCAAAATAAGAATACTGAGGGCCAATCAGACCCCTTGAGATAACAGATGACTTGGGCACAAGACATGGGACAGCTTTGAATTTCTGACATGATCAACAGGTATTTTTTTAGAGATGCAGCAAAATTTTGGCGGCCGAAAACATATCGGCCAATAATTGTGTTTTCTGCATTTTGCCAATAGAAAAAAAAGTGCCAATAGAAAACGCATGTGATTTTACCACGATTTTGCAGTGATTTTACCACAATTTTACTGTGCTTATGGTGTGTTTTTCATAGGTCATGTGACTCAAAAACTGCATCAAAAACGTAACACGGGTGTGTTATTGATGCGTTCTTGCTGTGTTTTCAATTCATTTCAACGGGGAGGTGCATTTTTGGTGCGCTTTTTTTAACTGACCAAAAATGAAGCAAGCAAGATTTTTAACACCACAAAGAATGCGTAACGGAACAGTGTGAAGACATATATAGAAATTAAAGGGATGCATTTTTCTTGAGCTTTTCTTGTGTTAAAGGTGCAGATAATGGCTGACAACAAATTCGTATTCACTTAAATTCATGATATTAATTGAAAGTGGAATATAATACCATTATGTATAAAAATATATATATTTTTTAAAAACTGTAATTTGGGGTTTCGGTTTCAGCCAAGTGCATCCTGAATTTTCGGTTTCGGTACCAAAATTTCCATTCGGTGCACCTCTAGTATGTTTTGCACTTATCCAACAGTTATAACAAATTGCTTTCAATAGCATATTTAACAGACCAAAAGATAACATATTAGAGAATTTAATTGTCAGTGTTTACATGCAGTTTAAATTATTTTTCACCCACTGTATATCTGTAATTCCCTGGGACATTTTTGGAGCCAGGGATTTTTTATGCAAAGGAGTTTCGTGACACTATTTCAGGACCTAAACGGTACAGGCGTGAACAAGACATCTTCTGAGGTCCATACTTGACACTTGCCATCACAGTAATTGTGATTTCTACCATGACCCGTGTATAGTGTAATTCCAGCACCACAATTCTTTCTTTTGAATAAAGTTTGGAAGAGTTAAAACTTCTCTCAAGTTTTCAGCGCTGTCTCTGTTTTTGCTGTAAAATTACTACTTTTTCTTAAACAAGAAGTGAGGGAATACACTGAAAAAAGTATACAATCAACAACACAAACTTACATAAGCCCTAATTCTTCCCACGCTACTAAAAATGTCTCTTTTGGGAGGATTTCTCCTCATTCGTCATGAGCAGAAAAGTAAGGGGAAATCTCCCCAGCTGAGACACATTGATAAGAAAATACCTTTGTCCGCTCTATCAAAAAGTAATTTTTTTTTTACATGGAACACTATCAGAAGAAAAAAACATACTGACATTAGCTAGTATTGGAAATCCCATTTCTAGCCTTGGGTGCTGGGTTTAGGAAGGGGCTTGCAGGAAAGCAAAAACATGTATTTAGTGCCTACAATGGTGGTGTTGTTTTTATGTGTGGTATGATCTACTGCTCAACAGATCTTAATAGCCTGGCTGCACTCACCACTTTACAACCCAGTTACTTTTGCATTCCGACAGGAGGTAATATACAAGTGCAGCTGACTTTGCCACAATGGGTAGGAATGACAATGATGCTCAAGAAAAATGTGAGCCTGCTTTTGGTTTTTGCATTGCTCTATATGTCCCATAAGGACCACACTTTTCAATTGTGCTTTGATGCGACGTTGTAGCTTCAACACGTATCTGCAAAAGTACAGTATTTAACAAAATCCTCTGTTTTAACCTGAGCAACTGAAACTGTTTAGTTTTTTTACTTTTCTACTACTTTGTATCTTGCCCATCCTACGTGCTATTCATCTTTTTTATAGTTTCAAATTCATCTGAGCAGCAGCTATTGTTGTTTTTTTGCATTTGGTGCAGGCACGCAGTTGGGATTTTCAGCTGCTTTGTAGAGGCGGATAAATCTGAGACTGAAGCACCAATTTCCAAGTTAATAGTCCAGATACAAATGTATTCCAGTACAAAATGAGGTGGAGGACTGAACAACAAAACCAAAAATACAACACAAAGGATACACAGATAAATGTAACGCGTGGTCTCATTTTAGGCATACACAAAATTGCAATCAATAAATTAAACATAACAAAAAAGAATGTAGGTAATGATAATATTGGTAATATTAACGTATAGTGTTTTGAAAAAGTATTCATACCCCTTGACATTTTCTAAATTTTGTCATGTTACAACCAAAACCGTAAATGTGTTTTATTGGGATTTTATGTGATAGACCACACACAAAGTGGCACATAATTGTGAAGTGGAAGGAAAATGATAATGGTTTTCAAGATTTTTCTGAAAAGTGTGGTGTGCATTTGTAGTTAGCCCCCCTGAGTAGGGATGGGCGAACGGTTCGGCCCGAGCATAAGCTCGGCCGAACGTTGGCGAACACCGAACAATATGCTTCGGGGGAAAATTCGAAAGCCACGGAACCCCGTTAACGTCAATGGGACACTAACATGAAAAATCTAAAGTGCTAATTTTAAAAGCTTATATGCATGGTATTGTCATAAAAAGTGTTTGGGGACCTGGGTCCTGCCCCAGTGGACATGTATCAATGCAAAAAAAGTTTTAAAAATGGACGTTTTTTCTAGAGCAGTGATTTTAATTTCCTTTAAATTTCATACCTGGGGGGTGTCTATAGTATGCCTGTAAAGTGGCAAATTTTTCCCATGTTTAGAACAGTCCCTGCAGCAAAATGCAATTTCTAAAGGAAAAAAAGTAATTTAAAACTGCTCGCGGCTGTAATGACTTGATAAAATTCATTGAAAAAAACGGCATGGGTTCCCCCCCAGTCCATTACCAGGCCCTTTGGGAATATTAAGCAGAACCCCGAACCAAAGTTTAAAAAACATTGCGTGGGGGTCCCCCAAAATTCCATACCAGGCCCTTCAGGTCTGGTATGGATATTAAGGGGAACCCTGCTGCAAATTAAAAAAATGGCGTAGGGGTCCCCCCAAAAATCCATACCAGACCCTTATCCGAGCACGCAACCTGGCAGGCCGCAGGAAAAGAGAGGGGACGAGAGAGCACCCCCCTCCTGAACTTTACCAGGCCACATGCCCTCAACATGGGGAGGATGCTTTGGGGTCTGGACCCCAAAGCACCATGTTACTTTTATTGTTTCACTTTAAGCATTATTAAAATCACTGCTCCCGAAAAAACTGCTGTTTTTAAAACTTTTTTTGCATTGATACATGTCCCCTGGGGCAGGACCCAGTTTCCCAAACACTTTTTATGACAATACCATGCATATAAGCCTTTAAAATTTGCACTTTTGTTCGTGTCCCATAGACTTTAATGGTGTTCACGTGTTCAAACAAATTTTTTGCCTGTATGGCAAGTTCTGGTGCGAACCGAACCGGGGGAGTGTTCGGCCCATCCTTACCCCTGAGCCAATACTTAGCAGAACCACTTTTTGCTGCAATTACAGCTACAAGTCTCTTTGGGGATGTCTCTACCAGCTTTGCACATCTAGAGAGTGAAATTTTTGCCCATTCTTCTTTGCAAAATAGCTCAAGCTCTGTCAGATTGGATGGAGAGTGTCTGTGAACAGCAATTTTCAAATCTTGTCACAGATTATCAATTGGATTTAGGTCTGGACTTTAACTGGGCCATTCTAACACATGAAAATGCTTTGATCTAATCTATTTCATTGTAGCTCTGGCTGTATGTGTAGGGTTGTTGTCCTGCTGGAAGGTGAACCTCCGCTCCCAGTCTCAAGTCTTTTGTAGACTCTAATGCCCTGTACACACGATCGGATTTCCGATGGAATAAAATCCGATGGAATTTTCCGTCTGAATTTCCGATGAAGCTGACTTTCATCAGTCTTGCCTACACACCATCAGACAAAATTCCGACCGTCCAAAATGCTGTGATGTACAACACGTACGACGATACTATAAATGGGAAGATCAAATCCAATGGCGCCACCCTTTGGGCAGCTTTTGCTGATTTCGTGTTACCGCGTGTTAGTAAAAGTTTGGTGTTAGCCGGTTCGCGCTTTTCAGTCTCCGTGCTTTTCAGTTCGTTACAGCATGACGAATGTGCCATCTCCATTACGAACGCTAGTTTTACCAGAACGAGCGCTCCCGCCTTGTAATTTAGTCTGAGCATGCGTGGATTTTTCTCTTATGGAGTTCCACACAGACGATCGGAATTTCCTATCGTTTTTTTTTCCATCGGAAAAATTTAAAACATGTTCTATCTTTTAACACCGATGGAAAAAAGTTCGATGGGGCCCACACACGATCGTTTTTTCAGATAAAAAAGTCCATTGGACTTTTTTCATCAGGAAAACCGACCGTGTGTACAGGGCATTACAGGTTTTCTTCCAAGTTTGCCCTGTATTTGGCTCCATCCATCTTCCCATCAACTCTGACTAGTTTCCTTGTCTCTGCTGAAGAAAAGCATCCCCACAATATGATGGTGCCACCACCATGTTTCACGGTGGGGATGGTGTGTTCAGGGTAATGTGCAGTGTTAGTTTTCCACCACACATAGCGTTTTTAGGCCAAAAAGTTAAATTTTACCAGACTTCTTATGGCTTTCTTTCAACAATGGCTTTCTTCTTGCCACTCTGCCATAAAGACCAGATTTGTGGCATGAACGACTAATAGTTATCCTGTGGACAGATTCTTCCACCTGATCTGTGGATCTCTGCAGCTCCTCCAGAGTTACCAAGGGCTTCACAGAACAGCTGTATTTATACTGAGGTTAGATTATACACAGGTGGACTCTATTTAATAATTAGGTGACTTCTGAGGGCAATTGGGTCCACTAGATTTTAGTTAGGGGTATCAGAGTAAAGGGGACTAAATACAAATGCACACATTTCTGATAATTATTTGTAAAAAATTTGGAAAACCATTTATGATTTTCCTTCCACTTTTGGTTGTAACATGACAAAATGTAGAAAATTGCAAGGGGTATGAATACCTTTTCAAGGCACTGTAATGTACTAGAAATCATGAATGGAGCTATAATAATAAAACAATAAAAAATTCTAAATAGCTATTGTAGTACTAAAAGTGTATATAAGGGAGGTACAAAAAAATTCTGGAGGAGAATGTAGTGCTTTAAAAAAAAAAAATTGTATATTAATAAAATTTGTATATTATTTTTATGTACCGTTTATACTCTAGTATAAGCCGACCCGAATATGAGCCAAGGCACCTAATTTTACCACAAAAAAATGGGAAAACGTATTGACTCGAGTATAAGCCTAGGGTGTCCATCTGCATGCCTCACTGTCCTCACTTTGCCTCACTGTGTCCATGTGCATGTCTCGCTGTGCCTCACTGTGTCCATGCCTCACTGTGTCTATGCCTCACTGTGCCCATGCCTCACTGTGTCCATGACTAGACTGACGTTTAACATGGGAGTCTATGGAAGGGGTGCCTGGCTTTAAAAAATCGGTGCTCCCCGGCCGTAGGTCCCCTGGACAACAAACTTTGCACACTTATAGAGAAAGAGTGGGGCTACATGTGTGCCATGTTTGGGGTCCAGGGGACCTACGGAGGGCCAGTACCGGGTCCTCAAAATCCGGGAGATTAGGCGCAAAAAGGTGACTCGAGTATAAGCCGAGGGGGGCATTTTCAGCACAAAAAAATGTGCTGAAAAACTCGGCTTATACTCGAGTATATACGGTAATCTTTATTTTAAAAGATATATTCAGAGAACAAACACAGAAACAGTGGACAAAGCAGAAAAGCTTAAGCATCAATACAAAAGGAGCCTTTCACCGGGTACATTCAGTCAGCAAAATAATTAGTCAGGAATGTACACAGTTTGGCAACTATACCTGGGGGAGTAATTATCAACATATGGCCTCCGTGATATGAATTTAAGCATGCATGGATCACCCCACCCGTCTCCATCCGGTACACCGCTGTCAGGGGTGCCATCCCTCACGTAGAGGGTAGGATCAGACTGGGTCCCCAGTTACCAGGCCCAAAAACACAGGAGTACCAAAGAAGGTAAAATTTAAATGAAGAAAGATACAAAAAGAACAAATAACGGGATAATAAAATAATAAGAAATGGGAGAACATAAAAGAAAAAAAAAGGGGGGGAGGTAAAACCAGCTAGCGTAATATATCAATTTGAGCTGCTGTAGGTTTGTGAAGGCTCATCCGTCTCCTTATTGTCCGACTTGCAACCTCCTGTCCCCCCTCTGACTCCGCAGCCGGTGAGGGACCCGGGACACATAGCCCAGTTGGGCTTGCATAGTTTATCCAAGTGGCCCATGTGGAGTAGAATTTCTCATATCTATCTTTACACTGTGCCATCCATTCCTCAGCAGCCATAATATTATTAACTAAATTTATCCATTCCGTGCGGGAAGGTACCTGAGGTGTCTTCCAATAAATTGGTATCAGCCGCTGGGCTGCGTTAAGCAGATGGGGCAGGATGGATTTGCGATATTGGCTAAGAGGAATGGTGGGAAAGTGCAACAAGGATTCCAACGGGGAATCTGGGAGCTCCAGATCCAAAATTTATTGGATCTGTGCGTGGACATCAAGCCAGAAGGGCTTCAGCTTGGGGCATTCCCACCAGATGTGAAGGAACGAGCCTCTGAGGCCACAACCTCTCCAACAAGCATCTGAAAGAGAGGGGTATGGTTTAGCAAGCTTGGACGGCACTCTATATCACCTGGTCAGAACCTTGTAGCTATTCTCCTGCATTCTAGTATCCACTGTGCTTGAATATGTTAGGCTATACAGGTGATCCAATTGAGGTTCAGTAAAGGTGTGCTGAAGGTCTCTCTCCCACTCACCGATAAATCCCGGCTTTCCGTCAGTATGCAAGGATTGCAGCAAATCGTATATCACTGATATGGCATGGGGAATAGCGGAGTTAGACATGCATAAGCGTTCAAAGGGAGAGGCTAAGATGGGGGACCGAACCCCCCGGGGCAGGCAAGTAATAAAATGCTGGAGCTGTCTATAACGCCACTCATCCATGAGAAAGGGGCCGTATTGGTTCCGAAGTGTAGCTAGTGGCAATAGGCCCTGGTCCTGAACAAATCTGCCACATCTGGACTCGCCATCTGCCGCCCAGGTCCGAAAGAAGAAGGGTGTTCCCCCGGAGTGAACCAGGGGAAGCCCCCCAGGGGCGCCAGAGGGGAAGTCAGGGGTGCAAGCATCCCTTGTTTATTCAATCTGTCCCAGGTCGCCAGAACGTGGGCAGCAAATGGAGAGACCAGCACTAAGAGACCCCTGTCCTCCCGAGGAACCCATGGGGCATGTGACAGGTTACGGCCCGCTAAAAATTTGTCTAGGGGTACCCAGAGTTTATACCAGACATTATGATACCAGTCCAGAATACGTTGCAGAGCTATCGCTTCATAGTACCTGCGGATCACCGGGACCCCTATACCTCCCCTCTTCTTGGGGCGCTGTATCGTGCAAAGGGCCAACCTGGGGCATTTCCCACTCCAAATATATTGTATAAACAGGCTATTGAGGGTTGAGAAGAAAGTCTTAGGCAAAGTGATCGGCACCATCTGCAGGAAAAACAGGATACGAGGTAGGACATTCATCTTAAGCACACTGACTCGGCCTATCCACGAAAACACAGCCCTATCCCACCGCTTCAGGTCCACTCTGACTGTGGAGAGCAATGGAGATTAGTTACACTCATAAAGCATCGAAAAGCTTGTGGGCAGATATACCCCCAAGTACTTCAGGTAGGTTGGACACCATGTAAACAAAAATGCAGATTGCAGCTGTGTACGCAAACCCGTGGGGATATTTAGTGACAGGATTTCTGACTTATCATATTTAATCTTAAAGTTAGACAGTAGGCTAAAATCCTTTAGCTCTGCCAAGATGTTAGGCAGCGATATTAGGGGGTCAGAAACATAAAATAGGACGTCATCCGCGTAGAACGATAATTTATGTTCTGTCAGACCGACCGTAAAACCTTTGCTGTCATTATTAAGGCGGATCCTATTAAGCAGTGGTTCGAGGGTCAGAGTGAAAATGAGAGGGGATAATGGCCATCCCTGATGCGTCCCATTACCAATCAGGAAGGCTTCGGACAGTAGCCCATTCACCTTCACTTTGGCAGTCAGAGAGCTATAGAGGGAGGAAATCCATGCCAGCATATTTGAGCCCAAGCCAAGCCTGGCCAGTACCGTTTGCATATAAGTCCAGTCCACCCTGTCAAATGCCTTCTCAGCATCAGTGGAAAGCAAGAGACAGGTACGAGACACTGCCTGTGACTCAACCCAGTGAATCAGCTATAGTGCTCTATTGGAGTTATCCCTGGCCTCCCTGCCCATAATGAACCCCGTCTGGTCAGGGTGGATGACCGTCGGGAGTATCGGCTTAAGTCTACATAGGCCTAAAAGCGATATAGGCCTATAGCTGCCCGGTAAGGTATGGTCCTTACCCTCCTTCAGGAGGACTGTAATGTGTGCCATCAGTGCTTCAGAGGGCATCGCCGTACCGGAGGCCAGGGCCGTGAAATAAGCACACATGGGGCCAGAGAGCACCTCAGAATACTTTTTGTAGTAGGCATTTGTGTAGCCGTCGGGGCCAGGGCTTTTTCCATTGGGCAGGTCTTTCACTACCTCCTGAATTTCTGCTATGGTGATGGGAGAGTCCAGCTGTTTACTCACTGAGGTCTCCAGCTGTGGGGACTCGGCTTCTGTGAGGTATTGGAGAATTCGGTCAACCCGTTGGGATTCCGTCGCACCAGGCAAGGTATCAGGGAGCTGATACAATTGGGCATAAAAGTCCCGAAAGAAACTAGCAATTTTTGATGAGTGAACTACCGTGGCCCCCATTGTGGAGGTAAGTTTGTGTACATGTCAAGATGCACGTTGGCTTTTAAGGGCTCTAGCCAGCAACCTCCCACTTTTATTACCAAATTCATAGAATTTGTGTGCCAAATGCCAAATGCATGCCTTAATTTAGGTGTCTAACAGTGTAGCTAACTCCTGTCATAGGGAATGTAGTTCCGACGCCAATTCCGGGGTGACTTTTTTCTTATGTAGCAGTTCTGTGGCACTTATTTTGGCCAAGAGGGCTTGCAGTTCCCCTTCCCTGGCTTTTTTTAGTCTCGCTCCCTGGGATATTAGCTCCCCCCGAACCACTGCCTTATGTCCCTCCCATACAGAACCCATGCTAACCTCACCAGACTTGTTCTCTGTGAAATACAGGGAGATGGTATCTGACACTTGTTTTTGAGCGACCGCATCATCCAAGATGCCATCAGTCAGAGGCCAGTTCCATGTCCGTGCCTCCATAGACAGGGGACGCAGGGAGACCGGCGCGTGGTCTGAAATAGTAATGAACCCAATGGAGGTGCCAGCTAGTGAGTCTAGCAAGTACTGGTCCATCACTAGAAGGTCAATGCGGGTATAGACACTATGTGTGGCTGAAAAGTAGCTATAGTCCCTATCTGTTGGGTGGAGAAGTCTCCAGCAGTCAACTAGATGGTGCTCCTGCCGGGACTTTCGAAAGTGTTTCAGGAAGGAGTGAGTCGAGCGGCCCGAGGACGTGTCCATTTGCGAGTCAGGGCTGACATTAAAGTCTTCCCCCAGGATGAGCTGGCCCTCCCGGAAGGTGGACAGGGACTCCAGGACAGAGTTCAGAAAGGTAAGCTGTTTGCTATTCGGGGCGTACACAGCTGCAAAGGTGAACCTGCGGGCATAGATGGTGCCTTTGACAAACACAAACCAACCCTCCAGATCGAGCAATTGGTCCGACATAACAAAGGGACAGTTTTTATGGACCGCTATAGCTACCCCCCCTGATTTGGGGCAGGGGGAATAGCTAAGATACCAGGAATTGTATAGGTGAGTGGGAAGGCGGGGGACCGAGTCAGTGCGGAAGTGCCTTTCCTGTAAAAAAAGGATGTGTGCCCCCAAGCGTTTCATCTCAAGCCACAACTTCCTGCGTTTCGACGGGGATCCCAAGCCACGTACGTTATAGGATATGACTTTCATGCCAGCCATAGTGAGAGATCACAGAGCGGGGCCACCAGGCTGGCGGCAGGAGGGAAGAGAGACCCACAGCAGATTCAGGCCTGCAGCAAAGGACACAAGGAGCATATGGAGCACAAGCAGGAGCCTAGAAAACAAACCAAGGTTATAGCAGGCGTAAGAAAAAATAGGACATAAAAGAAAAAAGGGAAAAAAACTCAGTAAACAAAAACACAAATATGAACCCACGGCGGCGTCTGCGACGGGCTGATTGCCACTGTACCGGGAGAGGGATGTCTGACTGTGCCCTCCAATCCGGAATGTCAACTTGAGGCAGTTCCAGGGACTCTAGGAATCGGGGCAGATCATCCCTGCTCCGCAAGGTGACCTGTCTGCCATCTTTAGTAGCGGAGAGGCTAAACGGGAAACCCCACCGGTAGGGTAGCTGAACATCCTGTAAAGCTGCCAACAGTGGCTTGAGAGCCCGGCGTTGCATCAATGTGCGTCTGGAGAGATCAGGGAAGAAGGTCAACCTGGCCCCGTCAAAGTTCACAAATCTGACTCCTCTAACCTGATTCATGATGCGTTCTTTAAGCGAGTATTTGTGCAGTTTGCAGATGATGTCTCTGGGCTTATCAGGATCATCAGAGGGGGGTCGCAGAGCTCTGTGGGCCCGGTCTATTTCAAAATGTTCTGGTGCCTGCTGGCCTAGAATTTGCTTAAAGACCCCTTGCAGGGTGGGAATGATATCTCTGGGGCCAGTGACTTCAGGTAGGCCTCTGATGCGGATATTAACCCTGCGGCTCCTGTTCTCGAAATCGTCCATTTAGTCCAGCAAGGCCTCAAGCCTGCGATCCTGTTGTTTGCAGTGATCAGAGAGGGCCTGCAGGTTTGGATTAGTCTCATCCCACTGTGCCTCCAGGGTATCCACTCTATCCCCCAAATGTGCAGTGTCAGCCTGCAAGGCCTCAATATCCTTTTTGAAGGCCGTCTCCACCTTGTTTGCAAACCTCTCTAAGTCAGCCTTAGTGGGGAGGGATAAGATGTGGGCACAGATGTTTTTGTCCCCCCAAGGATCACCTCCATGTGCAGGCTTGTCAATGCTTTCAGAGCAGCAGGAAGAGGAGGGGGGAGGCAGGGTCTGCACAGGCATGTGTGGGGAGCTGATGGGGGAGGCAGCCCTGGCAGCGTGGGAGCCGGGCGCCATCTTGGCTGTACTTGCCGTTCTCCTGCGGGTCCCGAAAAAGTTGTCCAGCGGCCCTGAGGTGTCCGCTGAGGCTGCGGGGATGGTTTGCGCTTCGGTGGCATCTGATTTGCAGTGTATTTCCCCCTTGAGAAGCCGCCGTTTAAGCTGCTGAAGGTGCGGGTCTCACGGAGCTCAGAGAGAGCACGTCCTCACTCATGCATGCCGTAGCCACGCCACATAAAATTTGTATATTAATATAAATAAATGAAGGATTTCCCTGTTTCATATATAATAACAATATGGGACTTTTTGAAGTTTCACAATAATATACAGTACATAAAGAATACCAAATATTCTTATTCTTATAGCCAAAATTGATCATCTTAAATTAAAGCTCTTAAAAAAAAAAAAGAGGAAAAATACCACACTTGGAAAACCCCTTATTAATCCACTTAGGCTTGCATACAAAAACTCATATCCAAGTTGTCTCTGATAGGTCAGTATCTATTGAGTTCTTCTGTGTAGATTAGGCCAAAAACCTAGACCATTAAAGCAGAAGTTTAATTTAAAAACAAAATGTCATCTGCTGCAGTCACATAATTACCTGCAATGAAATTTCCCCATGTCCTGCAGGCTGATGGTTCCTGAACAAATCTTCTATTCTGTGATGCCAGTCCTCTTCGCAGCTCTGAACTTCTGGCGATGTGGGGGTTATTAGCTTCAGGTCTAACATTTTATTGCATTTCAGAAACTCCCAATGGCAACCCACATCCTTTTTCTTTCTCCTCCACTGACAAAAGTCTATTTATGGATTTCACTGAATGTAACATGGTCTGTGAGTGGAAAAGAGGATTCTGTCATGCATCCACTCCTAGGTCGTTTAACCTTTAGTGGAATCAATGAATGGACTTTTGTCAGTGGAGGAGAGGATAGGGCCTCTGTCACAAGCTTCTAAAATGTATTCCATTTGTTAGACCCAAAGCAATTAACCTTTGCAGCACCAGAAGATCAGAACTGTAAAGAGGACTGGCATCACAGGACAGAAATTTTCTTCAGGAACCATCAGCCCACAGAACGTGAAAGGTCACAGCATTAAGCTGGACCACCAAGGGTTAGCTCAAAGGGAGAAAACTTGCAGTTCTTCTGCTTTATTTTATTCCCACAGGTTGTTGGGGGTTGCTGCAGAATCCCTGGGCAGCAACAGCCATGGGATTGGTGGATGCAGGCAAGCAGCTAATTGGGCAGTTTTGACGGTGACTAGCCCGCGCGGGTGAAGCTAGCAAAGGAGCGGGAGCAGTGTACCTCAGACTGTTCATGACCAGACAGCGACGCGGAGCTCCTGCACCATGAAGCACCGTTCTCCCAACAGCCGTGAGGCCTTTCTGTGTCAGCTGTTGGAGAAGGCGGAGAGTATGGCTAATGCGGTGCCTGGAGAAGGAGAGCGGCTCGGCTCCACCCGACTGTATTTCCCCTGTGATGGAAGAAGGCTCGTCTTCGGGCGGGGGCGGAACAAGACAACAGCCAGGAAGAAAGAAGAAACGTCAGAAGACAGTGGCTTCTCCTCAGCTGGCAGGTCAGGAGAGGGCAGACAGTGTCCTGTCACAAAGTGCATCTCGTCCGCGGGAGAGCAGCGCTACTCACCCTATACCTTATGAGGCGAGTGAGCATAAAGAGGTGGTCCCTGATGGTGAGATGTGTGTTATTTCTCCTATATCAAAATTTTCAGTGCTAATTGATTCTTTTTTAAATGTGTTACAACAGTTTAAAGGAGCACATGTTAATGGTGCTGATAATGCTGTGAATTTGCAAGGAGCACAGGTGGCTGGTGCTAAACATACTGTACAATCCAGTGAAATTTTAGGGGAACAAGTTATTGGTGCAGAACAAGGCATTCAGCTGCAGAGTAATGCAGTGGGTGAATGTCAGAGGGCACAGGTGGCTGGTGCTGAACATATGATTTATAACGCTTCCAATGAAGCTAATAAATGTGTTGCTATAGATAATATGCATTATATGAATGATGTTGGTGCCATCTGGCAGGATTCTAATGTTCCTATGTTGCAGGACCAAGAAAAAATGTTTACCCGCTCTAGGGTTGTTAGCCCTCCAATGTCTATTAATCCCTCATTGCCTCTCAGACCCTCGACTAGCACGGTGGGTGAATCTTCCTTTAAAGAGCCCCTTCCATGTGTTCTATCACCACTGGGTTTTCATTTACCCAAGACGGTTAAAGACAAGATTTGGAGGGGCGAGTTCTTTGATATATTATCATTGTTACCAGCTTCCAAAGAATTCTTATCTAAGTCTGATAGGCTGGCTGGTGATAGGGCTGAGGAAGATAGGAGAAGGGCTATCCCTAAAACCTTCCAGAACTGGTTGCAAGCCTTTTGCATCTATGCAGCAATCATGGATGAACGCTTCCCTGGGAAATGCTCAGGTTTGTTCCAACACTTGGACATAATTGCTGAAGCATTTTGCCACTTTGGAGGATCTGCTTGGTTCACATACGACAATAATTTTTACCAGAAATTGGCAGTCCATCCCTCGTTACACTGGGGTTCGAAGGACATGGGTTTGTGGCTCAATCTCATGTTACCAAAAAAGCCGCAGTTCACTCCTAGACTGCAACCCAGCACTCAAAATGCATTTCGCAAAGGCTTTTGTTTTGCCTTCAATGAAGGACAGTGCAAATTTCTGACAAATTGCAGATATAAGCATGAATGCTCCCACTGTAATGGAGCACATGCGGCAAGTAGGTGTTTTCGTAAATCGAATGCAACCTCTTTTCAGTCATTGCCCAGGGACACTCATGGGAAAAGCTCAGACTCCGGTGAGTCTGTCAAGAATACGCCCATGGCTAGAGCGCTATCCAGATCACAGGATGGTGGCTCTGTTAATTGAAGGGTTCCAGGATGGGTTTTTGGTCCCTTCTTTGGTCCGGGTTGTACCCAAGTACAGAATTTGGTATCTGCTTATACACATGCTGATGTGGTCCAGGATAAAATATCTAAAGAACTGTCAGACAGCAGGATTGCTGGCCTCTTTTCGGTTCCGCCATTTCGGGATTTTCGCCTTTCACCATTGGGAATAGTTCCTAAAAAGGAGACGGGCTGTTACAGAATGTTACACCATCTTTCTTATCCCTCAAAATTTTCACTGAACGATGAAGTCTCTGATGTTTTAGCCCCGGTGTGCTACTCGTCTTTTGATGAGACATTAGTCATGTTAAGGCGATCGGGCCAAGGTTCTTTGGTAGCTATGGCTGACATTAAATCAGCCTTTCGCTTACTCCCAGTCCACCCCCAAGGTTTCAACTCCTTGGGTTTTCAGTTTATGGGTCAATTCTATTTTGACAAATGTATGCCCATGGGGTTTTCATTGTCTTGCTTTTATTTTGAAGCATTCTCCACTTTTCTACATTGGGTTTTGTCCGAATTTTCACCCCATAGGGCTATTCTTCATTATCTGGATGATTTTTTATTTATTGGACCAGAAGGTTCATCTGTATGCCTGGAAACCTTGCAGGCATTTTTTAATGTTTGCGAATACTCCAGTGTGCCTCTGGCATCAGAAAAATTTTTTTTTCCCTCTACCTCCCTCGAATTTTGGGGAATTACGATTGATTCTGAACGCATGGAATTCAGGTTGCCGGAGCAGAAACTCCAGAAGATGAGATCTTTGATCTCAGTTTTCCTATCCAGAAAGAAGGTTCTTCTAAAAGAAGCCCAATCTCTGCTGGGGCTTTTTGCATTTGCAGCGAGAATTATTCCTATGGCTAGGGTTTTTTCACGCAGATGTTCCCTTGCCATCAGGGGTATTAAAAACCCATATGCTCACATTCGTATCTCTAAAGGGATTAGGGAGGACATAAAAATTTGGGATGCCTTTTTGGGTAACTTTAATGGTTCCACGATATGGCAACAAGAATTTGCTGATAGCACTCAGTTGGAATTCTTTACAGATGCGTCCGGGTCTGTAGGCTTCGGGGCTTTTTTGAGCGGTCATTGGTGTGCCTTCTGAATGGCATAAGGAATGGCTTCAGAAGGATGTTCTACAGAATCTGGTCCTTTTGGAATTATTCCCGGTCATAATTTCTGTGGTAATTTGGAAGGAGGCCTTTATGAATCGTAGGATCCTACTTCACAAGGACAACAAAGGTGTCCTTTTTGCTGTCAATACCTTATCTTCTAAGTCGGAACCTGTGATTAAATGATTGCGTTTTCTGGTTTTACATTGTATGCGTTTTAACATTTGGCTGAAAGCGGAGCACATACCAGGTATACATAATAACATTGCTGATGCTTTGTCTCGTTCACAGTTCAAGAAGCTTCTGGACTTGGCTCCAGCGGCGGATCAACAGGGGACCCCTTGTCCAGATTTCCTCTGGGGCTTAATCTGGGACTGATACTCTGTAATCTCAGGAACTCAGTGTCAAGAAAGACGTGGTTGGATTATAAACTTTTATGGTCTAGGTGGTGTTCTTTCTGTCAAGGTTTGAGTTTGGACCCATTGAGCGTCACCTCTTATGTTGCTTTATCTTTCTTATCTTTTCTTATCCAGTCACACCTTAGCCCGGCTTTCATTAGCAAAATTTTAGCCGGGGTCTCATTTTTTCTGAAATTCGCAGGTCTTCCGGCTCTAACCTCTTTCTTTCAGGTTACCCAAGTTCTCAAAGGATTCAGGAAGGCCAGGCCTTCTCAGGATAATAGGCGTCCAATTTCAGTCGCCTTGTTGGCTGATCTCCTTAGAACTCTGCAGGAGGTTTGTTCATCGAACTTTGAGTCCCTTCTTTTCAGAGCGGCTTTCTCAGTCGCTTTCTTTGGAGCCCTTAGGAAAGGGGAATTTACGGCTGCAAATAAACAATGTTTATCTTTTCTTAGGTTTTCTCATGTTAAGATAGAAGGAGGTTTTCTTCGCCTTTTCCTTTGTAGGTCTAATGCCGCGTACACACGATCGTGATTCACGGCGGTGAAAACACTGCCGTGAATCACGACAGGAAAAACGAGGGAACGACTTGTTCCCCAACACACGGCCGTTTTTCCCGTCATTTTTTCTCTTGGCGAGAAAAACGACCGTGTGTAGGCTCCGCGGCAGTGTTTCCCTATGGGAAAACTGCAGCGGAAAAAAATGCAGTGAATCACGACGAGAAAAATTAGAGCATGTTCTAATTTTTCTCGTCGTGATTAATGCCGTTTTTCCCGTCAGGAAAAACGGCAAAAAGCCCACAGACGATCGTTTTTCTCGTCCAAAGGAAAAAATTTAATTTTTCCCGACGGGAAAAATGATCGTGTGTACGCGGCATAAGTCTTCTCCTGTCGGGAAGGGTCAATGGTTCTCTTTAGCGAGCTCATCGAATGAGTCTCTATGTCCTGTCCTTCAGGTTACAAAATATATGTCAGTTAGACCTGTTTCTTTTGATTCCTTTTTTGTTCACGAGGACTTATTGTCTTTGTCCAGGTACCAATTCTCAGCTGTATTGGCTGCCTGCTTGAAACGCCTGAACCTGTCTGTTTTTCGCTTTTCTTCCCATTCATTTCTTTTTCAGAAGAAAAATTCAAAAGTATAGGCCGTTGGGGTAGTACCAGATATAAGTTATATGTTTGACCTGAGCTTCAAATTTTGTGAATTTTTCGTTTCAGATCACCTCAGAACAATTGTTTGGATAGTAGGCCACTCCTACGTGTTTTGGGCGGCCAAACATTCAGAATCCAGAACTTACTCCACCAATTTAGGTCTGGACTCTAAGTCTTTTATGTTTTTTTGGTCGGGTGTCAGAGGTTTGCGTTGGATGAATCTTAGGGAACAATTATCCTATTTGGCCAGCATATGGCCTTCCCCCCAAATTTTGATCATTCATGCGGGTGGAAATTATATTGGGAAAATGGGTACATGGGATTTATTATGTGAAATAAAGAGGGATCTGCATTTCATAAAGCTTATGTTCCCATCCACGGTCTTGACATTTTCTGAGATGATCCCCAGGCTTTTGTGGTCTCCTCAGGGTGGCTTGTTCTATTTGGATAGGATACGGAGGAGACTTAATAGGACAATTCATTCTAATTTCATCTGGCGGTTTTTCCTTTCGCCATTCTGAATTGGAAGGGTTTGTTCTAGGTTTGTTTAGGAAAGATATGGTCCATTTATCTCCCATAGGCCTGGACATTTTCAATATGGGTCTGCAATACTTGATTAAATCAGCCACGGTGGTGGGGGGCCTCAGCCAGTACCTTCGTTACTGGCTCCGGCCGGTGGGGAGTAGTCGTCCAGCTTTGACTGGATGGACACCAGTTAAATTTTGATAATATAATTTGGCCATGATGGCTTATTTAATTTTTATTTAAAAGATTTATGTTAACCCCTTATGGATAACACTGTGGCCATATAAATTCCAAGTTAAAATAAATATGTGTTGGATTATATTGTTGTGTTGTCTCTTTTATTTGGAATACCTTTGTGCTAGCCCTTGAAAGGTCACAGCATTAAGCTGGACCACCATGGGTTAGCTCAAAGGGAGAAAACTTTCAGTTCTTCTGCTTTATTTTATTCCCACAGGTTGTTGGGGGTTGCTGCAGAATCCCTGGGCAGCAACAGCCATGGGATTGGTGGATGCAGGCAAGCAGCTGATTGGGCAGTTTTGGCGGTGACTAGCCCGCGCGTGTGAAGCTAGCAAAGGAGCGGGAGCAGTGTACCTCAGACCATTCCTGACCAGACAGCGACGCCCGCCCTCCCTCCCTATCTTCGGAGTCATGTTGTTGTCCAAACGGGGGAGTATTCGTCCAGCTTTGACTGGATGGACACCAGTTACATTTTGATAATATAATTTGGCCACGATGGCTTATTTAATTTATATTTAAAAGATTCATGTTAACCCCTTATGGATAACACCGTGGCCAAGTTAAAATAAATATGCGTTGGATTATATTGTTGTGTTGTCTCTTTTATTTGGAATACCTTTGTGCTAGCCCATGGGACATTCTTCATTACAGGTTATGTGACTTAAGCAGTAGGTAAAAAAACTTCAACTTTAACAATTGTGAAATCACCCAGCAAAATATACAATAGTGGCACTTTTTCAGCTAGTTCCAAGACTAAAAAAAATCAACAAGCAACAAAAACAGATCCTCATCAGTTGTGTGCAATAAAGTTAATAGAATCATTTAGGATGAGGTGAATCATGAGATTTAAATCTGTAAATCTTACAGGACACAATTGCCATTCTAGTCCCTGGATAGAATCCAAGAAGTTGACTATAACACAAATATCTTGGGAAATCTCCTGTTTTGCTAGGTTTTAATGGCTCTGCAAATTTTGTCTGCTTTTTTATAAAGCAAAATTATTCATAATGTAGATTTGATAAATTCTAACCCAGTTTGGAGATGTTTTTTAATGACTTTTGTAAAGAAAAAACATAATGATATCTATCAATATAAGTTTATATTTAATTTTGATAATGTTTTTGATAGATACTTTACGTCATCTTTTTCAAAATAAAAATAAAAAAGTTAAATTTTTGTTAGTATTCTAAACATCTGTTAGTTCTTTGTTTGCATTCCAGCTTATTATATTTTTACTGCAACCTTACTTGGTGCACACTAGTGATGAGCCGAACACCCCCGGGTTCGGTTCGCACCAGAACCCGCGAACGGACCGAAAGTTCGCGCGAACATTAGAACCCTATTAAATACAATGGATGCGAACGTTCGGATTCTAAAGTGCTAATTATAACGACTATTATCCATGTTATTGTCCGAAACAGAGTTTGGGAACCCGGGTTCTGCACCAGGGGACATGTATCAATGCAAAAAGAAGTTTTAAAAACGGACGTTTTCCGGGAGCAGTCATTTTAATGATGCATAAAGTGAAAAAAAAAAAGTCAAATATTCCTTTAAATATTGTACCTGGGGGGTGTCTAAAGTATGCCTGTGAAGTGCCACGTGTTTCCCGTGTTTAGAACTGTCCTTGCACAAAATAACATTTCTAAAGGAAAAAAAGCCATTTAAAACTGCTTGCGGCTTTAATGTAATGTCTGGTCCCGGTAATATGGATGAAAATCTTTAGGAAAAATGGCATAGCTACCCCATCAACCCCCCCCCCCTACCCCAGCCCATTACCAGCCCCTTTGGGTCTTGTATGGATATTAAGGGGAACCCCGCACACAAAATAAAAAATCCCCTATATACTCTGAACAGCCGTATACAGGCGGTGCATACAAGACAGGGACTGTAGGTTTGTTCTTATGTAGAATCTGTTTGTAATTTTGAACAGCTGCATTGTTTAAGTGTAGCTCCATGCCAAATTCCTTTTTTTTAGCTTTTTGGAAAACATAGGGAACGGTTATCACCCATGTCACATTTTTTTTGCTGTCTGTGCCCCTGTTCAGAACATTTCACCTCACTTTGCGTCCCAATGACAACTGTTTTTGAAATGTGGTGTTTGTATTGAAACAAGGATTGGTGATAAAGCATCAGTAGAGAGGAGACACCTTTCTCCCATATTAATTCTTACAGGAGAGAATTTTCCTTCCAAGGGGTAGATTTCCTCTCACTTCCTGTTGTCTTCTTCTGTTTGCAAGTAGTAGTAGTTTGTAAGTTGGATGTTTGAAAGTAGGGACCTTCCGTATATACTCTGCAGAAATTGGCCCCTTAGGTGTTGGTGTTGGCACAACACTGAAAGCACTCACAGTTATTCTTGGTGGGTGCTGGAACGCCCTGCTGTCAAGTATAATATCAGGAATTGTAATAACATATAATTGTTGATCAGTGGTAGTAAAAATTGGGCCTTTGATGGTGGTGCTGGTGCCACAACACTGTAAGGCCTGACAGTTACTCTTGGTGGGCGCAGCAATGGGCCCTGCTGTGAATTATTAGATCAATAATTATAATTGCATGCCCCTGTTGAACAGGGGCTGAAAAATTGGGCCTTTGGTGGTGGTGGTGGTGGTGATGGTGTTGCTGGTGGCACAACACTGTAAGGCCTGACAGTTACTCTTGGTGGGCGCAGCAAAGGAGCCCTGCTGTGAATTATTAGATCAATAATTATAATTGCATGCCCCTGTTGAACAGGGGCTGAAAAATTGGGCCTTAGGCACTGGTGGCACAACACTGCAACCCCTCACAGATACTGTACTTGGAGCACAGCAATGAGGCCTGTTGCAAAGTATTGCATCAAAAATTTTAATTACACGCCCCTGTTAAACAGGGGCTGAAAAATTGGGCCTTAGCCACTGGTGGCGTCACCCATAAACCAAAATGATCTTCCAAGCTATCATCGTTAATCGTATCATTGAGGAGGAGGAGGAGGATAGCCAGACAACATAACAGCACAGGCACTCAGCATCAGCATCAGTCTTGAAGGGATGTGACATTTTAAAATCAATTAGTCTGTTATATCAGCATCTGGTGTGTGGTAGCTGGTGGTGATCCAAGACTGGTTCATCTTGATGAAAGTCAGTCGATCAACCGAGTCGGTGGACAGGCGCACCCTGTGATCCGTGACAAATCCTCCAGCAGCACTGAATGTGCGTTCTGAAAGAACGCTGGATGCAGGACAGGCCAGTAGCTCAATTGCATACTGTGCAAGCTCTGGCCAGTGATCCATCCTCAAGACCCAGTAAGCCAGAGGATTTTCGGTGGGGAAGGTGTCCAAGTCTGACCTTGCCCCTAGGTATTCCTGCACCATGTATATCAGACGCTGGCGATGGTTGCTGGAACCGATCATACTTTGGGGCTGCGGACTAAAGAATTGTCTGAACGCATCGGTCAGACGGCCACCTTCCCCACCGCTCCTTCTTTGACTGCCCGAAGCCTCAGCAACTCGTTGTCCAGGACCAGGAGTTTGTAACCTCCCAGTCTCTGGGAACGCGTTGCACAGACCTTTCTGCAAGGCCTCCCGGAGTTGTCTCATCCTCTGCTCCCTCTGCGACGGTACGATAAGGTCCGCAACCTTACCCTTGTACCGTGGATCAAGGAGAGTGGCCAGCCAGTAATGGTCCCTCTCCTTGATCCGAAGAATACGAGGATCCTTCCGCAGACTTTGCAGGATCAGGGAGGCCATGCAGCGTAGGTTAGCTGAGGCATTCAGTCCGGAGTCCTCTGGGTCACTAAGGACGACATGATCCGCAGCCACCTCCTCCCAGCCACGTACAAGTCCACTGGTTTCTTGGGACTGTAAATCATCCCTAAAAGACTGCTGCTGATGATGCTGAGTGCCAGCCTCCACCTCCATGCTGACACAATCCTCCTCCTCCTCCTCCTCCTCTTCCTGTGCGATGGGTGGGACAGAAGGAACACTGTCTGGGTAAAGGGGGCCTTGAGAGGCAAGGAAGTCCTCCTCTTCCTGCCTCTGTTCTGCCTCAAGTGCCCTGTCCATTATTCCACGCAGCGTGTGCTCCAACAGGTGGACAAGAGGTACAGTGTCACTGATGCATGCACTGTCACTGCTCACCATCCTCGTGGCCTCCTCAAATGGTGCCAGGACAGTGCATGCATCCCTGATCATGCCCCACTGGCGTGGTGAAAAAAACCCGAGCTCCCCTGACCCTGTCCTGGTGCCGTAGTCGCACAGGTACTCATTGATGGCCCTCTGCTGCGTGTGCAGCCGCTGCAGCATGGCCAACGTTGAGTTCCACCTGGTGGGCATGTCACATATAAGGCGGTTCTTGGGCAGGTTCAACTCCTTTTGAAGCTCAGCCAGGCGAGCACTGGCATTATAAGATCTGCGGAAATGCACACAGACTTTCCTGGCCTGCCTCAGGACATCCTGTAAGCCCGGGTACCTGCCCAAGAACCGCTGCACCACCAGGTTAAGGACGTGAGCCATACAGGGCACATGGGTCAGTTGTCCCTGTCGGAGGGCGGAGAGGAGGTTGGTGCCATTGTCGCAAACCACCATTCCTGGCTTAAGCTGGCGTGGCGTCAACCACCTCTCGGCCTGCCCCTGCAGAGCAGACAGGACCTCTGCCCCAGTGTGGCTCCTGTCCCCCAAACACACCAGCGCAAGCACGGCATGGCATCTTTTTGCCTGCGTACTTGCGTAGCCCCTTGAACGCCTACGGAGCACCGCTGGTTCCGAGGACAAACCACAGGAAGAGGCCATGGAGGAAGAAGAAGAGGAGGGGGTGGAGGAGAGAGGTGTGTCACAACCAGTAGTAGCATTTTGGAGGCGTGGGGGTGGAACAACCTCCAACACTACTGCACCTTGCCCTGCATCCTTCCCAGCTGCCAAAAGAGTGACCCAATGGGCCGTGAAAGAAAGGTAACGTCCCTGTCCATGCCTGCTGGACCATGAGTCAGCGGTAATATGCACCTTACCGCTGACCGCCCTGTCCAGCGAGGCCAAGACATTGCCTTCCACATGCCGGTAGAGAGCCGGAATAGCCTTCCTTGCGAAAAAGTGTCGTTTGGGAACCTGCCACTGAGGAACCGCACATTGCACAAACTCACGGAAGGGGGCCGAGTCTACCAACTGAAAAGGCAGCAGTTGAAGCGCTAGCAATTTAGCCAAGCTAGCATTCAACCGCTGGGCATGTGGATGGCTGGGAGTGAACTTCTTTCGACGGTCCAGCAGCTGGGGCAGGGAAATTTGCCTGCTAGAATCGGACGTTGGTGTACTGCTAGCAGAGTGCCCGCAAGTACTTGCCTGTGACACACCTAATTCTACACCTTCATTCCTCTCAGAGCAGGTTTCAGAGAGGAGTGAAGGTATAGTGGGGTTGGAGATCCCAGCTGATGCGGTGCAAGAAGAGGTCAGCTTTGTTCTTTGGTGTGGGTCTTTAAGGTAGGCTTGCCAACGAGCTGCATGGCAGGTCAACATATGTCTGATCAAGCATGTGGTGCCCAAGCGGCTGATGTTTTGGCCACGCGATATACGCTTGAGACATATGTTGCAAACAGCAGCTGTGCGATCTGATGCACTCGCCTCAAAAAAGGCCCACACCAAAGAACTTTTTGAATGACGGGCAGAGGCAGCGCCCTGCACAGGCGGAGCTCTGCGGTGTGATTCCGTCGGTGTGCTGCCCATACGCTGGCCACTCAAGGGCATCCTGCCTCGTTGGAGATGTGCCTCCTCCTCATCCTCCTCCTCCTCCTCTCTCCTATTAGGCACCCACGTGGAGTCAGTGACCTCATCATCCCCTCCCTCCTCATCACTGGAGCCAATCTGGCAGTATGCTGCAGCTGCTGGAACATGACTGCCAGATTGCTGTCCTTCTTGAGCATCCCCTCTCTCTGCTCTCACGCTGCTGCCTTCCTCTAGCTGGGTATCATCATCAGATCCTTCCAAACGCTGGGCATCCTCCTGGAGCATGTACCCAACACTGTGCTCAAACAGTTCGGGGGACTCCTCAGGAGGAGGGCATGGTGGGTCTAGGGAAGGATTGACTAATGAAGATAATGATACCAGAGAAGAGGACGCTTTGGCAGCTGCTTTGCCACTACCCTGAGCCTGGGTGAGAGAGGATGAGGAGGATGAGGTGGGCTTGGTCATCCACTCTACCAAGTCTTCGGCATGATGTGGCTCAACATGTCCAGCTGCCGAAAACAAGGACAAGCGTGTCCCATGGCCATGTGCTGATGACAATGCACCGCGTACACGACCAGCACTGTTGCCCCCAGACACAGAGCCTGCTTGCCCTCTTTTTTTGCCTCCTGACTGTCTGCCTCTCCTTGGTTGCCTTCCAGACATTTTAATGGATGGCCTGCAGGGAGATGGGAAAAACAGCAATAAGGGCTACCTTCAGGTGTATATTGTGCAGGAGGCTTAGCAACAATGACACTGACACTGTCCCCTGCCTATCCTTCTCTGTCCCTAAACACAAGGATTGAAAATATGGTTCAGCAAAAAAGTTTTAGAACAGAATAGCACACTGACACTTTCCCTCACTGTCCTACTCTGTTCCTCCCTACAAACAAGATTTAGCACAGAATAGCACACTGATAATTTCTACGAGTGTCCTTCTCTGTCCCTCAACTCAGGGATTGAAAATATGGAACAGCAAAATAGTTTTAGAACAGAATAGCACACTGTCAGTTTCCCTCACTGTACCTCTCTGTCCCTCAACTCAAGGATTGAAAATATGGAACAGCAAAATTGATTTAGAACAGAATAGCACACTGTCAGTTTCACTCACTGTAGCTCTCTGTCCCTCAACTCAAGGATTGAAAATATGGTTCAGCAAAATAGTTTTAGAACAGAATAGCACACTGTCAGTTCCACTCACTGTACCTCTCTGTCCCTCAACTCAAGGATTGAAAATATGTTTCAGCAAAATAGTTTTAGAACACAAAAGCACACTGACACTTTCCCTCACTGTACCTCTCTGTCCCTCAACTCAAGGATTGAAAATATGGAACAGCAAAATAGTTTTAGAACAGAATAGCACACTGTCAGTTTCACTCACTGTACCTCTCTGTCCCTCAACTCAAGGATTGAAAATATGGTTCAGCAAAATAGTTTTAGAACAGAATAGCACACTGTCAGTTTCCCTCACTGTACCTCTCTGTCCCTCAACTCAAGGATTGAAAATATGGAACAGCAAAATTGATTTAGAACAGAATAGCACACTGTCAGTTTCACTCACTGTAGCTCTCTGTCCCTCAACTCAAGGATTGAAAATATGGAACAGCAAAATAGTTTTAGAACAGAATAGCACACTGTCAGTTTCACTCACTGTACCTCTCTGTCCCTCAACTCAAGGATTGAAAATATGGTTCAGCAAAATAGTTTTAGAACACAATAGCACACTGACACTTTCCCTCACTGTACCTCTCTGTCCCTCAACTCAAGGATTGAAAATATGGAACAGCAAAATAGTTTTAGAACAGAATAGCACACTGTCAGTTTCACTCACTGTACCTCTCTGTCCCTCAACTCAAGGATTGAAAATATGGTTCAGCAAAATAGTTTTAGAACAGAATAGCACACTGTCAGTTTCCCTCACTGTACCTCTCTGTCCCTCAACTCAAGGATTGAAAATATGGAACAGCAAAATTGATTTAGAACAGAATAGCACACTGTCAGTTTCACTCACTGTAGCTCTCTGTCCCTCAACTCAAGGATTGAAAATATGGAACAGCAAAATAGTTTTAGAACAGAATAGCACACTGTCAGTTTCACTCACTGTACCTCTCTGTCCCTCAACTCAAGGATTGAAAATATGGTTCAGCAAAATAGTTTTAGAACAGAATAGCACACTGTCAGTTTCCCTCACTGTAGCTCTCTGTCCCTCAACTCAAGGATTGAAAATATGGAACAGCAAAATAGTTTTAGAACAGAATAGCACACTGTCAGTTTCACTCACTGTACCTCTCTGTCCCTCAACTCAAGGATTGAAAATATGGTTCAGCAAAATAGTTTTAGAACAGAATAGCACACTGTCAGTTTCCCTCACTGTAGCTCTCTGTCCCTCAACTCAAGGATTGAAAATATGGAACAGCAAAATAGTTTTAGAACAGAATAGCACACTGTCAGTTGCACTCACTGTACCTCTCTGTCCCTCAACTCAAGGATTGAAAATATGGTTCAGCAAAATAGTTTTAGAACAGAATAGCACACTGTCAGTTTCCCTCACTGTAGCTCTCTGTCCCTCAACTCAAGGATTGAAAATATGGAACAGCAAAATAGTTTTAGAACAGAATAGCACACTGTCAGTTTCACTCACTGTACCTCTCTGTCCCTCAACTCAAGGATTGAAAATATGGTTCAGCAAAATAGTTTTAGAACAGAATAGCACACTGTCAGTTTCCCTCACTGTAGCTCTCTGTCCCTCAACTCAAGGATTGAAAATATGGAACAGCAAAATTGATTTAGAACAGAATAGCACACTGTCAGTTTCACTCACTGTACCTCTCTGTCCCTCAACTCAAGGATTGAAAATATGGTTCAGCAAAATAGTTTTAGAACACAATAGCACACTGACACTTTCCCTCACTGTAGCTCTCTGTCCCTCAACTCAAAAATTGAAAATATGGTTCAGCAAAATAGTTTTAGAACACAATAGCACACTGACACTTTCCCTCACTGTAGCTCTCTGTCCCTCAACTCAAGGATTGAAAATATGGAACAGCAAAATAGTTTTAGAACAGAATAGCACACTGTCAGTTTCACTCACTGTACCTCTCTGTCCCTCAACTCAAGGATTGAAAATATGGTTCAGCAAAATAGTTTTAGAACAGAATAGCACACTGTCAGTTTCCCTCACTGTACCTCTCTGTCCCTCAACTCAAGGATTGAAAATATGGAACAGCAAAATTGATTTAGAACAGAATAGCACACTGTCAGTTTCACTCACTGTACCTCTCTGTCCCTCAACTCAAGGATTGAAAATATGGTTCAGCAAAATAGTTTTAGAACACAATAGCACACTGACACTTTCCCTCACTGTAGCTCTCTGTCCCTCAACTCAAGGATTGAAAATATGGAACAGCAAAATAGTTTTAGAACAGAATAGCACACTGTCAGTTTCACTCACTGTACCTCTCTGTCCCTCAACTCAAGGATTGAAAATATGGTTCAGCAAAATAGTTTTAGAACACAATAGCACACTGACACTTTCCCTCACTGTAGCTCTCTGTCCCTCAACTCAAGGATTGAAAATATGGTTCAGCAAAATAGTTTTAGAACACAATAGCACACTGACACTTTCCCTCACTGTAGCTCTCTGTCCCTCAACTCAAGGATTGAAAATATGGAACAGCAAAATTGATTTAGAACAGAATAGCACACTGTCAGTTTCACTCACTGTACCTCTCTGTCCCTCAACTCAAGGATTGAAAATATGGTTCAGCAAAATAGTTTTAGAACACAATAGCACACTGACACTTTCCCTCACTGTAGCTCTCTGTCCCTCAACTCAAGGATTGAAAATATGGAACAGCAAAATAGTTTTAGAACAGAATAGCACACTGTCAGTTTCACTCACTGTACCTCTCTGTCCCTCAACTCAAGGATTGAAAATATGGTTCAGCAAAATAGTTTTAGAACACAATAGCACACTGACACTTTCCCTCACTGTAGCTCTCTGTCCCTCAACTCAAGGATTGAAAATATGGAACAGCAAAATTGATTTAGAACAGAATAGCACACTGTCAGTTTCACTCACTGTACCTCTCTGTCCCTCAACTCAAGGATTGAAAATATGGTTCAGCAAAATAGTTTTAGAACACAATAGCACACTGACACTTTCCCTCACTGTAGCTCTCTGTCCCTCAACTCAAGGATTGAAAATATGGAACAGCAAAATAGTTTTAGAACAGAATAGCACACTGTCAGTTTCACTCACTGTACCTCTCTGTCCCTCAACTCAAGGATTGAAAATATGGAACAGCAAAATTGATTTAGAACAGAATAGCACACTGTCAGTTTCACTCACTGTACCTCTCTGTCCCTACAAACAAGGATTAGCACAGAATAGCACACTGTCACTGACACTCTCCCTACCTATCCTTATTTGTCCCTAAACACAAGGAATCCAGGAATAGTAAAGGAAAAATAATGACACTGTCCCTGCCTATGCTTCTCTTTCCCTGCTCCGGAACACACTACACAAGGCCACCGCGCTGGCGGCCTTTTATAGTGTGGGGCGTGTACTAAACCCCATCAGCAATAATTGGCCACAGGCATCCTGCCTGTGGCCAATCATTGCTCTCCTCGCTGCCGGCGCTGTGATTGGCCAAGCATGCGGGGTCACAGTGCATGCTTGGCCAATCACAGCGCCTGGATGACACTGCGATGGCGTAGTGCATTGTGGGCCGTTAGCGTCACTCGAATTTGGCGCGAACGGCCCAAATCGTTCGATCTTCGTCGAACGATCGAACACGAAGCTCATCCCTAGTGCACACCCTGAGCACTTTTTAAGCAGGTGCTGGGAAGTTGTGTGCTAGGACATCTCCCACGAATGCATCATGATGCCATCAAACTGTGCATGCATCATGACATCGCTAACCTGCGCTCAGCATTTAGACACTTAAAAGCTGGCATGATAGCCATTTATATTGTCGCTTCTTTTAGTCTGAGAAAGTTGCCATTCAACAATGACTCGTGTTACAGTAGGCAGTGCTGTTTTGCCAGCTTGGAGTCAGATGTCCCCATTTTTGGATTAATGAGAACCAGCGGACCATCAAATGGCAATTTCTGTTTTTTTTAATGGCACAACTGGACAGTTGAAGGACATATAGTTATGCATTTTGGACATGTGATAGAGGATATCTAAGGAATTACAGTTAAGTGATGTACTGGTGTTTGTTTAACCATGCAGAACTTAGACAATTTCCTTTTCTTATTACAGGTCCTTCTCAAAAAATTAGCATATTGTGATAAAGTTCATTATTTTCTGTAATGTACTGATAAACATTAGACTTTCATATATTTTAGATTCATTACACACAACTGAAGTAGTTCAAGCCTTTTCTTGTTTTAATATTGATGATTTTGGCATACAGCTCATGAAAACCCAAAAATCCTATCTAAAAAAATTAGCATATCATGAAAAGGTTCTCTAAACGAGCTATTAACCTAATCATCTGAATCAACTAATTAACTCTAAACACCTGCAAAAGATTCCTGAGGCTTTTAAAAACTCCCAGCCTGGTTCATTACTCAAAACCGCAATCATGGGTAAGACTGCCGACCTGACTGCTGTCCAGAAGGCCATCATTGACACCCTCAAGCAAGAGGGTAAGACACAGAAAGAAATTTCTGAATGAATAGGCTGTTCCCAGAGTGCTGTATCAAGGCACCTCAGTGGGAAGTCTGTGGGAAGGAAAAAGTGTGGCAGAAAATGCTGCACAACGACAAGAAGTGACCAGACCCTGAAGAAGATTGTGGAGAAGGACCGATTCCAGACCTTGGAGGACCTGCGGAAGCAGTGGACTGAGTCTGGAGTAGAAACATCCAGAGCCACCGTGAACAGGCGTGTGCAGGAAATGGGCTACAGGTGCCGCATTCCCCAGGTCAAGCCACTTTTGAACCAGAAACAGCGGCAGAAGCGCCTGACCTGGGCTACAGAGAAGCAGCACTGGACTGTTGCTCAGTGGTCCAAAGTACATTCGGAAATCAAGGTGCCAGAGTCTGGAGGAAGACTGGGGAGAGGGAAATGCCAAAATGCCTGAAGTCCAGAGTCAAGTACCCACAGTCAGTGATGGTCTGGGGTGCCATGTCAGCTGCTGGTGTTGGTCCACTGTGTTTTATCAAGGGCAGGGTCAATGCAGCTAGCTATCAGGAGATTTTGGAGCACTTCATGCTTCCATCTGCTGAAAAGCTTTATGGAGATGAAGATTTCATTTTTCAGCACGACCTGGCACCTGCTCACAGTGCCAAAACCACTGGTAAATGGTTTACTGACCATGGTATTACTGTGCTCAATTGGCCTGCCAACTCTCCTGACCTGAACCCCATAGAGAATCTGTGGGATATTGGGAAGAGAAAGTTGAGAGACGCAAGACCCAACACTCTGGATGAGCTTAAGGCCGCTATCGAAGCATCCTGGGCCTCCATAACACCTCAGCAGTGCCACAGGCTGGTTGCCTCCATGCCACGCCGCATTGAAGCAGTCATTTCTGCAAAAGGATTCCCAACCAAGTATTGAGTGCATAACTGAACATAATTATTTGAAGGTTGACTTTTTTTGTATTAAAAACACTTTTCTTTTATTGGTCGGATGAAATATGCTAATTTTTTGAGATAGGATTTTTGGGTTTTCATGAGCTGTATGCCAAAATCATCAATATTAAAACAAGAAAAGGCTTGAACTACTTCAGTTGTGTGTAATGAATCTAAAATATATGAAAGTCTAATGTTTATCAGTACATTACAGAAAATAATGAACTTTATCACAATATGCTAATTTTTTGAGAAGGACCTGTATATATCTGGCATTTTGAACATGTTTGGTCCCCATATGTGAAGAACTGTGTATTTAATCTATCTCTGTTACATGGAGGACTTGCGCTTAATAAGTCCCTCAAAGCTGTCAAGATTCATATTCTTTGATCATGTATGATTTAGCATCCATCAGTGAATGACTAACACATACACAGTCTGACCATATAATAATGAATTTACCAACTGCAGCTAGTGACATTCTACTTATATACAGTTTGACTTCATGTGGGTGAATTTTAAAGGTATGCCAGATATTTTTATTACCTAACTGCCATCTTGATAAAAGACAGATACACTAAACTGATGCTTTTATTTATACCAAGTTCCCAACCTCAGTTACTGTATGTCCAACTGTGCATCTGTGTATATTAACCTTTTCTGCACACAATGTTTGAGGATCTATGCTGAATTTGTCTATTCTTGGAACTAGCTTACCAATTGACAGTATTGTATCGTTTGCCCGATGATATCACCAATATTATTGATCCAGGTTTCTAGAAATGAGAACTGCAAAGATAATTACTTCTAACTGTTTGGGGCTACCCTATTAGAAAGATTCAGAGATAACTTGCACATGACTTTCTATATGCAAGTGTGTGAGGATTACATAAACTATATAAGAGGATTTCCAAATGAAATACCTCAACTTCTTTCAAAAAGTCCCACATTAATAATTTTAACCACTTCGCGCCCAAGGACGTCCATGGACATCCTGGACTTTGAGCCAGGATATCTGAATGATGCCTGCAGCTACAGGCATCATACAGATATCGTTTTTTAGAGCCGGCGATTCTGTGTGCCGTAAGAACGATCATAGCGGCTGCTCCGCCGCTTGATCGTTCTTACAGGTGGCGAGAGGGGACGCCTCCCGCCGCCCTCCGGCGCTTCTACCGACTCACCTGTGCGATCGGTGAGTCGGTGACAGGATCCGCCGGCCCCGGCTTCTTACCATAGAGATTTCCGGTGGACCAGATGGTCGCTGGAGTCTCTATGATCGTTCGGAGGCCAGGCGCGATGTTATGACGTCACGCCCGTCCTCTGCATTCAAAAAAACGGCGCCGCTTCGGCTAGGAAGCGGTGATCGTTTTTTTTTAATTATTATTTCAGGCTTCCCAGCCTAGAGGTGAGATGTGGGGTCTTATTGACCCCATATCTCACTGTAAAGAGGACCTGTCATGCTTATTCCTATTACAAGGGATGTTTACATTCCTTGTAATAGGAATAAAAGTGATCAATTTTTTATTTTATTTTTTTAAAGTGTCAAAGTAAAAACTTTAATGTAAAATTAACAATAAATAAAAAAAAAACATGTAAAGTGCCCCTGTCCCCGGTAGCTCGTACGCAGAAGCGAACGCATACGTAAGTCCTGCCCACATATTCAGAACACACATGTGAGGTATCGCAGTGAATGTTAGAGCGAGAGCAATAATTCTAGCCTTAGACCTCCTCTGTAACTCAAAACATGTGACCAGTAAAAAAAATTAAAGCGTTGCCCATTAGGATGTTGAAGTTTGGCGCCATTCCACGAGCGTGTGCAATTTTGAAGGGTGACATGTTAGGTATCTATTTACTCGGTGTAACTTCATCTTTCACATTATGCAAAAAAAATGGGCTAACTTTAATGCTTTAATATTTTTTAATTCATGAAACTGTTTTTTTTCCCCAAAAAATGCGTTTGAAAAATGATTGCGCAAATACCGTGCGAGATAAAAAGTTGCAATGACCGCCATTGTATTCTCTAGGGTCTTTGCTAAAAAAAAACACATATATATAGTGTTTGGGGGTTATATGTAATTTTTTAGCAAAAAAATGAGGATTTTTACATGTAGGAGCGAAGTGTCAGAATTGGCCCGGATGCGAAGTGGTTAAAAAGTGGTCAGACAATATTAATAATCATAATACGATAATAATTAAAAAAATATATATAAAAAGTGTAATACAATTTACATATACAGAATATAATAATGAGTTCATTATTGTTTAAAACATCTACAATTGAATACTACTCTATCAATACATACTGTAGATTGGTTAAAAAATTGTATATAATGTAGTCCTACATTCTCTACCTTTGGAACATTATTCGTGAACAGAAAAAAACATTTTATATAAACTGTATGATAATAATGAGAGTGACTGCTATCATGAATGATGGAAATTATTATTATTATTATTATTATTATTATTATAGTACAGGGATTATATAGCACCAACAGTTTGTGCAGCACTTAAAATAAAGAGAGAGTGTACAGTTACAAAACAAGAGGGTCAGAAGAGTCCTGCTTATGGGAACTTATTAAACACCATCAGTAATGCCATAAAACCCACTGGAGATTAACTTTAGCAGGCTATTGCATTTAGTAAGAGTTGAAACACTAGTAAATTGATAAAAAAAAATGTTTTATTGAATTAAGAATAGGAAACAATGTATACAGACTGGATTAAACATACAATGTACTGTATATGGTATCTGTGAATAGGAGTAGAGAGGGTGGATAAGTGGGAGATAGATTGTCAGAACTGTAAGCAGAAAGAAAAATGCTTACATTAACCAAGTGAATGATGAAGCACAATGTTCGTCAGCAGCAAATTTACGCAGCAACCAGTAATACTGACGAGTCTGTGCATTTAAACTAGAAAAGGCGCCAGTGTCTAGCAGAGGGAAAGTTGAGAGGCCGATATTCGTTCTAAGGGGAGTGACAGGAGATGAGGGCCATATTGAATGATTGTTAATTAACTGTGGGCTTGTGGAAGTGTTGAGTGACAAGAGGTGGAAGCTCTGCTGAGTGAACATGAACTGGATTGTGAGCAGTGAAGGTGTTAGAAGATGTGTGGTAGGCAGGGAGAGAAATGACAGGTGGCTGATAAGTGGGAAGGGTCTATTGCAAAATTAATGGCAGGTTAGAAATACAGTAAATCCTTGGATTGCTAGCATAATTAGTTCCAGAAACATGCTTGTAATACAAAGCACTTGTATACCAAAACGAATTTCCCCATAAGAAATAATGGAAACTCAAATGATTAGTTCCACAATCATTTATTCATAAGTCCTTCGGTTTATAGTCCATATAAAAAGATTATAGCAATGTGATGGGTTGTGTAACCATAAAATGCCCATCCACAAATGGAAGACTCCACAAGGGGATTAGAAGCAAAATCCATCAGGAGCTACAGAGTATAAAAGAGAAGAGAGATGCCTCTAAGCAGAGGCAGCTCTCTAATTAGGCAAATTAGGCGATTGCCTTAGGCCTCGCTACACAAAGGGGCCTCGCCGCCTAGTTTACCTGATTATAGAGTTGCATCTTATAGCAGCAGAGATCCCCGCCACCAGCACAGTGCTAATTCCACTCACTGCTGCAGAGAAAACAGACTGCAAGTGAGACAAATCACCGGGTGATCGGAGCTCACTGAGAGCTCCAGATCACAGCCAGAGAGAGACGCCCAGCTCTGACACGTCTCCCCTCTCCCTGCTGCCCGCACAGCCAGATAGAGGAGAGCGCTTCTTCTACTTCTCCCCCTCCTCCCGTCCTCTCCTCATGTGCTGCCCCGCCCACTTTCCCCGACAGACACTGTTCGGCTGCCTAAGAGAAGGAGATGTGGGCGGGAAGATTCAAGCTCAAGCCCAGCAAATCGGAAAGGAAAGAAGTCTGATCCATCCATCCACCCAGTCCCTCCTGCCTCCCAGTGAGTACACTGTACACTGATGTAGAGGTGTCCTTCCTTCCCTTCTCTCTTTCTTTCTCTCCATCTTTCTTTCTTTATTTCTGTCTTTCATTCCTTCCATCATTCTGTTTTTCTTTTTTCTGTCTTTCTTTCCTTCCATCTTTCTGTCTTTCTTTATTTCTGTCTTTCTTTCCTTCCATCTTTCTGTTTTTCTTCTTTCTGTCTTTCTTTCCTTCCTTCTTTCTGTCTTTCTTTATTTCTGTGTTTCTTTTCTTCCATCTTTCTGTCTTTCTTTATTTCTGTCTTTCTTTCCTTCCATCTTTCTGTCTTTCTTTATTTCTGTCTTTCTTTCCTTCCATCTTTCTTTCTTTCTGTCTTTCTTTCCGTCTTACTTTCTTTCTTTCCTTCCATCTTTCTGTCTTTCTCTCTTTCCTTCTATCTTTCTTTCTGCCCTTCCATTATTCTTTCTTCTGTCCTTCCATATTTCTTTCTGTCCTTCCATTTTCCTTTTTTTCTGTCCTTCCATCTTTCTCTTTCTTTCTTTCTTTCTCTTTCTTTCTTTCTTTCTTTCTTTCTTTCTTTCTTTCTTTCTTTCTTTCTTTCTTTCCTTCTTTCTTTCTTTCTTTCCTTCCATCCACCTTTCTTTCTTTTTTTTTCTTCTGTCCTTCCATCTTTCTTTTTTTCTGTCCTTCCCTCTTTCGTTTTCTTTCTGTCATTCCATCTTTCTTTTTTTCTGTTCTTCCATCTTCCTTTCTTTCTTTCCTTCCATCTTTCTGTCATTCTTTCCTTCCATCTTTCTTTTTTACTTTCCTTCCGTCTTTCTTTCTTTCCTTCCATCTTTTTTTCTTTCTTTCTTTCTTTCCTTCCATCTTTCTTTCTTTCTTTCCTTCCATCTTTCTTTCTTTCTTTCTGTCCTTCAAAAAAAACAGAAAGACTAAAGGAAAGAAAGAAAGAAAGAAAGAAAGATGGAAGGAAAGAAAGAAAGATGGAAGGAAAGAAAGAAAGAAAGAAAGAAAGAAAGATGGAAGGAATGAAAGAAAGAAAGGATTCTTTCTTTCATTCCTTCCATCTTTCTTTTTTTCTTTCTTTCTTTCTTTCCTTCCATATTTCTTTCTTTCCTTCCATCTTTCTTTCTTTCTTTCTTTCCTTTCGTCTTTCTGTTTTTTTTTTCTTTCCTTCCATCCTTCTTTCTTTCTTTCCTTCCATCTTTCTTTCTTTCCTTCCATCTTTCTTCCTTTCTTTCTGTCCTTCCATCTTTCTTCCTTTCTTTCTGTCCTTCCATCTTTCTTTCTTTCTTTCTTTCTTTCTTTCTTTCTTTCTTTCTTTCTTTCTTTCTTTCTTTCTGTCCTTCCATCTTCCTTTCTTTCTTTCTTTCTGTCCTTCCATCTTTCTTTCTTTCCTTCCTTCTTTCTTTCTTTCCTTCCATCTTTCTTTCTTTTTTCTTTCCTTCCATCTTTCTTTCTTTCCTTCCATCTTTCTTTCTTTCTTTTCTTTCCTTCCGCCTTTCTGCCTTTCTTTCTTTCCTTCCATCTTTCTTTCTATTTTTCTGTCCGTCAATCTTTCTTTCTTTCTGTCCTTCCATCTTCCTTTCTTTCTGTCCTTCCATCTTTCTTTCCTTCCGTCTTTCCTTCCATCTTTCTTTCTTTCTTTCTTTCTTTCTTTCTTTCTTTCTCTCCTACCCACTCCCCCCTTTTTCCACCCTCCTCCTTTTCCCCTACCCCATGGTTCCCAGCCCCATCCCCCAAACCTATTTATTTCAGGGGCTAAGAAAGAACTCTAAGCATCTTACATAGGCAGAGCATCTTACTATTGCTGCTGCTTGTGTGGGTGGGATGTGTTCTGGGCCAATCCCTGCTGACCCTCCTCTCCTATTCATCCCATGTGAATGGTGCAGTACACATCCCACCCACACAAGCAGCAGCAGTAATAAGATGCTCTGCCTCGGGGTCCTTCCTTAACCCCTACAAAGTGCCGCAAGAGAGCAAAAAACTCTGGAGGGGAAGGTAAAGGGGGAGTACTGTGTCCACTTACCTACCCCGTGTACTGTATCCACTTACCCTCCCCCTTTACTGTACCGTCCTGCCCTGTGTACTGTCCACTTACCCTCCCCCTATACTGTACCCTACTAATAGAGTTAATTTTTATCACTTTAATTATTTTTCCCATTATGGGCGTTAGTGGGGCCTCATGTCCAAGTTTTGCCTAAGGCCTCACAAAACCTAGAGCCGCCTCTGCCTGTGTAGAAATATGTTGCTAAATGTTGTACCTTCATTAAATGTAACCATATTTCCACACTTAGAGGCACCTCTCTTCTCTTGTATACTCAGTTGTGACATGACGTTACTTGTATATCAAGACATTGCTTGTATATCAAGTCAAAATTTATTAAAAAGTTTAGCTTGTCTTGCAAAACACTCTCAAACCAAGGTTTTACTGTAATGTGACTGGTAAGTGGGTGGTGACTTTGAGAAGGTAGTGACATTGATAAACAGGGATGGAAGGTATAAGGGAGTGCTGTGCTGACAGCGGGAAAATCTGCTGTGGATAAAGTCAATGTTGCATTCTTGAGAGATATTGGAACAAACTGAATGAATGAAATTCACGTTGCAAAGATTGTGTTACCACTGTTACAGTGGAATAAATCTAGCTATTATGTGGCCAGATCAAGTTTAACACATGGAGGAGTACATTTAAAGGGATGGAGTAAATCTGCTGACTATTTTGAAGGTTATAAATGAGGGGGGGGGGGGGGTAAAAAGAATTGGGTTTTGGAGTGAAATAACTGAATAACTTAAATACTGTATGTGATGGTGCAAATATTTTATAGCTAGGATGGGGCAAGGGATATCAGTGATGTGTCGTAGGGTATACGGAGTGGTATATAGGTGAATAAAAATGATCTGGTTAATGGGTGAAAATATAGATGGCTAAAAAAAACAAGGTAGGGAAAGAGGTAGGGAAAATGGCTAAATGGACTCAAAGATTGCTAGTAAGTTTAAATAACCTCATTTAGTCCATCTGTGACAAGAGTATTCAAAAAAGAGTATCCAGAATGTCTGGCATTTACAAAGTCTTATGAGTCTATTATAATTTTATGATCCAATGACTCTATTGTAATTTATAATTGTAAAGACGATGTCTGGGCTTCGAATGTGTTGCTGTAATTTTAAGAAGGTATGCGACTGCATCCAGGTAGGCCTACTCTTAGCTTGTGCATTAGTATACTTTATATGTCTCACAGTTGAGAATTCAGATCGTTTTGAGTTAGTGACCAAATTTTTCAGGGCTGTCTTGATGCACCAGTGTGGCTTCAACATGTACAGTATTTGCAAATGTTTAAAAAAATTAAATAGTTTTTACCCTAACTAAACTTTTTTTTTTGACTGGCTAGCTTAAAAGTGTGCAAGGAACCTTGTGTATTACCGTAGAATACTAGATACTAGGGATGACACAGGTTTGGTCCAAATTTTGGTTGAAACCAAACCCGGTAGCAAACTGTCACTCCAGCCAAGTCAGTGCCCAGTCAGCTGCAGCCAATACATTCTCTACCCTGCAGCCTCATGTAACAAAGGGACAGAGATGCTTGTGACATCTTTGACATAATATGTCCGATTGGCCATATTTGGTCAATTTGTTCAAAGGTGATCATGTAGAAAATGCATGGAAAGTTCACAAAAAACTCAATGTGCACACATCCAACAAAATGTAAACAGGAAATTATGAAAATGAAGAAAACACATGTAATACACATGCAAAATTCCTTTATAAAGCATCTTGCGTTGCATTACAAAGATGCTTTAAAATTGCATTATGCTCTTGATGATGTGAACAGGTCTTTACCCTCATCTCTTTCCATGCAGTTGTCAATCATTAATCAAGTTGACACTCAGAGAATAATTATCTTTGTAATAAAGGATGACATCTGCCATAGGGTAGCCATGGTTCTGCGTAAGTAAAAACATTTAGTAAAGGAGGGTTATTACCTCTGCCGTGGCTTTTTTTGGCATCTGTGTCCCATTGGGGAGATTTCCCTTCACTTCCTGTCCCATAGTCAATACAGTTGTTGAGATGAAATTCTCAAAAGTGTGGGGAATCCCTGGTTGTCACCAGAGTCACCAGAACTAGCATCCCAACTGGAAGATTATGGTTCTGGGGGCAACCCAAAATTTGGAATTTATTTCGGTGATAAGACAGAAGATGAATGAACGCGGCAAGTCTCCCTAATGGGGATACAGACAGCAATACCTGACAGGTATTATAATACCTCTCCACCCTGTCCAAAATGAAAGACTAATTTGCATTTAGTTATACTTTAATGAACCAGTAATTCACTGCAAATCAGACAAATCTTTATGCGTATATTTAGGAGAAACAGATTATGGATTATTCTGCCTGTATCTACATTGATTGCATTGCTAAAAAATATTTTAGTTTGGTTAAATAGAACCACAAAACCCATAGGGTTGAGCTTGTAAAAGGAAGCAAGGATTGTATATGAAGCACAGCTTACAAAAGCGAATAAAGTGAAGAGCCAGATAAGTCCAGCTTGAATAGCTGAGACTTGTTTTTGTGCCAGGAAGCTCTACACAAAAGAACTCTTTATAGTGTTAGCATTTTAACACTGCTAAGTGGTTCCTTTCCTACAGATTACATACAGTCCGTGTGTGCCCATATATGGGTGATCTGCTATAGAGCTTGACATTCAGCCAAACTGTACTTGTAACATGAATGAATGGATGTGTAGACATGTCCTAGTCAAACATTAATGCATACTTATTATATTTTACTGAATACTGTATTTAGTACATATTGCATGAGAAAGTTTCCAGTAAAAATGTACAGAGCAGAACAATACATCACCTTGTTCACTATACTGAACCACCTTCCTATGCTATACTGAGCCTCAAATTCAAACTTAAGGAAAAACGAAAATAGAAAAGCGCCTCTAAGTAAATTTGTTTATTGACAAGTATAAAAGATCATATCCAACACTTACATATCGGTAAGTTCAGGCATGCTCCAGTAGGGTCAGTGTCCTTGCTAGATCCAGGGTCTGTTAGCATCTCCAAGAGTGTCCCAAGTCCCGGCTGTAGCAGCCGCAAGGAGCCGGAATCTAAACAGGCTATGTCCATTGGTGGAGATGGCGACAATCAACTCATGGTATTTTTTGGCTGATAAGTATAGCGGGTATACACTTTTCTTTCCATTTAAAACTGGCAGAGACACCAGCGATGTGCAGTTCCTTGCAGCCCAGCAGGTGGCGCTGTCGCCCTGGGCTGGGGTTGAACCATTGCTGTGTGCTGTGCCTCATTTTTGTCCTCCCTCGGCAGCGGTATGGTGGGGCGGGGAACCTGCCGTGCTTGCTAGGAGAGGGTATAAAGGGGCCGGCCATCTTTGTCACGGGGTCGAGTCCCAGGCACCTTCAGCCTGAGGGCGGTGGTTCGTGTCGGTCCTCTAGGCGGGCCTAGGCCTAGAGGACGTCCGGAGGTCGTGTTCCATCCCAGGCACCTTTAGCCTGGGGTGAGGTACTCGGATGGAGGTCTGGAGCTCAGTGCCCAACACTGAGTTCCGCGAGGGAAGGAGGTCCTAGGGAACCCAGGGATTGGGTACCCGAATCCGGAGGGCGTAATGGACCGGTGGGAGATACTCACTTGAAGACCGGGTGCAGCAGATTGCCAGTGACAGGTGAGCCTCCCATCGGAGACCGCCAGGAAGGAAACCCCCCCTCTGCTTGGAGAACTCAGCCCACTTTCAGGAAGGAAAGTGGAGAGTTCATTGTGTCTGGGCCTACCTGCATCCACACCTCCTTGTTTGTTCTGTTCTTTAAGGGAGTCTAACTGATTGTGCTGTTCACTCGAGAAGAATAAAGGAGTGTTGGACTTTAATGGTGTGGGGCTCTTTTCTGGTGGACATTGTTCAAGGTAACTCCAGGTGCACAACACTGACCCGAAGGTAGAGAAAGAACTTTGCTTACACCGCACAGACATCATGTGGTGAAGGCTTGGCGTGGTGACCCCGCTCTCTCCCCTCTAAGGTACCCCTAGACAAGAGAGAGACGAGCTGATGCAAAGAGGGGAGTGAGGAGGCCGCTACATAAGTATTATTGGATCCTACTTTTTACTACCATTCTCGACATTATTATCCATTTTAATAGTTCATTCAGTTAATTAATCCATTAATTGATTGTCTTATATCTATCAATTTTTTCTCCCCAGTATTGGTAATATTAGTTTGTCTCTCCTCTGGTGATCGTTTATATTATGATCACCAGGGGTGAGTAGTTCCCCTTTAAGAAAAAATTATCATTAGTGTTAGTCCACTTCTATTGATCAATAACCATATGATTTAATTTAATCTCCATATATACACATAATAATTCCCATTTTTTCACTTTTTCCCTAATAACACATAATATAATATATGCATGTACGCGCATATATCACTCATGCCGTGTTTTAGGCTAACAACATTTTTTCTTTCATATGTGTGTAGCGCCCACCCCATTTAGGGGTGCTATATACCCAAATTTAGGGGCTGGTCTGAGATAGTAGTTGGGCTCAGACCGTTCTCAATTTATAGGTTGTGCTATTTTATTTCCAGGAGGTATACTGTTGTGCAGTTCCCTGTGGCCTGTAGCTGGCACTGCCATAATGGGTCAGGGTTGAACCAGTGGTATTAGTGCTGTGCCTTGGGGTGTCCTCTCTCGGCAGCGGTACAGTGGGCGTGTTTGGCCTGCTGTGCATGCTGGGAGAGGATACATAAGGGTCAGACGCCGCCTGGGAGGGGCCTTCTACGGAGGAGGAGAGGAGTCGGAGTCCAAGTGCGTGGCGCATGGCCCTCCAGGCCATGGGGCCACGTGTGCATCAGTCCCAGGCACCTTTAGTCCTGGGGCTGCATCTTCAACACTGGGCCCAGCACCTTTAGCTGGAGCCCACTTCTAAAAGAGGAATTCCAGGGGAGGGAGCCCGCTTCTAAGAAGAGGAGGTGGGGGGAGGACCTTTCTGACGGACCAATGAGAGTTCACGGTGAAGGAAGGGGCCCGATAACTTTCTGGAGGGATTAATCTATCCACCAAGGGCCTAGTAATGTGCTGCTGTCCTTATGTACCAAAAGCTAAGAGGTTCGGGGTCTGATAGATTCTGTGGCAGAGAGTCTCCTGATCGCATCTAGGAAAAGAACCTGATCAAACGTCTGAGCATCACTTCGGCTGCTAGAATCCACTTTGTAGGAGACTATCCGGGTGAGCTAAACCTACTCTGGGATAGAGTAGCGATTGTGATATCCATTTGTGCCTGGACCTACCTCCCAAACCTTGCTGTCCTGTCTCTTATCCACCCTTTCCTATCTGCTGAACATTGAGACAATAAACTCAACGTTGGAGTTTAGAGTGGTATAGACATTGGAATTACTCGGGGGGAAAACAGAGACTTGTCCCTATATCCTAGGAGATGAGAACCAACTGATGGAGGAACCTAGCTGTGGGACCCAAATACATAACACCGCTCAACCTCCTCAACCAGGAGGGTATGGGCATATAGTACGGTGTGCCTTTTTTCCTGCAAGTGAGCCAAAGGTAGAGAAAAGGGTCAGTGTGCTACATGTGTATATATATTTTGTGTATTTTTGGTTCTAGATGTATGTTTTTAGACATCCCAGTTTTATTGTATACATTCATTGTTTATAATGTCCGATATACTAGTCAAGTGATTGGCCAGCTGATTTTCTGCCTTCGGGCTGAAGCTCTTTAAAATTAATCTTCTCTGTTCCTCAGAACACTTGAGAAAGGAGCGCGCATGCTCTATTCGAGAGCCGCACATGCTCTGAAACGCGTTGTGTTTCCCCATAACAACTGATCCAGCTGACATCACACGCTCCTCCAAAAAATACCATGAGTTGATTGTCGCCATCTCCACCAACGGACATAGCCGGTTTACATTCCGGCTCCTTGCGGCTGCTACAGCCGGGACTTGGGACACTCTTGGAGATGCTAACAGACCCTGGATCTAGCAAGGACACTGACCCTACTGGAGCATGCCTGAACTTACTGACATGTAAGTGTTGGATATGATCTTTTATACTTGCCAATAAACAAATTTACTTAGAGGTGCTTTTCTATTTTTGTTTTTCCTTATGTCATTACCTTGAGTTGGCTTCACCTTGGAGAAGAGCTGCCCTGAGTACCTGTTTACATGCAAAGATTTTTTACCATCACCAACTGCCTTTAAAGATTCTCTCATTTATTACTACTCATTATTGACTGAAAAAAACCGCCTTGCCTGTGGACACTCTCTTGTATATAGATCCTTCTGTTCCGCTATTGTCCACTGTGATTCATTGTGCAGACATCCTGAGCGCTGGCACTTGTTGTTTTTTTTGTCAAATTCAAACATATGCATGGTAGAAGTTGTACAGGATCCCAGGGATTGGTCTTGGATGGGAAGTATGTGTCTTCGTTGTTTTGAGTTGTGGTCCCTTTGAGGCGGATGATAAGAAGCAGTGTGGAGTACTCAGGGTTTCTCATGGCGGGTGAGGGGTTTAGTGGTGATCCGGTAAAGGGGAAAACTGACTTACAGCTTTCCCAGGATTATTAAGTCCTCATATGGGTCCCAAAATTCTGAGGTTCAGAGAGATTTAGGGGGGGTGCCTCCAACCCTGACTACAGGCACTACTGACTATAGTCCTCAAGTCCTTAAGGGGTTAACCCATCTGTGAGAGGGGGCTGAAATTAGCAGGAAGCACCCAGCAGGGTCCATGATGTGTTGAGTGGAACAGGATACCTTTATGACTGTGAACTGTTTGGGCTACTGAGAAGCTGTTTGGATCTTATGACTTTTTGGGACCCCTGAAGCACATGGGAACTTTACACACTGTTGTGGGACAGGTTTGTTGTGGCGGTGAGCCGAATAATTGTTTTTGGGCCAGAAGTGTATGGACTGTTTTTGTTTGGTTTATGCTGAAGAAAAAATACTTTGACGTTTTTTTTAAGAAATAAAAACTGTTTGCTTTTACCAAGACAGCTGGCTAGTGACCAGGGCCCCCAAAATATCACATTTGGTTGAGGATGCAGTCAATCTAAGAAGGAAAGTCACTGGAAGTAAAGAGATTGACATCTAAAGGGCCAGTGCCTGTTTTGCATCCTGGGTCAGAACTACACATGCACTGAAAACCTCTGAAGGAGGAATAGACGAGGCTGCCCTTGTTTAGGCTCCAGTGACCCAGCAGGACCTCAGGCACAACTACAGGCTTCCACAGAACCCAGCCACCACCATTAGAAAGTTCAGGCATACCAGGAACAGACCTTGGCCCTACTGATACAGACTCAGCAGTTCCTGGCAGTGAATAATACTGCGCTAACCCAATGGTGAAACGTTCAAAGCTGCTACATACAAATGTAACAAAGATTGGTGAACAAGGTAAATAAAAAATGTAGCGCTAAAAAGTTGAGCAAATTCAAATAATCAGATGTTGCTATACACATGAAGGTAGGTCACAAATTGTGAAAACATAACATATGTAAATATAACTCATATATGGAAGATTATGGGAAATGTCCAAATGAATGAACCAATCCATATAGTGAACACATAAAGTCCAGTATAAAATAGTTGTTGCTCAGAAGTGAAGCATAGTGATATAGTGAACACGTTGAAGCATCGAGGAGCAATATGGGGAGCAATATGTCAGGACATACGCCCCTGTTGAAGTCTACTTAGACAAAACGCGTCGGTCTTGGCTTATTGCTCCTTTTTACTTTTGTGATTACAAATTTTTATTACTACGGATGTCAATCGGTTTTTATTCAATAAAACCTATCCTTTTTGATCTATACCATGTGAACCCCTTCTTTTTTCTCTGTACATCTTACTCGATGAGAGTTTTTTTTGGCCCTTCCATCCAGCTGTTTCAACTTGGTTTCTCAACCTTACGGTCACCTACAAGACCCCTGGAAGCTGCTCCTGGAAATGCCTGGGTTCCCATGATCATTGTGGAAGACTGCCCATCTTGGCTCTCTCTGCTCGATTGACTCGTTGTCATCGACATTCGAGTCCACCATCTCTGGTAAGAGTACATACCCCATTATTTTGATTGAAGATACAACACCTCGATGTTTCCACTTGTTCACTATATCACTGTGCTTCACTTCTGAGCAACAACTATTTTATACTGGACTTTATGTGTTCACTATATGGATTGGTTCATTCATTTGGATATTTCCCATAATCTTCCATATATGATTTATATTTATATATGTTATGTTTTCACACTTTGTGACCTACCTTCATGTGTATAGCAACATCTGATTATTTGAATATTGCTTACTCAACTTTTTAGCACTACATTTTCCATTTACCTGGCTCAGGAGTCTGTGCAGGCCCAGTTGAACGCTCTAGTGGATTGTTTGAAAGTGATTGTTGCCCCTAGCAGTGACGGCGAGGGCAAGCCACTTCTTGCAAAACATTCTCCCCAAAACAATGTAGAAGCATTCCTGACCGTTTTGAAATGCATGGCCCAGAGAGAGGGATAGCCTCAGGGCCAGTGAGCCAGCCTCATTACTCTATTCCCATCTGAGAAACCACAGAAGGCCTATTTTACCATCTTACCAGTAAATGAAACCAAAAATTATATTAAACTAAAGGGGGAGATCTTGACCCACCTTGGGTGACTATTGCTGTCCGGGCGGGCACACCAATTGCATTGCTAGAGGTATAATGCCGGCCAGCCTCCGCGGTCCCAAGTTCATGATCTGTTAGCCACAAAATGGCTTTGGCGCGGAAAATGAGAACATGCTGTGCTGGCGGAGTCACTCCCAGGGCCGTACCCAGGCTCAGTGTCCCCTGTAGGAAGAACCCATGGAGTGTAGAATCATGCAGAGAGGGTCCTTCTACTTCCAAAGGGTCTGTTCTGCTCCCCTAGATTTCACTGAGGGGAGGTACGAATGTGATGTTTTAGTGAACCAACTTTACTCCTGGGCTCTGCTGGTAGTAAGTGACCCATGTCCACACTGGGGTGGCTGGTAGAGTTGGCCCAATGAATGAGACCCATTAAGTAGTATGCATACATGGGGACACTAAGGAGTACCTACTAGTGACAGACACAATAACCATTGCTTGTGGCATGGATACACAGGATGTAGGGGTGGTACCCAACCTAATCCATGGAATTATGTTGGGACGTCACTGTCTTCTCTTTGTTGAACTGTGGGACTACTTGAGCCAAGGACAGCCTGAACAATGTGACATTTATGGTCCCTTTGAAGGCCCGGACAATATAGAGCTCACAGACTTCATGGTGGTGACAATGTTAAAAGTAATGCTGGTGATGTTGTACCAGTGGTAGATGGTCTACAGGCTAAAGAGACCCCTGAGGGGAAAGAATCTCCTCTTATGCAGATCATAATTAGAGAGGATGTAGAGCGGTGGTTCTCAACCTGGGGGTCGGGACCCCTTCGGGGGTCGAATGATGATTAGCCAGGGGTCACCGAATCATGGGCTGTTCCTAAAGCCTGCACTGCTCTCCCAGACTTTTTTGCGGCCGCCCAGCAGGGCTGTCCCTTAAGCCTGTGGCTGCCCACCTGGGCTGTTCTTGGAGCCCGTGGCCGCCCACTCAGCCTCTTTTGAAGTCTACTTAGACAAAACGCGTCGGGCTTGGCTTATTGCTCCCCATATTGCTCCTTTTTACTTTTGTGATGACAAATTTTTATTACTACGGATGTCAATCGGTTTTTATTCAATAAAACCTATCCATTCAGTTCACGGCATGACTGGGGCAGAGACTATAGGTCAGCTGACTGGTGAGGAATGTGAAGTAGGAGGGGCTACAGGAGACCCTATCTCCTGATTTCGGCATAGGTGTCACTGTTACGAGACACTACACAGTCAGAGACACAGTGAGTAACACTACCTGTGATTATAGTTGCCATGAAAAGTCCCCACTACAGTTCTCAGATCAGCAGATGACCTTGATCAAGAGCACCTAAGTTGGTTGATCAGAACTCCCCCCCAGCATTGCCACTCATCCCAACTCCCCGTCAGCACTGCCACTCATCCCATACTCCCCACCAAGAAGTAAGAGAAGGAGTAGAATAGAGAATACATGGAAGGGAGAGGAAAAGAGGGGGAGGAACAAAGAAAAAGGGAGAGAAAGAATAAGAGAAAGAACAAAGACGGCTAGAGAGTGGTATGGGGGAAAAAACAAGAAATTAGGATAAAGAAAGAAGAGCAAAGAGAGAGAGTGGTACATCCTAAAATGTACCATAAGGGGTTTCAATACTGTACGAGTGGAAGGGACTCAGGGAGCACTAAATGTTTATTAGGGGCGCAAATTACTTGTCTTGCCTTGGGTGCTGACAACCCACGCTAAGAAAATAATTTTTTCCCCACAACTTGGGAAATGTTATCGAGGGGTCACGGCACTAGCAAGGTTTAGAACCACTGATGTAGAGGAAACTTCCCCACAACAGGTTATGTCTGAGACGGATAGTGTACAGACGAATACCTTGGGGTTGCTTGACCTGGTTAAGGAAACCTGGAAAAGCAAGTCTTCTCCACATACTGTAGGATGATGTTGGAGCATATCATCCAAATGAGGGAGATATTTTCTAAGATGATGTCTCTGGTAAAGGAACATTTACAGAAGGCACAAGAAGCACAGAAAACAGTGTACAACCCACTCTCTTAAATTAGATAGTTCAAGGCTGGGAACTACTTATACCCACAGTGGAGAGTAAGTTCCTGACCAAGTGGCAGGGCTTGTTCAAAGTGTTAGAAAAGTTTGGTGGACTATCACCACTATCAATTTATCACAATCTATTAAGACCCTGGAAAGGGTAGCTGTCATGGCTATGGTTATTCAAAGCCCCCTATATGGGTGGACCTAGTACCATTTGCCACCACCCTGTCCAAGCCACAAACTCTCCAGGTAAAAAAGTTTTTACATTGGAGAGGGAGATTTTTTCAGGGCTGCCAGGTCTTAACAGTGTGATTGAGCATGACATTATCATGGAACCTAATGTAAAAGTCCAAGTAAAACTTTATTGCATCGAGGCACATAGGAAAGCTGTATCGGAGGAGGTTTGGAAAATGCTTAAACTTTTCCAATTTGGAGTGAATTTGATTGTGGAGCAAAGGGTCAAGCCGGACTTTGATGGAACTGAAGCCCAATGGGGCTCTGCGATTTTGTAATAACTTTAGAAAGCTCAATGTAGTACAAAAGTTTGATGCAGATCAGATGCCTCGAGAAGACAAGCTGATAAAAAGGATGGGACCAGCCCTGTATATGTATATTACCAACTTACACTTTAGCAAGGGGGACTGGCAGATACCTTTAACCAAGGAAGCCAGAGAAAAGACAGCATTTTTCACACCACATATCACTTGCAGTGTAAAAAAATTCCATTTGGGTTGCATTTTTCCCCAGCTCCTTTTTACAGGGGAACGGATAAAACCCCACGTCCTCATCACATCATCACAAAGAAACAGATCTGAGCGTTCCTGGGAATAGTTGCATACTACCGTCGGTTTGTCTCCAGCTTCGACACTATTGCTGCGCAACTGACTGACATGAGGAAGGGTAAAAAGTCAGTGAAACAACAAAGCTGAAGAGGCTTTTCTGGATCTTAAAGCAGTCTTGTGCTAGTAATCGATGCTGGTTGCTCCAGATTTTTCTAAAGAATTTATTGTCCAAACGGATGTCTCCAACAAAGGATTTTAAAGCTGCTTTGTACCAGGATGTAAATGGGGAAGAATAGCCATCGTCTTTCTCTGGAGAAAGTTGTCAGCTGCCAAGAAAAACTATGCTATACTGGATTGAAAATGCCTGGCAATCGAGTGGGCTTTGGATTCACTAAGCTATTTCTCCTTGGCAGGAAGTTTGTTTGGTGTCGGACAATGCCCCCCTGACCTGGATGAAACAAAACAAACACACAAATATTAGGGTAACCAGGTGGTTCTTGTCACTTCAAGAATTTATTTTTATCAATTAACAAAATGGAAAGTAAATGAACAGAAGAGAAATCCAAATCAAATCATAAACAGCATTGATTCTTCAAGGTAAACTTGCACACAGTTTTTGCAGGAACTCGTAAGGTGGGTTGTTCCAAACATCTTGGAGAACCAACTACAGATCTTATTTGGGTGTAGTATGCCTCCTTCTGCCTCGTTATGTAATCCCAGACAGATTTGATGATTTTGAGTTCAGGGATCTGTGAGGGTCAAACCATCACTTCCAAGATTCTTTGTTTTTCTTTACACTGAAGATAGTTTCCTAATGATGTTGGCTGTATGTTTGGGGTTGTTGTCCTGCTACAGATTACATTTGATGCCAATCACACGCCTAACTGATGATATGACATGATGGATAAGTATTTGCCTGTATTTTTGAGGAAGACATTTATCCTGATACAATCTACAACTCCATTTGTAGAAATGCAGCCCCAAACTTGCAAGGAACCTCCATCATGCTTCACTTTTGCCTGCAGACACTCATTATTGTATCATTCTCCAGCCCTTCAGCAAACAAATTGCTTCCTGCTACAGCCAAATTTTTTTAATTTTGATTAATTAGTCCAGAGCACCTGCTGTTTTCATGCATTGTCGAGTTGCTTAGCCTTGTTTCCACGTCAGAGGTATGGCTTTTGGCCGCAGTTCTTCCATGAAGACCACTTCTGGCTAGACTTCTCCAGACAGTAGATGTTCCTGGATCCCACTGGTTTCCACCATTTTTGTGCTGGTGGCACTGCTGGACATCTTCTGATGTTGAAGGGAAGTAAGCAGTTGTGGCTGGTTTGGGGGGCGCAAACAAACTGAAAGATTCTGGAAAAAAAACAGGAAAAAAAAAACATCAAATGCAGCCACTGTGCCATCAATTGCAGCCACTGTGCCCATCTAATACAGCCACTGTGCCCATCATATGCAGCCACTGTGCCCATCAATTGCAGCCACTGTGCCCATCAAATGCAGCCTCAATGTGCCCATCAAATGCAGCCACTGTGCCCATCAAATGCAGCCACTGTGCCCCATCAAATGCAGCCACTGTGCCCATCATATGCAGCCACTGTCCCCATAAAATAGAGCCTCACTGTGCAGTGCCCATCATATGCAGCCACTGTGCCCATCATATGCAGCCACTGTACCCATAAAATGCAGCCTCACTGTGCCCATAATATGCAGCCACTGTGCCCATCATATGCAACCACGGGGACGCACGTCCACCCGCCATCTGGCTGGCACTTACCCCATCTTGGTGGCAGGTCAGGCAGCGGATGACAGCGGCCAGCCGTGTGGGATGAGCAGTGGGTCCTCATGCTGTTCTCCGTGCTTCCCTGCGTGTCTTCTTCTTTTATGCTAGGTGTCCAATAGGATCACCTCTGCCTTCAGCCAATCAGGTGACGGGTATTAGACTTGCGCTTCCTGATTGGCGGAGAGCCGGTTCAGTGTTAGAAAGCAAATATTCATTTAGGCAGAGTTTGGCTGTTCCATGCCCGGTTTTAAACCACCTGCTTGGTATAAATAATTAATTATATCTGGCTGTAATCCTACAAAATCCCAGATTTTGTGCAAGTGTAAAAAGTGTACAAGTGTAATAAATGATGCTGGTTTGAAGCCAAAATGTAGTCACACCAAATATTGAACTAATTTAGATTTTTCTTCTGTCCGTTCACTTTGTATTTAGAAAATTTATAAAAATAAACAATTAAAATATATATATTTTTAAATCATTCTTACTTTGCAGCATTTCTTCACACCTGTCTAAAACATTTGCACAGTATTGTATATGTAGCGGGTATACACTTTTCTGTGTATTTAAAACTGGCAGAGACACCAGTGATGTGCAGTTCCCTGCAGCCCAGCGGGTGGCGCTGTCGCCTTGGGCTGGGGTTGAACCATTGATGTGTGCCGTGCTCCCTTTTTGTCCTCCCTCGGCAGCGGTATGGTGGGGCGGGGAACCCGCCGTGCTTGCTGGGAGAGGGTATAAAGGGGCCGGCCATCTTTGTCACGGGGTCGAGTCCCGGGCACCTTCAGCCTGTGGGCAGTGGTTCGTGTCGGTCCTCTAGGCGGCCTAGGCCTAGAGGACGTTCGGAGGTCGTGTTCCATCCCAGGCACCTTTAGCCTGGGGTAAGGTACTCGGATGGAGGTCTGGAGCTCAGTGCCCAACACTGAGTTCCGCGAGGGAAGGAGATCCTAGGGGGGCCCCGGGAGTGGGTACTCGAATCCGGAGGGCGTAATGGACCGGTGGGAGATACTTGCTTGAAGACCTGGTGCAGCATATTGCCAGTGACAGGTGCGCCTTCCATCGGAGACCGCCTGGAAGGAAATCCTCCCTTGCTCGGAGACCTCAATCCACTTTCAGGAAGGAAAGTGGAGAGTTCATTGTGCCTGGGCCTACTCGCATCCACACCCCCCCTGTCTGTTCTGTTCGTTGAGGGAGTCCAACTGTCTGTGCATTACTCTGTTATCGGAAGAATAAAGGAGTTTTGGACTTTAGTGGTGTGGGGCTCATTTACTGGCAGACACTGTTCGGGAAAACCAGGAGGAGGTCTCCAGATGCAGAACACCGACCCGAAGGTAAAAGAGGATTGTCTCTCACTGCACATACTCTGCAGGGGGACTTGGCGTGGTGACCCCGCACTCTCTCCTTCAGAGTACCCCTAGACAAAAGCCAGAGCAAGAAGATTAGAGAGGAGAGAGTGGAGGCCGCTACATATATATAAATATATATATACTATATGCACTGTATGTGTGTGGGTGTGTGTGTGTCCTGAGTAGTGATGAGCCGAACACCCCCGGGTTCGGTTCGCACCAGAACCCGCGAACGGACCGGAAGTTCGAACGAACATTAGAACCCTATTAAATACAATGGATGCGAACGTTCGAATTCTAAAGTGCTAATTATAACAACTATTATGCATGTTATTGTCCTAAAAAGGGTTTGGGAACCCGGGTTCTGCACCAGGGGACATGTATCAATGCAAAAAGAAGTTTTAAAAACGGTCGTTTTTCGGGAGCAGTCATTTTAATGATGCATAAAGTGAAAAAAAAAAAGTCAAATATTCCTTTAAATATCGTACCTGGGGGGTGTCTAAAGTATGCCTGTGAAGTGCCACGTGTTTCCCGTGTTTAGAACTGTCCCTGCACAAAATGACACTTCTAAAGGAAAAAAAAGCCATTTAAAACTGCTTGCGGCTTTAATGTAATGTCTGGTCCCGGTAATATGGATGAAATTCTTTAAGAAAAATGGCATAGCTACCCCATGACCCCCCCCCCCTACCCCAGCCCATTACCAGCCCCTTTGGGTCTTGTATGGATATTAAGGGGAACCCCGCACATAAAATAAAAAAGGCCCTATATACTCTGAACAGCCGTATACAGGCGGTGCATACAAGACAGGGACTGTAGGTTTGTTCTTATGTAGAATCTGTTTGTAATTTTGAACAGGTACATTGTTGAAGTGTAGCTCCAGCCCAAAAATCTATTTTTAAACTTTTTGGAAAACATAGGTAAGGGTTATCACCCCTGTAACATTTGTTTTGCTGTCTGTGCCCCTGTTCAGAACATTTCACCTCACTTTCCGTCCCAATGACAACTGTTTTTGAAATGTGGTGTTTTTCTTGAAACAAGGATTGCTGATAAAGCATCAGTACAGAGGAGACACCTTTCTCCCATATTTATTCTTACAGGAGAGAATTTTCCTTCCTAGTGGTAGATTTCCTCTCACTTCCTGTTGTCTTCTTGCGTTTGCAAGTAGGAGTCGTTTGTAAGTTGGATGTTTGAAAGTAGGGACCTGCCGTATATACTCTGCAGAAATAGGCCCCTTAGTTGTTGGTGTTGGCACAACACTGTAAGCACTCACAGTTACTCTTGGTTGGTGCTAGAACGCCCTGCTGTCAACTATTATATCAGGAATTTTAATTACATATAATTGTTGAACAGTGGTAGTAAAAATTGGGCCTTTGATGGTGGTGCTGGTGCCACAACACTGTAAGCCCTGACAGTTACTCTTGGTGGGTGCAGCAATGGGCCCTGCTGTGAATTATTAGATCAAGAATTGTAATTACATGCCCCTGTTGAACAGGGGCTGAAAAATTGGGCCTTAGGCACTGGTGGCACAACACTGCAACCCCTCACAGATACTGTACTTGGAGCACAGCAATGAGCCCTGTTGCAAAGTATTGCTTCAAAAATTGTAATGACACGCCCCTGTTAAACAGGGGCTGAAAAATTGGGCCTTAGGCACTGGTGGCACAACACTGCAACTCCTCACAGATACTGTACTTGGAGCACAGCAATGAGCCCTGTTGCAAAGTATTGCTTCAAAAATTGTAATTACACGCCCCTGTTAAACAGGGGCTGAAAAATTGGGCGTTAGGCACTGGTGGCGGCACCCATAAACAAAAATGATCTTCCAAGCTATCATCATCAATCGTATCATTGAGGACTCGGAGGAGGAGGATAGCCAGTCAACATAACAGCACAGGCACTCAGCATCAGCATCAGTCTTGAAGGGATGTGACATTTTAAAATCAATTAGTCTGTTATATCAGCATCAGGTGTGTGGTAGCTGGTGGTGATCCAAGACTGGTTCATCTTGATGAAAGTCAGTCGATCAACCGAGTCGGTGGACAGGCGCACCCTGTGATCCGTGACAAATCCTCCAGCAGCACTGAATGTGCGTTCCGAAAGAACGCTGGATGCAGGACAGGCCAGTAGCTCAATTGCATACTGTGCAAGCTCTGGCCAGTGATCCATCCTCAAGACCCAGTAAGCCAGAGGATTTTCGGTGGGGAAGGTGTCCAAGTCTGACCTTGCCCCTAGATATTCCTGCACCATGTTTATCAGACGCTGGCGATGGTTGCTGGAACCAATCATACTTTGGGGCTGCGGACTAAAGAATTGTCTGAACGCATCGGTCAGACGGCCACCTTCCCCACCGCTCCTTCTTTGACTGGCCGAAGCCTCAGCAACTCGTTGTCCAGGACCAGGAGTTTGCAACCTCCCAGTCTCTGGGAACGCGTTGCACAGACCTTTCTGCAAGGCCTCCCGGAGTTGTCTCATCCTCTGCTCCCTCTGCGACGGTAACATAAGGTCCGCAACCTTACCCTTGTACCGTGGATCAAGGAGAGTGGCCAGCCAGTAATGGTCCCTCTCCTTGATCCGAAGAATACGAGGATCCTTCCGCAGACTTTGCAGGATCAGGGAGGCCATGCAGCGTAGGTTTGCTGAGGCATTCGCTCCGGAGTCCTCTGGGTCACTAAGGACGACATGATCCGCAGCCACCTCCTCCCAGCCACGTACAAGTCCACTGGTTTCTTGGGACTGTAAATCATCCCTAAAAGACTGCTGCTGATGATGCTGAGTGCCAGCCTCCACCTCCATGCTGACACAATCCTCCTCCTCCTCCTCCTCCTCCTCCTCTTCCTGTGCGATGGGTGGGACAGAAGGAACACTGTCTGGGTAAAGGGGGCCTTGAGAGGCAAGGAAGTCCTCCTCTTCCTGCCTCTGTTCTGCCTCAAGTGCCCTGTCCATTATTCCACGCAGCGTGTGCTCCAACAGGTGGACAAGAGGTACAGTGTCACTGATGCATGCACTGTCACTGCTCACCATCCTCGTGGCCTCCTCAAATGGTGCCAGGACAGTGCATGCATCCCTGATCATGCCCCACTGGCGTGGAGAAAAAAAACCAAGCTCCCCTGACCCTGTCCTGGTGCCGTAGTCGCACAGGTACTCATTGATGGCCCTCTGCTGCGTGTGCAGCCGCTGCAGCATGGCCAACGTTGAGTTCCACCTGGTGGGCATGTCACATATAAGGCGGTTCTTGGGCAGGTTCAACTCCTTTTGCAGCTCAGCCAGGCGAGCACTGGCATTATAAGATCTGCGGAAATGCACACAGACTTTCCTGGCCTGCCTCAGGACATCCTGTAAGCCCGGGTACCTGCCCAAGAACCGCTGCACCACCAGGTTAAGGACGTGAGCCACACAGGGCACATGGGTCAGTTGTCCCTGTCGGAGGGCGGAGAGGAGGTTGGTGCCATTGTCGCAAACCACCATTCCTGGCTTAAGCTGGCGTGGCGTCAACCACCTCTCGGCCTGGCCCTGCAGAGCAGACAGGACCTCTGCCCCAGTGTGGCTTCTGTCCCCCAAACACACCAGCGCAAGCACGGCATGGCATCTTTTTGCCTGCGTACTTGCGTAGCCCCGTGAACGGCTACGGAGCACCGCTGGTTCATAGGACAAACCACAGGAAGAGGCCATGGAGGAAGAAGAAGAGGAGGGGGTGGAGGAGAGAGGTGTGTCACAACCAGTAGTAGCATTTTGGAGGCGTGGCGGTGGGACAACCTCCAACACTACTGCACCTTGTCCTGAATCCTTCCCAGCTGCCAAAAGAGTGACCCAATGGGCCGTGAAAGAAAGGTAACGTCCCTGTCCATGCCTGCTGGACCATGAGTCAGCGGTAATATGCACCTTACCGCTGACCGCCCTGTCCAGCGAGGCCAAGACATTGCCTTCCACATGCCGGTAGAGAGCTGGAATAGCCTTCCGTGAGAAAAAGTGGCGTTTGGGAACCTGCCACTGAGGAACCGCACATTGCACAAACTCACGGAAGGGGGCCGAGTCTACCAACTGAAAAGGCAGCAGTTGAAGCGCTAGCAATTTAGCCAAGCTAGCATTCAACCGCTGGGCATGTGGATGGCTGGGAGTGAACTTCTTTCGACGGTCCAGCAGCTGGGGCAGGGAAATTTGCCTGCTAGAATCGGACGTCGGTGTACTGCTAGCAGAGTGGGCGCAAGTACTTGGCTGTGACACACCTAATTCTACACCTTCATTCCTCTCAGTGCATGTTTCAGAGAGGACTGAAGTTATAGTGGGGTTGGAGATCCCAGCTGATGCGGTGCAAGGAGAGGTCCGCTTTGTTCTTTGGTGTGGGTCTTTGAGGTAGGCTTGCCAACGAGCTGCATGGCAGGTCAACATATGTCTGGTCAGGCATGTGGTACCCAAGCGGCTGATGTTTTGGCCACGCGATATACGCTTGAGACATATGTTGCAAACAGCAGCTGTGCGATCTGATGCACTAGCCTCAAAAAAGGCCCACACCAAAGAACTTTTTGAATGACGGGCAGAGGCAGCGCCCTGCACAGGCGGAGCTCTGCGGTGTGATTCCGTCGGTGTACTGCCCTTACGCTGGCCACCAAAGGGCATCCTGCCTCGTTGGAGATGTGCCTCCTCCTCATCCTCCTCCTCCTCCTCTCTCCTATTAGGCACCCACGTGGAGTCATTGACCTCATCATCCCCTCCCTCCTCATCACTGGAGCCAATCTGGCAGTATGCTGCAGCTGCTGGAACATGACTGCCAGATTGGTGTCCTTCTTGAGCATCCCCTCTGTCTGCTCTCACGCTACTGCCTTCCTCTAGCTGGGTTTCATCATCAGACCCTTCGAAACGCTGGGCATCCTCCTGGAGCATGTACCCAACACTGTGCTGAAACAGTTCGGGGGACTCCTCAGGAGGAGGACATGGTGGGTCTAGGGAAGGAGTGACTGATGATTTGTCTGACATTGATACCAGGGAAGACGACGCTTTGGCAGCTGCTTTTCCAGTACCCTGAGCCTGGGTGAGAGAGGATGAGGAGGAGGAGGAGGGCTTGGTCATCCACTCTACCAAGTCTTCGGCATGATGTGGCTCAACATGTCCAGCTGCCGAAAAGAAGGACAAGCGTGTCCCATGGCCATGTGCTGATGACAATGCACCGCGTCCACGACCAGCACTGTTGCCCCCAGACACAGAGCCTGCTTGCCCTCTTTTATTGCCTCCTGACTGTCTGCCTCTCCTTGTTTGCCTTCCAGACATTCTAATAGATGGCCTGCAGGGAGATGGGAAAAAAGCAATAAGGGCTACCTTCAGGTGTCCTTCTCTGTCCCTGGAAACAAGGACTTGCAGAGTGAAAGAAAAAAAACACTCTCCCTACCTACAGTTTTCTGTCCCTAGAAAAAATGTTTTTTTTAATCACAATATAGCACAAGGAAAATTAACTCACTGTCCTTACAGGTCCCTGGAAACAAGGACTTGCAGAGTGAAAGAAAAAAAACACTCTCCCTACCTACAGTTTTCTGTCCCTAGAAAAAAATGTTTTTTTTAATCACAATATAGCAAAAGGACAATTCACTCACTGTCCTTCCAGGTCCCTGGAAACAAGGACTTGCAGAGTGAAAGAAACTGACACTGTCCCTACCTAGAGTTTTCTGTCCCTGGAATAAATGTTTTTTTCAGCACAATATAGCACAAGGACAATTAACTCACTGTCCTTACAGGTCCCTGGAAACAAGGACTTGCAGAGTGAAAGAAAAAAAATACTCTCCCTACCTACAGTTTTCTGTCCCTAGAAAAAAATGTTTTTTTTAATCACAATATAGCAAAAGGACAATTCACTCACTGTCCTTCCAGGTCCCTGGAAACAAGGACTTGCAGAGTGAAAGAAACTGACACTGTCCCTACCTAGAGTTTTCTGTCCCTAGAATAAATGTTTTTTTTAATCACAATATAGCAAAAGGACAATTCACTCACTGTCCTTCCAGGTCCCTGGAAACAAGGACTTGCAGAGTGAAAGAAACTGACACTGTCCCTACCTAGAGTTTTCTGTCCCTAGAATAAATGTTTTTTTTAATCACAATATAGCAAAAGGACAATTCACTCACTGTCCTTCCAGGTCCCTGGAAACAAGGACTTGCAGAGTGAAAGAAACTGACACTGTCCCTACCTAGAGTTTTCTGTCCCTAGAATAAATGTTTTTTTTAATCACAATATAGCAAAAGGACAATTCACTCACTGTCCTTCCAGGTCCCTGGAAACAAGGACTTGCAGAGTGAAAGAAACTGACACTGTCCCTACCTAGAGTTTTCTGTCCCTAGAATAAATGTTTTTTTTAATCACAATATAGCAAAAGGACAATTCACTCACTGTCCTTCCAGGTCCCTGGAAACAAGGACTTGCAGAGTGAAAGAAACTGACACTGTCCCTACCTAGAGTTTTCTGTCCCTAGAATAAATGTTTTTTTTAATCACAATATAGCACAAGGAAAATTAACTCACTGTCCTTACAGGTCCCTGGAAACAAGGACTTGCAGAGTGAAAGAAAAAAAACACTCTCCCTACCTACAGTTTTCTGTCCCTAGAAAAAAATGTTTTTTTTTATCACAATATAGCAAAAGGACAATTCACTCACTGTCCTTCCAGGTCCCTGGAAACAAGGACTTGCAGAGTGAAAGAAACTGACACTGTCCCTACCTAGAGTTTTCTGTCCCTGGAATAAATGTTTTTTTCAGCACAATATAGCACAAGGACAATTAACTCACTGTCCTTACAGGTCCCTGGAAACAAGGACTTGCAGAGTGAAAGAAAAAAAATACTCTCCCTACCTACAGTTTTCTGTCCCTAGAAAAAAATGTTTTTTTTAATCACAATATAGCAAAAGGACAATTCACTCACTGTCCTTCCAGGTCCCTGGAAACAAGGACTTGCAGAGTGAAAGAAACTGACACTGTCCCTACCTAGAGTTTTCTGTCCCTAGAATAAATGTTTTTTTTAATCACAATATAGCACAAGGAAAATTAACTCACTGTCCTTACAGGTCCCTGGAAACAAGGACTTGCAGAGTGAAAGAAAAAAAACACTCTCCCTACCTACAGTTTTCTGTCCCTAGAAAAAAATGTTTTTTTTAATCACAATATAGCAAAAGGACAATTCACTCACTGTCCTTCCAGGTCCCTGGAAACAAGGACTTGCAGAGTGAAAGAAACTGACACTGTCCCTACCTAGAGTTTTCTGTCCCTAGAATAAATGTTTTTTTTAATCACAATATAGCAAAAGGACAATTCACTCACTGTCCTTCCAGGTCCCTGGAAACAAGGACTTGCAGAGTGAAAGAAACTGACACTGTCCCTACCTAGAGTTTTCTGTCCCTAGAATAAATGTTTTTTTTAATCACAATATAGCACAAGGAAAATTAACTCACTGTCCTTACAGGTCCCTGGAAACAAGGACTTGCAGAGTGAAAGAAAAAAAACACTCTCCCTACCTACAGTTTTCTGTCCCTAGAAAAAAATGTTTTTTTTAATCACAATATAGCAAAAGGACAATTCACTCACTGTCCTTCCAGGTCCCTGGAAACAAGGACTTGCAGAGTGAAAGAAACTGACACTGTCCCTACCTAGAGTTTTCTGTCCCTAGAATAAATGTTTTTTTTAATCACAATATAGCACAAGGAAAATTAACTCACTGTCCTTACAGGTCCCTGGAAACAAGGACTTGCAGAGTGAAAGAAAAAAAACACTCTCCCTACCTACAGTTTTCTGTCCCTAGAAAAAAATGTTTTTTTTAATCACAATATAGCAAAAGGACAATTCACTCACTGTCCTTCCAGGTCCCTGGAAACAAGGACTTGCAGAGTGAAAGAAACTGACACTGTCCCTACCTAGAGTTTTCTGTCCCTAGAATAAATGTTTTTTTTAATCACAATATAGCACAAGGAAAATTAACTCACTGTCCTTACAGGTCCCTGGAAACAAGGACTTGCAGAGTGAAAGAAAAAAAACACTCTCCCTACCTACAGTTTTCTGTCCCTAGAAAAAAATGTTTTTTTTTATCACAATATAGCAAAAGGACAATTCACTCACTGTCCTTCCAGGTCCCTGGAAACAAGGACTTGCAGAGTGAAAGAAACTGACACTGTCCCTACCTAGAGTTTTCTGTCCCTGGAATAAATGTTTTTTTCAGCACAATATAGCACAAGGACAATTAACTCACTGTCCTTACAGGTCCCTGGAAACAAGGACTTGCAGAGTGAAAGAAAAAAAATACTCTCCCTACCTACAGTTTTCTGTCCCTAGAAAAAAATGTTTTTTTTAATCACAATATAGCAAAAGGACAATTCACTCACTGTCCTTCCAGGTCCCTGGAAACAAGGACTTGCAGAGTGAAAGAAACTGACACTGTCCCTACCTAGAGTTTTCTGTCCCTAGAATAAATGTTTTTTTTAATCACAATATAGCAAAAGGACAATTCACTCACTGTCCTTCCAGGTCCCTGGAAACAAGGACTTGCAGAGTGAAAGAAACTGACACTGTCCCTACCTAGAGTTTTCTGTCCCTAGAATAAATGTTTTTTTTAATCACAATATAGCAAAAGGACAATTCACTCACTGTCCTTCCAGGTCCCTGGAAACAAGGACTTGCAGAGTGAAAGAAACTGACACTGTCCCTACCTAGAGTTTTCTGTCCCTAGAATAAATGTTTTTTTTAATCACAATATAGCAAAAGGACAATTCACTCACTGTCCTTCCAGGTCCCTGGAAACAAGGACTTGCAGAGTGAAAGAAACTGACACTGTCCCTACCTAGAGTTTTCTGTCCCTAGAATAAATGTTTTTTTTTAAGCACACTATAGCAGAAGCACAAAACACACTGACACTCTCCCTACCTATCCTTCTCTTTCCCTAAACTAAAGGAATCCAGGTTAAGCAAGAAAGAAATAACAGTCACTGTCCCTGCCTATGCTACTCTATCCCTGCTCCGGAACACACTACACTAGGCCGCCGTGCTGGCGGCCTTTTATAGTGTGGGGCGTGTACTAAACACCCTCAGCAATAATTGGCCACAGGCATCCTGCCTGTGGCCAATCATTGCTCTCCTCGCTGCCGGCGCTGTGATTGGCCAAGCATGCGGGGTCACAGTGCATGCTTGGCCAATCACAGCGCCTGGATGACACTGCGATGGCGTAGTGCATTGTGGGCCGTTCGCGTCACTCGAATTTGGCGCGAACGGCCCAAATCGTTCGATCTTCGTCGAACGATCGAACAGCCAATGTTCGAGTCGAACGTATGTTCGACTCGAACACGAAGCTCATCCCTAGTCCTGAGTTCTGGAGCCTGGGATGGGATAAAGCCTCCATTCCTAGCTCCATTTTACTTGGTAGCCAGACCTCATTATTAGTCTCAGCTGTCCACAGGCCTTTATATCTGCAAGCTGGATCATGCAGGTCTCTCTGTCTCTTGCTGACAGAACACTAAAAAAGATTCAAATGCTGCTGTGTTGGAGAGCCCATTAGAGGGACCCTGATAGTCAGCAACTGATCTAAGTTTACTTAGTGGCTTGGGCAACCAGACTGTGGGCTTGCTATACAAAGCTCTCCTGCATTAAGGTTGTGTTTTTTGCTGCTTATCTGTGTAAAAGTGCAGGACAAACCTGCTTGGACTGTTCCAGGGTGTTCTTGTCTCATGCATTGTCTACCGTTGCCAATGCCAATTAAACCAGTCCCCCATACAATATATATCGTTTACTGCTTCCATTGTGATAAATAATTAGAAAGTTCATAGAAAGATGACTTCCTTTTCTTCTTCCTCTATTCATTTTTTCTTTTAAAAGACACCTCACACACCAATTTTCTAAGTACAAAGTTGCATGTATTTTGGTATTTGTGTTTAGGCTGTTAATGTTAGACCACACTCTTAAAAGTTTTGTGAGGATTTTTACATGTCAGATTGCCAATGAAGCACCATAAAGACCTATATCTTTTAGGGATGCACATGCTATAAAAACCTCTTGAAGCAGTTTGGTAATACCATTGTAAGAAATAAAGCATTGCTTATACACACAGTGCCATATTTAGCAACAGTAAGTCTCACTGTGCCTTAAAGTGATTCTAAAGGCAGAAGGTTTTTTACCTTAATGCACTCTGTGGATCGAGCCCACATGAGTGCCACTATAGCAGTCGCTTGCTACGAGGGCACTCAAAAGGGAAGGAGCCAGGAGCGCGTGCAGAGGACCCAAGAAGTGGAAGCTCTGGGCTGCTCTGTACAACACCATTGCACAGAGCAGGTAAGTATACCATGTTTGTTATAAAAATAAAATCCCTTTACAATTACTTTACAATATTGTGAGTGAGTATTGTTACCCAAACACAGGAATTATGAAGGAAAACGAATGCTGCCACCATATATAAAAACTAGCAAGCTCCAATATGTAATGTTTTTGGGTTGATACACTTTAATAAAAAAATATAAAAAACAGTAAAGAGTATAAACCTTTTTAGGTAAACAATCTACAGACAACAGAGGGGTTGACATTTGTATGGCCTCCCATTACTCATTGTTTACTGTCAATCATAAGGACACAGAGAGCTTCTGGGTACAGATTTTATTTCAGAGCGACTGAGAACATCGCAGACAGCACTGGTAACATTGTATCAAGCCGAGTGCCATAGAGGAAACCTTACCCACCAAACAGACCGGAAGTCGAGGGAACACCACGAGAGGGCCCAGGGTGGAAAGAGGTGATAGGAGGACCTTCCCATTGGGAGATTATTCCTACATACCTAAACTCAAGTAGAAAGAAGGTGAGAGTCCAGAGAGCATAGTGGTGTCACAATATCATTATAGAGAAGACACGGAAGTTAATTTATTATACACAGCAATGATAGGATACATACATTTACTTGTTTCAAAGTTACATGGACTACTTAATTGACTAGCTATATTGGAATATTGGAGAGACATATTAAATTACATTACATTAAATAACCCCATCCATTCTGTTCTTATTATATAGCACTTGTATGTTCTGATTTGCATGTTTTAATAGTACATTATTTAGTAATTAGTGGCTGGAGGAGCCTATTTGAGATAGAGTTGCAATATTTATGTGTTATATTATTATTGCTTGCACAGTATTATTGGTTTTGCACATATTTAAACAATTCAGTTTCACATCAATTTGACCGCAGCCCCGTACTCCCAAAGACAAGATGGCGTCCGCTCGTAACACAGGGAAGAACAAGCCTCCTCCCCCCACTCAGGCGGCGGTGGATAGCAGTAAGGAATCCGACGATTCTCCGGCCGTACACTCGGATCCATCAGCTTCAGTATCCAGGTCAGTGGTCTCTACTGCCCCACTCCCTGACTCAGACCAAGCTGACATGACCCCACAGGCCACCGGAGGTTCCTCCAGATCCGAGGCCTCAGCTCTCCTGTCAGTCTTTCCGGGCAGAGTTTGAGTCCTGGGCGGTCAAAATGAAAGCCTCGCTCCATAGGGACCTACACGCCCTCCAACAGCAGGTTTCTGCTACAGGGGCTGCAGTGTATGCCCTGACTGACACCCAAAATGACCACGCGTACTGACTTAGGGTGAGTGCTCTAAAAATGGACATTCTTCCCCGGTTTCTATACTTGTTCCAGACAATTCCTATCTACGTACCCTCCTCATTATTTAACAAGCTCCACCAATTGTTTTCCTCTTTTATTTGTAGGGAAGCCCGACCAAGGATACGCTATGAAACACTATTGATCCCAAAGATTCGGAGAGGATTTGGAACTCCAGATGCATCTATTTATCATAGAGCAGCAGTACTCACGCGTATACTTGATTGGTTCCACCATTCCTCAACCAAGTTATTGGTTCATATAGAGAGTTATCTGAATCTGATAGATCTCTGCACTTTGCAATGGATGCCTGTGGAATTCTTGAAGGGCACGTTACTCCCAAGTGACCTCACCCGACAAACAATACAAATCTGAAACTGACTGAATTCCTCTAAGGCCATATCTCAACCAAGGGGACCCATGGCGCCCCTATTTGGGACTCCGGCTTCTCCACCGATCCCTGCAGAGGTCAAGATGTGGACCCTGGTGTAAAGAGGATCATCAACGACTTGCCCAAGTCCTTTGAGCTGACTATTCTTTAACTATGTACGTTCCCTCCAGACCATCCCCTCACACTCCGACACACTGGCTCCAGAGGCAACAAGTGATATCCTATATTCGTACCTTTCCATCTCTGGCCGATATACTTACTGACTTAACCGACTTCGAGAACATGTTGCTTAAGGCCGATCCCTCTATGCATGTAGTTTCCCAACTCTATTCTCTCATACATATTGCCTCTAATCCCGACCTCACCCCGTACACACAGGCCTGGACGGTAGAATTGGGTAATTCTATTTCACCTATTGACTGGCAAAAGTGCTTCATTCTGACCCATAAACTATCCTTAGCATCCAAAACTCAAGAAAAAGGGTTCAAGCTGCTGACCCGCTGGTACAGATGCCCCTCGACTTTACACTTTATCAACCCAACGCTCCCGGACACTTGTTGGTGCTGCCTGTCGTCCAGGAGAACCTTACTCCACATCTGGTGGGAATGCCCTCCTGTACGGAAATTCTGGCAAACGATCCTCAACCTGTACTGCAGACTTATGGCAACCTCCATGACTCCCTCTCCTGAGGTAGTTCTATTATCTATGCTCCCTGGACCGCTCAAATCAGTCCAAAAAGATGTACTGCGCCACTTTTTGGCAGCAGCTGGGATGGTTATACCCAGACGTTGGAAATCGACGAACATGCCTTCCCTGGGGGGTGGACCAAATTAATGGTTTGGAATGACTGTTGTCACAGGAATTGGGTAAAGAGGAACAATTTTCCAAAACTTGGGGCTTGTGGTCTATGTTTTGTTACTCCATGGAATTTATCTCCTGGGCTGAGGAGGATTCTACCAACAACACTGATTAGCCTGAGTGGAGTGCCCCCTCTATATATCTATTTACCTTATCATCTTATCCCCCCTTTTTTTCTTTTTGTCTCTTTCCTTTCTCTCCTCTCTTCTTACTATGTTTGAATGTTATATGAACACCCAAACTAAAACCCCTAGTCTCGCCAAGAAGGAAAATCTGTGATCCAAATTGCATATTCCTATACAAGAAATTACAATTAACACATTAACAAACGCCCTATCAAGTATTAATCAAGTGGGCACCACTCGTTGAGTAGATAGTGGTGTTCACTGAGTCTTACTGTGTTATGCAAGGTGTTTCTAACCACTTGGGCCTATATGTTTAAATACTGTATATTTTCGTTGAAGTTGACAAATTTTTTACCCCTTAAGATCATAAGATGCTTTCCATGTAACATTACGTATTTCTGTTCATCTACTGTTTAAAGCTATGTTCCTGTAATCCATTATTTTTCAATAAAATAAGATTGAACTAAAACTTTTGTCCTCCTTCCTGCATGGATTTAAAAAAAAAAAAATGTTTTACTATTGGTATGTAGCGGGGTGTTCAATTTAAGGGGAGTGTCTGAGTGGTAATTAGGCTCAGACACACTGATTGTTAGGGTTTATGGACCATTTCTGTTCATCGAGATAGTATTGGTGTACAGTTCCCTGTGTCCTACAGGTGGTGCTGTCACCATGGGCCAGGGTTGAACCACCAATAGAGGGCTGCGTCTTTTGTGTCCCCTCTCGGCAGTAGTACGGCGGGGCGGGGGAACCTGCTGTGCCTGTTGGGAGAGGGTATAAAAGGGGCGGACATCTTCCGTTGGAGGTCCACACCCAGGCACCTTCAGCCTGGGTGTGTGTGTGGTTCATCCACGCCCAGGCACCTTCGGCCTGGGGGTGAGGAGGGTCGTCTCCGGGTGCCTTAGGCCCGGAGGTGGAGTTCCTGTTCCATCCCAGACACCTTCAGTCTGGGGTGAGGTACTATTCTGAAGGCCCGGGGCCCAGCAACCTTCGGCTGGGGTCCACTAGGGATCGAGGACTCCCAGGGTGCCGCCTTGCGAGAGGACCCGTATCTGGGACGAGGAGGCCAGGGAGGTAACCCCTTCCGACGACCAAGCACAGAGTCGTGGTGACGGTGGGGGCCTCTGGTAACTCTCCGGAGGGATGTTTTCTCCTTGACATGGGCCAAATACTTCAAGAAGGAAGTTCACGTTCAGGTCAGTGGCAGTGACCCTACTCTCCAAGTCAGTGGCAGTGACTTCATAGGGCAAGGCCCTATTCACCCGGTCAGTGGCAGTGACCCTACTCTCCAAGTCAGTGGCAGTGACTTTATTCACCCGGTCTGTGGCAGAGACCAACCTCGTGGTCTGTGGCAGAGATTGTGCGCCAAAGCTGTTTGAGAAACCTAAACAGTCTAAAGAGTTAAGCTACGTTTGTGCCTGGACCTCCTCCACATCTAAGCTGTCCTATATCTTCGCTTCAACCTGTCTGCTCTCAAAGAGGCTGTTTATTATCCCGTGTGAAATAAATGTTGAGTTGGACTTTCAGCTTATGTGGACATTCACATTCCTGGGGAAAACAAGGACTTGCATCTATCTATGGTAGAGGTGAGATCATTCTCAGGAGGACTTTGACTCTGGCCGCAGACAAGGACCAAAACCATAGGCGTGCGCAAGGGGTGTGCCAGGTGTGCCTGGGCACACCCTAATCCTGGGGTTGGCAGCCTGTCAATAGTGGGCAGGTGACAGGTAAACCGCAATCCTTCCTTGCCGACACTCAGAACCTGGACAGGAGAGGTGGCGGGATGGAATTTGGTGGAACGGATCTGTATTTTCCTCCTGCAGCAGCTGAAAGTAGGCTTCTGCTCCTCCTCCTCCCTTTTGTCAACATTCAGCTGCCACAGGAGGAAAATATAGGGGATCGGTACTAATATATGCCACCCCTCCTTTCCCTGTTCCTGGTGCCTGGGTCCCCCATGTTTCAGGATGGAGAGCAGGGAAGGGGCCATTAAATATGTCAAATGCATATGTGTTGGAGCTTTGGGGTGCACACCCTAATGCAATAAGCTGCGCACACCTATGACCAAAACTAACACCGCTCAACCTCTTTACACAGGGGGGTACGGGCTTGTGGTGCGGTGTGCCTCTCTCTTCCTGTGAGGAGCCTAATTTAATGCAGGCTGGGGAGAGGTGTGTGCGCTACAGGTACATGCTTCCCAAGGTAGTCCCCAGTCAACCCCACGCAATGTGTTGACATTCCCTTGCATATTAGCTCTGAAAAATTTTATTTTTCAATTGACAAACTTGGCTCGTATTGATTTCAATGTTGTTCGGTATCTGAACTTCTTTGAAGTTCGATGAACCCCTGCCAAACTGAACTCAGGGCTGTTCGGCTTATCTCTACTCACAGACATGAAAAGTGCTGGCTGATCCAGCCAAATCGAGAAGATGATTGTGATATTTTGTCAATGGGGGTGGTCTTTAAAAACACTCTTATTGAGTCATTACAGGTCTGTGAAAGTGTGATTTAGGTGTTCCTGCTGGTTGGCAGCTGTCCACATTCTTTGAAGACAGAGGGGAAATTAGACTTTGAATAGCCATAATATGACATGCAATACTCAAGCTGTCCATGCTCTAATATCAAGAAGAAATTCAAACAAAACTAAGCTTTTTTTTTAAGAAATAGTGACAGTATGAAGCTTGAATCTTATAGTATTTGCAAGACATATCTGTTAATGATGACGAGATTCAAGGAGAGAGTTGATGAATCTATAATTAGTAAATCCCTTCAGCATTCAGCATCTAGAGTATACCCAAACATTCTAACACTTATTTGTTCTTACATTTTTCATGTATTTGCCCAAATAGATAAAAACATTGTTTCTAGAAAGCAGATCATGTCATTTCTTTATCAGGAATGTATCAGGGTTACACAGGCTACAGTTGTTCGGTGCTACATTACCAGCTACGAACAAACACATTGCTTGAAAATCTGTTTGCCTAACACAATGCCCCTTTATAAAATGCCTGTGAGGTTTTTTGTACGTAGCTATGTGGTATATCTGCATTTTTCCATGGTGAATGCATCGCAAACTGTTGTTCCAATCATAACAGTTCATAGTGAAAATGCTTCCAAACACATTAAGGGCTTAAACCTAGTTACACATAAACACACACTTTTGTGCCTTTTTAATAAGGCAAAGTGCAAAATGCTAAGTGGTTTATCCAAAAGTAGCTAATCATCAATTATCTATTGTTGATCTGACAACTGCTATGAACATCTAGGTATAGTAGGAGATATAAGATGCCAGCATCTTAAATGGATTGGTCGTGTGATATGGATTAGAGAGAATCCTGACCAAAATTTTGAAGTGAATCCAGGAGGAAGAAGGAGAACAAATGAGATAATGATGTGAATAAAAACCTTAATGAGCCAAAAGGAGACCAAAATCCTTAAAAGGCTGTATTGCTGCATAGGCAGAGATCTAGAAATGGGCAATCATCTGGCAACAATAAACTCAAAGCCAGTGGCAATTTCAAACTGGCATATTCCCACTGCTCCTTGCATTGCATTGATCATTCACTTCAATTGTCTCATACAATGAATGAAATGCATAATCAAATATCTAGAAGATTTTTATATCTTGAAGAAAGTTTATATCATTATATATAACATTTAACAGTAATAACACCAGAGATTGTTATTCCGGAGGAAATCCAATTGCTTTATGGGATCAGGAAGGATTGTGGGTATAAGTATGTGGGTATAAGGTTCTGTTTATTAAGATTTTTTATACATACAGTATATATATATATATATATATATATATATATATATATATATATTTATATATATTTTTATTTATTTTTTGTTTCACAGGACTTTAACAAAGTAAATGTTGCCCAATTAGGGTTTAGGTATATTTTAATCACACTTGAAGACTGATAGTCACTCACTGACTATAAAGTTCAAAATAACCCCTAAACCCTAAACTTAACCCTAAACGAACTTCTTAATTTGAACCTTAAAATCAACTTTAAGCAGAAACCTAATTCCTAACCCAAAACCTACCTCATAACACTAATCTTTAGCCTCAAGTGAAGTTTATAGTATATTAGAGATAAATACAATACATAATAGTTGTTACTAATATCACAGTGATACTATTGTAGTGAAAACACTAGAGCTTAAAGTGATTGTAATGTCTCTTTTTTTTTTCTATTAAAATAACAAACATGTTATGCTTACCTGCTCTGTGCAGTGGTTTTGCACAGAGCAGTCAAGACCCTCCTCTTCTCGAGTCCCCCATTGGTGCTCCTGGCACCTCCTTCCTGTTGAGTAGCCCCACAGCAAGCAGCTTGCTATGGGGGCACCCAAGCCGAGCCGCAGCTGTGGTTTGACCCCGCCCCTCTCTCTCCTGATTGGCTAACTGTGTCTCAACCAATCAGGAGGGAGAGTCCCAGATGGCTGAGGCACTCATGGACATTGCTGGATAGAGATGGGCTCAGGTAAGTATTAGGGGGGCTGAGGGGGGCTGCTGCACACAGAAGGTTTTTTATCTTAATGCATAGAATACATTAAGTTAAAAAACCTTCTGACTTTAGAACCACTTTAAAGCATATCTAAATTAAAAATCCTTTTTGTGGACAGAGTAGGAAATAATTATAACCCCTCCCAGTTTTGTTCCATGTTCAATTGTGAAGATTTCCCTTTCACTTCTTGTCCCGTAGATGCAAAAGGAAGTGAGAAGACATCTTTCCAAAGTTGGGAAAATGCCCACTTACACAGCTGTCACAGGAACAAGTATCCTGATTGGAAGATTTCTTCACTATATACTGTGTTAGTGACAACTGAGAATTATGTTTTTTTCCTTACTTTCAGTCCCAATGACAGTGGTGATTAGGACAAACAGAGAGAGTAACCACTTCAGCCGCGGAAGAATTTACCCCCTTCCTGACCAGAGCACTTTTTGCGATTCGGCACTGCGTCGCTTTAACTGGGTGGTCATGCGACGTGGTACCCAAACAAAATAGACATCCTTTTTTCCCCACAAATAGAGCTTTCTTTTGGTGGTATATGATCACCTCTGTATTTATTTATTTTTTGCGCTATAAACAAAAAAGAGCGACAATTTTGAAAAAAAATCAATATTTTTTACATTTTGCTATAATAAATATCCCCAAAAAATATATAAAAATAAATACATTTCTTTCTCAGTTTAGGCCGATATGTATTCTTCTACATATTTTTGGTAAAAAAAATCGCAATAAGCGTATATTGATTGGTTTGCGCAAAAGTTATAGAGTCTACAAAATAGGGGATAGTTTTATGGCATTTTTATTATTTACTTATTTTTTTATTAGAAATGGCGGCAATCAGCAATTTTTATCGTGACTGCGAAATTATGGCGGACACATCTGACATTTTTGACACTATTTTGGGACCATTGTCATTTATACAGCGATCAGTGCTATAAAAATGCACCGATTACTGTGTAAATGACTGGCAGGGAAGGGGTTAAACACTAGGGGGCGATGAAGGGGTTAAGTGTGTCCTAGGGAGTGATTCTAACTGTGGGGGGGCTGGGCTACAAGTGACACGACAGTGATCACTGCTCCCGATGACAGGGAGCAGTAGATCACTGTCCTGTCATTAGGCAGAACAGGGAAATGCCTTGTTTACATAGGCATCTCCCCGTTCTGCCACTCCGTGACACGATCGCGTCTCGCAGGCACGGTCCCAAAGCTTGCGGTGTGCCCGTGCGCCCACACGGCAGGATTTTCAAAGCAACGTACAGGTACGTTGCTTTGCCCAGCCGAGCCATTCTGCCGATGTATATGTTTGTTAGGCGGTCGGCAAGTGGTTAAGGGGGACAAAGACAACAACAAAAACCTGACAGGGTTTTGAACCCTCATCACTCTATGCAAAACTAAAACAACGTTTTTCTTTGGATACACTTAAAAGTATCCTATGGGGAGATTTCCCTTTACTTCCTATCCTGTAAACACAAGAGGTAATCTCTCCAAAGTTAGGGAAATCCTCCATTGACAGTTGTCACTGATACAAGTGTTCCCACTGGAAGACTCCCCTGTACTAAACTTTGTACAAAATTGTGTGAAATATCACAATCAAGTCTGTAAAGCCACTTGTCAAAATCTCCAGAGCTGGGATCATGAATGTGCCCTACACTTCTATTCATTCCTATGGAGAGTTAAGCTGAATATTGGCTGGTTCAGCAGTAACCTGCTAACATTCGGACAGTCTGTCCTAAAGAAGCTGATCTCATGCCCAGCTTTATTTGTTTACAATAAGGTGGTATAGGCAGCGTGTCAGTTGACTTCACACTGTAAAGCTATCTGAAGGAGGTTCTGCCAATAACAGGCTGGGTCACACCCCTCCAACCTGTGTCTATGGTGTGTATATGCTGGGCCTAAAAGGAAGGTGAAGCCTCCATCAATCACCATCTAATATCCCTCCCCATAGTGTTTAGCAATAGGCGGATATGGAGAAGGAGGGTGGTGGGAGTGTAATTTACCACAGTGTATACCACCCACATGTGTGACTCTATAGTCACATGGGCTGCGCAGATAAGAAAAAGTAGGAAATTAATAGCTTAGAAGGGGACTAAAGTTTTTGATGTTTTTGGTTTAATGACACTTTAAAGCCAGCCTTCAAGAAACAGGAAATGCTAATACATAATTATACATAACGCTGTGATATTAGCAGCTAACAGTGGAGGGCAGCAGATCCCTACATACGATTATACATTGTGACCATAGATTAGGGATGGGCCGAACACCCCCGTGTTCTGTTTGCAGCACAATTCCCAAACAGGGGAAATGTTCTAACCCAAACGGCAAACCCCATTGAAGTCTATTGGTGCCAAACAGGAAAAATCAAAAGTGCCCATTTTAGTAATTGGCCATTAAAGGGGTATGGGGGTCTGGGTACTGCCCTAGGGGACATGTATCATCAATAAAAAAAAAACTTGTATTTTTCAGGAGCAGTGATTTTAATTATGCTTAATTGACAATATGACAATATGACAATAAATGACAATATGACAATAAAAAATAAAAATTCCTTTCAATATAGTGCCTGGGGGTCCCCTTAATGTGCCTGTAAAGTAGCGCATCTGTAGCATGCATAAAACCTGCTGCAGCAAAAATTATATTTCTAAAGAAAATAAACCAAGTCAAATCCCATTTAAAATGACTTGCAGTTACAATTGCCGGACCCGGCTATTGAAAAACATTAAGAAAAAAAACGCGTTGGGTCCCCTCCTCCAGTCCATACCAGGCCCTAATGGTAAATTCTTTTTAAAAAATGGCGTGGGCCCCCCCCCCCCCCAAAATCCATACCAGAACCTTATCAGGGCGTGTAGCCTGGGAGGTCAGGAAAGGGGGGGGCTCGCTCGTCCCCCCCCTTTCCTGACCTGCCAGGCTGCATGCCCGGATAAGGGTTTGCTTTGGATTTTGATCCCATACATAGCAGCACTCACACTGACAATATCAGGGTCACCATTCAGAGCCATTTGGAATTCTACTGCTTTGCAGAGTACTGTCAGTCAACAGTTTGAATCTGCAAACAAGAGGAGAAAGCAAGGGGATAGTCTTCTTCACTGCACATTCACAAGCTAAGTGCAGGTTGGTGACCAAGCTGTATTGCTTAAAAAAGAAGTATGTCCAAAGCTTAATTTTGCTCTCCTGCAACCCAGAGTTAGCTATTAGATATTGCTATTACAGTAGGCGCTAAAGGAACAGAGTGGATAGCAGACCGACAGCTGCACTTTCAGCAGACATGTGATTGCACAGTCCTTGGTCTCACAGCCGACGTGGGACAGCTGCAGCATCACACTGGTGCATAAAGGTGAATATGGATGTTTGTTTATCCCCATACTTATTGTTTAAGGCCTTGGAGACAGAGGTGCAGCATGTGCCAGAGCAAAATAAAAAAAAGTGCGGTATATTTTTGAAAAAAAATTGCTTTTAAAGGAGAAGTAGGGCCAAAGATCCACTAAGTGAGGCTAAAGCCCACTGTTGGCTGACGTCACTCAGCCAATCCTGGCTCTGGTGAGATCCCAACTTTTATGTCTGGATACACCCAGATGCACTTTCCCCGACTTGTTCATTCCCCGGCTTAGTTGGGGTAGGCGGTACACTTTGGTGGGGGTGGGTCAGCCATGCCTCGTGACCTTTGACCTCTGGGAACCCGTCTTCTGACCTTTGACCTCTGGGGGAGGTCCCTGTTCCAATTCCTGAGTCCAAGCCTTATTCTTGAAGGGGAACCCTAACCCCTAACCCCTAAACCCTAACCCTAACTCTAAACCCTAACCCTAAACCCCTAACCCTAAACCCTAACCCTAACCCCTAACCCTAATGCTTGAGTGACAGCTAGCTCAGCCTCTCAGCGAGCCGCCTAAAGCTTGAGCCACCCGGCCCTGCGCCCTACACATCACAGCCCTCCAGTAAACGCTGGAGGGGCATAGATGAGGGGCTCAAAATACCAGCCTTATAGTGATAGAAAATGGACTTATCAGAATCTGTATATCCCCCAAAGTTAGGTAGGCAAAATCAGCAGACATGCACGTTGCCAACCCTGCCCTATAGAAGCAGTAAAGAGGTCCTAACCTTTTTGTCTAATAGTAAAGTACTATTCCTTGTTAGTATACTGTAGCTGCCTATATAAAGACATGAGTCTCGCTTCTACTTTGACAATCAGTAAGCTGCCATTTTTGTGTAGCTCACAGTTCTGCTGTTTAACATATGAAGAGATAAAATGCTATGACCAAATGGTGAATACTTTACACCTCTACTTTGTTGTCTGGACACATTTGTAAATAACTTCCTTATACCATTGATGTATATCTTTTCCTCCTCATTTGAATTAACTTTCTTGTTGTTGTTGCTTCAATTAACTCTGCTCTTTGATGTCCACTGTTCTTTAATATGTATATGTAATTATGTGTTTTTTTTCAGTTACTTGTTACTGCCTGACCAAAAGAAATGAGTATTCTCAAAAACTTGCACAATAAAATATACTCATATTCTAAATTGTGGTGTAAACTGACGCTATATACTGTAGTCCTGTATTATAATAATAATAATAACAAAAAAGGTCATGGCTTATCTTTTCACCTAATGAAGTCGCATTGTAAACAAACATATAGAACCCCCTATTATCCACTGTAATAACTGCTCTGGTCCCACAGCCTCTTTGCCCCTACAGAACCAGGGGTAAACCAGAGTTTTTCATTTCTTAGAAGTGCTGTGTGTTTATACCTAACAACTTTTTGCTTACAAGAAAAAAAGTTTAGGACTTTGATGGGCGGACTTTAAAGGTACCGAAAGGAATTACCAAAATTTGAAAAAATATATACATTTTATTACATTTTATTACATAATAAAATGAATTACAAAAATTACATAGAATAAAAACATACAAATTCTGACTCTCATGGGAGTCATACACTAATTAACAATTCCCTGTTGATATATATAGAAAAGACAATATAAAGTCCTAAACTTTTTTTCTTCATAGTTTATTGGATATGGTACCCCCTTGGCCCTCTCTTTTTCTATAGAAAGTTTTTGCTTACATAATATTTAAACCCAATAACAAAAAACAAAACAAAAAAACATTATATTGCAGCTTACCCGGTCCTTAGATGTTGTAGCTGCATCAAGTACCTTTTTCTGGCTTGGATTTACCAGTTCTCTTCTGTAAATTACAGAACATCTATGTTGAGTAAATGAGTGCGTGTTTGTAGTCCAAATCAGGAGAGCAGCCTAGGGTATCCATAGATAGAGCACAGGAAGTTATTGTTGTCACCTTAGGACAGAAAGTGTGTGATTAAGGGGTGAAACCAGGGCCGACCATAGACAGTTTGAATCTCGGCCGGTTCCTACTGAATTTGCACCAAGTATGGGCAGACTGAATGTACCAAGATGATCGATCAATCAACTTGGGTACAACCAGCCTGCCGGATTTTACATGTGATTATTAGTACCAGCTGGTATAGCCGCTAGCAATATTCACTGCCTTCTCCCGGAGGAGACGGCTTCCCTACCTCACGGGAGAATACAATGGCTCGGCGGGAGGCATTCCTCTGTCAACACTGTGCAACCTGTGGTTGCAGGAAATTAATTTTCTCCGTGCATGGGCTGCTTAAAGCCTGAAAAAATAAAACCACCGCCAGTCACCACATCTAATGATAAGCTGCAGTTTATTACATTTTTGTTTTTGGGTTTAGCATATATGCTTTTTTCTGTACAGATATAGTTTTAAATTGGTAGAAGATCTGAACATACACTTCTTTTTATTTTATACGTTTAAATTAGATAGAAACGGAACCGATACAAAAAAAAACTTTTAGTAGAGTAATGCCGCGTACACACGATTGGAACTTCCGACAACAAAACCGTGGATTTATTTCCGACGGATTTTTGCTCAAACTTGTCTTGCATACACACGGTCACACAAATGTTGTCGGAAATTCCGATCGCCAAGAACGCGGTGACGTACAACACTACAACGAGCCGAGAAAAGTGAAGTTCAATGATTCCGAGCATGCGTCAAATTGATTCTGAGCATGCGTCGAATTGATTCCGAGCATGCGTAGGATTTTTGTGCGTCGGAATTGGATACACACGGTCAGAATTTCCGACAAGTACTTTTGTTGTTGGGAAAATTGAGAACCAGCTCTCAATCATTTGTTGTCGGAAATTCCGACAGCAAATGTCCGATGGAGCCTACACACGGTCGGAATATCTGACCAAAAGCTCACATCAAACATTTGTTGTCGGAAATTCCGATTGCGTGTACGCGGCATAAGGGAGGTTTTAAACCCCTGACTTTTTTTGTTTTATTGCCATCTGTGTCCCATTGTTTGGAGATGGTCGCCAAACACATTACAATCTGACTGTACAATCTTTGTACAATCAAATTTAGATTTACCTAAACTATCTAATATGAACACCTTCCAACTCTATCCAATCAATTGGTCTCCAATGAGGCAAGCGTTTGCACTACATTGGTAGATCTAAAGAAAATTGTATAGATAGTAACAGCAGTGGCGGCCCATCCATAGGGGGCACCCGGGCGCCGCCCCCCCTCCTGTGGTCACCAAAAAAAAAAAACGGGCCCTTTAAGAGTATTTTTTTTTTAATGTCTTTTTTTCACACATGGCGGCGCGACCATAGTGGGCGCAGAAGCGCCGCTACCGCTCGCTTCTGCGCCCGGCCGTCACTCACAACACTACATAGGTTCATGCATTGCATGAACCTATGTATTGCTGCCGCCCACTATTCAGATGGCCGGCCCCTTGAGCGCCGGCCATCTGAATAACAGCGTCTGATTGGCCTTTAGAAGTGCCTATCAGAGCCAGCAGGCTCTGATAGGCTTCCCGACTACAGCCTGAGGGCTGTAATCGGCTTCTAAATATCTAATGAGAGGACGCACAGGGGTGCGTTCCCTGGCCAATCAGGTTCACCGGGTCTGGTTACCGGTAACCTGATTGGCTGAAGTAACATCGAGGGCGGGAGAAGACATCGAGGACGGAAGAAGGACGGCACTGACTAGAGGAAGGTAAGTGCAGGGCTGGGGGGGACACACTGGCTGCATATGGGGGACAAACTGGCTGCATATGGGGGAGAAACTGGCTGCATATGGGGGACAAACTGGCTGCATATGGGGGACAAACTGGCTGTATTATTGGGGGAGAAACTGGCTGTATTATTGGGGGAGAAATTGGCTGTATTATTGGGGGAGAAACTGGCTGTATTATAGGGGGCAAACTGGCTGTATTATAGGGGGCAAACTGGCTGTATATTGGGGGAAAAACTGGCTGTATATTGGGGGAGAAACTGGCTGTATAATGGGGGAGAAACTGGCTGTATTATGGGGGAGAAACTGGCTGTATTATGGGGGAGAAACTGGCTGTATATTGGGGGGAAACTGGCTGCATTTGGGGATAAACTAGTGGCGTTTGGGCACAGTGGCTGCGTTTAATGGGCACAGTGGCGGCAATTGATGATTTTTTTTTTTCAGTTTGTTTGCACCCCCACAAAAAATTTGAGCACCAGCCGCCACTGAGTAACAGTTGTCACTGGAACAAGTGTCCACCTACAAAGAAATTAAGGATGATGCTTCAGGCTCTAGTAAATCCTTATATGCTGACAACTAGGGATGGGCCCGGTGCTCGATTCGAACCCATGTTCGAATCGAGCATCGGGCGTTCGCTCGCTCGTCGAGCCCAGAACTATTTGGGCCGTTCGCATCACATTCGTGTGATGCGAGCGGCCCCGCAATGCATTGCGGCCGGCGCGGCCGGCGCAGTGCATTGCTGGCTGATGATTGGCCAAGCATGCACTGTGACCCCGCATGCTTGGCCAATCACAGCGCCCGAAACTCGGAGAGCAATAATTGGCTACAGGCAGGACGCCTGTAGCCAATTACAGCTCAGGGGCTTTAGTACACGCCCCACCATTTAAAAGGCCGCCACGCCATCGGCCCCGGTCACATGAGTTCCGGCTTTAGGAGAGATTAGTCTGCTGATTCTGTCTTTGCTTGATACTGAAAGATTTGCTCTTCTTTGCTAAACCATTGGCTATTTCTTTGCTAAACCATTGCTACCTAAGTCATTGATCGTTCATTGCTGCTGATTGCACAGTTAGTGTGTTATTAGCTGCTGCTGGGGATTAGTCTGGTGCGTGCTTACTGTTAGTACAGTATTGCAGTAGTACCAACCGCAGTGCTGTTAGCACAGCATTGCACCCCAACAGCACCCATAGGACTTCTAGTGTGTTAGTGGCAGCAAACAGAGCTCCTATATTTTCTTCTCAGCAGCACCCATAGGACTTCTAGTGTGTTAGTGGCAGCAAACAGAGCTCCTATATTTTCTTCTCAGCAGCACCCATAGGACTTCTAGTGTGTTAGTGGCAGCAAACAGAGCTCCTATATTTTCTTCTCAGCAGCACCCATAGGACTTCTAGTGTGTTAGTGGCAGCAAACAGAGCTCCTATATTTTCTTCTCAGCAGCACCCATAGGACTTCTAGTGTGTTAGTGGCAGCAAACAGAGCTCCTATATTTTCTTCTCAGCAGCACCCATAGGACTTCTAGTGTGTTAGTGGCATCACACAGAGCTCCTATATTTTCTTCTCAGCAGCACCCATAGGACTTCTAGTGTGTTAGTGGCAGCAAACAGAGCTCCTATATTTTCTTCTCAGCAGCACCCATAGGACTTCTAGTGTGTTAGTGGCAGCAAACAGAGCTCCTATATTTTCTTCTCAGCAGCACCCATAGGACTTCTAGTGTGTTAGTGGCAGCAAACAGAGCTCCTATATTTTCTTCTCAGCAGCACCCATAGGACTTCTAGTGTGTTAGTGGCATCACACAGAGCTCCTATATTTTCTTCTCAGCAGCACCCATAGGACTTCTAGTGTGTTAGTGGCAGCAAACAGAGCTCCTATATTTTCTTCTCAGCAGCACCCATAGGACTTCTAGTGTGTTAGTGGCAGCAAACAGAGCTCCTATATTTTCTTCTCAGCAGCACCCATAGGACTTCTAGTGTGTTAGTGGCATCACACAGAGCTCCTATATTTTCTTCTCAGCAGCACCCATAGGACTTCTAGTGTGTTAGTGGCAGCAAACAGAGCTCCTATATTTTCTTCTCAGCAGCACCCATAGGACTTCTAGTGTGTTAGTGGCAGCAAACAGAGCTCCTATATTTTCTTCTCAGCAGCACCCATAGGACTTCTAGTGTGTTAGTGGCATCACACAGAGCTCCTATATTTTCTTCTCAGCAGCACCCATAGGACTTCTAGTGTGTTAGTGGCAGCAAACAGAGCTCCTATATTTTCTTCTCAGCAGCACCCATAGGACTTCTAGTGTGTTAGTGGCAGCAAACAGAGCTCCTATATTTTCTTCTCAGCAGCACCCATAGGACTTCTAGTGTGTTAGTGGCATCACACAGAGCTCCTATATTTTCTTCTCAGCAGCACCCATAGGACTTCTAGTGTGTTAGTGGCAGCAAACAGAGCTCCTATATTTTCTTCTCAGCAGCACCCATAGGACTTCTAGTGTGTTAGTGGCAGCAAACAGAGCTCCTATATTTTCTTCTCAGCAGCACCCATAGGACTTCTAGTGTGTTAGTGGCATCACACAGAGCTCCTATATTTTCTTCTCAGCAGCACCCATAGGACTTCTAGTGTGTTAGTGGCAGCAAACAGAGCTCCTATATTTTCTTCTCAGCAGCACCCATAGGACTTCTAGTGTGTTAGTGGCAGCAAACAGAGCTCCTATATTTTCTTCTCAGCAGCACCCATAGGACTTCTAGTGTGTTAGTGGCAGCAAACAGAGCTCCTATATTTTCTTCTCAGCAGCACCCATAGGACTTCTAGTGTGTTAGTGGCATCACACAGAGCTCCTATATTTTCTTCTCAGCAGCACCCATAGGACTTCTAGTGTGTTAGTGGCAGCAAACAGAGCTCCTATATTTTCTTCTCAGCAGCACCCATAGGACTTCTAGTGTGTTAGTGGCAGCAAACAGAGCTCCTATATTTTCTTCTCAGCAGCACCCATAGGACTTCTAGTGTGTTAGTGGCATCACACAGAGCTCCTATATTTTCTTCTCAGCAGCACCCATAGGACTTCTAGTGTGTTAGTGGCAGCAAACAGAGCTCCTATATTTTCTTCTCAGCAGCACCCATAGGACTTCTAGTGTGTTAGTGGCAGCAAACAGAGCTCCTATATTTTCTTCTCAGCAGCACCCATAGGACTTCTAGTGTGTTAGTGGCATCACACAGAGCTCCTATATTTTCTTCTCAGCAGCACCCATAGGACTTCTAGTGTGTTAGTGGCAGCAAACAGAGCTCCTATATTTTCTTCTCAGCAGCACCCATAGGACTTCTAGTGTGTTAGTGGCAGCAAACAGAGTTCCTATATTTTCATCTCAGCAGCACCCATAGGACTTCTAGTGTGTTAGTGGCATCACACAGAGCTCCTATATTTTCTTCTCAGCAGCACCCATAGGACTTCTAGTGTGTTAGTGGCAGCAAACAGAGCTCCTATATTTTCTTCTCAGCAGCACCCATAGGACTTCTAGTGTGTTAGTGGCAGCAAACAGAGCTCCTATATTTTCTTCTCAGCAGCACCCATAGGACTTCTAGTGTGTTAGTGGCATCACACAGAGCTCCTATATTTTCTTCTCAGCAGCACCCATAGGACTTCTAGTGTGTTAGTGGCAGCAAACAGAGCTCCTATATTTTCTTCTCAGCAGCACCCATAGGACTTCTAGTGTGTTAGTGGCATCACACAGAGCTCCTATATTTTCTTCTCAGCAGCACCCATAGGACTTCTAGTGTGTTAGTGGCAGCAAACAGAGCTCCTATATTTTCTTCTCAGCAGCACCCATAGGACTTCTAATGTGTTAGTGGCATCACACAGAGTTCCTATATTTTCATCTCAGCAGCACCCATAGGACTTCTAGTGTGTTAGTGGCATCACACAGAGCTCCTATATTTTCTTCTCAGCAGCACCCATAGGACTTCTAGTGTGTTAGTGGCAGCAAACAGAGCTCCTATATTTTCTTCTCAGCAGCACCCATAGGACTTCTAGTGTGTTAGTGGCAGCAAACAGAGCTCCTATATTTTCTTCTCAGCAGCACCCATAGGACTTCTAGTGTGTTAGTGGCAGCAAACAGAGCTCCTATATTTTCTTCTCAGCAGCACCCATAGGACTTCTAGTGTGTTAGTGGCATCACACAGAGCTCCTATATTTTCTTCTCAGCAGCAGCCATAGGACTTCTAGTGTGTTAGTGGCAGCAAACAGAGCTCCTATATTTTCTTCTCAGCAGCACCCATAGGACTTCTAGTGTGTTAGTGGCAGCAAACAGAGCTCCTATATTTTCTTCTCAGCAGCACCCATAGGACTTCTAGTGTGTTAGTGGCAGCAAACAGAGCTCCTATATTTTCTTCTCAGCAGCACCCATAGGACTTCTAGTGTGTTAGTGGCAGCAAACAGAGCTCCTATATTTTCTTCTCAGCAGCACCCATAGGACTTCTAGTGTGTTAGTGGCAGCAAACAGAGCTCCTATATTTTCTTCTCAGCAGCACCCATAGGACTTCTAGTGTGTTAGTGGCAGCAAACAGAGCTCCTATATTTTCTTCTCAGCAGCACCCATAGGACTTCTAGTGTGTTAGTGGCATCACACAGAGCTCCTATATTTTCTTCTCAGCAGCACCCATAGGACTTCTAGTGTGTTAGTGGCAGCAAACAGAGCTCCTATATTTTCTTCTCAGCAGCACCCATAGGACTTCTAGTGTGTTAGTGGCAGCAAACAGAGCTCCTATATTTTCTTCTCAGCAGCACCCATAGGACTTCTAGTGTGTTAGTGGCATCACACAGAGCTCCTATATTTTCTTCTCAGCAGCACCCATAGGACTTCTAGTGTGTTAGTGGCAGCAAACAGAGCTCCTATATTTTCTTCTCAGCAGCACCCATAGGACTTCTAGTGTGTTAGTGGCAGCAAACAGAGCTCCTATATTTTCTTCTCAGCAGCACCCATAGGACTTCTAGTGTGTTAGTGGCATCACACAGAGCTCCTATATTTTCTTCTCAGCAGCACCCATAGGACTTCTAGTGTGTTAGTGGCAGCAAACAGAGCTCCTATATTTTCTTCTCAGCAGCACCCATAGGACTTCTAGTGTGTTAGTGGCATCACACAGAGCTCCTATATTTTCTTCTCAGCAGCACCCATAGGACTTCTAGTGTGTTAGTGGCAGCAAACAGAGCTCCTATATTTTCTTCTCAGCAGCACCCATAGGACTTCTAGTGTGTTAGTGGCAGCAAACAGAGCTCCTATATTTTCTTCTCAGCAGCACCCATAGGACTTCTAGTGTGTTAGTGGCATCACACAGAGCTCCTATATTTTCTTCTCAGCAGCACCCATAGGACTTCTAGTGTGTTAGTGGCAGCAAACAGAGCTCCTATATTTTCTTCTCAGCAGCACCCATAGGACTTCTAGTGTGTTAGTGGCATCACACAGAGCTCCTATATTTTCTTCTCAGCAGCACCCATAGGACTTCTAGTGTGTTAGTGGCAGCAAACAGAGCTCCTATATTTTCTTCTCAGCAGCACCCATAGGACTTTTAGTGTGTTAGTGGCAGCAAACAGAGCTCCTATATTTTCTTCTCAGCAGCACCCATAGGACTTCTAGTGTGTTAGTGGCATCACACAGAGCTCCTATATTTTCTTCTCAGCAGCACCCATAGGACTTCTAGTGTGTTAGTGGCAGCAAACAGAGCTCCTATATTTTCTTCTCAGCAGCACCCATAGGACTTCTAGTGTGTTAGTGGCATCACACAGAGCTCCTATATTTTCTTCTCAGCAGCACCCATAGGACTTCTAGTGTGTTAGTGGCAGCAAACAGAGCTCCTATATTTTCTTCTCAGCAGCACCCATAGGACTTCTAGTGTGTTAGTGGCAGCAAACAGAGCTCCTATATTTTCTTCTCAGCAGCACCCATAGGACTTCTAGTGTGTTAGTGGCATCACACAGAGCTCCTATATTTTCTTCTCAGCAGCACCCATAGGACTTCTAGTGTGTTAGTGGCAGCAAACAGAGCTCCTATATTTTCTTCTCAGCAGCACCCATAGGACTTCTAGTGTGTTAGTGGCATCACACAGAGCTCCTATATTTTCTTCTCAGCAGCACCCATAGGACTTCTAGTGTGTTAGTGGCAGCAAACAGAGCTCCTATATTTTCTTCTCAGCAGCACCCATAGGACTTCTAGTGTGTTAGTGGCAGCAAACAGAGCTCCTATATTTTCTTCTCAGCAGCACCCATAGGACTTCTAGTGTGTTAGTGGCATCACACAGAGCTCCTATATTTTCTTCTCAGCAGCACCCATAGGACTTCTAGTGTGTTAGTGGCAGCAAACAGAGCTCCTATATTTTCTTCTCAGCAGCACCCATAGGACTTCTAGTGTGTTAGTGGCATCACACAGAGCTCCTATATTTTCTTCTCAGCAGCACCCATAGGACTTCTAGTGTGTTAGTGGCAGCAAACAGAGCTCCTATATTTTCTTCTCAGCAGCACCCATAGGACTTTTAGTGTGTTAGTGGCAGCAAACAGAGCTCCTATATTTTCTTCTCAGCAGCACCCATAGGACTTCTAGTGTGTTAGTGGCATCACACAGAGCTCCTATATTTTCTTCTCAGCAGCACCCATAGGACTTCTAGTGTGTTAGTGGCAGCAAACAGAGCTCCTATATTTTCTTCTCAGCAGCACCCATAGGACTTCTAGTGTGTTAGTGGCAGCAAACAGAGCTCCTATATTTTCTTCTCAGCAGCACCCATAGGACTTCTAGTGTGTTAGTGGCATCACACAGAGCTCCTATATTTTCTTCTCAGCAGCACCCATAGGACTTGTAGTGTGTTAGTGGCAGCAAACAGAGCTCCTATATTTTCTTGTCAGCAGCACACATAGTACCTATAGTGTGTTAGTGTCAGCACCCATAGGACCTACAGTGTGTTGTGAGCACACATAGGAGTTCTATTTTTTATACTATATACACTACCGACTACAATGGCTGGAAGACCGCCAAGGAGAGGCAGAGCGTGCCGAGGCAAGAACACAGGGCAGGCAGGCTCTGTTTCTAGAGACAACAGTGCTGGCCGTGGACGTGGTCGTGCATCGTCATCAGCACGTGGCCATGGGACACGCTTGTCTTTGTTTTCGGCAGCTGGACATGTGGAGCCGCATCATGCCGAAGGCTTGGTAGAATGGATGACCAAGCCCTCCTCATCCTCCTCATCCTCTCTCACCCAGGCTCAGGGTACTGGCAGAGCAGCTGCCAACGCGTACTCAATGGCATCATCAGCCACCCCTTCCCTAGACCCACCATGTCCTCCTGAGGAGTCCCCCGAACTGTTTGAGCACAGTGTTGGGTACATGCTCCAGGAGGATGCCCAACGATTCGAAGGCTCGGATGATGATACCCAGCTTGAGGAAGTCAGTAGTGTGCGCGCAGAGAGAGGGGATGCTGAAGGACAGCAATCTGGCAGTAGTGTTCCACCAGCTGCAGCTTACTGCCAGGTTTGCTCTAGTGGTGAAGAGGGAGGGGATGATGAGGTCACTGACTCCACGTGGGTGCCTGAAGGGAGAGAGGAGGAGGAGGAGGAGGATGCAGCGTCACATGTCCAACGAGGCAGGATGCCCCCTGGAGGCCAGCTAGAGGCCAGCACAGCAACTGTACCACACCGAAGAGCTCCGCCTGTGCAGGGCGCTGCCTCTGCACGTTATCACAAAAGTTCTTTGGTGTGGGCCTTTTTTGAGACGAGTGCATCAGATCGCACCACTGCTATTTGCAATATTTGTCTCAAGCGTATCTCGCGTGGCCAAAACATCAGCCGCTTGGGCACCACAAGCATGAGCAGACATATGTCGACCTGCCATGCAGCTCGTTGGCAAGCACACATAAAAGACCCACACCAAAGAACAAAGCGGACCTCTCCTTGCTCCTCATCAGCTGGGATCTCCATCCCCACTATATCTTCAGTCCTCTCTGAAAGCTGCTCTGAGAGGACTGAAGGTGTAGAATTAGGTGTGTCACAACCAAGTACTTGCAGTACACCGACGTCCGATTGTAGCAGGCAAATTTCCCTGCCCCAGCTGCTGGACCGTCGAAAGAAGTATACTCCCAGCCATCCACATGCCCAGCGGTTGAATGCTAGCTTGGCTAAATTGCTAGCACTTCAACTGCTGCCTTTTCAGTTGATAGACTCGGCCCCCTTCCGTGAGTTTGTTCAATGTGCGGTTCCTCAGTGGCAGGTTCCCAAACGCCACTTTTTCTCACGGAAGGCGATTCCGTCTCTCTACTGGCATGTGGAAGGCAATGTCCATGCCTCGCTGGACAGGGCGGTCAGCGGTAAGGTGCATATTACCGCTGACTCATGGTCCAGCAGGCATGGACAGGGACGTTATCTTTCTTTCACGGCCCATTGGGTCACTCTATTGGCAGCTGGGAGGGATGCAGGACAAGGTGCAGTAGTGTTGGAGGTTGTTCCGCCACCACGCCTCCAAAATGCTACTACTGGTTGTGACACACCTCTCTCCTCCACCCCCTCCTCTTCTTCTTCCTCCATGTCCTCTTCGAGTGCTCTGTCCTCGGAACCAGCGGTGCTCCGTAGGCGTACAAGGGGCTACGCGAGTACGCAGGCAAAAAGATGCCATGCCGTGCTTGCGCTGGTGTGTTTGGGGGACAGGAGCCACACTGGGCCAGAGGTTCTGGCAGCTCTGCAGGGGCAGGCCGAGAGGTGGTTGACGCCACGCCAGCTTAAGCCAGGAATGGTCGTTTCTGATAATGGCACCAACCTCCTCTCCGCCCTGCGACAGGGGCAGCTCACCCATGTGCCCTGTATGGCTCACGTCCTCAACCTGGTGGTGCAGCGGTTCTTGGGCAGGTTCCCAGGCTTACAGGATGTTCTGAGGCAGGCCAGGAAAGTCTGTGTGCATTTCCGCCGATCTTATAATGCCAGTGCTCGGCTGACTGAGCTGCAAAAGGAGCTGAACCTGCCCAAGAACCGCCTAATATGTGACATGCCCACCAGGTGGAACTCAACGTTGGCCATGCTGCAGCGACTGCACACGCAGCAGAGGGCCATCAATGAGTACCTTTGCGACTACGGCACCAGGACAGGGTCAGGGGAGCTTGGCTTTTTTTCCCCACGCCAGTGGAGCATGATCAGGGATGCATGCACTGTCCTCTCACCATTTGAGGAGGCCACGAGGATGGTGAGCAGTGACAGTGCATGCATCAGTGACACTGTACCTCTTGTCCACCTGTTGGAGCATACGCTGCGTGGGATAATGGACAGGGCACTTGAGGCAGAACAGAGGCAGGAAGAGGAGGACTTCCTTGTCTCTCAAGGCCCCCTTTATCCAGACAATGTTCCTTCTGTCCCACCCATCACACAGGAAGAGGAGGAGGAGGAGGAGGAGGATTGTGTGAGCATGGAGGTGGAGCCTGGCACTCAGCATCAGCAGCAGCAGTCTTTTAGGGATGATGTACAGTCCCAACAAACCAGTGGACTTGTACGTGGCTGGGAGGAGGTGGCTAGCGATCATGTCATCCTCAGTGACCCAGAAGACTCCGGACCGAATGCCTCAGCTAACCTACGCTGCATGGCCTCCCTGATCCTGCAAAGCCTGCGGAAGGATCCTCGTGTTCTTCGGATCAAGGAGAGTGACCATTACTGGCTGGCCACTCTCCTTGATCCACGGTACAAGGGTAAGGTTGCGGACCTTATCTTGCCGTCGCAGAGGGAGCAGAGGATGAGACATCTCAGGGAGGCCTTGCAGAAAGGTCTGTGCAACGCGTTCCCAGAAACTGGGAGGTTACAAACTCCTGGTCCTGGACGACGAGTTGCTGAGGCTTCGGTCAGTAGCAGAAGGAGCGGTGGGGAAGGTGGACGTCTGACCGATGCGTTCAGACAATTTTTTAGTCCGCAGCCCCAAGGTATGATCGGTTCCAGCAACCATCGCCAGCGTCTGATATACATGGTGCAGGAATACCTAGGGGCAAGGTCAGACTTGGACACCTTTCCCACCGAAAATCCTCTGGCTTACTGGGTCCCGAGGATGGATCACTGGCCAGAGCTTGCACAGTATGCAATTGAGCTACTGGCCTGTCCTGCATCCAGCGTTCTTTCCGAACGCACATTCAGTGCTGCTGGAGGATTTGTCACCGATCATAGGGTGCGCCTGTCCACCGACTCGGTTGATCGACTGACCTTCATAAAAATGAATCAGTCTTGGATCACCACCAGCTACCAGACACCTGAAGCGGATATAACGGAATAATTTATAATGTCACATCCCTTCAAGACTGCCTATGCTGATGCTGAGTGACTGTCCTGTTATGTTCACTGACTATCCTCTTCCTCCTCCTCAATGATCCATGCCACCACACCAGTGCCTAAGGCACAATTTTTCAGCCCCTGTATAACAGGGGCGTGTAATTACAATTTTTTAAAAAGATGCTTCGCAACAGGTGTGACTGCTGTGCTCAGAGTACAGTATCTGTGAGGGGTTGCAGTGTTGTGGCACCAGCACCAGTGCCTAAGGCACAATTTTTCAGCCCCTGTTGGGGCGTGTAATTACAATTTTTAGGCAATGCTTTGCAACAGGTCTCATTGCTGTGCTCAGAGTACAGTATCTGTGAGGGGTTGCAGTGTTGTGGCACCAGCACCAGTGCCTAAGGCACAATTTTTCAGCCCCTGTATAACAGGGGCGTGTAATTACAATTTTTTAAAAAGATGCTTCGCAACAGGTGTGACTGCTGTGCTCAGAGTACAGTATCTGTGAGGGGTTGCAGTGTTGTGGCACCAGCACCAGTGCCTAAGGCACAATTTTTCAGCCCCTGTTGGGGCGTGTAATTACAATTTTTAGGCAATGCTTTGCAACAGGTCTCATTGCTGTGCTCAGAGTACAGTATCTGTGAGGGGTTGCAGTGTTGTGGCACCAGCACCAGTGCCTAAGGCACAATTTTTCAGCCCCTGTATAACAGGGGCGTGTAATTACAATTTTTTAAAAAGATGCTTCGCAACAGGTGTGACTGCTGTGCTCAGAGTACAGTATCTGTGAGGGGTTGCAGTGTTGTGGCACCAGCACCAGTGCCTAAGGCACAATTTTTCAGCCCCTGTTGGGGCGTGTAATTACAATTTTTAGGCAATGCTTTGCAACAGGTCTCATTGCTGTGCTCAGAGTACAGTATCTGTGAGGGGTTGCAGTGTTGTGGCACCAGCACCAGTGCCTAAGGCACAATTTTTCAGCCCCTGTATAACAGGGGCGTGTAATTACAATTTTTTAAAAAGATGCTTCGCAACAGGTGTGACTGCTGTGCTCAGAGTACAGTATCTGTGAGGGGTTGCAGTGTTGTGGCACCAGCACCAGTGCCTAAGGCACAATTTTTCAGCCCCTGTTGGGGCGTGTAATTACAATTTTTAGGCAATGCTTTGCAACAGGTCTCATTGCTGTGCTCAGAGTACAGTATCTGTGAGGGGTTGCAGTGTTGTGGCACCAGCACCAGTGCCTAAGGCACAATTTTTCAGCCCCTGTATAACAGGGGCGTGTAATTACAATTTTTTAAAAAGATGCTTCGCAACAGGTGTGACTGCTGTGCTCAGAGTACAGTATCTGTGAGGGGTTGCAGTGTTGTGGCACCAGCACCAGTGCCTAAGGCACAATTTTTCAGCCCCTGTTGGGGCGTGTAATTACAATTTTTAGGCAATGCTTTGCAACAGGTCTCATTGCTGTGCTCAGAGTACAGTATCTGTGAGGGGTTGCAGTGTTGTGGCACCAGCACCAGTGCCTAAGGCACAATTTTTCAGCCCCTGTATAACAGGGGCGTGTAATTACAATTTTTTAAAAAGATGCTTCGCAACAGGTGTGACTGCTGTGCTCCAAGTACAGTATCTGTGAGGGGTTGCAGTGTTGTGGCACCAGCACCAATGCCTAAGGTACAATTTTTCAGCCCCTGTTTAACAGGGGCGTGTAATTACAAATCTTGATCTAATAGTTCACAGCAGGGCCCATTCCTGCGCCCACCAAGAGTAACTATGAGGGCCTACAGTCTTGTGGCAACACCGTCCACCACCACCACCACCACCAAAGGCCCAATTTTTCTGCCCTGTTCAACAGGTGCATGCAATTACAAATCTTGATCTAATAACTCACAGCAGGGCCCATTCCTGCACCCACCAAGAGTAACTGTGAGGGCTTACAGTCTTGTGGCAACACCGTCCACCACCACCACCACCACCACCAAAGGCCCAATTTTTCTGCCCGGTTCAACAGGTGCATGCAAGTACAAATCTTGATCTATTAACTCACAGCAGGGCCCATTCCTGTGCCCACCAGTCTTGTGGCTACACCAACATCTAATAGGGCAAATTTCTGCAGAGTATATACGGCAGGCCCCTACTTTCAAACATCCAACTTACAAACGACTCCTACTTGCAAACGGCAAGAGAAAACAGGAAGTGAGAGGAAATCTACCCCTAGGAAGGAAAATTCTATCCTGTTAGATTTAATTTGGGAAAAAGGTATCTCCTCTCTACTGATGCTTTATCACCAATCCTTGTTTCAATTAAAACCCCACTTTTCCAAAAACATTTGTCATTGGGACGGAAAGTGAGGTGACATGTTCTGAACAGATGTGCAAAGACAGCAAATGTTACAGGGGTGATAACCCCTTCCTATGTTCTCCAAAAAGCTTAAAAATTGATTTTTTTGGGATGTAGCTACACTTCATAATGTACCTGTTCAGATTCTACTTAAGAACAAACCTACAGTCCATGTCTTGTTTGCACCACCTATATACTGCTGTTCAGAGTATATAGGGTTGTAGGTATAGGGTTTTATTTTGGGTGCGGGGTCCCCCTTAGTATCCATACAAGACCCAAAGGGGCTGGGGGGGGGGGTGATGGGGTAGCCATGCCATTTTTCTCAAGGATTTTCAGCCATATGGCGGCCAGGACAAGACATGACATTAAAGCCGCAAGTGGTTTTAAATGGCTTCTTTTTTTCCTTTACAAATGTCATTTTGTGCAAGGACAGTTCTAAACACGGGAAACACATGCCACTTCACAGGCATACTTTAGACACCCCCCAGGTATCATATTTAAAGGAAAATTTCACTTTTTTTTTTTTCACTTTATGCATCATTAAAATGACTGCTCCCGAAAAAACTTTAGTTTTTAAAATTTCTTTTTGCATTGATATATGTCCCCTGGGGCAGGACCCGGGTCCCCAAACCTGTTTTATGACATTAACATGCATATTGGCCGTTGTAATTAGCAATTTTGATTTCGAACGTTCGCGTCCATTATAACGAATAGGGTTCGAAAATTTGCGCGAACTTTCGGTCCGTTCGAAGGTTCTGGTGCGAACCGAACCCGGGGGTGTTCGGCTCATCCCTACTGACAACCGCTGGGATTGCAGGCAGGGACAGAGCTTGTCTCATCTCCATAGAAGTCAATGAGGGACAGCTAAGGCTGCTTTCACTCTGTACTTGAGGGTTTTCTGTGAAATGCAGCTCCTGGGACTTCTTTTACTTCCTCATTGACTGGAACGAGTGTCACCATTGGAAGATTTCCCCTCTAGCTCTATTCTTGTTCCACTTTCAACTCAAATTGTAGATTGTTCCTCACTTTCATTTCCAATGATCACCAGGACAAATAGAGAGGGTGAATCCCCATTGCGGAAGAACAGTAATAAACACCGAACAAAGATTTTAATCCCACCTCCACCTCTTTAACCAAAACTAAAACAAATTTGACTTTAGATACTCCAAAAAACTATCAGTTTAACTGACTCTTGTCCAAACTGCCCCCAGTAAATGTACGTAGGCATATGAGCTGGGGACCTTGTAAGCTCCTTGAAGGCAGCGACTGAGGTGAATGTACAATATATACAGTATATACCGCTCAGTGCAAATTGCCAGCACTATATAAATACTTGTAATAAATAGTCATGATTTTAACATTTTATAGGGCATACCCAAGAATATTGCCTAAACCGTGACCATCCTTTATTTTGGTTTAGGAAATTATTTTCGTTGTCATGCACAAGCGTGCAAAAAATCTTTCCATACAACTCATTAACATATTGGGATAAGATTGACATTTTTTTTTATGTAGACAAAAATTGAGGGGAATCTGGACCTCTGCTTGAAATCTCAATGATGCCAGAAATATATTGATATTTGCCATGTTACCAAAACTGGAGGTATTTTTCAAAAGAAAAAGCAGATCGCAGTGCTGTGAATCAATATCAGCAGCAAGTGTAGAGAGGATACTAAACTCTTTTGTGTAAAATATACAAAAAGTTAGTACACAGTGGGGGTTATTTACAAAAGGCAAATCCACTTTGCACTACAAGTGCAAATTACAAGTGCAAAGTGCACTTGAAATTGCACTGAAAGTGCACTTGGAAGTGCAGTCGCTGTAGATCCGAGGGGGACATGCAAGGAAAATAAAAAACAGCATTTTAGCTTGCACATGATTGGATAATAAAATCAGCAGAGCTTCCCCTCATTTCAGATCTACCCCTCAGATTTACAGCGACTGCACTTCCAAGTGCACTTTCATTGCAATTTCAATTGCACTTTGCACTTGTAGTTTACACTTGTAGTGCAAAGTGGATTTGCCTTTCGTAAATACCCCCATTGAGTTCAATACACCTGAAAACAGGTGTGTAAAGGTCCATACACGCGATTGGACTTTCCGACAACAACGGTCCGACGGACGTGTTTTATCGGACAATCCGACCGTCTGTATGCTCCATCGGACAATTGTTGTTGGAATTTCCATGGACAAATGTTCGCTTTGCATGCTCTCAAACTTTCCGACAACAAATGTGTTACGTCGGATCATCCAATCGTGTGTACACAAGTCCATCGGACTAAAATCCAATGTATAAACACGCATGCTCGGAACCAATGCTAAACATCAGACAACAATAGCAGAAGTTGCCCAAAGGGTGGCGGTAAAGAGCTGAAAAAACCACGTGGTTTGGTGAATGTTGGCTGAAAATGTTCTGCCGTGTGTATGCAGAACAAGTTCACGGCCAACGCCCTTCGGACCAAAATCCACGGAAAAGTCCAATTGAAGTCCGATCGTGTGTATGAGGCTTAAGTGTGGTTTTTGTTCAGGAACCATTGTTCATAAAGACTGATTTACTAAAGGATTTGAGAATGCTCACACAATAAAATGCATAAAACAAAGTTTACTTTTTAATTATCCAATTACGTGCAGATGAAATAAGTAAACAGGGATTTTCCTTTCAAATGTTTAGAAAATTGGAGTGAGTCTTCACATATTTATTGTGTGAGCTTTCTGAGGCCGGGTTCACACTTGTGCTACACGACAGCCGTCCTACTTTGGATCCGACTTTGCCCTGCGACATGAAGCCGACATACGTCCGACTTTCAATGAACGGGGATCCGACTTGGATCCCCGCCAATACCAGGCACTGTGTTTGGTATGAAACTTGAAGGGGAACTCCACGCCAAATTTTAAATAAAAAAACCGGCATGGGTTCCCCTCCAGGAGAATACCAGGCCCTTTGGTCTGGTATGGATTTTAAGGGAAACCCCCTAAGCCGAAAAAACGGCGTGGGGGTCCCCCATAAAATCCAAACCAGACCCTTATCCGAGCACGCAACCTGGCAGGCCGCAGGAAAAGAGGGGGGACGAGAGAGCGGCCCCACTCCCTCCTGAACCGTACCAGGCTGCATGCCCTCAACATGGGGGTTTGGTGCTTTGGGGCAGGGGAGCGACCTGCGGCCCCCCCACCCCAAAGCACCCTGCCCCCATGTTTATGGGGACAAGGGCCTCTTCCCGACAACCCTGGCCGTTGGTTGTCGGGGTATGCGGGCGGGGGGCTTTTCGGAATCCGGGAGCCCCCTTTACTAAGGGGGCCCCCAGATTCCGACCCCCCCACCCTATGTGAATGAGTATGGGGTACATCGTACCCCTACCCATTCACCTGGTGTAAAAAAATGTCAATAAAAAAACACTACACAGGTTTTTAAAGTAATTTATTACACAGCTCAGGGGGTTCACATAGGGTGGGGGGCTGGGATCTAGGGGCCCCCTTATTACAGGGGGCTCCCGGATTCCGATAAGCCCCCCACCTGCATACCCCGACAACCAACGGCCAGGGTTGTTGGGAAGAGGCCCTGTCCTCATCAACATGGGGGCAGGGTGCTTTGAGGTGGGGGGGCCGCAGGTCGCCCCCTGCCCCAAAGCACCAAACCCCCATGTTGAGGGCACGCGGCCTGGTACGGTTCAGGAGGGAGGGGGTGCTTTTTTGCCCCCCCCCCTTTTCCTGCGGCCTGCCAGGTTGCGTGCTCGGATAAGGGTCTGGTTTGGATTTTGAGGGGGACCCCCACGCCGTTTTTCAGCTTAGGGGGTTTCCCTTGAAATCCATACCAGACCGCATGGCCTGGTATGCTCTTGGAGGGGGAACCCATGCCGTTTTTTTATTTAAAATTTGGCGTGGAGTTCCCCCTCAAGATCACCAGAGCACAAGTCGCATGCCAAAGTCGGATAATACAAGACTGTGGTCCGACTTTGATTCAACTTCAATGATAGTCAATGGGCTGAAGTAGGATCAAAGTCGGACGAAAGTAGTACAGGGAGCATCTTCAAAGTCAGACCGACATGTGTCAGACCAGTTAAGATGGCTCCCATAGGGAAACATTCATTTTCACACGTCATGCGACATGAGCTCCCAATGTCGGAGCGTTTGTCAGACAAGTGTGAACCCGGCCTCAAACTCATTAACAAATTAGTCTCATATTGTAATGAAACTTGTTAAAAACATATTTTCTGGATAAAAGTTTAGGGGCTTTTGAATGAAATTAGGTGACTCAGCGATGGCAAGAAAGAATGTTCTGTCAAACTTTTTTTTTCAAATGTTCAACTGAAGATCTGACTGTGTGGAGCCAGCTTTAGGGTAGGTTCACATCTGAGTGGGTATGGGGAGGCATGAAATCATTGCAAATGCAGCCCTTGGAAACCACATAGATGTAAACCAGACCTTGCAGAGGGCAGTTTAGCAGGGTTGGAAGCAGGGTAGATAAGTGCACTAAGTTAAATACTGGACCCCAGGCTGACCCGACAGAAACTCATGTTGGGTATGCTGTGCTTAGCTTTTCACTGTTTTATAACAGAACCGAACTTCTCATCAAAGTGAAAATCCACCCAAAGCTCTGTCAGGTTTATATCTCCATCTGTGTACCCACTGGGAAGAATACTCTTCTTTTCCAACTTTTCTCCATTCTACTAAAAATTCCTTATTTTTGTGCTTCACATGCTACTGTTTGGAAGATTTTCTCACAGTCCCTGTCCTATTTATCACATTAAAGTGGAACTTCAAGCTTATCATAAAAATTACAAACAAAGAAACCTTCATACATTTTTAGTAAAGGCAATCTATCTAAACAGAAACTTATAAATTTCACGCCTTTTATTCGTTGCAAATCTTATATTTCTTTTATTCCCCATTCGTCGCAAAGCTTAGATTTCTTATACTCCCCATTCTTTTCATGGTGGCCATTTTCACCAAGGGCACATTAATCCATCCCCCTATGCTTCCCAAAACTTTGGGCCTGCGTCCTGTAAAATGTGATATGAGTTTCCCAAGATGCATCTGTGAGGCCAGCGTTATAGCATCAGTGCCATAATTAAAGCGTTTGTTATCCCAACACTTCATATTCCTGATATGTCTAATCTGACAAGAGATGAGCGAGTAAAACCACTCTATCAGGGGTCAGCAGTCTGAGTGGGGCCTGTGGATGATGTAGATAGGGGGAATAAGTCTATGTACGGGCAACAGATGATGGTCCAATGGTGATAATGGGGGACAGTTCTGTACTTAGGGCAAGCGTCTTGAGGGAAGCAGAAGCAAAAACTCCAGGAACATGTAAAACAAAGATAGAAGTGCCGCTGGGGAGCTGAAGATCAACCAGCAATCTCTGAAGGCTGTTGTCCTGACTGGTATTTGCCACTTGTATTGGAGTAGTGTTCAAGGTACTGACAATGGTGCCAGGTCTTTGCTTCAGCGCATAAACCCTTTGATCTGAGTAGCGTCCTGACATGGAGAAAAAAGTTTAATTTGTTTTGTACTTCCGTAGGGAAGGGCTGGACTGAGGGCATTTGCCCCCAGGGCCAGTACTAATAAGATATATTGGGCTGGTGGCCATGTGTAAAGATATTTCAGCATTCAGACATCGATCAGAGCTACACCTGCAATCACTGACACTGCTGGGCATTATATAACTACCAGCTCCCCATTCGGTTCTGTGTCAACAGCACCTGATTGAGGGAAGTCTTCCAGAACCAACTTCTTTTGGGGATCTGACATGTCATTTGACCAAATGCAGAGTGCTATAAAAGAAACTGATGCTGGAAAATGTATAAAGGTGTGTCAAAATAAACCATGACCTTCATAAATTTCACCATGCCCTCCAATGACTGCAGCATACCCACAGCACCATGACACTCTTTGTGTGAAACACCTGCTTTATCACACAAAAATGTGTTCCTATCATGGAGGTGGTGGCTACCTGTGTTTGCCTCCCTGGTCAATGGTTCCCAGCCATTCCCTATGCTGGGTCATATAAAAGGGAGAGAAATATGTCTAGCATTTTAAAGTGGAACTATACTCACCTCCCCTTTAAAAACATTGACCATTGCCCGGTCTTTTTCCAGGCTTTGGATTTTGGTCAGCTTGATTGGCCAAGCCAGAATGACGTTACTGCATATACAGTGCAGTGTACATTCTAAAGAAGACTGAGCCTTTCTGCTCACAAATTCTTACTTCTTTAGTACAATTCCACCTTTAAGTGTAAGTTCACCTTTGTACAGCTGACTTCATTAGCACACACCCTGCATCATCCACCCACCCATTCCCAGGTTCCCCTTTTTTAAATGAAATGCAATCAATCAGTGATCACCCTTCTCACTAAATACAAAATACACTAAATACACAATATACAATCAGATTGTATAGTGTATGGCCATGTTTATACACCTAAAATTACTAGTTGTGCTCTTCAGTGCCGTTAATTGTTAACAGCACACCAAAAAAAAAGTGTACAAAGTTGAACCCACCCTTTAACCAAAGGTCACCCTACCATCCATCTGAAAATGTCCTTCCTTTTGTGGCTTTTCAACAAAACCAGACTTACTGGTATATTTAAAACAAAATAAAAAACAAAAGTGTATATCCGTGCAAATGGTAAAAAGTGGAATTCTAAATAAAATGGAATAAAACAGCAGCTGTGCACAATGTCTAGACACTTAACATATAAAATATATATAAACAAATAGTGCAGTGCTAAATCAAAAGAAACACGAAATGAACATGCACAAAAACCACAAATAAGTGTGTAGCGGGGGTCTAAATATAGGGGGAGCACCTGGGTGGTAGTATGATCCAGGATGTACCAATCATGAGAGGGTTTAGACCATTTAAGTCGTGGAGGACTTTGGTAGTGTGCTGTTCTCCTTGACCTGTGGGTGGCGATGTTGTCCCGAGTCGAGGTAGAACTACTGCCGTAGTGCTGCACCCTTTTTGTCCTGCTCTGGCAGTGGTACAGCGGGGCGGGGAACCTGCTGTGCTGGCTGGGGGGAGGGCATAAATGGGGGTAGACGCCCTCGCCACGAGGTCTTTTGGCTATCCAGCACCCAGGCACCCTTGGCCTGGGTGCTGGTGGTTTGGAGTTCCGGCCCAGGTGCCCATGGCCTGGTCGGAGCAGTGTTGGCATCCATCTCAGGCACCTTAAGCCTGGGGTGAGGTACTACACCGGAGGCCTGGGGCCCAGTGACTTTGACTGGGCTCCGCAAGGGTGGATGAGTCCGAGGGACCCTGAGGTGGATGGGGCCCGTATCTGAGGCGAGGAGGCCGGGGAGGTTACCCTTCTGAAGAGCACGGAGCAGCATCAACCCGGTGACAGAGGGGCCTCTGGTAACTCCCTTGAAGGGACATCTTCCCCCTGACAGGGGCCACAACGCAGCGAAGGTACTCCAGTTCATGTTCTCTAGAGTCGCTGGTAGAGACACCGAATATTCAAGTTCTCTCTCAAGCCGATGGCTGTAGCAACCGCTGGTGAAACCACAGTGATTTAGTTTGATTGTTAGGACTGTGCCTCGACCTGCTCACCCCACCGTATTGAACTGTTTTATGGGTCCCAACCAGTCGGCTGACAAAGGACTGTTTATTCGTGTGCTATAATAAACAAGTGTTGGACCCTTATCGGTGTGTGGTACTCTGGTTAATGGGAGCGAAGGGAAGTGTCAGCACAACAGACTTGGCTTTTAAAGAAACACACAGGCCCGAGGAGAATAACAGGTACTGGCCTTCACCTCACCCTCTGCAATGGGGAGGACATGGGCCGTGGCGCATCACACTCTTGCATACAAGATACCCCTAGACAAGAGCTATCGGATAACCGATTTATTAGAGGAGGGAGTGAGGCCGCTACAAGAGTAATACCATAGAAATGTCCATGAGCAATCTATACAATTGCATACAAGACAATCAGGATGAAGGAGTCCCTCCAGCTGGAATTTATTTATTTTTTAAAGAATTTGGGATATTTATTATAGCAAAAAGTAAAAAATATTGTGGTTTTTTTTTGCACTTCTCTTGTTTATAGCGCAAAAAATAAAAACCGCAGAGGTGATCAAATACCACCAAAAGAAAGCTCTATTTGTGGGAAAAAAAGGATATCAACTTTGTTTGAATACAATGTCGTACGACCGCGCAATTGTCAGTTAAATCGATGCAGTGCCGTATCGCAAAAAATGGCCCGGTCAGGAAGGGGGTAAATTTGTCCGGAGCTGAAGTGGTTTATGCATTAAGCTAAAAAACCTTCTGCCTTTACAACTCCTTTAATAGCCCAAAGTAGGGTTATAAGTACATCTTCACTCTGGCTCTTCCAGCATCAGAATGAATAGGTAAATATTGCACAGATTCTGAGGCTGAGGGAACCTGAAAAAACATATGCTTCAGTTCCCATATAGTAATTGGTTGACTACTTTAATAATTTATCAGTTCATTCAAAAAAGAATCTTGTAATATATTGCTTTTATATTATCTTTTTTATTCCAAGCAGATAAGTTGTCGTGCATGGCTAGTATCATTGAGGAAAAGAGGGACGCAATCTTTATAGGTTTTTATTTTCTTAAAAATCATTAAACAAAAACCTACCAATAGACCCCTTTTTCACATGGAATGCGGCTTTGCAATCGTGCAACTTTATCTGAAATCGCACAATTTCAAAGCTGCATGTTAGTGCGAGTTGGAAGACATCTGTGCGGCTTCATGCACAGATGTCAATACAAGTCACACCCGAAATCGCCAAAAGTAGTGCAGGAACTACTTTTTCAAATTAATGCAGCACCGCAAAGTCGGCGTCGCAACCATTTGAACAGTGCTATTGCCGACAATAGGGTGCGACTTGTCATGCTATTTGACCTGTCAAATCACATGACAAGTTGCTCCAATGCGAACAAGGACTAAACCTGCTATGGAACCCATCCGGATATGTGGTGGAATAATTTGCTCATCGCTACTGTGCTATATATTTTTTTTAAAGATTATAACCTGTTTGGTCCCAGACTTGGAGACATACCATAAAGTATTTAAGACAGACAATCTCTAATAGGCTGGGGGATTGTGGTGGACAAACAACTGTGCCAAGCATCCTTATCTTCTACAAGGATCTCTGTCTGTTTATGCATGTCATTTTTACTGAAGTGAACCTTACAGGGAAAAATCAAACACAATCTGTTCTTGCTAAAGAATTCAGGCGAACTTTCCAGTATATTATAAGGTGTAGAGGAATGTGTGTTTCCATTTATGGGAAGAGACTCTATTAAGTACATTGTATGACCAAACTCAGCCCAGAGGAAAAATTAAAGATTGGAAGCCAGGTGTACATCTACTGTTCTACATCTGTTTACAACCGTACATGGAGCTTACAGGGCACTACCAATTTCACAAGAATAATTTGCTTAAGCAACAGGCACCAGACCTGCAGTATTGTTTTCAAGTATTATGCTCACAGCCAATAAAATGCAATTAAACAAGTTTTTTTTTTTTTCAACAAGATGTAACTCGCTTTTGTTATTTCTTTTCGAACTATTACAAATGCATATTACCAATATACGCCATATCTAATCAGTTAAAATTAAATAAATAATCATGCTAGCAAATATAATACCAGAAGCTATAATTCAAAATCCTTGTAGTTAACTGTTGCACAAATGTATGCATAACAAGCAATTGGAGTGTCACATACCTGGTTGGAGGCCAAAGTGACGAGAGGTCTTCCCTTGCAGCTAAGCCTGGAGCACCTCTGGAGGTGAAGACAGGGATTGCAGGGCTCAAAGAAGCACAGGTTGCCTGCTGGAGACTGCTCTTGGTGACGTTTGGCTGGAGAGTGGCTGGACAGAGCACCCAGGTAGTCAGCCGTAGAACTGGAACCCCAGGTGGTGAGACAGGCCCGGAATAGTGTCAGGAGGTCAGGACCAGAGCTGAGGTCATGCATGGAGGTTCAAGCAGACAAGGTGGCAAGAGCATAGTCAAGTGAGAGCCAAGGTCATACACAGGAGCCAGATGTGAGAACAGGAAAAAAGGTCAGAAGGGCAGGCCAGGGTCATACACAGATACTCAGAGGAGGCAGAGTCTGTAGGAGAAAGCCAAGGCCAGAGCCAGGAATCAGGCAGAAGACGGGTCCAGAGGCAGATTCAAGTAGCACAGGAAACGCAGGAACAAGAGTACTGGGGAGCCAAAGATCAACCAGCAATCTCTGAAAGCTGTTGTCCTCCTTATAAAGAGCGTTTAGCGCCAGTCTCGGATGAGGGCATCTGTGAGCGAGCACCAGTCCTTATCTTTGCGCATCCTTGTGCATTTCTGACATGTCTGCAAACATTCTTGTGCAAATGAGTGCAGCCATGCAATGTACTGGCAATGGTTCTAGGTCTTCGCTTTTGCGCACGAGCGCCCTTGGTCTGAGTGGCATCCTGACAGTGCCGACAACCCTTCCCCCCTGATGGGCAGCCTCTGGATGCTTACTCAAGCCATCTTTCAGGATATTTGTTAATTTACTCTTGAAGAAGCTTGGGTGCGTGCATATTATCCTCAGATTCCCACACATTTTCTTAAGGGGAGTACCCCTTAAATTTGATTAGGTACTGGACTAGACTTTCACATCTCCTGCAACCCACAATTGATTCCATTTCATATTCTGTTTCTTTCCCAATCGTTATCAGTGGGGGAGGTGGATCGATTCTCCCTAGAAAGGGATCAGATACAATTGGTTTAATCCGTGAAACATGAGAAGCTAGGTGGATCTTGTACAAATCTGCCACAGGGTTCGATTCACTTCTGATTTCAAATGGGCCAATGTACTTTGGTATAGTTTTCATGAAGATGAATAAAGTTTTAGGTTGGCATTAGACAGCCAGACTCTATTCCCAACTTTCAAAGCAGGATTTCCCCTCCTTTTCCTGTCAAAATGTCTCTTATGTGTCTTGCGTATAATCTCCTGGGGAACCCAATAATTGGCTTGCACAATGGTTAGCCTGGCCTGCTGCTTCAGGAATGGAATTAGGTAAAAAGGACGGTGAAACCCCTCCTAATGATGTTCCGATGACGAAACGCCTCTTGCATCATTATGTTAGTTCCGGCTCGATCCATGCAACGCAAGGCTTCCCGGACAGTGAGTTTTACATGCTGCATACCTTCTTTATATTTTAAGTGCGAATTTAATAAAAATTGTAATAAACTTGTACGGTGTAACACTATGGAGGCTTGTCCCTTGTCCGTTTATCCTGCATTGTCCTAATGAGTGGTAAGTGATGGAGGATCCCAGGAAGACTGCAGACAGGGGTAAGGAGGAATTCCCATAGCACAATTTATTTCTGTTATAGAACACAGTCATATAATATGCCTAATGCATACACCCACGCTGAGGGAGGTGCACTGCAATTCACTTTATATCTCATTCCCAATAGCATTATTCATTCAAGTCCACAATAAAGTCTTTGGCTATGGCTATCATTTCCCAGGGAGGGTTTGGAACAGGTAATGGCCTCAGCAACCCCAGGCCTTGGTATTATTGCCCTTGCTGTGGAGACAAACTGCATAAAAAGTTGCAGTCCTTACTGTCTTGATTCAAATTAGGCCACCAGAAGGACGGCTGGATTAGTTTGGCCGTCTTGAGGAACCCAAAATGTCCTGCTAGCTGGTGGTCATGTAAGGTTTTAAGGACCCAAGGCCTTACTTTCAGAGGTACAATTATCTTGTCATTGTGCCACAGTACCATCCCCTACTACAGATGGACGACATTAGATTGGGTGGATCAGCAAGGAATTTTGTGAAGAGAAATTAGTCCTTGGGGACACAGATTGGGGTATCTCTGGGAACATGTGAGACAAGGCATCTGCCTTCCTGTTTTTTTTGATCCGGGGCAATAAATTATGTGGAAATCTGTAGAAAAACAAAACTCACCTGGCCGGTCAAGCATTTTGTGGACCTTAGATGTTCCAAGTTCTTATGAATTATGTGAAGATCATGGCCAGATTAATTAGGTACTCCCTCCAGCAAATACCTCCACTCTTTAAAAGCTGCCTTGATTGCTAATAGTTCTCAATCACCCACATCATGGTTCTTTTTTGGCTTGACAACATTTTTGGGAAAAGAAAGCTACAGGATGAAGAAATGCCTTCGGACCCTGTCGTTGCTATAGTACTGCTCCTGTTGTAACTTCGGAGGCATCCACCTCCAGAACATAAGGCAGAGGCCAGATATGAGAGCAAGAGAGAGGTCAGAATGCCAGGCCAGGGTCAAACACAGGTGGTCAGGGGAGGAGAGGCTGTAGGAGTAAGCCAAGGTCAGAACCAGATATCAGGCAGAGGCATGGGTCCAGAGGCAAGTCGGGTCGGTAATAGGAAATTCAAGATGCACAGGAAACACAGGAACACGAGCACAGGGGAGCTGAAGATCAACCAGCAATCTCTGAAGGCTTCTGTCCTGACTGGTATTTGCCACTTGTATTGGAGTAGTGTTTAAGGTACTGACAATGGTGCCAGGTCTTTGCTTCGGTGCATACACCCTTTGATCTGAGTAGCGTCCTGACATGGAGAAAAAAGTTAAATTTGTTTTGTACTTCCGTAGGGAAGGGCTGGGCTGAAGGCATTTGCCCCCAGGACCAGTACTAATAAGATATATTGGGCTGGTTGCCATGTGTAAAGGTATTTCAGCATTCAGACATCGATCAGCGCTACACCTGCAATCGCTGACACTGCTGGGCATTATATGAGTGTTATAAAATAAACTGATGCTGGAAAATGTATAAAGGTGTGTCAAAATAAACCATGACCTTCAGGAATACCCACCTTTCACCATGCCCTCCAATGACTGCAGCATGCCCACGGTACCATGACACTCTTTGCGTGAAACACCTGCTTTATCACACAAAAATGTGTTCCTATCATGGAGGGGTGGTTACCTGTGTTTGCCTCCCTGGTCAAAGGTTCCCAGTCATTCCATATGCTGGGTCATGTAAAAGGGAGAGAAATATGTCTAGCATTTTAAAACGGAACTATACTCACCTCCCCTTTAAAAACATTGACCATTGCCCGGTCTTTTTCCAAGCTTTGGATTTTCGGTCATCTTGATTGGTCAAGCCAGAATGACGTTACTGCATACACAGTGCAGTGTACATTCTATAGAAGACTGAGCCTTCCTGCTCGCAAATTTTTACTTCTTTAGTATAATTCCACTTTAAAGGGTAAGTTCACCTTTGTACATATCAGGGAAATAGACGCTTTGATGCGCATGCGTGCACGAGGACGCGCAGCGCCGTGGTTAGGCAGGCGCGCGCCGAGACTAGGCGGACGCGCGGTGCCGTGACTATGCGCACACGCATGCGCAATGGCGCACACCCGGCATGATGGATGCCCGGCCTATTTAAACCCACTGCTGACAGTGGCGCATCGCTGGTGTATCTTCAGCTTGTCCTGCGTTCCTGTGTCCTGTGAATCTGCTGTTCCTGATCTGTGTACTGACCCGGCTTGTCCTGACCTGATCCTTTCTGACCCCCTGGCTTGATCCTTGGCTTGCATCTGACTTCTCTCTGCCTGCCTCCTGCATCTGATCCTGGCTTGGCTACTGGACTTGTTAATCTTGCTCTTGACTCTGATCCTGGACTGACTTCCTGTGTTGACCCCTGGCCTGGCTCCTGACTCCGTTATCAAGTCTGTCCACCAGTCCCTGCTTCCCAGACCATCCAAGCATGCCTGTCTCCAGTTGTAGCTACCAGGCACCCGTGCTTCTGTGGGCACCACACCTGCTGTGTCACCTTCAGTGGTGTGCTGCGCTCGGCCACAAGGGGAGCCCTCCTAGCATCTCGGCCTTCTACCAAGTTCCTGACAGTACACTTTTTATTTTTTTTATTCCAACTCCTCTAAGCACCAATATAGCATTCATGTACTTTTTTGCAAAAATATAAAAGCTTTCCATTAAATCTACAGTCACTTACTTTTCTTGTCCTAATCCACATTTCCAGATTTTTCCATTAGTAATGTCTTTGTTCCTTACAGACTGTAGGTCATGACACAGGAAGGAGTGGACCAGCTGACCTCATTAGCACACACCCTGCATCATCCAACCACCCATTCCCAGGTGCACGTTTTTTAAATGAAATGCAATCAATCAGTGATCACCCTTCTCACTAAATACACAATATACAATCAGATTGTATAGTGTATGGCCATGTTTCTACACCTAAAATTACTAGTTGTGCTTTCAGTGCCATTAATTGTTAACAGCACACCAAAAAAAAAAGTGTACAAAGTTGAACTCACCCTTTAACCAAAGGGCACCCTGCCATCCATCTGGAAATGTCCTTCCTTTTGTGGCTTTTCAACAAAACCAGACTTACTGGTAAATTTAAAACAAAATAGAAAACAAAAGTGTACATCTGCGCAAATGGTAAAAAGTGGAATTCTTAATAAAATTGAATAAAACAGCAGCTGTGCACAATGTCTAGACACTTAACATATAAAATATATATAAACAAATAGTGCAGCGCTAAATCAAAAGAAACACGAAATGAACATGCACAAAATTATTCCAAAAACCACAAATAAGTGTAATTCCATAGAAATGTCCATGAGCAATCTATACAATTGCATACAAGACAATCAGGATGAAGGAGTCACTCCAACCGTAAAAGTGATGAAGGTAAGAACCAGGCCACATCGGCTGACCGAAAACAGCTGATCTAATAAAATCTGTGCTCGATCTAGCTGGAGGTACTGCAGAGGAGGCATTAAGGGTCCAAGAGACACCTAATGCCTCTGTAAAGCGTAACTGACACTCTCTATTTGCTATCACACAGGGGGCTCATCAGTCCCCTTGTTTTAGAAATAAAGTTAAGTAAAATTAAATTTAAAATGTGCTTAAAATAAATTATAAATAAAATAAAAAAAAGGTATCACTGCACACACTGTACTAATTGTAGGCCATTATTTATTGTTCACTCTAATAAATGAGCTGTAAATATTTTTAAAGGGTCACCCATGGAATAATATGGGTACTGTAGTTTGTCACTGTTTCACAGCTGGACTTAACAGTAGCATAACTTGTTGTAGTTAGTATCTATTTACACAACTCCATCTCATCTTTTATACGTTGTATATTACAAGAATAGTGCAAATGTTATTTGGTTTATGTGTATTAAATTTATTTCATCTTTTTTCTTGACAATGAAGAATTTAAAAAACAGTTGTGCTAATATTGTGTGGGATTCAAAAAAATTTAATTAAAAAATTGATCATGTTTTTATTCTTTGGGTCCTATATATGTTAGAAAATGTATGTTGTAGGGTTTTAAGTTTGATTTCAAGTAAAAAAAAAAAAAAAAAAGGACTCCAGCAGTGAAAGAGTTAAATCACACCTAGAATTATATATAATTTATCATGTTCAGTGCACGCAGGCTAAGATATGTGTAAATCTAATATAGGGCCTTAAGTCTTCTCTATTGCCATCTGGAAACTGTTGTCATTAGACCGATCACCATCATTTAAAGGCTTTTATACTGCGGTTTTCTTTCACATGTTTGTGAGTAGTTTTTCATTTTTTTTAAATAAAATATATCCAAGCATAATGCACAAGGCTGGTGCGCCCTCTTTTCTCTATTTTCTCATTTGACTACTAGGATATCCCTATCCTTGAGTGCAGCAAGACCCGAGACACTATCCATTATGAGCTATAGTCCACCTGATTAACACACTTGTGTGCGAGAGTATTTGTTTTCTGCTATCAATTTTTTTTTTTATTGTTATAGCTCCCATGTGTCTTCACATTATGTAAAACTCTGAAGTAGATGTTGGAGGTATATAAATCAATAATAAAAATCTCTAGCATTCCATATCAAGTTTACGCATTTAATACATAATTAGGGCACTTTATTTGGTCTTTTCTGTAGTTTTGCCACATCAATTAAAATCATGACAGCAGTTCACGTAATTTGTAGTATTGATCAACCTTTAAATGATACATGTTGTTTAATTAGTAGTATAGAAGGCAACCTAATCTCTTGGTCTTCTGAAATTTATTGACTAACAAAATCACGTCTCCCTACAGAGATTTATTTAGCCTAATTAACAGACAGACCTCACTGGCTGTAAAAGGCCATTTTAAAAACACAATTTCCTTTTTCCTAATGTTTAAGTAAAATTTTGAGGTAGTTGTCAAATTCTAAACATCAATTGCAGCCTCACTGTGCCCATCAAACGCAGCTACTGTGCCCATTAATTGCCGCCACTGTGCCCATCAAACGCAGCCACTGTGCTCATCAAACGCAGCCACTGTGCCATCAAACGCAGCCACTGTGCCCATCAAACGCAGCCACTGTACCCATAAATTGCCACCACTGCGCCCATTAAACGCTGCCACTGTGCTATCAAGCGCAGCCACTGTGCCCATCAAGCACAGCCACTGTGCCCATCAAGCACAGCCACTGTGCCCATCAAGCGAAGCCACAGTGCCCATAAAATGCAGCCACTGTACCCATAAATTGCCGTCACTGTGTCATCAAACGCAGCTACTGTAACCATCAATTGCTGCCAGTGTGCCCCATCAATTGCCGCCAATGTGCCCCACCAATTGCCACCAGTGTGCCCCATCAATTGCCGCCAGTTTGCCCCATCAATTGCCGCCAGTTTGCCCCATCAATTGCCGCCAGTGTGCCCCATAAATTGCCGCCAGTTTGCCCCATCAATTGCCACCAGTTTGGCCCATTAAATGCTGCCAGTGTGCCCCCCCACCCAGCACTTACCTGTCCCGGGTCAGCGCTGTCCTCCACGCTCCCTCCAAATCCTCAATGTCTTCTCCCGTCCTCTTGTGCTATGATTGGACGCCTGATAGGCGTCCAATCACAGCGCCTGTCGCTTCAGCCAATCAGGTGACAGGTAACCAGAACCGGTGCACCTGATTGGCTGAGAGGCGGGTTAGTGTTAGGGAAGCGATTTATTTGATTCCCTAACACAACACTGAGTAATCAGGCACTTTCAAAAACACCCACGCCGCTATAATTCAGATGCCCGGCGCCCGACAAGGGGCCGGACACCTGAATAGGGGGCGGCAGCGGCGACAATAGATAGATTCATGCAATGCATGAATCTATCTATTGGAGATTGATGGATGCAGGAGAGAGGGGGCGGCGCTCCCACACTGTTAGAGTGAGAGCAATAAATCTAGTACTAGACCTACTCTGTATCTCTAAAAATGTAACCTGTAAAAAAAATTAAAACGTCGCCTATGGAGATTTCTAAGTACTGAAGTTTGGCGCCATTCCACACGTGTGGGCAATTTTAAAGTGTGACATGTTAGGTATCTATTTACTCGGCGTAACATAATCTTTTACATTATATAAACAAATCAGGTTAACTTTAGTGCTTTGTTTTTTTTTTATTCATAAAACAGCTTTTTCTTAAAAGAAACACGTTTGAAAAATTGCTGCGCAAATGCCTTGTGACATAAAAAGTTGCAATGACCACCATTTTATTCCCTAGGGTGTCTGCTAAAAAAAATATATATATAATGTTGGGGGGTTCTGAGTAATTTTCTAGCAAAAAAATTATGATTTTTAAATATATTAAAGAAGTGTCAGAATTGGCCTAGGTGGCAAGTAGTAATTACCATAAGTAATATATAAATAATTATTATATATTGGTTTTTCCACCCACATATTTGTTTTTTGTTTTTTTTTAAACAAACTTACTATTGCAGAATGCATATTTAACAATTGTTACTCTTGTCATTAGCGCTGCATTTCTGATTAGTTTATTGTAAAAAATACCTTGATTCAGCCTTCTCGGGCATTCCCATCTTACTTGTGGGCAGGCGAAGCCCACAAGCATATTCTTCCGGGATACAGCACTGCTGTATTCCCAACATGCACAGTCCGTTCTCGCGCATGCGCAGTAAAAGCACGTAACGGCACAGGAAATTACACAGGTTGCCATCACAACAGGCGTCGTCGTTGGAAGTGCCCGCCCCGTTTTGATTGCAACGAAGATTCCCGCCTCACTTCCGGTTTTGAAATACCGCGATTCTAGCCCTCGGCGCTGCCCACTGACTCCTGGGAAATGATGACACACATCTCCCAGGAGCAGTAGCGAGCAGAGGCGCCTAGGAAAATGACGTCAGGAGCAACGGTGAGGAAGGGGAAGATTGGAAGGGACCACATAGCAACAGGCATTAAAAAGTAAGACATTTTTTATTTATTTTTGTCCAAATGTCGTTGGTTAGGTTATTTGCTGCACATTAATGTAAAGTTCTTTTTATGGGTGGAACTTCGCTTTAAGGTAATTTACTATATTTTCAAAAATATGCAGGTGGCTTAATGGAAAAATTACTGAAGTTTGAAGTTATAACTTCAAACCAGTAATTGCATTGTTAATAGATAAATAATAAATTATTATGTTATAAAACATAGCATAATAATACTGTATATTATTTAGCTTGATTAAAAAAGTACATTTTCAGAAGCAGCAGATTCTCCCTCTTAACTTTGTGAGAAAAACATAAGATTATGGTTAAATCTTATACCCATAAACCCATGTTTTTTCCTTGTAGTTAAGAGGGCTGGCCTGGAAAGAAGCGTTTGTCTTTTTGGCACATGACCCCTTCTATGACACTGCAGTGAGTGGAGAGCCTCCACTTCAGCATTCTTATTGGACAGCTTGGACCAATGGTGCTTTACCATTGGTCCAAGCTGTCCACTGAGCTCATTGCCTCTGACAAGACGTGAGAGGCACTGTGAGCTCAGTCTCTCAGTCTGCTGCAAACAGAGTGTGCCAGCTTGTATTCAAACTGGCCGTGCTGTATGTAGCTTCTGACAGGCTGCGCAAGGAGCCCCGTATCTCCGGAACCATAGGTGCCAGGAGCCCCACATTTTGACCAGTGGTGAGGTAGGACTTTGGCTACCTAACACCAGGTTGCCGAGCTACAACCCTGTTGAAGCTCGATCTTTTTTTTTTATGTTCATGCCAGGTGAGGCTCTGCCTCACCTGCCTCCCCTGACTGCACACCCCTGGTTAATAATAAAGATACTTCCAGATGAATGTTGCAGCAAAGTCCAGTTGCAGGGGCCCTGGAAGATGATGCAGCGTCTATCTTTGTGTCAGAGACCTGAAGACTAGGAGCACTTTCCATATGTGGAGCAAAAAGTATCTTTTTCAATAATCTTAAATTAAACCAACTTTGCATTGAGTTTACCATATGGAACATTAATATATTTTTACAAAATTACCATTTCCTCTCTTAAATGAAATGTCAATTATGCTAATCTTTCCTCATACTTTGGGTTGTTACGTTAATCTTCTCTTCACTCTTTTTGCAGTTCAGCAATATCCTTTTTGTAAACTGGTGACCATTACTGAAACGGCATATACACAGGGCCTCCTAATGCTTTGTATATAACGTACAGTAATATACCTGACCTTAAAAGAGAAGTATGGGTTGTTGTTTTTTTGTAGAATCATACTTACCTAGCTGGATGCAGCATCAGTCCAATGCTGCATCTGTCCTCCGCCAGCTCTAAGACTAAGAACCGAGTGATCAATCACTGCTGATCGCTCAGTTCTCAGGGCTCCCTGAGCAGAGAGCTGGTGACAGTGTGGTGTCAGTCACCACTCACTGGAGCACTGGGCTGTGGAGGGGGCAGGATCGGCCAACTCAAAATCTTAGTAGCTTGCTCTGTGACGTCAGCTGACAGCGGCCTCTGCTGTCTGCTGAAAATGGGTCACAGAAGTGCAGGACAAACTGCACTCCTGTAATCCACAGGAGAAATACAGCCAAAAAAGCTTGGGCTGTACTTCTCCTTTAATTATTGAAATAAGGTAGTCAGTCATCTACCAAAGACAGACATTTCTTATGCTTTATGAATGGCATATAAGGAAAAAAGAAAAGGAAAACACACCACACCATCCATCTCTGCAAATGTCCTTTCTTAAATTCACAATAAAGTGCAGCGTGGCAGATTGATCTGTCATAAAATGTCTGGGAAGCTAGATCATACACTTATGAGCTGATGGAAGTCACATACAAGCTTGATCGAATTAAATTCTTATTTGTGATGGTCAAACTTGGATATGGGTATAGTCTGTTAATTTTAAGGCTTCCTTCAAGTTGGTAGAACGATTATTTCACCTATAGCTCTTCTGCTTTTGCAAAATCAAGCTGCAAAGTCTGGTGTAGCACTACCCCCGTAGGAGCTGCTGGTTTAGATTTTGGCCTTGCACGTTACCTCACCATTTGTTGTCTAGGGGATGAGAGTCTATAGAAACTTCAATGTCCACACAAGTTATAAATCCTTTTCATTTTATTTCACACAAACTTGCATAGGTAGAGGGATGGAGGGTCAGGGGAAGGTTCAGGCACACAATGCAGATCACTGGGGAAACTTCTAAGCTTCAAAAGTCACACTCACCACTCTCCTTCAAGTGGGTGTTGCTCACCCGGATAGGCCCCTCTCACTTGGCCTAGCAGCCAGGATGATGCACGAACAAAATGAAGAAATAACAGTCTCTGCCACAGACTTTAGGACGATAAAGATGAACTGTTCAATAATCCTCTGCCACAGGATTTTAGTACCCGGATATCCAGCCTTACAGTTTTAGAGCCTTTAAGCCGACCCGGCACACTGTAAGGTAACATAAGCTACGGTGCATCCTCCAAGAAGGTCACCAGGCCTTCCACAAGACACCAGCCTTCCGCTTGGTCCTCTCCAGCACAGGTCCTCCCCCGGTTATCCTTCATTGAGTGGCTTCCCCCCGCAGGACAGACAGCACGGGGTCACCTTCATAGTGCAGGCCCCAGCCAGGACAACTGGGCCTACCTGGCAGAGATGCAGCCTCGGGCCAACATGGCTACGCGGCTGAAATTTCACTATCACATACCTCGAGCCAGGAGGCCCACGAGGCGAAGAGAGCCCCGAAAAATGGCGTCTGCCCCTTAAGTACCCTTCCCTAGCATGCCCAGCGGGGAGACCACTCCCACTGGGCTGTCCCCGGGGAAAAATACCCAATACACTCTGGCCTGCCTGTGTTCCAACATTGGCCTGTGTTGGTAATGCCACCTTCAGGCAAATAATGGGAAATCCCTCCAAGCACAGTCATAGCCAGAACAGAGACTGATTTAGCCTTAATCATCAAAGTCTGAGCTAAATACCAGCTCAGACACCCACTGAATTTAAACATAGCACCTGGTCATCAGGAGCAGGGCGCTACACTGAGATTTGGGAAGATTGGATAGGCTTAATTTTCTGTGCTAATTTCAGTTTGGGCATATAAAGACAGACATCCCCATTCTGTGAACGTAACTGTGACATTTATCAATCACGGCCTGCCTTGAATATAACTCTTTTGGGAAACCAAATGGATGGGTTTAGTTCCCCTTTAACTGTTTCCCAAAACTGTTATGTAGTGCTACCCCCCCCCCGCCCCGCAGGGGCCGCTGAATTTAACTGGTTCTCCCCCAAACAGCACAGAGGCTACCAGCTACTCAAGCAACAGTTCATTAACTCCGACTCCAATTAACAGTCAAGGAGCTGTCTTTTTGTGATACATACTGTAGCTGGTAATACTTGTAACAGGGGAGGGATTAGGAAAAGGATTCTCCAAAACAGTTAGTTCTTATCAGTTAGAGGACAGTCTTCTCCTTAAGCAACTGTAAATATTGAACAGTCTAAGGCCTCACAGCTGGTGACCATGAGGCAAGTTTCTTTGGCATCTGGTTACCCTGCGCTACTGCACAGCTATTGGTACCCAGTGCAATGTCCGGAACATTGTGCAGTACAGGAGGGCACACTTCTCTAAGCTCACAGTCCAGGACACTGCTGATGTAGCACCCTCTAGTATGCTAGTAGTGTTAGTGTAGGTAAATTTACTTTGGTGTGACTCATGGTAACTGTGTGAGTCTGTAATCAAGTCGGGTTACTACACGTCAGGCTGGATGGCTCCACAGTGTAGGTCTATGGTACTTCCCCCTGGGTCTAGAGGCTTGGAGAAGCTTCTGGAAGTTATTGGGAGGAGGCCAGGGCTGATCTGCACACTTTAGGGAGCTGGGCCAATCCCATAGTCATAGTCCCATAGTCATAAGCATATCTGTAAATAATTCTGGGGAATCGTTGTTTTCCCCTCTTCTCTCTATAGAAATATCTATCATACAACAATCTTTTTTACTTCTAAATCAATATTGTTTTAATATTTATAGACATCTACCTCATACCTGCTCCTGAAGAGTGGCAGCCGCCACGAAACACGTAGAGCCAATAGATGCCCCCTCGCTTATATATTGCAATTGTACCATCAACTACCTCATATACCAAAAAAAGGTGCACAAAAATAGGGGCCCACAATGCACTTCTCGGCGCCAAAGGAAATAAATTAACTGTTTGGGAGTTATTGCTTAAAAAGGTAGAAAGTAGAATATCATACAGCTAAATATATGTGAGTAAAATCAAATATCAAATTAATGATAAAATGAATAAATGCAGCAGCTATTTAAAATATAAATGAAACAGATCATCCATAAAAACAAACATGTAAAAAAGTGTCAAATATATAGAACCAAGTCCATTTGATAAAACAGCTCTAATATCGGATAAAGTCCAACTTCATAAAGATAAATGATGATATAATAAAAGCCGCACGGAGGGCGTGGCTACTCAGCGTCAATACGGACTATTTATCATCTCTCATTGGTGCAATACCGAGCGGAAGACAAGCTGGCCGTCAGCCGTGTTAAGTCACAGGGACAATTATACAGACTGTAAATGCTGCACATTTCAATAATAAAAACTGGTAAAACAGAGCATGATCATAATACAAACGTATTCAACAATCGCAATGCACGTAGCAATTTCTCCTTTTGCTTATTGCAAGGGCGACACTTCCGGACAAGGATGGCTTTTATGCATGTCGGAAGTGCCGCCCATGTACAGAGGTTGCAAGACCTTTAAGAGCAATAGAAACTTTTACCTCTACTTCTAACAATATGGTGTTTCCCATAAAGGATTTCATTACCTGTAATACTTCTTACGTGGTATATGTCCTTGAATGTGCATGTAAGCTAATGTACATAGGCCGCACCAAAAGAGCACTCAAAATAAGAATTGCGGAACATGTGGCGAATATTAAATTGGGCTTTAAGGACCACAACGTTTCACTACATTTTAAATTATTTCATGATAAAAATCCTGTAGGTCTCAAATTTTGGGGGGTGGACCACCTCAAACCAGCATGGAGGGGTTCCAACCTCGTTTGAGTATTATCTAAACTCGAAACCCAATGGATTTATTCAGTTGATACATTGTTTCCCAAGGGGTTAAACGTTGACCTTGACATCAACTGTTTTATTAGTGATTATTGACATATTGTCCTTTTTAAATCTAATTTTTAAATTTTTTAATGATCCCCATTAGTGCTATGAATCTGTGCACTTTCATTTATTCGTTTTAACCTTAGCTTTATATACATCTGGTCTTTCCCTTATATATATATATTTTTGCTTAGGTTTATTTTAGCTTCCAGTTTGTCCATCTTTTATTATATCCTCTTACCTTCCCTTTTTTTTTATATATTCATATGATATATTTTTTATATATATTTTTATGTGTTTGTTTAATATTAGGTCAGCTATTAGTATCCGGTATGGGGATATATTTATGGATACATTGTTTTTGGTTAGGTACGGCTGCAGATAGCAGCCGATACTGATTACAATGTCCCCAGTCAGGTGACCCGTTTTGTTTAAACTCTGCATTGCAATAAGCAAAAGGAGAAATTGCTACATGCATTGCGATCGTTGAATATGTTTGTATTATGATCATGCTCTGTTTTACCAGTTTTTATTATTGAAATGTGCAGCATTTACGGTCTGTATAATTGTTCCTGTGACTTAACACGGCTGACGGCCAGCTTGTCTTCCGCTCGGTATTGCACCAATGGGAGAGGGCGAGCGGAGCTGTCCCATCCAATGGCCGTGAAGGAGGGATGATAAATAGTCCGTATTGACGCCGAGTAGCCACGCCCTCTGTGGAAGTCGGAAGTGACGAAACGCGTCAGTGTGTGGCTACGACGGCGTAACCAGGAAGTGAGAAGAGTGTGTTCCACCACCAACCATATTGAAACCAGGAAGTCATATCGGCACTGTGCTTCTAGCATGAGCGCGGCCCCTGTGTTCGGAGGATAGCGGTGACTACTCTTTTCTCTATATGTCATTTACAAGTTGATGAATTATACGTTTATTGGAAGCGGGGTTGTTGGTACACAGGTTATATATTTTATTAAAGCAGGATTACACTATGTCAGTGCCTTTGTGTTTTATATGTACCATGAACCGATTTTAACCCTTGCTGATTCCGAGGTGATGATGGAGGTCTAAATAAGAGGAATTTGTTTTCAAGGCTCAGTTTATCCAGTGTTCTGGTGAGTGTGAACCCCAGCGGGGGAGTGTGATTCACTTCTGCGGTGAAGACTAGGAGCTGGTGTAGGGTGCACTACAGATCCAACCCTAGAATCACTTACCACTTTAGAACTGTGATCCTGATATATCCTTTTATGACTGTGCTTTTATTATATCATCATATATCTTTATGAAGTTGGACTTTATCCAATATTAGCGCTGTTTTATCAAATGGACTTGGTTCTATATATTTGATACTTTTTTACATACCTCATATACCAATTGGATCCTACAAACCAATTAGGATTACATATTATGGAGACACGCTTCAATGAATTTGGTCTTTTATAATGTCTACAGTGTGAATTAATTATGCTATCATATCATGTTATTTTGAGCTATTAGATGCCCCCTTGCTTATATACTATTACACTACACTATTGCACTATTACCATCAACTATCCCATATACCAATTGGATTGTACCAACTAATTAAGGTTACAGTTATGTACTATGGAGACACGCCTCAATGAATTTGGTCCTTTATAATGTTTTATGTATGAACTAATTATGTTATTATACTATGCTATTATTATTGTTGTATTGTATATACAATTAAACTATTGACTGTCAATTGTTGTTATGCAATGCTTTCATGCAACGTTTTTAGTTCTACTGTATTACCTGCCATATTCATTTGTATTGTGTAATCTCCTGGGATGCATGCCTCATATAAAGTCCCACCCTTTTTTCTTCCTTGTTCCAATCCCCAGGAAGGCCTGGCAGGGTGGCTGGGTCAGCCCCTAATTATGGGAGAGCCATGCTAGCAGTGGAGTCGGTGGAAGATGGAGTGCTGAGGAGGCTGTTTGTGGCCTAGGAGGGGACCCACGGGTCTTGGGGGGGTTCTGCCTCCAGGCTGGGGTTTGGGCTGGCTTGGAAGAATCCTTTCAGCATTCAGTTTAAAAACGAGTCTTGCCTAGGAGCAGCAGGGAGGACAGAGTGAGCACATCAGCACACCCAGGAATTCACAAGGGGAGAGACTGCCACATGTAGCAAGCTTTTAAAGGACAGCGCTAGGGGTGCGCATCTTCACTGGCCTCACGATTCGATTCGATTACGATTATCATGTCAACGATTCGATTCCGCGATGCATCACGATGCATCACGATTACAGCGCAAGTGCGCATAGTTTTCATAAAAAAAAAAAATTAAAGTACTCCATTTTTTTTATTCTATCTGTTCTTAAAAAAACAACACTTCCTGCATGTAGCAAAGTCTAAACACAGCAGCCAACTTAAAGGAGCTCCAGGCTCTCCCCAAAAATACTAAAGGAGATGGTCAGGAGATGGTCAGAGACTGCGGACATGCTACAGGAGATGATCAGAGACTACGGACATGCTACAGGAGATGATCAGAGACTGCGGACATGATACAGGAGATACAGGAGATGATCAGAGACTACGGACATGCTTCAGGAGATGATCAGAGACTGCGGACATGCTACAGGAGATGATCAGAGACTGCGGACATGCTACAGGAGATGATTAGAGACTGCGGACATGCTACAGGAGATGATCAGAGACTGCGGACATGCTACAAGAGATGATCAAAGATTGAAAACTTGCTACAGGAGATGATCAGAGACTGCGGACATGCTACAGGAGATGATCAGAGACTGCGGACATGCTACAGGAGATGATCAGAGACTGCGGACATGCTACAGGAGATGATCAGAGACTGCGGACATGCTACACGAGATGATCAGAGACTGCAGACAATAATGCAGAGTTGTGGTGTGATAAAGGCACATAGAAGACAATTCTATCTTATGGACTTGTGTTGGGTTATATAGATCAGCTGAATGGTGGTTATCACATACACATCAGATTCCACTACATGCTTGTACCCCCCCCCTGTGTCCCCAGATCACAACGCCCCCCTCCCCCTCTGTTCTTACATGCTGCTCTGCCAGTGCTGGTGGGCGCTCTGCAGGCCTCCGCTGCTTGTCTCCCTGGTAACGCTGTAAACGTTGCCTAGTGATAAGAAGTGGGCGTAGCACTAGCCAGGCAGGCGCACACTACTCGGGTGATAGAGGATCATTAGAGGGAACTTACTTGTGTCATTGCTGTCCCTCTGACCATGGCAGCCTTGTAACGAGAAGGGCGATCTGCCTGCTCACCATCCCCCGATTTCCATTCCAGCTGCCAGTGTTCTCAAGTCAGCAGGGAATTCTCAGTGTGTATATGCCGCGCTCATGTGACTGCCCGGCCCGCCTCTCTCCTCTCTGCTCTCACGTCTCACGTCTCTCCTGGCGTCAGCCCCGCCCGCCTCTCTTCTGATCTGATAGCTACAGTCATTGGGCAGGTATTCTTTCCCACTTCTGGGAGTCCTGACGCCAGGAGAGATGTGAGACGTGAGAGCAGAGAGGAGAGAGGCGGGCCGGGCAGTCACATGAGCGCGGCATATACAAACACTATGAAATTAGGTAACAGCTGCACGGAGCTCTCTCCCGGAAGGGGCGGGGCAAGACATTGATTATTATGTTCGCATGTATCGGTGCCGCATCGGGGACACCGATGCAGCGGTTAAATTCGGCACCCCTAGACAGCGCTGTGCTTAACCCTTTATCCCTTGTCCTGGGAGGTCTTTAGAGCAGCAAGTTGGGCTAGTACACAAGCAGCCAGGAGAGCTGTTAATACCTGCAGGCAGTGGAGCTGGGAGCAGTTCTCCGAGAAGAGGGGAGATACTCCTGCATGCAGCTTTTCAACATTTTGTGCTATTTTCCAAAGGGCCTGGGAGCTCCTGATCCATAAGGGACTTTGCCACTGATCCAAGAGACTGGGAGTTTTTAGCAAGGCCAACAGTCTAGAATGTTTTCTCTGTACATAAAAACAAAGTTGTCCTCATCTGTTGTTCTTTGAATCAAGTTGGGCAATTCATAATCCCTATACCCTTTCCAAGTAAAACAACAAAAAAGTCCTTCTCTAGACCAGATCCCTTTGGTGAAGTCCTGCAGTCTATTCCAGGTTCCACCATCTGGACACACCTCCCCAGGGATTGGCTAGGCCCTAATCAATATTCAGGCTGGAATTCAACTTCCCTAAGCTCTAGAAACTTCTCCTAGAGGCAAGGGGAAGCAATCAAACTCCCAACCTGAGAAACCCTGAACAGACCAGACCAAACAATCACTGCTACCTGGATTACAGAAGGAGACAAAAACAAAATGTACCTAGAAGCCTAACTAGGAGTGTGCTACACCTCATTTCAAGACATAACTGTTACAATTACTAGTGTGCTTATGCCAGCTCTGCTGCTATGTACTGTACAGCTGATCAATCTAACATCCAACATAAAATCTAAGTCAAGATAATAGCTTGTTTGGCTGTATAAAAAGGTGTATTTCCTGTACCTGTTTACAAGGGCACAGGATCTGGAAGATCATAGTGATCACTATAGTAGTGCCGACTACCACAGTGATTTTAAGCTTTCCTAGCTGTCCCTTAGAGTGGTTCTAAAGTCTTAAAGCGGAGTTCCACCCTAAAGCACGTGGCTCCCTCCTCCTCCCCCGGCCGCCGGGCCAGTAGGAGAGAAGAGCGGGGCCTCGCGCATGCGCAGTAGGGTTCCCGGCGTGAAGCCGGAAGGCTACACTGCCGGGTTCCCTGACCCTCAATGGCGGCGGCAGCACCCGTCAGCTGATGGAAACATCAGCAGCGGTGGCGACATCGAGGGACTCCAGGACAGGTAAGTGTCCATCTATTAAGAGCCAGCAGCTGCAGTATGTGTAGCTGCTGGCTTTTAATTATTATTTTTTGGGCCGGAACACTGCTTTAAGATTTTTATACCGTATTGCAATCTATGCATTAACCACTTAAGCCCCGGACCATTTTGTAGCTAAAGGACCAGAGGTGATTTCAGAATTTTGCACTGCGCTGCTTTAACTGTAAATTGTGCGGACATGCAATGTTGTACCCAAACGAAATTTGCGTCCTTTTCTTCCCACAAATAGAGCTTTCTTTTAATGGTATTTGATTGCCTCTGCGATTTTTATTTTTTGCGATATAAACGGAAAAAGACCGTATTTTCTACTTTTTGTTATAAGAAAAATCGAATAAACTCAATTTTAGTCATACATTTAGGCCAAAATGTATTCAGCCACATGTCTTTAGTAAAAAAAATGTCAATAAGCGTATATTTATTGGTTTGCGCCAAAGGTATAGCGTCTACAAACTAGGGTACATTTTCTGGAATTTACACAGCTTTTAATTTATGACTGCCTATCTCATTTCTTGAGGTGCTAAAATGGCAGGGCAGTACAAAACCCCCCCAAATGACCCCATTTTGGAAAGTAGACATCCCAAGGAAATTGCTGAGAGGCATGTTGAGCCCATTGAATATTTTTTTTTTGTCTCAAGTGATTGAATAATGACAAAAAAAAAAAAAAAATACAAAAAGTTGTCACTAAATGATATATTGCTCACACATGCCATGGTTATATGTGGAATTGCACCCCAAAATACATTTTGCTGCTTCTCCTGAGTACGGGGATACCACATGTGTGGGACTTTTTGGGAGCCTATCCGCGTACGGGCCCCCGGAAACCAAGCACCGCCTTCAGGATTTCTAAGGGCGCAAATTTTTGATTTCACTCCTCACTACCTATCACAGTTTTGAAGGCCATAAAATGCCAAAATAGCACAAAACCCCCCCAAATGACCCCATTTTAGAAAGTAGACACCCCAAGGAAATTGCTGAGAGGCCTGTTGAGCCCATTGAATATTTTTTTTTTGTCCCAAGTGATTGAATAATGACGAAAAAAAATAAAAATTACAAAAAGTTGTCACTAAATGATATATTGCTCACACATGCCATGGTTATATGTGGAATTACACCCCAAAATAAATTTTGCTGCTTCTCCTGAGTACGGCGATACCACATGTGTGGGACTTTTTAGGACCCCGAAAACCAAGCACCGCCTTCAGGATTTCTAGGCACAAATTTTTGATTTTACTCCTCACTACCTATCACAGTTTCGAAGGCCATAAAATGCCAAAATAGCACAAAACCCCCCCAAATGACCCCATTTTGGAAAGTAGACACCCCAAGCTATTTGCTGAGAGGCATGGTGAGTATTTTACAGCTCCCATTTGTTTTTGAAAATGAAGAAAAAAAAATTTTTTTTTTTAATTTTCAAAACTTTGGCCTCGTACACACGACCGAGTTTCTCGTCCAAAACAGTCAAGAAAAGTGCCGCGAGAGTTTTTTTGTCTAGAAAAACGTTCGTGTTTATGGTTTTACGACGAGAAAATTGCAGAGAATCTCGACGAGAAAATAGAGAACCTGCTCTCTATTTTCTCGTCAGGATTCCAGATTTCCTCGTCGTGTTTCTCGTCGGCCTGTTTTGTGACGAGAAAATGGTTCGTGTGTATGCTTTTACGACTCTTCCAAAAGCGCGCATGCTCACAAGCAACTATGAGACGGGAACGCATCTTCTGGTAAAACAAGCCTTCGTAATGGAGAGAGCATATTCGTCACGCTCAAAAATATTTCATCGTTTAAATGTTCTGCATTGAAATCTTCGTTAGAATGTTACATTAATCAAAACGAGTGACCTTCTTTTGCTGCTGATATTCACACAGAGTTATGCCTTATTTTTAACCTTTTTCATGCTGCTCTTTATAAGATTTATGTGTATTATATCGTGCAAGTTTTTAGGAATAATTTAAATGGTTAGATTTTTCAAAATGATGTTAATTATAATTTCACAATGTTTTGCTAGTGATCTCCCATTTAATTTTGGAATCTATATTATTTAAATTTCCCACCATGTTTTTGTGCTAATCAGATTTAGTTATTCTTTTGGGGGGGGGTGATATCTGTCCCTTTTATTGTCAGTCAAATGTATCTGCTTACTCCAAAGCTTGATTTAGTTTATTTAAAAATACACATAGTCAAGTATGAACTTAAACAAAAATCACATTTATTCATGTTTATAAATTAAATAAAGAGAAGGCAGCGCTGGAGAAGCTGCTGCCATTTGTGCATCCCAGGGACCCCAGAGCACACAGCAACCCTGTGTGGACACTAAAATTGGGAGCTTGAGAAGGCCAACATTTCTGAACACAATCTGATGCTGGCCTCCCAGAGGTCAGGAACAGCAGCAGGTGATATATATGTCCCAAGTGTGTGGTACTACAACAGGCTGCCTTCTGTCCGACCACAATGAAGCAAGGCCATCACTTCCTCTTCTTCCTGGCAACCTTCCCTGCAGCCTTTCCTGAAGCCTTCCCTGCAGCCTTTCCTGAAGCCTTCCCTGCAGCCTTCCTTCTTCGTTTGGCTGGAGGCTGGCCCACTGGAGGGGTACTCCTGTCAGGAGGAGGAGGTGGAGGTGTAGCAGAAGGGGGTGGGGCAGAAGAAGAAGGTGGAGGTGTAGCAAAAGGGGGTGGGGCAGAAGAAGAAGGTGGAGGTGTAGCAGAAGGGGGTGGGCAGAAGGTGGAGGTGTAGCAGAAGGGGGTGGGGCAGAAAAAGAAGGTGGAGGTGTAGCAGAAGGGGGTGGGGCAGAAGGTGGAGGTGTAGCAGAAGGGGGTGGGGCAGAAGGTGGAGGTGTAGCAGAAGGGGGTGGGGCAGAAGGTGGAGGTGTAGCAGAAGGGGGTGGGGCAGAAGAAGAAGGTGGAGGTGTAGCAGAAGGGGGTGGGGCAGAAGAAGAAGGTGGAGGTGTAGCAGAAGGGGGTGGGGCAGAAGAAGAAGGTGGAGGTGTAGCAGAAGGGGGTGGGGCAGAAGAAGAAGGTGGAGGTGGAGGTTGAGGTTGGGTCAGTTGGGCCACCTTACATATGGCGGTAGGGGGGGTAATTTTCTCCATCACCCCCTTGTTGAGCAAGGTGATGAGCAGGGGCTCGCATAGGAGGCGTTGCTCCATGCTCATCACCTTGAACTTAGCCTCCACTAGGCCGGCAATGGCCTCTTCAGGGGATGTGGGCTCCTTGAGGGTGGCATGGGCCTCTTTAATAAGGGCCATTGCTGCCTCACTGGTGGTCCTGTCCCTCCTGCCTCTTTTGTGAAGCCGGATGGGAGGCACCTGGGATCTGGTGCTTCTCCTTTGCCCTGCCACCTCCTGGCTGCCACTGGGCCCTGCCACCTCCTGGCTGGCACTGGGCCCTGCCACCTCCTGGCTGGCACTGGGCCCTGCCACCTCCTGGCTGCCACTGGGCCCTTCCTCCTCCTGCCTGACAGTTTCCAGACCCTCCTCCTGGCTGATTTCATCCTGTGTATGAAAAAGGAACATAGTTTAATATGTTGGTTTAATCTTTGCATCAAACTTTGTAATCCTGATTGAAGCAATTAGAATGTAAATGCATAAATCCTTGCTTTAAATTTACCACTACATCAGATTGACTATTTAGCACCCAATTAAGTGCAGAATAATGTCTACAGATCTTGATTTCACTTGTGGAATCCAAAATAATGTATGTTTCTCATCTTGACATATTTGTCAAACATTAATTTTATCCCAATACATTTTCAGTTAATACTATACCTGTCTCCAGATGGCCAAATCAGGATCATCCAGGATGGCTGCCTCCTCTTGCTCCAGAGAAGGCTCAGGTTGGCTGCAGGGAGGTCGGGGGGAAGAGTGGAGAGTGATGGCCTTGTCTCAATGTGGTCATCCAGGAAGGACATCCTGTTGTAGTACCACAAAATCGGGACATAAACATCATCTGCTGCTGCTCCTGACCTCTGAGAAGCCAGCACCTTAGAGCGTTCAGTCCTGTAGGTACCTCTCAAGCTCCCAATTTTAGTGTCCACTTGTTTTGCTGTGGCTGTGGGCACCTTGGTATGCACAAATGGGAGCAGCTTCATCAGCGCTGCTTTTCTCACCCCTCTTTTTTTATGGATGGGGTTTTTCGTCTCCCACAGAGCCGGCAGCTCCCTTACACGGTCAATAAATTCCGCCAGGAACTCTTTGTCGCTAATAAAGACATTCATATTGTATCTGCAAGTTAAATAAATTATATTTAACTAATGTGAGGCAAACAGTCTAACCTCCTTAACATCCTAGTCACCATATATATCCTCCAACAATCTCAAGACAGTATAGGCCAACAATTTTTACAAGTCACAAAATCACATACCTTCGTTCGCACGTCCGTCACTTGAACTCCTCTCTCCGCACACCGAACGTACTATAGTCACATGTGTGTTTGCTATATACACACCACGCATGCGTCAAAATTCGAACACGTCGCTCCGCACACGTCGCCCGCCCATGACGTTCTAACTAACATCTTTTCCCTGCCCCTTCTCTTTCGGCGCGCAGACAGATATGGCGGAGTTACAGCAGGTGTCTGATAATTCTGCAACTAACGAGGAGACAAGCCCGGAGACCGAGGACACGTCACGATCAAGGAGGAGATTCAAGGCATCGAATATGTCTTTGGCGGAGATGGCGGAGATGGTGGACATCTTGCTCAAGGCTGATTATGATGCCAAGCATGGGCCGTATAGCAAACCAAATAGAAGGAAGGCCAAAATCCTCACTAAAGTTGTGAAGAGTCTGAAGGCGAATTTCGGGGTGAAACGCTCAGAAAGAGGTGGTCAGACCTCAAACTGAGGGAGCCAGACCAGTTGAGGAGCATAAAGAGAATGCTCGCTAAAAGTAAGTAAAATGTAGACTTTTCTGCTATTAATCTTTTTATAAACTGACATGTTTTTTTTTTTCTCATATTGGACTCCCTTCCAAAATGTAATATTTTGAACTTGGTTGGGCACAGTAATCGTTCGTTACGTTACCGACACTTCGTTCGGCCACTATCTGCGGTTTTGGCTTATTTTAGAGCCACAAAAGTAATTAGACATCTGCCATTTTTGATCAAATATTGTTGATAATTTTTAAGTCTAGATGATGTGTTTGTAAAGAGAATGAAATGCAAACTTTTATCAGTGTAAAGGAGAGGACACTCAGCAGCTGCTTCCACATCTGTACTTTGGAGCACTATAGTGTGGGCCACCAGACCTGCCTTTTTTGGGTGTCCCACACAGGTGCATCAGAGAATTTTTGTGGTGCCTCCATGTCAAAAAAATTACATCCAAATGTGAATACTAAACATATTTTGGGTCATAAATAATGCATTCTTCTTTAAATTCCGCACAAACACACACTTGTACCCCACTTCCAAGCAATTTAGCCTGTTTTTATTTTAACAATGAGATTTACAGTGTGATAAATAGACCTTTTGTTTTAATCTCATAGGGGAGAGAAGACTGGGAGGAGGACACTCCAGGGAGCACATGCACCCCACAACTTCCAAGCAACCCCAAACTCCCAAAGACCCACAACCGAAGGATGTAGAGGAAGTTGAGGTGGAGGAAGGAGAAGTGCAGGAAGGAGAGGTGGATGACGTTGTGGATCTGGTCACCACAACAGATCAGTATCTGTCACCACAGCTTCAGGTAAGAGAGGTAGGCCTGCAGAGTTATAATACATTTTTTTTTTGGCTTTTAGGGGATGTAAATGTTGTGAAGGATAGTACACGGTTCTCTGCTGACAGTGCCCTCCGCCTCATCCAGCAAGTGATGGAATGTAGCACGGAACTGGACCTAATTAAACAAAGAATCCATGTGATGGAACAAACATTTAAAGACATTCTCGATGTTTTGGGGAGAATTCAATAAGCCATCCAAACACATTTGTTTTTACATGTTTGTTTTTGTAATTTTTGTAATTTTTTTGACTATCAAACCAGCCAAAAATTGAATATGCACACAGTGTGTCAACATGTGCTATCTGCCATCAGGGGATATCCATGTACGTCTTTTGTGGGTGCAACCCCTTCCTCGTATCTAAAGTCGGTGGAAAACACGTCCATTGATCACCCCTGATGGCAGATAGCACATGTTGACAATAGGGATCAGGATTGTAAACTTCCTAGATGAAAAAAATCCCAAATGTGTGCATATTCAATTTTTGGCTGGGCAAGGGGTGGCAGGACCCCATATTAGGACGGGCACATAGAGACATAGTTTGTGTAAGTGAATGTCTCCGATTGCTCAGAGGTATCCAATGTTGTAATTTTTGAAATGCAACTGTTATTTTTGTATTTTCATAAGCAAAAAATTGCCGGGTTGGGGCCAGGACAACCCAAAATTAAAAAAAAAAATTAAAAAATGAAGAGAATGTGCACAGAGTAAAATATTTGACCACAAACAACGTGTAGCTTCTTTTTATAATACCCTCTAAGCTTATTTGGTTCTTTTGTAAGGTTACATAGTGAAATGGTTGTTATTTACTAAAGTAAAATACACTTGCCACTACAAATGCACAAAGACAAACTAGGAGACAGGAAAGAACAAATAATTAAAGGTTTAAACAAGCTTTTTATTGGGATACTTAGACATAGGCTGGCATAGGAATTGCCCCCCTACCCGTGAAATACTCCATGTATTTGTCCCGAACCTCACGGGCATTTTGGGGGGGCAAGCCAGGACGGGCAGATTCCAGGCCCGGCAGGGGATTTGCAGGGGAAAGTCCAGCCTCTGGCAAAACTGAGGCCATATATGAATTCGATTTGCGGCCAAGAAAATTGTGTAGCACACAGCAGCATAACACTACATAGTTTATTTTGTAGTCCGCCAAGTGGATGGAAGTCATAAAAAGGCGGAACCGGTTGGCCATTATGCCGAAGGCATTTTCAACGACTCTTCGGCCCCTGGCCAGCCGGTAATTGAACACCCTCTTCTCTGGGGTCAGGGTCCTCTGTGGAGATGGCCTCATAAGATGCCGTCCGAGTCCGAAGGCTTCATCAGCCAAAAAAACAAAGGGGAGTTCCTTCAATATTCCCTGCATCCGGTGGCAATGCAAGGTCGTCACTCTGGAGACGGAAGGCAAACTCCGTCTGGATGAAGGATCCCCCATCGGACATCCGGCCATTTTTCCCTACATCAACATAGAGGAATTCATACCGTGCTGACACCACCGCCATCAGCACAATGCTATGAAACCCCTTGTAGTTGTAGTAGTAGGACCCAGAACGGGGTGGCGGCATGATGCGGACGTGCTTCCCGTCTATGGCACCACCGCAGTTGGGGAAGTCCCACCGCGTGGCAAACTCCGATGCCACAGTCTGCCATTCCTGTGGCGTGGAAGGAAGCTGTGGAGTGAAACAAGATGAAATAATATTAGAAAAACAAAGTCATACATTACAAGGAAATTCTATCCAAAAAAATTAGAGGCCAACATCAATCAAATTATACGTTTATTAAGGTGTTTAAAAAAAGTATAATGGAAGGCTCATTTATCATATTCATCACCCCCTCTGATGGGCCATTACTAAATTATTTTGGGGGGGGGGAGATGTGTTTGGCCACAGGATAGCATTGCAGTGGCGGTGCGTCCAGAGTGGGCGCTGGAGCACTGCCCCCTCTCTCCTGTGCCCATCACTCAGAACAATACATAGGTTCATGCGTTGCATGAACCTATGTATTGTCTATGCCGCACACTATTCAGGTGGATGGCCTCTTGTAAAGCGACCGACATATGAATCATTGCGGCATTTAGGGGGTTCAAATTGCATAGCAGAAACAGGTAGTAAAATAGTCTTGCACATTACAACCTGAGGGATGTAATTGGCTTCCTAAAAGTAAAATCGGGGACGCAGGGGGGGGGGCTATTCCTTGGGTAAACACTGACAGGCTGCTCTGCCAATCATGTTCACCAAGTCTGTTTAATGGTAACATTATTGGCTGATGCGACATGAAGGGAAGGAGAAGACATCAAGGACAGAAGAAGGATGGCGCTGACCACAAGAAGGTAAGTGCAGGGCTGGGGGGAAACTGGCTGCATTAGAGGGGACTAAATGGCTGCATTTGAGGGAACAAAATGGCTGCATTGGAGGGGACAACTGGGGGCGTTTAATAGGCACCAGAGCAAAAAAGGAGGAAGTTTCTTTCCTAAATTGGGGTTTGAACCCCCAAACATTTGGAGCAACAGGCGCCCCTGCTGGAAAAGTTAGTGAAGGGAAATATTTATGGAGGAGAAAAAAGGGGCAATCTAAAGCTTCCAACATGCATGGGGACAAAGGGGACATTCTCAGGATATTACAATCATGGTAATTAGGGAAGAATGAAAGAAATACAATACATTAGCATACATGTAATACATAAAATGTGATGTTAAGGGAGCAAACTTACCCTAATATAGTCCTCCTGCAGGACTTGGATGATGGCAGAACAGGTGTCTGGGATTATGAGGCCCAGAGCCTGGGGGGAGATGCCTGTGGTGAACTTCAAGTCCTGAAGACTTCTCCCTGTCGCCAGGTAACGCAACGTGGCGATGAGCCTCTGCTCAGCACTGATGGCTTCCCGCATAACGGTGTCCTTCCTGGTAATATAGGGGGACACCAAAGCCAACAGTTCCTGAAAAACGGGGTCAGACATCCGCAGAAAATTCCTGTAGTCCTCAGGATTATTCTCGACGATCTCCCGCAGCAGAGGCATGTGGCAGAATTGGTCCCGCTGGAGCAACCAATTCTTGGTCCATGAACTCCTCCTCACACCATTCATGGACTGGTCTTGGTCCAAAACAAGCAGACCAACACCAAGCGCACGCACAGCACGAACTCGACGACGAGAACGTCCAGACGACATGGCTAGGAAACGGTCGTCTAATCAGAACGTACAGAACGCACTTTAGAACAGCAAGGCCTATGAATAACGAACTGAAAATCAGAAACGAACAGGCAAGAACGCACTGTAAAACAGATACGACCTGCCTAGACGCCCTGAAAGTCAAGATACGAACCCACAAGCACAAACTGAACGGCAGAAAACGATCTGAAAAGTACGAAGACTGAAAAGCGCGAATCGTCTCTTCCCAAACTTTTACTTCACACGCGGTAACACGAGATCAGCAAAAGCAGCCCAAGGGGTGGCGCCAAGAAAAAAGATCTTCCCCTTTATAGTGCCGTCGTACGTGCTGGACGTGAGCGCGGAGAACAACGAGGAAATTGGGAAATGACAGTGTGTACGCATAGAAAGCTTGACGAGAAAATCGACAAGCTTAACAAGAATCTCGTCGAAAAAAACGACGTGTTTTTTACGACGAGAAACTCGGTCGTGTGTACGAGGCTTTTGTGACAAAAAGCGAGATCTGCAAAATACTCACAATACCTCTCAGCAAATAGCTTGGGGTGTCTACTTTCCAAAATGGGGTCATTTGGGGGGGGGGGTTTGTGCCATCTGGGCATTCCATGGCCTCCGAAACTGTGATAGGCAGTGAGAAGTGAAATCAAAAATTTACACCCTTAGAAAGCCTGAAGGCGGTGCTTGGTTTTTGGGGTCCCGTATGCGGCTAGGCTCCCAAAAAGTCTCACACATGTGGTATCCCCGTACTCAGAAGAAGCAACATAATGTATTTTGGGGTGTAATTCCACATATGCCCATGGCATGTTTGAGCAATATATCATTTAGTGACAACTTTGTGCAAAAAAAAAAAAAATAAATTGTATTTTTTCCGCAACTTGTGTCAACATATAAAATATTCCATGTACTCGACATGCCTCTCAGTATATAGCTTGGGGTGTCTACTTTCCAAAATGGGGTCATTTGGGGGGGTTTTGAACTGTTCTGGCATTTTATACACAGCATTAGGAAGCTTACATCCACTCTTCTAACCACTTGAAGACAAAGCCCTTTTTGACACTTTTTGTTTACATGAAAACATTTATTTTTTTTGCGAAAAAATTATGTTGAACCCCCAAACATTATATATATTTTTAAAGCAAAGGCCCTACAGATTAAAATGGTGGGTGTTGCATTTTTTTTTCTACACAGTATTTGCGCAGCGATTTTTCAAACGCATTTTTTGGGGAATAAATACACTTTTTTAAATTTTAATGCACTAAAACACACTATATTGCCCAAATGTTTGATGAAATAAAAAAAAGATGATCTTAGGCCGAGTACATAGATACCAAACACGACATGCTTTAAAATTTCGCACAAACGCGCATTGGCGACAAACTACATACATTTTTAAAAGCCTTTAAAAGCCTTTACAGGTACCCCGTTAGATTTACAGAGGAGGTCTACTGCTAAAATTACTGCCCTCGATCTGACCTTCATGGTGATACCTCACATGCATGGTGCAATTGCTGTTTACATATGACGCCAGACCGACGCTTGCGTTCGCCATTGGGCAAGAGCAGGGCAGGACAGGGGTACTTTTTTTTATTATTAATTTTGCTTTTTTATTTTATTTTTAAATTGTTCCTTCCATATTTTTTTTTTTTATCATTTTTATTGTTATCTCAGGGAATGTAAATATCCCCTATGATAGCAATAGGTAGTGACAGGTACTCTTTTTTTGAAAAAACTGGGGTCTTCTAGACCCTAGATCTTTCCTCTGCCCTCAAAGCATCTGACCACACCAAGATCGGTGTGATAAAATGCTTTCCCAATTTCCCAATGGCGCTTTTTATATCCGGGGGGGGGTATTCCCTCCCACTGCTTGTAAAAGCAGTCCAGAGGCTAATTAGCCACTAGGATTGCTTTTACATGAAAGCCAGCCGCTGGCTGAAAAGAATGATACCAAGATGATACCTAAACCCGCAGGCCTCATTCTGGTATAAACATTCAAAATCCAGCAACATACCAGTACGTTGCTGGTCCTTGTTGGACATGTATTGTAATCTTTTTTTTTTCATGCAGCCAGTTGGCTGAATGAAAAAAGAGATTGATCGGTGGGTATGCCCACCATTAGAATACCGCCCTTCATCCACCCACTTCTAATGATGGGCATACATGCACCATTTATATATGCCGAAGCATGGGGGTATCCTCCCGCAAAAAAGTTATGCCGCACACACATGGTCGGACTTTTCCACGGGCAAGCCTCCGTCGGAATTTCGACCGTATGTACGCGGCATTAGGAGCAAAATTGCTCCTCCGCCCCTGCTGCCCCAATGCTTCGGCATATATGCTTTTTTTTTTAACTTTGTTGGTGAAATCACCACCTACAGCACTGGAGTCGCAGGGATCAGGCCTGTCTCTGCGAACGCTGCAGTTATGTGTGTTGTGTTTTGTAAGTTACAGTGATCAATCGATACTGCACTTGGGTGGCCTGGGCTGGACAGAGGGGCAAAACGCAGGTGCTAGCAGGTATCTGGGCTGATCCCGCTAACACTGCATTTTTGGGAACCCTAAATTGCTGGGGACGCTAGTATAGATCTGATCAGATCAGATATTAATCTGTTCAGATACTATATCACTAAGGGAGGTGTATGCTTCACGCGTGGGTGTTAGCGTTACTGGCACTAACCTGACGCTGCCTGGGGTGTGACGCAGACCCTCTCTGACGCTAAAACCTAATCGATATCACCCCCCGGGCGATCAGGGGGTTAAACCTTTATTGGGTTATATATACGGCGGGTGCCCTGACACTATAAAAAGCAAACTAACTAACCAGCGTCACCCGTAACACTTATATGGTGATCACTGGTGAAAGGGTTAACTAGGGGCAATTAGGGGGTTAAAACCTTTATTAGATAATATATGGGGGTACCTGACGCTATAAAAACCTGCGGCGAACCTAAAAAAAATTACTGGCTACCGATCGGCATCACCGACACTAAGACAGCGATCAGAAAAACGATCGCTTAGCGACAGTGGTGATAGGGGGTGAAAGGGTTACCTGGGGGGCGATCAAGAGGGTTAAACCTTTATTAGATAATATATGGGGGTACCTGACGCTATAAAAACCTGCGGCGAACCTAAAAAAAATTACTGGCTACCGATCTGCATCACCGACACTAAGACAGCGATCAGAAAAATGATCGCTTAGCGACAGTGGTGATAGGGGGTGAAAGGGTTACCTGGGGGGCGATCAAGGGGGTTAAACCTTTATTAGATAATTTATGGGGGTACCTGACGCTATAAAAACCTGCGGCAAACCTAAAAAAAATTACTGGCTACCGATCTGCATCACCGACGCTAAGACAGCGATCAGAAAAATGATCGCTTAGCGACGGCGGTGCTAGGGGGTGAAAGGGTTATCTGGTGGGTGATCAGGGGGTTAAACCTTTATTAGGTAATATATGGGGGTACCTGACGCTATAAAAACCTGCGGCGAACCTAAAAAAAATTACTGGCTACCGATCTGCATCACAGACGCTAAGACAGCGATCAAAAATATTATCGCTTAGCGACAATGGTGATAGGGGGTGAAAGGGTTACCTGGGGGGCGATCAAGGGGGTTAAACCTTCATTAGATAATTTATGGGGGTACCCGACGCTATAAAAACCTGCGACGAACCTAAAAAAAATTACTGGCTACCGATCTGCATCACTGACGCTAAGACAGCGATCAGAAAAATGATCGCTTAGCGACGGCGGTGCTAGGGGGTGAAAGGGTTATCTGGGGGGTGATCAGGGGGTTAAACCTTTATTAGGGGGGGTTAGGGGGCTACACTGGACCTAAAACTAACTTTAGTGACACTTTTACAGTCACAAATGTCACTGATTGCAGTGATCAGTAAATAAATGGTCACTGCAATCAGTGACACTGTGACTGGGGGCTGGGGGTTGATCTGGGGGTGTCTGGGGGGGCGATTTGTGTGCCTATGTGTCCTGGTGTCAGTGTAGTGTTTTGTGCACTAACCTGTGTGTCTTCTCTTGTACGGCGCTCGGTATATGTGAGCGCCGCATGAGAGATGACATCACTTCCTCCTGCTTCCTCTGCCTGTGTTTACATTACAGGACAGAGGAAGCATTTTTATTCGCCGGGAGCGATCGCGGGGGGGTGGCCGGAATCGAACGGCCGTCCCCTCATCTCGGATCGCTCCCCAACGAATACCTACCGCTCACTGTATAGGAGGGGGGTCCGATCGGACCCCCAACTGTACAAAGGCAATCACGTACACTGTACAAGATTGTGCCTGTCGGTGCCATTCTGCCGACGTACATATACAGTGAGCGGTCGTTAAGTGGTTAAGGTAAAAAACCTGTTGCAGAGGATTCCCCTCCCCCCCCCAGCCCCTTCTTATACTTACCTGAGCCTGATCTCGATCCAGCGATGTGCACAAGAGCAGCGGATCTCCCGGCTCTGTCCCTCCTCACTAGGCAGATTGATACTGTCAATCAAATCCTATGACAAGGGAGCTGAGGATGGGTCTGAGCCCCAATAACTGTGTCTATGGGTGCAGGAAACCAAGCTGAGGATTGAGTTCCCCCAAAAAAGTAATATTCTTTGGTGGGCATTCGCCGGGTGGGGGGGGCAGGAGTGCCGGCGGGGGACCCCAGAAGAGGAGGATCAGGGCTGCTCTGTGCAAAACCATTGCACAGAGCAGGTAAGTATGAAATGTTTATGGTTTTAAAAAAATGGAAGCTTTACAAACACTTTAGGCAGTATTAAACCTAAAAGCAAACATTTATTATTCTTCAGCTTACCAATTCTTAGATGTGATAGCTGTATCAGGTATCTTTTTTGAGCTATTTTCATCTGGTGATCTGGCCAGTAAGTCAGATTTTTTTCAAAAGAACAAGCTCTCCAGCAGTATGTATTAGTTTACAGGGATGAGACAAACCATTTTCCACGAACATGGGTGCTTAGAATGACCAGTTTTCAATTATTTAAGTAAAACCTTTAACCCAAAAGAAAAAAGAAAACAGTTTCTCGTAACTGATTATAAAGTGTTAGCTGGAGTTTGGCTTCAGTTTGTTTGCTACTACATTCAAAGTGTTACTAAACGCAGGTCCCTGTATTCACTATATCAGGTCTCCAACAGTACACAGAACAAGGAAATGCAATCGTTTTAGTAAATACAAACTGCTGAATACATTTTTCATTAGCAGTTAGAACAGTTTTGTGACTTCTATCAGTGTCTGGTTAACCACTTAAGCCCCGGACCATTTTGTAGCTAAAGGACCAGAGGTGTTTTCACAATTTGGCACTGCGCTGCTTTAACTGTAAATTGTGCGGACATGCAATGTTGTACCCAAACGAAATTTGCGTCCTTTTCTTCCCACAAATAGAGCTTTATTTTAATGGTATTTTATTGCCTCTGCGATTTTTATTTTTTGCGATATAAACGGAAAAAGACTGAAAATTTTGAAAAAAAATTATATTTTCTACTTTTTGTTATAAGAAAAATCGAATAAACTAAATTTTAGTCATACATTTAGGCCAAGATGTATTCAGCCACATGTCTTTAGTAAAAAAAATGTCAATAAGCATATATTTATTGGTTTGCGCAAAAGTTAAAGCGTCTACAAACTAGGGTACATTTTCTGGAATTTACACAGCTTTTAATTTATGACTGCCTATCTCATTTCTTGAGGTGCTAAAATGGCAGGGCAGTACAAAACCCCCCCAAATGACCCCATTTTGGAAAGTAGACATCCCAAGGAAATTGCTGAGAGGCATGTTGAGCCCATCGAATTTTTTTTTTTTGTCTCAAGTGATTGAATAATGACTAAAAAAAAATTAAAAATTACAAAAAGTTGTCACTAAATGATATATTGCTCACACATGCCATGGTTATATGTGGAATTGCACCCCAAAATACATTTTGCTGCTTCTCTTGAGTACGGGGTTACCACATGTGTGGGACTTTTTGGGAGCATAGCCGCGTATGGGCCCCCGAAAACCAAGCACCGCCTTCAGGATTTCTAAGGGCGCAAATTTTTGATTTCACTCCTCACTACCTATCACAGTTTCGAAGGCCATAAAATGCCAAAATAGCACAAACCCCCCCAAATGACCCCATTTTAGAAAGTAGACACCCCAAGGAAATTGCTGAGAGGCATGTTGAGCCCATTGAATATTATTATTTTTTTGTCCCAAGTGATTGGATAATGACAAAAAAAAATAAAAATTACAAAAAGTTGTCACTAAATGATATATTGCTCACACATGCCATGGTTATATGTGCAATTGCACCCCAAAATACATTTTGCTGCTTCTCTTGAGTACGGGGTTACCACATGTGTGGGACTTTTTGGGAGCCTAGCCGCGTACGGGCCCCCGAAAACCAAGCACCGCCTTCAGGATTTCTAAGGGCGCAAATTTTTGATTTCACTCCTCACTACCTATCACAGTTTCGAAGGCCATAAAATGCCAAAATAGCACAAAACCCCCCCAAATGACCCCATTTTGGAAAGTAGACACCCCAAGCTATTTTCTGAGAGGCATGGTGAGTATTTTACAGCTCTCATTTGTTTTTGAAAATGAAGAAAGTAAATAATTTTTTTTTTTTTCAATTTTCAAAACTTTGGCCTCGTACACACGACCGATTTTCTCGTCGTAAAAAACACATCGTTTTTTTCGACGAGATTCTTGTTAAGCTTGTCGATTTTCTCGTCAAGCTTTCTATGCGTACACACTGTCATTTTCCAATTTCCTCGTGGTTCTCTGCGCTCACGTCCAGCACGTACGACGGCACTATAAAGGGGAAGATCTTTTTTCTTGGCGCCACCCCTTGGGCTGCTTTTGCTGATCTCGTGTTACCGCGTGTGAAGTAAAAGTTTGGGAAGAGACGATTCGCGCTTTTCAGTCTTCGTACTTTTCAGATCGTTTTCTGCCGTTCAGTTTGTGCTTGTGGGTTCGTATCTTGACTTTCAGGGCGTCTAGGCAGGTCGTATCTGTTTTACAGTGCGTTATTGCCTGTTCGTTTCTGAATTTCAGTTCGTTATTCATAGGCCTTGCTGTTCTAAAGTGCGTTCTGTTCTGTACGTTCTGATTAGACGACCGTTTCCTAGCCATGTCGCCTGGACGTTCTCGTCGTCGAGTTCGTGCTGTGCGTGCGCTTGGTGTTGGTCTGCTTGTTTTGGACCAAGACCAGTCCATGAATGGTGTGAGGAGGAGTTCATGGACCAAGAATTGGTTGCTCCAGCGGGACCAATTCTGCCACATGCCTCTGCTGCGGGAGATCGTCGAGAATAATCCTGAGGACTACAGGAATTTTCTGAGGATGTCTGACCCCGTTTTTCAGGAACTGTTGGCTTTGGTGTCCCCTTATATTACCAGGAAGGACACCGTTATGCGGGAAGCCATCAGTGCTGAGCAGAGGCTCATCGCCACGTTGCGTTACCTGGCGACAGGGAGAAGTCTTCAGGACTTGAAGTTCACCACAGGCATCTCCCCCCAGGCTCTGGGCCTCATAATCCCAGACACCTGTTCTGCTATTATACAAGTCCTGCAGGAGGACTATATTAGGGTAAGTTTTCTCCCTTAACATCACATTTTATGTATTACATGTATGCTAATGTATTGTATTTCTTTCATCCTTCCCTAATTACCATGATTGTAATATGCTGAGAATGTCCCCTTTGTCCCCATGCATGTTGGAAGCTTTAGATTGCCCCTTTTTTTTCCTCCCTAAATATTTCCCCTCACTAACTTTTCCAGCAGGGGCGCCTGTTGCTCCAAATGTTGGGGGGTTCCAACCCCAATTTCGGAAATAAACTTCCTCCTTTTTTGCTCTGTTGCCTAATAAACGCCCCCAGTTGTCCCCTCCAATGCAGTCATTTAGTCCCCTCTAATGCAGCCAGTTTCCCCCCAGCCCTGCACTTACCTTCTTGTGGTCAGCGCCATCCTTCTTCTGTCCTTGATGTCTTCTCCTTCCCTTCATGTTGCATCAGCCAATCATGTTACCATTAAACAGACTTGGTGAACATGATTGCCAGAGCAGCCTGTCAGTGTTTACACAAGGAATGCCCCCCTCCTTGCGTCCCCGATTTTTCTTTGAGGAAGCCAATTACATCCCTCAGGTTGTAATTTGCAAGACTTTTTTAATACCTGTTTCTGCTCTGCAATTTTAACCCCCTAAATGACGAAATTATTCATATGTCGGTCGCTTTACAAGAGGCCATCCACCTGAATAGTGGGCGGCATAGACAATACATAGGTTCATGCAACGCATGAACCTATGTATTGTTCTGAGTGATGGGCACAGGAGAGAGGGGACAGTGCTCCAGCGCCCACTCTGGACGCACCGCCACTGCAATGCTATCCTTTGGCCAAACACATCTCCCCCCCCAAAATAATTTAGTAATGGCCCATCAGAGGGGGTGATGAATATGATAAATGAGCCTTCCATTATACTTTTTTTACACACCTTAATAAACGTATAATTTGATTGATGTTGGTCTCTAATTTTTTGGGATAGAATTTCCTTGTAATGTATGCCTTTGTTTTTCTAATATTATTTCATCTTGTTTCACTCCACAGCTTCCTTCCACGCCACAGGAATGGCAGACTGTGGCATTGGAGTTTGCCACGCGGTGGGACTTCCCCAACTGCGGTGGTGCCATAGACGGGAAGCACGTCCGCATCGTGCCGCCACCCCGTTCTGGATCCTACTACTACAATTACAAGGGGTTTCATAGCATTGTGCTGATGGCGGTGGTGTCAGCACGGTATGAATTCCTCTATGTTGATGTAGGGAAGAATGGCCGGATGTCCGATGGGGGATCCTTCATCCAGACGGAGTTTGCCCTCCGTCTCCAGAGTGACGACCTTGCATTGCCACCGGATGCAGGGAATATTGAAGGACTCCCCTTTGTTTTCTTGGCTGATGAAGCCTTCGGACTCGGACGGCATCTTATGAGGCCATTTCCACAGAGGACCCTGACCCCAGAGAAGAGTGTGTTCAATTACCGGCTGGCCAGGGCCCGAAGAGTCGTTGAAAATGCCTTCGGCATAATGGCCAGCCGCTTCCGCCTTTTTATGACTTCCATCCACTTGGCGGACTACAAAATAAACTATGTAGTGTTATGCTGCTGTGTGCTACACAACTTTCTGAGCCAAAAATCACATTCCTATATGGCCTCAGTTTTGCCAGAGGCTGGACTTTCCCCTGCAAATCCCCTTCCGGGCCTGGAATCTGCCCGTCTTGGCTTGCCCCCCCAAAATGCCCGTGTGGTTCGTGACAAATACATGGAGTATTTCACGGGTAGGGGGGCAATTCCTATGCCAGCCTATGTCTAAGTATCCCAATAAAAATCTTGTTTAAACCTTTAATTATTTGTTCTTTCCTGTCTCCTAGTTTGTCTTTGTGCATTTGTAGTGGCAAGTGTATTTTACTTTAGTAAATAACAACCAATTTCACTATGTTACCTTACAAAAGAACCAAATAAGCTTAGAGAGTATTATAAAAAGAAGCTACACGTTGTTTGTGGTCAAAAATTTTACTCTCTGCACATTTTTTTTTGTTTTACTTTGGGTTTGGCCTGGCCACAACCCGGCAAATTTTGGCTTATGAAGATACAAAAATACCACTTGCATTTCTAAAATGACAACATTGGATACCTCTGAGCAATCTGAGACATTCAGTTACACAAACTATGTCTCTATGTGCCCGTCCTAATATGGGGTCCTGCCACCCCTTGCCCAGCCCAAAATTCAATATGCACACATTTTTACTTTTTTGCAAATAGGAAGTTTACAATCCTGATCCCTATTGTCAACATGTGCTATCTGCCATCAGGGGTGATCAATGGACGTGTTTTGGGGGTGCATCCCCTTCCTCAGTTCACCGACTTTTGATACGAGGAAGGGGTTGCACCCACAAAAGACGTACATGGATATCCCCTGATGGCAGATAGCACATGTTCACACACTGTGTGCATATTCAATTTTTGGCTGTTTTGTTACTTAAAAAATTAGAAAAAATATAAAAACAAACATGTAAAAACAAATGTGTTTGGATGGCTTATTGAATTCTCCCCAAAACATCGAGAATGTCTTTAAATGTTTGTTCCATCACATGGATTCTTTGTTTAATTAGGTCCAGTTCCGTGCTACATTCCATCACTTGCTGGATGAGGCGGAGGGCACTGTCAGCAGAGAACGGTGTGCTATCCTTCACAACATTTCCATCCCCTAAAAACCATTAAAAAAAATTAATCAAACTCTGCAGGCCTACCTCGCTTACCTTAAGCTGTGGTGTCAGATACTGACCTGTTGTGGTGACCAGATCCACAACGTCATCCACCTCTCCTTCCTGCACTTCTCCTTCCTCCACCTCAACTTCCTGCACATCTTTCGGTTGTGGATCTTTGGGAGTTTGGGGTTGCTTGGAAGTTGTGGGGTGCATGTGCTCCCTGGAGTGTCCTCCTCCCAGGCTTCTCTCCCCTATGAGAATAAAACCAAAGGTCTATTTATCACACTGTAAAAATCTCATTGTTAAACTTAAAACAGGCTAAATTGTTTGGAAGTGGGGTACAAGTGTGTGTTTGTGCGGAATTTAAAGAAAAATGCATTATTTATGACCCCAAATATGTTTAGTATTCACATTTGGATGTAATTTTTTGGACATGGAGGCACCACAAATAAACTCTGATGCACCTGTGTGGGACACCCAAAAAAGGCGGGTCTGGTGGCCCACACTATAGTGCTCCAAAGTACAGATGTGGAAGCAGCTGCTGAGTGTCCTCTCCTTTACACTGATTAAAGTTTGCATTTCATTCTCCTTACAAACACATAATCTAGACTTAAAAATTATCCACAATACTTGGTCAAAAATGGCAGATGTCTAATTACTTTTGGGGGTCTTAAATAAGCCAAAACCGCGGATAGTGGCCGAACGAAGTGTCGGTAACGTAACGAACGATTACTGTGCCCAACCTAGTTCAAAATATTACATTTTGGAAGGGAGTACAATATGCTAAAAAAAAAAAAAATGACAGTTTCTAAAAAGATTAATAGCAGAAAGGTCGTCATTTTACTTACTTTTAGCGAGCATCCTCTTTATGATCCTCAACTGGTCTGGCTCCCTCAGTTTGAGGTCTGACCACCTCTTTCTGAGCTGCTCATTTGAGCGTTTCACCCCGAACTTCGCCCTCAGACTCTTCACAACTTTAGTGAGGATTTTGGCCTTCCTTCTATTTGGTTTGATATACGGCCCATGCTTGGCATCATAATCAGCCTTGACCAAGATGTCCACCATCTCCGCCATCTCCGCCAAAGACATATTCGATGCCTTGAATCTCCTCCTTGATCGTGACGTGTCCTCGGTCTCCGGGCTTGTCTCTTCGCTAGTTGCGGAATTATCAGACACCTGCTGTAACTCCGCCATATCTGTCTGCGCGCCGAAAGAGAAGGGGCGGGGAAAAGATGTTAGTTAGAACGTCATGGGCGGGCGACGTGTGCGGAGCGACGTGTTCGAATTTGGACGCATGCGTGGTGTGTATATAGCAAACACACATGTGACTATAGTACGTTCGGTGTGCGGAGAGAGGAGTTCAAGTGACGGACGTGCGAACGAAGGTATGTGATTTTGTGAGACTTGTAAAAATTGTTGGCCTATACTGTCTTGAGATTGGTGGAGGATATATATGGTGACTAGGATGTGAAGGAGGTTAGACTGTTTGCCTCACATTATTTAAATATAATTTATTTTACTTGCAGATACAATATGAATGTCTTTATTAGCGACAAAGAGTTCCTGGCGGAATTTATTGACCGGGTAAGGGAGCTGCCGGCTCTGTGGGAGACCAAAAACCCCATCCATAAAAAAAAGGGGTGAGAAAAGCAGCGCTGGAGAAGCTGCTCCCATTTGTGCATACCAAGGTGCCCACAGCCACAGCAAAACAAGTGGACACTAAAATTGGGAGCTTGAGAGGTACCTACAGGACTGAACGCTCTAAGGTGCTGGCTTCTCAGAGGTCAGGAGCAGCAGCAGATGATGTTTATGTCCCGATTTTGTGGTACTACAGCAGGATGTCCTTCCTGGATGACCACATTGAGCCAAGGCCATCACTCTCCACTCTTCCCCCCAGACTTCCCTGCAGCCAACCTGAGCCTTCTCTGGAGCAAGAGGAGGCAGCCATCCTGGATGATCCTGATTTGTCCATCTGGAGCCAGGTATAGTATTAACTGAAAATGTAGTGGGATAAAATTAATGTTTCCCAAATATGTCAGGATGAGAAACATACATTATTTTGTATTACACAAGTGAAATCATGATCTGTAGACATTATTCTTCACTTAATTGTGTGGTAAATAGTCAAGCTGATGTAGTGGTAAATTTAAAGCAAGGATTTATGCATTTACATTCTAATTGCTTCCATCAGGATTACAAAGTTTGATGCAAAGATTAAACCAACATATTAAACTATGTTTCTTTTTCATACACAGGATGAAATCAGCCAGGAGGAGGGTCTGGAAACTGTCAGGCAGGAGGAGGAAGGGCCCAGTGGCAGCCAGGAGGTGGCAGGGCCCAGTACCAGCCAGGAGGTGGCAGGGCCCAGTGGCAGCCAGGAGGTGGCAGGGCCCAGTGGCAGCCAGGAGGTGGCAGGGCCCAGTGGCAGCCAGGAGGTGGCAGGGCCCAGTGGCAGACAGGAGGTGGCAGGGCAAAGGAGAAGCACCAGATCCCAGGTGCCTCCCATCAGGCTTCACAAAAGAGGCAGGAGGGACAGGACCACCAGTGAGGCAGCAATGGCCCTTATTAAAGAGGCCCATGCCACCCTCAAGGAGCCCACATCCCCTGAAGAGGCCATTGCCGGCCTAGTGGAGGCTAAGTTCAAGGTGATGAGCATGGAGCAACGCCTCCTATGCGAACCCCTGCTCATCACCTTGCTCAACAAGGGGGTGATGGAGCAAATTACCCCCAATACCGCCATATGTGAGGTGGCCCAACTGACCCAACCTCAACCTCCACCTCCACCTTCCTCTTCTGTCCCACCCCCTTCTGCTACACCTCCACCTTCTGCCCCACCCCCTTCTGCTACACCTCCACCTTCTGCCCCACCCCCTTCTGCTACACCTCCACCTTCTGCCCCACCCCCTTCTGCTACACCTCCACCTTCTGCCCCACCCCCTTCGCTACACCTCCACCTTCTGCCCCACCCCCTTCTGCTACACCTCCACCTTCTGCCCCACCCTCTTCTGCTACACCTCCACCTTCTGCCCCACCCCCTTCTGCTACACCTCCACCTTCTTCTTCTGCCCCACCCCCTTCTGCTACACCTCCACCTCCTCCTCCTGACAGGAGTACCCCTCCAGTGGGCCAGCCTCCAGCTAAACGAAGAAGGAAGGCTGCAGGAAAGGCTGCAGGAAAGGCTTCAGGAAAGGCTTCAGGAAAGGCTGCAGGAAAGGTTGCCAGGAAGAAGAGGAAGTGATGGCCTTGCTTCATTGTGGTCGCACTGGTCGGACAGAAGGCAGCCTGTTGTAGTACCACACACTTGGGACATATATCTCACCTGCTGCTGTTCCTGACCTCTGGGAGGCCAGCATCAGATTGTGTTCTGAAATGTGGGCCTTCTCAAGCTCCCAATTTTAGTGTCCACACAGGGTTGCTGTGTGCTCTGGGGTCCCTGGGATGCACAAATGGCAGCAGCTTCTCCAGCGCTGCCTTCTCTTTATTTAATTTATAAACATGAATAAATGTGTTTTTTGTTTAAGTTCATACTTGACTATGTGTATTTTTAAATAAAAAAAAACAAGCTTTGGAGTAAGCAGATACATTTGACTGACAATAAAAGGCACAGATATCACCCCCCCAAAAGAATAACTAAATCTGATTAGCTCAAAAACATGGTGTGAAATTTTAAAAATATAGATTAGAAAATTAAATGGGAGATCGCTATCAAAACATTGAGAAATTATAATTAACATCATTTTGAAAAATCTAACCATTTAAATTATTCCTAAAAACTTGCACGATATAATACACATAAATCTTATAAAGAGCAGCATGAAAAAGGTTAAAAATAAGGCAGAACTCTGTGTGAATATCAGCAGCAAAAGAAGGTCTCTCGTTTTGATTAATGTAACATTCTAACGAAGAATTCAATGCAGAACATTTAAACGATGAAATATTTATGAGCGTGACGAATGTGCTCTCTCCATTATGAAGGCTTGTTTTACCAGAAGATGCGCTCCCGTCTCATAGTTGCTTGTGAGCATGCGCGCTTTTGGAAGAGTCGTAAAAGCATACACACGAACCATTTTCTCGTCACAAAACAGGCCGACGAGAAACACGACGAGGAAATCTGGAATCCTGACGAGAAAATAGAGAGCAGGTTCTCTATTTTCTCGTCGAGATTCTCGTCAAGTTTCTCGTCGTAAAACCATACACACGAACGTTTTTCTAGACAAAAAAACTCTCGCGGCACTTTTCTTGACTGTTTTGGACGAGAAAATCGGTCGTGTGTACGAGGCCTTTGTGACAAAAAGTGAGATCTGCAAAATACTCACCATACCTCTCAGCAAATAGCTTGGGGTGTCTACTTTCCAAAATGGGGTAATTTGGGGGGGTTTTGTGCCATCTGGGCATTCCATGGCCTCCGAAACTGTGATAGGCAGTGAGGAGTGAAATCAAAAATTTACACCCTTAGAAAGCCTGAAGGCGGTGCTTGGCTTTTGGGGTCCCGTACGCGGCTAGGCTCCCAAAAAGTCTCACACATGTGGTATCCCCGTACTCAGGAGAAGCAACAGAATGTATTTTGGGGTGTAATTCCACATATGCCCATGGCATGTTTGAGCAATATATCATTTAGTGACAACTTTGTGCAAAAAAAAAAAATTGTCTTTTTTCCGCAACTTGTGTCAACATATAAAATATTCAATGGACTCGACATGCCTCTCAGTATATAGCTTGGGGTGTCTACTTTCCAAAATGGGGTCATTTGGGGGGGGTTTTGAACTGTCCTGGCATTTTATACACAACATTAGGAAGCTTACATCCACTCTTCTAACCACTTGAAGACAAAGCCCTTTCTGACACTTTTTGTTTACATGAAAACATTATTTTTTTTGCAAGAAAATCATGTTGAACCCCTAAACATTATATATTTTTTTAAAGCAAAGGCCCTACAGATTAAAATGGTGGGTGTTGCATTTTTTTTACACACAGTATTTGCGCAGCGATTTTTCAAACGCATTTTTTGGGGAAAAATTACACTTTTTTTAATTTTAATGCACTAAAACACACTATATTGCCCAAATGTTTGATAAAATAAAAAATATGATCTCAGGCCGAGTACATAGATACCAAACACGACATGCTTTAAAATTTCGCACAAACGCGCATTGGCGACAAACTACATACATTTTTAAAAGCCTTTAAAAGCCTTTACAGGTTACCACGTTAGATTTACAGAGGAGGTCTACTGCTAAAATGACTGCCCTCGATCTGACCTTCACGGTGTTACCTCACATGCATGGTGCAATTGCTGTTTACATATGACGCCAGACCGACGCTTGCGTACGCCATTGCGCAAGAGCAGGGCAGGACAGGGGTGCTTTTTTTTTATTTTTTATTATTAATTTTGCTTTTTTATTTTATTTTTAAACTGTTCCTTCCATATTTTTTTTTTTAGCATTTTTATTGTTATCTCAGGGAATGTAAATATCCCCTATGATAGCAATAGGTAGTGACAGGTACTCTTTTTTTGAAAAAACTGGGGTCTATTAGACCCTAGATCTTTCCTCTGCCCTCAAAGCATCTGACCACACCAAGATCGGTGTGATAAAATGCTTTCCCAATTTCCCAATGGCGCTTTTTATATCCGGGGGGGGGGACATTCCCTCCCACTGCTTGTAAAAGCAGTCCAGAGGCTAATTAGCCACTAGGATTGCTTTTACATGAAAGCCGGCCACTGGCTGAAAAGAATGATACCAAGATGATACCTAAACCCGCAGGCATCAATCTGGTATAACCATTCAAAGTCCAGCAACATACCAGTACGTTGCTGGTCCTTGTTGGACATGTATTGTAATCTTTTTTTTTCATGCAGCCTGTTGGCTGAACGAAAAAAAGAGATTGATCGGTGGGTATGCCCACCATTAGAATACCTCCCTTCATTCACCCACTTCTGATGATGGGCATACATGCACCATTTATATATGCTGAAGCATGGGGGCATCCTCCCGCAAAAGTTATGCCGCACACACATGGTCGGACTTTTCCACGGGCAAGCCTCCGTCGGAATTTCGACCGTATGTACGCGGCATTAGGAGCAAAATCGCTCCTCCGCTCCTCCGCCCCTGCTGCCCCAATGCTTCTGCATATATGCTTTTTTTTTAACTGTGGTGGTGAAATCACCTCCTACAGCACTGGAATCGCAGGGATCAGGCCTGTCTCTGCGAACGCTGCAGTTATGTGTGTTGTGTTTTGTAAGTGACAGTGATCGATCGATACTGCACTTGGCTGGCCTGGGCTGGACGGAGGGGCAAAACGCAGGTGCTAGCAGGTATCTGGGCTGATCCCGCTAACACTGCATTTTTGGGAACCCTAAATTGCTGGGGACGCTAGTATAGATCTGATCAGATCAGATATTGATCTGTTCAGATACTATACCACTAAGGGAGGTGTATGCTTCACGCGTGGGTGTTAGCGTTACTGGCACTAACCTGACGCTGCCTGGGGCGACACAGACCCTCTCTGACACTAAAACCTAATTGATATCACCCGCCGGGCGATCAGGGGGTTAAACCTTTATTGGGTTATATACGGCGGGTGCCCTGACACTATAAAAAGCAAACTAACTAACCAGCGTCACCCGTAACACTTATATGGTGATCACTGGTGAAAGGGTTAACTAGGGGCAATCAGGGGGTTAAACCTTTATTATAAATAACTGGCTACCTATCGGCATCACCGACACTAAGACAGCGATCAGAAAAACGATCGCTTAGTGACACTGGCAAAAGGGGGTGAAAGGGTTACCTGGGGGGGGCGATCAAGGGGTTATACCTTTATTAGGTAATATATGGGAGTACCCGACGCTATAAAAACCTGCGTTGAACCTAAAAAAAATAACTGGCTACCTATCGGCATCACCGACACTAAGACAGCGATCAGAAAAACGATCACTTAGTGACAGCGGTGCTAGGGGTTGAAAGGGTTACCTGGGGGGCGATCAAGGGGTTAAACCTTTATTAGGTAATATATGGGGGTACCCGACGCTATAAAAACCTGCGACGAACCTAAAAAAAATAACTGGCTACCTATCGGCATCACCGACACTAAGACAGCGACCAGAAAAACGATCGCTTAGTGACACGGGTGAAAGGGTTACCTGGGGGGGCGATCAAGGGGTTAAACATTTATTAGGTAATATATGGGGGTACCCGACGCTATAAAAACCTGCGGCGAACCTAAAAAAAATAACTGGCTACCTATCGGCATCACTGACACTAAAACAACGATCAGAAAAACGATCGCTTAGTGACGGCGGTGCTAGGGGGTGAAAGGGTTACCTGGGGGGCGATCAAGGGGTTAAACCTTTATTAGGGGGGGTTAGGGGGCTACACTGGACCTAAAACTAACTGCCCTGACACTTTTACAGTCACAAATGTCACTGATTGCAGTGATCAGTAAATAAATGGTCACTGCAATCAGTGACACTGTGACTGGGGGGTGATCTTGGGGGTGATCTTGGGGGTGTCTGGGGGGGCCTGGGGGGCGATTTATGTACATATGTGTCCTGGTGTTAGTGTAGTGTTTGTGCACTAACCTGTGTGTCTTCTCTCATGTGGCGCTCGGTATATGTGAGTGCCGCATGAGGGATGACATCACTTCCTCCTGCCTGTGTAAACATTACACAGGCAGAGGAAGCATTTGATTCGCCGGGAGCGATCGCGAGGGGGTGGCCAGAATCATATGGCGGCCCCCTCATCACGGATCGCTCCCGAAGCGATCCCGGCCGCTCACTGTACCGGAGGGGGGTCCGATTGGACCCCCCACCCATACGAAGCCAGGCACGTACAGGTACGTGATTGTGCCTGTCCGTGCCATTTTGCCGACATATATTTACAGTGGGCGGTCGTTAAGTGGTTAAAGCTTGTGGGAGGAGTTTTCATTCTGCACTGACTGTCCAGTCAGGCTGCAGGACCCCTGACCCTCTGTCTGGACAGTGCTGATTGGCCCTGTGCTGATCACATGCACTCTCCTAAGAAAAAAAAAACTCACTAGCAATACACACCAAACTGAGTATATGCAGCTTGTCCCCTAGCCTCTGTTCTATCAGGAGATAGTTTGGGGACAGTGGAAGAAGGGGAGGACCAGAGAAGACAGGATCAAACAGCCTTTTTACACAATGCAGAGGATGAACCCCTTAGGTTCCATAGTGAGTATAACATGCATGCTTTACTGCATATACAGGCTGATTTTCAGTTTTGGGAAGGGTTGCCACCTATCTGGGATTCACCCAGACAGTCTGGGTTTTGAATCATGTGCCCGGGTTTCAGTCCACCTGAAACCCGGACACAATATTCACACAGAAATGTGGCTCAGAATAGGCCTTGAAAGGAGGGTGAGGGGGCACTATGTGTGCTGCATTACTATTCTCTTTGAAGTGCCCAAAGGTGTCCCAGATGTGTTACAATCCTATAATGTATATTGAAACAAAAAAAAAAAAGTACTGTGCACCGCTAAAGTGTTCGGGTTTGGCTTGAAGAAAAAGTGGCAACCCTAGTTGTGGGTTATTATTATTATTATTATTATACAGGATTTATATAGTGCCAACAGTTTACGCAGTGCTTTACAAAATGAAGGCAGACATTACAGTTACATTAGAAATTTGGTACAAGAGGAATCAGAGGACCCTGATCGTCAGAGCTTACAATCTAAGAGGTTTAGTAACACTTTAACACTCCCCTGCTCCCAGAGTGACAAAGCTGCTGTCTGTTGTGCCTTCTCTGCTCATTTATCCAGAGTAGACCCTCAAGCCTCGTACACACGACCGAGTTTCTCGTCCAAAACAGTCAAGAAAAGTGGCGCGAGAGTTTTTTTGTCGAGAAAAACGTTCGTGTGTATGGTTTTACGACGAGAAAATTGCCGAGAATCTCGACGAGAAAATAGAGAACCTGCTCTCTATTTTCTCGTCAGGATTCCAGATTTCCTCGTCGTGTTTCTCGTCGGCCTGTTTTGTGACGAGAAAATGGTTCGTGTGTATGCTTTTACGACTCTTCCAAAAGCGCGCATGCTCACAAGCAACTATGAGACAGGAGCGCATCTTCTGGTAAAACAAGCCTTCGTAATGGAGAGAGCATATTCGTCACGCTCAAAAATATTTCATCGTTTAAATGTTCTGCATTGAAATCTTCGTTAGAATGTTACATTAATCAAAACGAGTGACCTTCTTTTGCTGCTGATATTCACACAGAGTTATGCCTTATTTTTAACCTTTTTCATGCTGCTCTTTATAAGATTTATGTGTATTATATCGTGCAAGTTTTTAGGAATAATTTAAATGGTTAGATTTTTCAAAATGATGTTAATTATAATTTCACAATGTTTTGCTAGTGATCTCCCATTTAATTTTGGAATCTATATTATTTAAATTTCCCACCATGTTTTTGTGCTAATCAGATTTAGTTATTCTTTTGGGGGGGGGGGTGATATCTGTCCCTTTTATTGTCAGTCAAATGTATCTGCTTACTCCAAAGCTTGATTTTGTTTATTTAAAAATACACATAGTCAAGTATGAACTTAAACAAAAATAACTTTTATTCATGTTTATAAATTAAATAAAGAGAAGGCAGCGCTGGAGAAGCTGCTGCCATTTGTGCATCCCAGGGACCCCAGAGCACACAGCAACCCTGTGTGGACACTAAAATTGGGAGCTTGAGAAGGCCAACATTTCTGAACACAATCTGATGCTGGCCTCCCAGAGGTCAGGAACAGCAGCAGGTGATATATATGTCCCAAGTGTGTGGTACTACAACAGGCTGCCTTCTGTCCGACCACAATGAAGCAAGGCCATCACTTCCTCTTCTTCCTGGCAACCTTCCCTGCAGCCTTTCCTGAAGCCTTCCCTGCAGCCTTTCCTGAAGCCTTCCCTGCAGCCTTCCTTCTTCGTTTGGCTGGAGGCTGGCCCACTGGAGGGGTACTCCTGTCAGGAGGAGGAGGTGGAGGTGTAGCAAAAGGGGGTGGGGCAGAAGAAGAAGGTGGAGGTGTAGCAGAAGGGGGTGGGGCAGAAGAAGAAGGTGGAGGTGTAGCAGAAGGGGGTGGGGCAGAAGGTGGAGGTGTAGCAGAAGGGGGTGGGGCAGAAGGTGGAGGTGTAGCAGAAGGGGGTGGGGCAGAAGAAGAAGGTGGAGGTGTAGCAGAAGGGGGTGGGGCAGAAGGTGGAGGTGTAGCAGAAGGGGTGGGGCAGAAGAAGAAGGTGGAGGTGTAGCAGAAGGGGGTGGGGCAGAAGAAGAAGGTGGAGGTGTAGCAGAAGGGGGTGGGGCAGAAGGTGGAGGTGTAACAGAAGGGGGTGGGGCAGAAGAAGAAGGTGGAGGTGTAGCAGAAGGGGGTGGGGCAGAAGAAGAAGGTGGAGGTGGAGGTTGAGGTTGGGTCAGTTGGGCCACCTCACATATGGCGGTATTAGGGGTAATGTTCTCCATCACCCCCTTGTTGAGCAAGGTGATGAGAAGGGGCTCGCATAGGAGGCGTTGCTCCATGCTCATCACCTTGAACTTAGCCTCCACTAGGCCGGCAATGGCCTCTTCAGGGGATGTGGGCTCCTTGAGGGTGGCATGGGCCTCTTTAATAAGGGCCATTGCTGCCTCACTGGTGGTCCTGTCCCTCCTGCCTCTTTTGTGAAGCCGGATGGGAGGCACCTGGGATCTGGTGCTTCTCCTTTGCCCTGCCACCTCCTGTCTGCCACTGGGCCCTGCCACCTCCTGTCTGCCACTGGGCCCTGCCACCTCCTGGCTGCCACTGGGCCCTGCCACCTCCTGGCTGGCACTGGGCCCTGCCACCTCCTGGCTGCCACTGGGCCCTGCCACCTCCTGGCTGCCACTGGGCCCTGCCACCTCCTGGCTGGTACTGGGCCCTGCCACCTCCTGGCTGCCACTGGGCCCTTCCTCCTCCTGCCTGACAGTTTCCAGACCCTCCTCCTGGCTGATTTCATCCTGTGTATGAAAAAGGAACATAGTTTAATATGTTGGTTTAATCTTTGCATCAAACTTTGTAATCCTGATTGAAGCAATTAGAATGTAAATGCATAAATCCTTGCTTTAAATTTACCACTACATCAGATTGACTATTTAGCACCCAATTAAGTGCAGAATAATGTCTACAGATCTTGATTTCACTTGTGGAATCCAAAATAATGTATGTTTCTCATCTTGACATATTTGTCAAACATTAATTTTATCCCAATACATTTTCAGTTAATACTATACCTGGCTCCAGATGGCCAAATCAGGATCATCCAGGATGGCTGCCTCCTCTTGCTCCAGAGAAGGCTCAGGTTGGCTGCAGGGAAGTCGGGGGGGAAGAGTGGAGAGTGATGGCCTTGTCTCAATGTGGTCATCCAGGAAGGACATCCTGTTGTAGTACCACAAAATCGGGACATAAACATCATCTGCTGCTGCTCCTGACCTCTGAGAAGCCAGCACCTTAGAGCGTTCAGTCCTGTAGGTACCTCTCAAGCTCCCAATTTTAGTGTCCACTTGTTTTGCTGTGGCTGTGGGCACCTTGGTATGCACAAATGGGAGCAGCTTCTCCAGCGCTGCTTTTCTCACCCCTCTTTTTTTATGGATGGGGTTTTTCGTCTCCCACAGAGCCGGCAGCTCCCTTACACGGTCAATAAATTCCGCCAGGAACTCTTTGTCGCTAATAAAGACATTCATATTGTATCTGCAAGTTAAATAAATTATATTTAACTAATGTGAGGCAAACAGTCTAACCTCCTTAACATCCTAGTCACCATATATATCCTCCAACAATCTCAAGACAGTATAGGCCAACAATTTTTACAAGTCACAAAATCACATACCTTCGTTCGCACGTCCGTCACTTGAACTCCTCTCTCCGCACACCGAACGTACTATAGTCACATGTGTGTTTGCTATATACACACCACGCATGCGTCAAAATTCGAACACGTCGCTCCGCACACGTCGCCCGCCCATGACGTTCTAACTAACATCTTTTCCCCGCCCCTTCTCTTTCGGCGCGCAGACAGATATGGCGGAGTTACAGCAGGTGTCTGATAATTCCGCAACTAACGAGGAGACAAGCCCGGAGACCGAGGACACGTCACGATCAAGGAGGAGATTCAAGGCATCGAATATGTCTTTTGCCGAGATGGCGGAGATGGTGGACATCTTGCTCAAGGCTGATTATGATGCCAAGCATGGGCCGTATAGCAAACCAAATAGAAGGAAGGCCAAAATCCTCACTAAAGTTGTGAAGAGTCTGAAGGCGAATTTCGGGGTGAAACGCTCAAATGAGCAGCTCAGAAAGAGGTGGTCAGACCTCAAACTGAGGGAGCCAGACTAGTTGAGGAGCATAAAGAGAATGCTCGCTAAAAGTAAGTAAAATGTAGACTTTTCTGCTATTAATCTTTTTATAAACTGACATGTTTTTTTTTTTTCTCATATTGGACTCCCTTCCAAAATGTAATATTTTGAACTTGGTTGGGCACAGTAATCGTTCGTTACGTTACCGACACTTCGTTCAGCCACTATCCGCGGTTTTGGCTTATTTTAGAGCCACAAAAGTAATTAGACATCTGCCATTTTTGATCAAATATTGTTGATAATTTTTTAGTCTAGATGATGTGTTTGTAAAGAGAATGAAATGCAAACTTTTATCAGTGTAAAGGAGAGGACACTCAGCAGCTGCTTCCACATCTGTACTTTGGAGCACTATAGTGTGGGCCACCAGACCCGCCTTTTTTGGGTGTCCCACACAGGTGCATCAGAGAATTTTTGTGGTGCCTCCATGTCAAATAAATTACATCCAAATGTGAATACTAAACATATTTTGGGTCATAAATAATGCATTCTTCTTTAAATTCCGCACAAACACACACTTGTACCCCACTTCCAAGCAATTTAGCCTGTTTTTATTTTAACAATGAGATTTTCAGTGTGATAAATAGACCTTTTGTTTTATTCTCATAGGGGAGAGAAGACTGGGAGGAGGACACTCCAGGGAGCAGATGCACCCCACAACTTCCAAGCAACCCCAAACTCCCAAAGACCCACAACCGAAGGATGTAGAGGAAGTTGAGGTGGAGGAAGGAGAAGTGCAGGAAGGAGAGGTGGATGACGTTGTGGATCTGGTCACCACAACAGGTCAGTATCTGTCACCACAGCTTCAGGTAAGAGAGGTAGGCCTGCAGAGTTATAATACTTTTTTTTTTGGTTTTTAGGGGATGTAAATGTTGTGAAGGATAGCACACGGTTCTCTGCTGACAGTGCCCTCCGCCTCATCCAGCAAGTGATGGAATGTAGCACGGAACTGGACCTAATTAAACAAAGAATCCATGTGATGGAACAAACATTTAAAGACATTCTCGATGTTTTGGGGAGAATTCAATAAGCCATCCAAACACATTTGTTTTTACATGTTTGTTTTTGTAATTTTTTGAATTTTTTTGACAATCAAACCAGCCAAAAATTGAATATGCACACAGTGTGTCAACATGTGCTATCTGCCATCAGGGGATATCCATGTACGTCTTTTGTGGGTGCAACCCCTTCCTCGTATCTAAAGTCGGTGAACTGAGGAAGGGGATGCACCCCCAAAACACGTCCATTGATCACCCCTGATGGCAGATAGCACATGTTGACAATAGGGATCAGGATTGTAAACTTCCTAGATGAAAAAAATCCCAAATGTGTGCATATTCAATTTTTGGCTGGGCAAGGGGTGGCAGGACCCCATATTAGGACGGGCACATAGAGACATAGTTTGTGTAAGTGAATGTCTCCGATTGCTCAGAGGTATCCAATGTTGTAATTTTTGAAATGCAACTGTTATTTTTGTATTTTCATAAGCAAAAAATTGCCGGGTTGGGGCCAGGCCAACCCAAAATAAAAAATAAAAAAATAAAAATGAAGAGAATGTGCACAGAGTAAAATATTTGACCACAAACAACGTGTAGCTTCTTTTTATAATACCCTCTAAGCTTATTTGGTTCTTTTGTAAGGTTACATAGTGAAATGGTTGTTATTTACTAAAGTAAAATACACTTGCCACTACAAATGCACAAAGACAAACTAGGAGACAGGAAAGAACAAATAATTAAAGGTTTAAACAAGCTTTTTATTGGGATACTTAGACATAGGCTGGCATAGGAGTTGCCTCCCTACCCGTGAAATACTCCATGTATTTGTCCCGAACCTCACGGGCATTTTGGGGGGGCAAGCCAGGACGGGCAGATTCCAGGCCCGGCAGGGGATTTGCAGGGGAAAGTCCAGCCTCTGGCAAAACTGAGGCCATATATGAATTCGATTTGCGGCAAAGAAAATTGTGTAGCACACAGCAGCATAACACTACATAGTTTATTTTGTAGTCCGCCAAGTGGATGGAAGTCATAAAAAGGCGGAACCGGCTGGCCATTATGCCGAAGGCATTTTCAACGACTCTTCGGCCCCTGGCCAGCCGGTAATTGAACACCCTCTTCTCTGGGGTCAGGGTCCTCTGTGGAAATGGCCTCATAAGATGCCGTCCGAGTCCGAAGGCTTCATCAGCCAAAAAAACAAAGGGGAGTCCTTCAATATTCCCTGCATCCGGTGGCAATGCAAGGTCGTCACTCTGGAGACGGAGGGCAAACTCCGTCTGGATGAAGGATCCCCCATCGGACATCCGGCCATTTTTCCCTACATCAACATAGAGGAATTCATACCGTGCTGACACCACCGCCATCAGCACAATGCTATGAAACCCCTTGTAGTTGTAGTAGTAGGACCCAGAACGGGGTGGCGGGACGATGCGGACGTGCTTCCCGTCTATGGCACCACCGCAGTTGGGGAAGTCCCACCACGTGGCAAACTCCGATGCCACAGTCTGCCATTCCTGTGGCGTGGAAGGAAGCTGTGGAGTGAAAAAAGATGAAATAATATTAGAAAACCAAAGTCATACATTACAAGGAAATTCTATCCCAAAAAATTAGAGGCCAACATCAATCAAATTATACGTTTATTAAGGTGTTTAAAAAAAGTATAATGGAAGGCTCATTTATCATATTCATCACCCCCTCTGATGGGCCATTACTAAATTATTTTGGGGGGGGGGGAGATGTGTTTGGCCACAGGATAGCATTGCAGTGGCGGTGCGTACAGAGTGGGTGCTGGAGCACTGCCCCCTCTCTCCTGTGCCCATCACTCAGAACAATACATAGGTTCATGCGTTGCATGAACCTATGTATTGTCTATGCCGCACACTATTCAGGTGGATGGCCTCTTGTAAAGCGACCGACATATGAATCATTGCAGCATTTAGGGGGTTCAAATTGCATAGCAGAAACAGGTAGTAAAATAGTCTTGCACATTACAACCTGAGGGATGTAATTGGCTTCCTAAAAGTAAAATCGGGGACGCAGGGGGGTGGGCATTCCTTGGGTAAACACTGACAGGCTGCTCTGCCAATCATGTTCATCAAGTCTGTTTAATGGTAACATGATTGGCTGATGCAACATGAAGGGAAGGAGAAGACATCAAGGACAGAAGAAGGATGGCGCTGACCACAAGAAGGTAAGTGCAGGGCTGGGGGGAAACTGGCTGCATTAGAGGGGACTAAATGGCTGCATTGGAGGGAACAAAATGGCTGCATTGGAGGGGACAACTGGGGGGCGTTTAATAGGCACCAGAGCAAAAAAGAAGGAAGTTTATTTCCTAAATTGGGGTTTGAACCCCCAAACATTTGGAGCAACAGGCGCCCCTGCTGGAAAAGTTAGTGAAGGGAAATATTTATGGAGGAGAAAAAAGGGGCAATCTAAAGCTTCCAACATGCATGGGGACAAAGGGGACATTCTCAGCATATTACAATCATGGTAATTAGGGAAGGATGAAAGAAATACAATACATTAGCATACATGTAATACATAAAATGTGATGTTAAGGGAGCAAACTTACCCTAATATAGTCCTCCTGCAGGACTTGGATGATGGCAGAACAGGTGTCTGGGATTATGAGGCCCAGAGCCTGGGGGGAGATGCCTGTGGTGAACTTCAAGTCCTGAAGACTTCTCCCTGTCGCCAGGTAACGCAACGTGGCGATGAGCCTCTGCTCAGCACTGATGGCTTCCCGCATAACGGTGTCCTTCCTGGTAATATAGGGGGACACCAAAGCCAACAGTTCCTGAAAAACGGGGTCAGACATCCGCAGAAAATTCCTGTAGTCCTCAGGATTATTCTCGACGATCTCCCGCAGCAGAGGCATGTGGCAGAATTGGTCCCGCTGGAGCAACCAATTCTTGGTCCATGAACTCCTCCTCACACCATTCATGGACTGGTCTTGGTCCAAAACAAGCAGACCAACACCAAGCGCACGCACAGCACGAACTCGACGACGAGAACGTCCAGGCGACATGGCTAGGAAACGGTCGTCTAATCAGAACGTACAGAACAGAACGCACTTTAGAACAGCAAGGCCTATGAATAACGAACTGAAAAACAGAAACGAACAGGCAAGAACGCACTGTAAAACAGATACGACCTGCCTAGACGCCCTGAAAGTCAAGATACGAACCCACAAGCACAAACTGAACGGCAGAAAACGATCTGAAAAGTACGAAGACTAAAAAACGCGAATCGTCTCTTCCCAAACTTTTACTTCACACGCGGTAACACGAGATCAGCAAAAGCAGCCCAAGGGGTGGCGCCAAGAAAAAAGATCTTCCCCTTTATAGTGCCGTCGTACGTGCTGGACGTGAGCGCGGAGAACAACGAGGAAATTGGGAAATGACAGTGTGTACGCATAGAAAGCTTGACGAGAAAATCGACAAGCTTAACAAGAATCTCGTCGAAAAAACGACGTGTTTTTTACGACGAGAAACTCGGTCGTGTGTACGAGGCCTAATACAGGAGATTTGTCACTGGCCAGATCCCCAGGTGAAAACAAAGGGGAAAAAAGCCTAAAAAAATTTAAGAAAACGAACACAACCACCACATCTAATGATTGGTAAGCTGCAATATATTACATTTTTGGTGTTGGGTTTAACCACTTAAGGACCAGCCACTGTATATACAGCTGTATACGTCGGCAGAATGGCTCGTACAGGCACAATCACGTACCTGTACGTCCCCTTTAACTGCCCGACGTTGGGGTCGCGCGCGTGCCGCTGGCGGCGTGCTCGCGACCCCCCTACCTTCCCCGTGAGTCGGACCGCGGGTCCCGCGGACTCAATCGCCGCGGGGATCCCCGCAATCGTCTTGCGGAGGCATGGAGCGAGGAGATGTTAGTGTAAACACAACATCTCCCCGCTCCCCTACTGACAATGTCACCGATCTCCGCTCTGTGTAATCAGAGCGGAGATCGGTCACATGTCACTTGTAGCCACTCCCACACACAGTAGTAATCACTCTACTAGGCACACTTAACCCCTTCAGCGCCCCTAGTGGTTAACCCCTTCACTGCCAGTGTCCTTTTTACAGTAACCAGTGTATTTTTATTGCACTGATCGCTGTAAAAATGACAATGGTCCCAAAAATGTGTCAATAGTGTCCGATGTGTCCGCCATAATGTTGCAGTCACGAAAAAAAATCGCTGATCGCCGCCATTACTAGTAAATAAAAAATAATTTATAAAAATGCCATAAAACTACCCCCTATTTTGTAAACGCTATAACTTTTGCGTAAACCAATCAATAAACGCCGATTGCGATTTTTTTTACCAAAAATATGTAGAAGTATACGTATCGGCCTAAACTGAGGAAAGGAAAAAAAATGTTTTTTTATATATTTTTGGGGGATATTTATTATAGCAAAAAGTAAAAAATATTGTTTTTTTTTCCAAATTGTCGCTCTATTTTTGTTTATAGCGCAAAAAATAAAAACCGCAGAGGTGATCAAATACCACCAAGCGAAAGCTCTATTTGTGGGAAAAAAAGGACCTAAATTTTGTTTGGGAGCCACGTCGCACGACCGCGCAATTGTCAGTTAAAGCGACGCTGTGCCGAATCGCAAAAAGGGGCCTGGTCCTTATGCTGCATATTGGTCCGGGGCTTAAGTGGTTAATACCACTTTAGGTATGAAATATGCATATTTACATTGTGCCAAGATGGACCACTGTAACCATGGAAAGCAGGTCATTCCTGAAGATTGGCTTTAAGATGTTTTCTACCTGTCATAGCGCAAATGTGCAGGGGGTGAAGGCACACAAAATCCTGCTGGTGCTGTATCATAGTTATCTATTGTTTATTTTACTGTAAGGCCCCTTTCACACGGGCGGCTGTTCTGCCGCAGTTAAAAGCATGTTTCTTTCTTTTGAAATTCAAGACCCCAGGCACAGCGATCAGCTGCATTTGTACACTGCGATTAGCTGCGTTTACGTGCGATTACATGCGGCTGCGTTTAGCTGCGGTTGGCCAATATTGTCATCCCCATAGCAACCATTTTTATTTTGATGTGCTTCCTGTTGTTTTTTTCTTTTGTTCACACTGCTATCCGCAGCTGACACAGTGCACTGCGATTACCTGCAGTTATGTGCAGATAGCTGCGCTACATCGCACCTGGACGCATTCAATTCTATTTTTTCTATTCGCACCGAACCGCATGTAACGAAATCGCAGCTAAACGCTGTGTGTGAATGGGGCCATAGGAAAGCATTGTGTGATTTTAGCTGCGGTAGAAAACTAGAAAATCTGCAGCTAAAAGCACCATTCTATCCGTCTGTGTGAAAGGGGCCTAAGGCTGGTCATACATTATACCATTTTCTTGTAGATTTATTAAAATCATATAATATGAGGTCAAACCTAAACGCTTTCAATTTGTATGCAATCAGAAAGGCCCTTGCACTACATAGTTGAAGGTAAATCTAAAGGAAATTGAAGAAGAAAATTGTATAATGTATGGCCAGCTTAACCATCTTATTTTTCCATTGAATCAGAGAACAAAAAAAGGGACGTGAAATGGTCGGCGTATGCTCGCTAGTGCTTTTCGCACACAGGAAGCCAAGTGATTTGAAGGCAGAGTGCAGTTCTTGCAGTCGTCTCTGAGCTGTCACAGTGAACAAGCTTTTCCTCCCCATCTGCTTGGTGCTGACTGCACTGCACATACATGGTGGAGAGGAGACTGAGGCAGCAGCTTGCTCTGTGTCCATCTCTCCATCCCTGTCCTCCTTCTCCCCACCCCTTCTGCCCTGCCTGCAGCCCCCACAACACTTGTCTTTATTTGGAGATGCCGGAAAGCACAGCCATCTCTCTGCTTCATGACTGACACACACAGGGATTGAACTGCAAGCCTGTGTTTATGTGCCTCCTCCATCTCTCCTGCATCTGTGCTATTTCTTTGCCATAGCTAATACTGGCTTACAACAGATCTGCATCAACCCAGCCTTTAGAAAACAGGTAATATCATGTGTGGTGTGACTGTGGAGGGGATCTGGTGCAATCCCTGGCCTCATCAGGGATAGGGGGGTGTATGGGGGGCTTTGATCTTGTGGGTGCACTGGATGATCTTCATGTTCAGGGTCAATACAAGTGACAGTTCCTATTACTGCCTCTGATAGACAGCATTAAGGTTCAAGTCATTAAGCGTGACCACTGGCTCCCTCCCCTCTCGCCCCCCCCTCCCTTTTTTTTTTTTTTTTCTTGCTGCCAAGGCCTCTTGAAATCCACATTGCAGTTTGATTTGTAGTTTAGGAGGAATTATGTAGGCGCCTGGGTAAAAGTGGGAATTGTTTTGCGCTCTGAGGATAATGATTGCGGGGATCTGTGTTAACCTCTCTTGCTGATAGCACTATGTATACATTTGAGAAAGTTGGATTTGTTTACTTTGATGTTTTCTTTGTTATTTTATGTTTGTGGATAATAAATGTCAGGCTGCGTTTACGCTATAGTAGGGGATGGACACGCACAAAATCGTACGATAATGCGTTTATGCGTGACGCGTGCAAAAATTTGCATCGCACTTGCAGTCCTATTTATTGTTAATGGCAGCTCAAAAAGGTTCACAAGCTTCCTTCCACGTGCCACATGTAGGGCAGTCTTTCCTAAGGGCGAAGCATGACAACGTGCGAAAATGCATTTACTCGGAATGGACAACATAGTGGCTTAATTTTATAACCTGTTTTATTTCATGCAGTTTGCACTATATACTGGTGTTATATTTTAGCCATGAGAAGAGCATGTGACCAGCATCGCCCATTATTCTTAGACAGTACGCAGTCATGTACATGGGTGTCCACTGAACTTTTTTCAGGGGGGGGGGGCAATACATTGCAATACAAAAAGATGTACACAGTGGTGTCGTGGCACAGGCACTGCTGTTACCTGTAGTTCTTCAGCGATAGGGCAGGCCCTGGCAGCGTATTCAGTCTCTTGTCTCGGCCACTGCACACCACGCACCTGTGGGAGGATCGGCATAGGCACATTTACACAGGCAGAGGCAGGCTGAGGCAGAAGCCAATCACGGAACAGCCGGGTCAGGGTCACGGTGATGTAAAGCAGAGGCGGAGCCAATCCAATGCTCGGGCCAGGGGTGAGGAGGTAGGGATGGATAGTCGAAAAAGACTAAGAGCAGCCCCAGCCCCCAGGCCAGCAGCAGTCTGCAGACTTAGAAAAAAAGTCCATGGCTGCCGCGGAGGCGGCCGCGGCGGCCATTGCAACACAGGGGGCAAATGTGTGTCTTCACTCTGACTTCCAGGGGGGGGGCAATTGACCCCCCTTGCCCTATGGAGCGGACGCCCATGGTCATGTACCACTTTTGGATTCTGCACGTATTGTATGATGTCTATAGCGGGGAGGTAACGCAGTTACTTTTTTTCTTAAATGTAATTGATGGGGTTTTTTTTTAAATTATTGGTGCTTTCATGAGCAAAACAAAGTGAGCACATTTAGAGAAAGGGGAAGAGAAAATAATTCTTAGAAAGGTCAAGGCCTAGGCCAGTGATGGCGAACCTTGGCACCCCAGATGTTTTGGAACTACATTTCCCATGATGCTCAACTACACTGCAGAGTGCATGAGCATCATGGGAAATGTAGCTCCAAAACATCTGGGGTGCCAAGGTTCGCCATCACTGCCCTAGGCTATCCTCATAGGCATCTAAAAATTAGGGCTAAAATTATACTTTTCTTATGACATCCTCTGGTTTGCCATGTGATACAGGCCATAGATAATATAAACAATTTGGATTTAGGGCCCATTGACAATGTTGCGTCACGTGATCTGATGTGCTAAAATGCATGATTTCTGGTTCCCTATAATAAAGATTGAGTCTGTTGCCACATTCTTAGTGCAGTGCAATGTGTTTTATACAAATATGTCTGCCTTTTTTTGCCTTGGGAGGCCATTAGAAATGAATGGCATAGCATTGAAACGTATATAACACATGTTTTGATGTGTTGGCAGCAGGTAATAACAAGCCTTGGTCAATAGCATTGGAGATGCACATTAATGCACACTGAGGTGGGGAAATGCGCCTGCCCAAAAAAACACACCTTTACGCACACTCATATCTAAATAGCTATAATATGTGTTTTGATGTATTGGCAACAGGTATTAACAAGCTTTGGTCAATGGTTGTTAGCCCTATTCACTCTAAATTAAAAAATGGATTGAAGATACACATCAATGCACACTGAGGTGAAGACAAGCACCTGGCCAAAAAAACGCACCTCTACGCTCACTCATATATCTAAATAGCTATAATATGTGTTTTGATGCCTTTGCAACAAGTACTAACAAGCTTTGGTTAATGGTTGTTATCCTCACCCCCTCTAAATTCAAAAATGCATTGAAGATGAACATCAATGCACACTGAGGTGGGAAAATACACCTGCCCAAAAAAATCCACCTCTGCACACAGTCATACCTCTAAATGGCTATAACATGTGTTTTAATGCGTTGGCAACAGGTATTAACAAGCCTTGGTCAATGGCTGTTCATCCTACTCCAAATTATAAATTCCAAAGCACTCTAAAGGCGCATGTCAATGCATGTAGAGCAGGGGTCTCCAAACTTTCTAAAGAAAGGGCCAGTTAAATGTCTTTCAGACTTTAGGGGGGCCAGATTGTGCCCAGTGGGAGTAAATAATGGCAGATCTTAGGTATTAGGAATAGTGCCCCATTTTTGTTGTCAGTGGAAGGAATTATGCCCCATCGTTGGTGCCAGCTGAAGGAGTAGTGCCCCATTGTTTGTATCAGTTGGAGGGATAGTGCCCCATTGTTGGTTTCAGTGGAAGGAATAGTGTTCCATTGTTGGTGTTAGTGACAGGAATTATGCCCCATTGTTGGTTTCAGTGGCAGGAAAAATGCCTCAAAGACAAACAAGGCCCCGGGGCTGCAGTTCGGAGACCACTGATGTAGAGGAATGACAATGCACCTGCCCAGGAAATTGCACCTTTACTTACATTCATAAGTCAAAATGGGCTCCAAAATAAAACTGTTTTAAGAGATGTACATAGGCTACCATTAATGAGGTCTTCTGAGGATGATAGTTGCCTGGCTGGTATGCTGATGCTTAGGCTGCAACCAAAAAAGCAGAGATAGGGAATTACTTTTGACTTTTACCTGCTGTATGTTTTTTTCTGGATCTGTGACTTATGCCGCGTACACACGATCGTTTTTCATGCCGTTAAAAATGCCATTTTTAAAAATGGCCATTAAAACCGATCGTGTGTATGCTCCAGAGCATTTTTAACGGCGTGAAAAACGGCCATTAAAAATTTCGAACATGCTCTATTTTTTCACATAGTTTTTCATGTCGTTTTTTTTAACGACGTGAAAAACGATAGTGTGTATGCTTTTACGAGGTGAAAAAAAACACGCATGCTCAGAATCAAGTATGAGACGGGAGCGCACGTTTTGGTAAAACTAGCGTTCGTAATGGAGATAGCACATTCGTCACGCTGTAATGGACTGAAAAGCACGAGGCTGAAAAGCGTGAATCGTCGCTCAACAAACTTTACTAACATGAAGTGTGGCGCTATTCGAACGGATCTTCCCCTTTATAGTGCCGTCGTACGTGTTGTACGTCACTGCGCTTTGCTCAAGCGTTTTTTTTTTCATGACCGTGTGTACGCAAGACAGGGTTGAGAGGAAACAAGAAAAAAAAACGACGAGAAAAACGTCAGTTTTAAAAATGACATTAAAAACGGACGTGTGTGCGCGGCATTAGTGGCCCCTATAGTTCTCTAATGACATATTATTTGAAATATACTGGCAAATTGAGAATGTACTAGAGGTACTTAAAATGATACACTTACTTGTTTATGATTAACTGGGTCCATTAACAATGTAACATTTTATAGACTCTGATCATACCTCAGTGCATAATTTTTGTGGCTTTCCTATGGACTTCAAAATTGACATAGAAAATACACAGTTTATGAATGTTGCAGGTACTGTATAAGCACTAAAGCCTCGTACATGCGCAATTTTTCTCGTCAGGAAACAGGCCGACGAGAATCTCGACGAGAAAAAAGAGAATCCTGACGAGAAAATAGAGAGCAGGTTCTCTATTTTTCTCGTCGAGATTCCCGGCAGTTTTCTCGACGAGAAACCATACACACAAATCGGTCGTGTGTACGAGGCTTAAGAAGCCACGAAATTTGTCCACTCTCACCAGTAAATCCATTCACGACTTTTTTGTTGGTTACTTGGTTCTGGCATATCTCAGCTTTCTACTTATGACTCTTAAAATTGACCAGCTCAACCTATATATTGGGCAGGAGAGAAGACAAACATCTTCAGCCTATTTTGTCCAGGCTACTTTAGAAAATTCCTTATGTATGAGAAAAGATGTGTGTAGGCATTGTCCATACTAACCAATAAGATTCCGTGTTTCATTTTCTTACTACAGGTCACGAAATGAAAATGAAACCTGGCTGGTATCTTCCCGAGCAGCAGCTCAGCCGTTTCCTCTAAATGTCTATATTCAGACATTTTACATATAAAAATTTTGAGAATGATATTTGTCTATTTACATTTATTACCGTAATCTCTTTATGGAATACTTTTGTGAGGGACAACATACCCTTGTGTTTTTAGATTTGAATGACATTCATGTTTTCCAAATATGCTGCTTCTAAATATTTTATTTATCAAATTATTTTGAACAATCTGTGCTTCTCCATTGTTTTCAGTTTCAATATCACCAAAAAAAAAACTGAAGGGGGGATGGAGTACAGGGGCTGCCACAAGGAGTAATAAGACTCCCTGTAGCTTAAAGCCAACCCTGGGCAAAATGTTTACTTTCTCCATCCCTGCTATCCATCCATTTTTTTAACCTGTTGTAGTCTGTTATACTCACCTGGGTCCCCCCATTCAGGTTCCTCACTGACACAAGTTCCTTCTGCAGGGCCCGCTAATCCAGCACCGCACATTAACCCTCACCATCTGGTCCCCTCCACTCTTTTGGAACCTAAGGGAACCACTCTGCTGGCCGGCCGATGGGAGTTGTGGACGTCACTCAGGCAGTACAATGGACACCCAGAAGAAATACCCCAGAAGGAAGTAATCAGATTAGTAGGAGCTAGAAAGGCTTTTTTCCAACCCAGCAATCAGAGGGAGGGTACTCCCAGAATGTGTCTTTGGGGATTATACAGTCATCTGCAATTTTTTTTTTCGACAGGCTTTTTGTTGGTATAGCTTAATCTTCAAAAATTGAAAAAAAAACAAACTCTGCTGTTAGTGCATTCGCACACAAGCAGAGAAGTCTTCAGTTTTTTTTATATGAGCGTATTTGAGCGTTTTTGCGTATACACGCATTTTAGAAGCTTATTACAAGTGTTTAAATGTGTATTCAAGCTTCAGTTATTTTGTTTTAGCCAATGTAAAGTTCTAGGTAGGGATGAGCTTCGTGTTCGAGTCGAACATACGTTCGACTCGAACATCGGCTGTTCGATCGTTCGACGAAGATCGAACTATTTGGGCCGTTCGCGCCAAATTCGAGTGACGCGAACGGCCCACAATGCACTACGCCATCGCAGTGTCATCCAGGCGCTGTGATTGGCCAAGCATGCACTGTGACCCCGCATGCTTGGCCAATCACAGCGCCGGCAGCGAGGAGAGCAATGATTGGCCACAGGCAGGATGCCTGTGGCCAATTATTGCTGAGGGGGTTTAGTACACGCCCCACACTATAAAAGGCCGCCAGCGCGGCGGCCTTGTGTAGTGTGTTCCGGAGCAGGGAAAGAGAAGCATAGGCAGGGGCAGTGTCATTATTTTTCCTTTACATAATCCTGGATTCCTTGTGTTTAGGGACAGATAAGGATAGGTAGGGAGAGTGTCAGTGACAGTGTGCTATTCTGTGCTAATCCTTGTTTGTAGGGACAGAGAGGTACAGTGAGGGAAAGTGTCAGTGTGCTATTCTGTTCTAAACCAATCTTGCTGAACCATATTTTCAATCCTTGAGTTTAGGGACAGAGAGGTACAGTGAGGGAAAGTGTCAGTGTGCTATTTTGTGCTAAATCTTGTTTGTAGGGACAGAGAGGTACAGTGAGGGAAAGTGTCAGTGTGCTATTTTGTGCTAAATCTTGTTTGTAGGGACAGAGAGGTACAGTGAGGGAAAGTGTCAGTGTGCTATTCTGTTCGAAACCAATTTTGCTGTTCCATATTTTCAATCCTTGAGTTGAGGGACAGAGAGGTACAGTGAGGGAAAGTGTCAGTGTGCTATTCTGTTCTAAACCAAATTTGCTGTTCCATATTTTCAATCCTTGAGTTGAGGGACAGAGAGGTACAGTGAGTGAAACTGACAGTGTGCTGTTCTGTTCTAAACCAAATTTGCTGTTCCATATTTTCAATCCTTGAGTTGAGGGACAGAGAGGTACAGTGAGGGAAAGTGTCAGTGTGCTATTCTGTTCTAAAATTATTTTGCTGAACCATATTTTCAATCCTTGAGTTGAGGGACAGAGAGGTACAGTGAGTGAAACTGACAGTGTGCTGTTCTGTTCTAAACCAAATTTGCTGTTCCATATTTTCAATCCTTGAGTTGAGGGACAGAGAGGTACAGTGAGTGAAACTGACAGTGTGCTGTTCTGTTCTAAACCAAATTTGCTGTTCCATATTTTCAATCCTTGAGTTGAGGGACAGAGAGGTACAGTGAGGGAAAGTGTCAGTGTGCTATTCTGTTCTAAAACTATTTTGCTGGACCATATTTTCAATCCTTGAGTTGAGGGACAGAGAGGTACAGTGAGTGAAACTGACAGTGTGCTGTTCTGTTCTAAACCAAATTTGCTGTTCCATATTTTCAATCCTTGAGTTGAGGGACAGAGAGGTACAGTGAGGGAAAGTGTCAGTGTGCTATTCTGTTCTAAAATTATTTTGCTGAACCATATTTTCAATCCTTGAGTTGAGGGACAGAGAGGTACAGTGAGTGAAACTGACAGTGTGCTGTTCTGTTCTAAACCAAATTTGCTGTTCCATATTTTCAATCCTTGGGTTGAGGGACAGAGAGGTACAGTGAGGGAAAGTGTCAGTGTGCTATTCTGTTCTAAAATTATTTTGCTGAACCATATTTTCAATCCTTGAGTTGAGGGACAGAGAGGTACAGTGAGTGAAACTGACAGTGTGCTGTTCTGTTCTAAACCAAATTTGCTGTTCCATATTTTCAATCCTTGAGTTGAGGGACAGAGAGGTACAGTGAGTGAAACTGACAGTGTGCTGTTCTGTTCTAAACCAAATTTGCTGTTCCATATTTTCAATCCTTGAGTTGAGGGACAGAGAGGTACAGTGAGGGAAAGTGTCAGTGTGCTATTCTGTTCTAAAATTATTTTGCTGAACCATATTTTCAATCCTTGAGTTGAGGGACAGAGAGGTACAGTGAGTGAAACTGACAGTGTGCTGTTCTGTTCTAAACCAAATTTGCTGTTCCATATTTTCAATCCTTGAGTTGAGGGACAGAGAGGTACAGTGAGTGAAACTGACAGTGTGCTGTTCTGTTCTAAACCAAATTTGCTGTTCCATATTTTCAATCCTTGAGTTGAGGGACAGAGAGGTACAGTGAGGGAAAGTGTCAGTGTGCTATTCTGTTCTAAAACTATTTTGCTGGACCATATTTTCAATCCTTGAGTTGAGGGACAGAGAGGTACAGTGAGTGAAACTGACAGTGTGCTGTTCTGTTCTAAACCAAATTTGCTGTTCCATATTTTCAATCCTTGAGTTGAGGGACAGAGAGGTACAGTGAGGGAAAGTGTCAGTGTGCTATTCTGTTCTAAAATTATTTTGCTGAACCATATTTTCAATCCTTGAGTTGAGGGACAGAGAGGTACAGTGAGTGAAACTGACAGTGTGCTGTTCTGTTCTAAACCAAATTTGCTGTTCCATATTTTCAATCCTTGAGTTGAGGGACAGAGAGGTACATTGAGGGAAAGTGTCAGTGTGCTATTCTGTTCTAAAATTATTTTGCTGAACCATATTTTCAATCCTTGAGTTGAGGGACAGAGAGGTACAGTGAGTGAAACTGACAGTGTGCTGTTCTGTTCTAAACCAAATTTGCTGTTCCATATTTTCAATCCTTGAGTTGAGGGACAGAGAGGTACAGTGAGGGAAAGTGTCAGTGTGCTATTCTGTTCTAAAATTATTTTGCTGAACCATATTTTCAATCCTTGAGTTGAGGGACAGAGAGGTACAGTGAGTGAAACTGACAGTGTGCTGTTCTGTTCTAAACCAAATTTGCTGTTCCATATTTTCAATCCTTGAGTTGAGGGACAGAGAGGTACAGTGAGTGAAACTGACAGTGTGCTGTTCTGTTCTAAACCAAATTTGCTGTTCCATATTTTCAATCCTTGAGTTGAGGGACAGAGAGGTACAGTGAGGGAAAGTGTCAGTGTGCTATTCTGTTCTAAAATTATTTTGCTGAACCATATTTTCAATCCTTGAGTTGAGGGACAGAGAGGTACAGTGAGTGAAACTGACAGTGTGCTGTTCTGTTCTAAACCAAATTTGCTGTTCCATATTTTCAATCCTTGAGTTGAGGGACAGAGAGGTACAGTGAGTGAAACTGACAGTGTGCTGTTCTGTTCTAAACCAAATTTGCTGTTCCATATTTTCAATCCTTGAGTTGAGGGACAGAGAGGTACAGTGAGGGAAAGTGTCAGTGTGCTATTCTGTTCTAAAACTATTTTGCTGGACCATATTTTCAATCCTTGAGTTGAGGGACAGAGAGGTACAGTGAGTGAAACTGACAGTGTGCTGTTCTGTTCTAAACCAAATTTGCTGTTCCATATTTTCAATCCTTGAGTTGAGGGACAGAGAGGTACAGTGAGGGAAAGTGTCAGTGTGCTATTCTGTTCTAAAATTATTTTGCTGAACCATATTTTCAATCCTTGAGTTGAGGGACAGAGAGGTACAGTGAGTGAAACTGACAGTGTGCTGTTCTGTTCTAAACCAAATTTGCTGTTCCATATTTTCAATCCTTGGGTTGAGGGACAGAGAGGTACAGTGAGGGAAAGTGTCAGTGTGCTATTCTGTTCTAAAATTATTTTGCTGAACCATATTTTCAATCCTTGAGTTGAGGGACAGAGAGGTACAGTGAGTGAAACTGACAGTGTGCTGTTCTGTTCTAAACCAAATTTGCTGTTCCATATTTTCAATCCTTGAGTTGAGGGACAGAGAGGTACAGTGAGTGAAACTGACAGTGTGCTGTTCTGTTCTAAACCAAATTTGCTGTTCCATATTTTCAATCCTTGAGTTGAGGGACAGAGAGGTACAGTGAGGGAAAGTGTCAGTGTGCTATTCTGTTCTAAAATTATTTTGCTGAACCATATTTTCAATCCTTGAGTTGAGGGACAGAGAGGTACAGTGAGTGAAACTGACAGTGTGCTGTTCTGTTCTAAACCAAATTTGCTGTTCCATATTTTCAATCCTTGAGTTGAGGGACAGAGAGGTACAGTGAGTGAAACTGACAGTGTGCTGTTCTGTTCTAAACCAAATTTGCTGTTCCATATTTTCAATCCTTGAGTTGAGGGACAGAGAGGTACAGTGAGGGAAAGTGTCAGTGTGCTATTCTGTTCTAAAACTATTTTGCTGGACCATATTTTCAATCCTTGAGTTGAGGGACAGAGAGGTACAGTGAGTGAAACTGACAGTGTGCTGTTCTGTTCTAAACCAAATTTGCTGTTCCATATTTTCAATCCTTGAGTTGAGGGACAGAGAGGTACAGTGAGGGAAAGTGTCAGTGTGCTATTCTGTTCTAAAATTATTTTGCTGAACCATATTTTCAATCCTTGAGTTGAGGGACAGAGAGGTACAGTGAGTGAAACTGACAGTGTGCTGTTCTGTTCTAAACCAAATTTGCTGTTCCATATTTTCAATCCTTGAGTTGAGGGACAGAGAGGTACATTGAGGGAAAGTGTCAGTGTGCTATTCTGTTCTAAAATTATTTTGCTGAACCATATTTTCAATCCTTGAGTTGAGGGACAGAGAGGTACAGTGAGTGAAACTGACAGTGTGCTGTTCTGTTCTAAACCAAATTTGCTGTTCCATATTTTCAATCCTTGAGTTGAGGGACAGAGAGGTACAGTGAGGGAAAGTGTCAGTGTGCTATTCTGTTCTAAAATTATTTTGCTGAACCATATTTTCAATCCTTGAGTTGAGGGACAGAGAGGTACAGTGAGTGAAACTGACAGTGTGCTGTTCTGTTCTAAACCAAATTTGCTGTTCCATATTTTCAATCCTTGAGTTGAGGGACAGAGAGGTACAGTGAGTGAAACTGACAGTGTGCTGTTCTGTTCTAAACCAAATTTGCTGTTCCATATTTTCAATCCTTGAGTTGAGGGACAGAGAGGTACAGTGAGGGAAAGTGTCAGTGTGCTATTCTGTTCTAAAATTATTTTGCTGAACCATATTTTCAATCCTTGAGTTGAGGGACAGAGAGGTACAGTGAGTGAAACTGACAGTGTGCTGTTCTGTTCTAAACCAAATTTGCTGTTCCATATTTTCAATCCTTGAGTTGAGGGACAGAGAGGTACAGTGAGTGAAACTGACAGTGTGCTGTTCTGTTCTAAACCAAATTTGCTGTTCCATATTTTCAATCCTTGAGTTGAGGGACAGAGAGGTACAGTGAGGGAAAGTGTCAGTGTGCTATTCTGTTCTAAAATTATTTTGCTGAACCATATTTTCAATCCTTGAGTTGAGGGACAGAGAGGTACAGTGAGTGAAACTGACAGTGTGCTGTTCTGTTCTAAACCAAATTTGCTGTTCCATATTTTCAATCCTTGAGTTGAGGGACAGAGAGGTACAGTGAGTGAAACTGACAGTGTGCTGTTCTGTTCTAAACCAAATTTGCTGTTCCATATTTTCAATCCTTGAGTTGAGGGACAGAGAGGTACAGTGAGGGAAAGTGTCAGTGTGCTATTCTGTTCTAAAATTATTTTGCTGAACCATATTTTCAATCCTTGAGTTGAGGGACAGAGAGGTACAGTGAGTGAAACTGACAGTGTGCTGTTCTGTTCTAAACCAAATTTGCTGTTCCATATTTTCAATCCTTGAGTTGAGGGACAGAGAGGTACAGTGAGTGAAACTGACAGTGTGCTGTTCTGTTCTAAACCAAATTTGCTGTTCCATATTTTCAATCCTTGAGTTGAGGGACAGAGAGGTACAGTGAGGGAAAGTGTCAGTGTGCTATTCTGTTCTAAAACTATTTTGCTGGACCATATTTTCAATCCTTGAGTTGAGGGACAGAGAGGTACAGTGAGTGAAACTGACAGTGTGCTGTTCTGTTCTAAACCAAATTTGCTGTTCCATATTTTCAATCCTTGAGTTGAGGGACAGAGAGGTACAGTGAGGGAAAGTGTCAGTGTGCTATTCTGTTCTAAAATTATTTTGCTGAACCATATTTTCAATCCTTGAGTTGAGGGACAGAGAGGTACAGTGAGTGAAACTGACAGTGTGCTGTTCTGTTCTAAACCAAATTTGCTGTTCCATATTTTCAATCCTTGAGTTGAGGGACAGAGAGGTACATTGAGGGAAAGTGTCAGTGTGCTATTCTGTTCTAAAATTATTTTGCTGAACCATATTTTCAATCCTTGAGTTGAGGGACAGAGAGGTACAGTGAGTGAAACTGACAGTGTGCTGTTCTGTTCTAAACCAAATTTGCTGTTCCATATTTTCAATCCTTGAGTTGAGGGACAGAGAGGTACAGTGAGGGAAAGTGTCAGTGTGCTATTCTGTTCTAAAATTATTTTGCTGAACCATATTTTCAATCCTTGAGTTGAGGGACAGAGAGGTACAGTGAGTGAAACTGACAGTGTGCTGTTCTGTTCTAAACCAAATTTGCTGTTCCATATTTTCAATCCTTGAGTTGAGGGACAGAGAGGTACAGTGAGTGAAACTGACAGTGTGCTGTTCTGTTCTAAACCAAATTTGCTGTTCCATATTTTCAATCCTTGAGTTGAGGGACAGAGAGGTACAGTGAGGGAAAGTGTCAGTGTGCTATTCTGTTCTAAAATTATTTTGCTGAACCATATTTTCAATCCTTGAGTTGAGGGACAGAGAGGTACAGTGAGTGAAACTGACAGTGTGCTGTTCTGTTCTAAACCAAATTTGCTGTTCCATATTTTCAATCCTTGAGTTGAGGGACAGAGAGGTACAGTGAGTGAAACTGACAGTGTGCTGTTCTGTTCTAAACCAAATTTGCTGTTCCATATTTTCAATCCTTGAGTTGAGGGACAGAGAGGTACAGTGAGGGAAAGTGTCAGTGTGCTATTCTGTTCTAAAACTATTTTGCTGGACCATATTTTCAATCCTTGAGTTGAGGGACAGAGAGGTACAGTGAGTGAAACTGACAGTGTGCTGTTCTGTTCTAAACCAAATTTGCTGTTCCATATTTTCAATCCTTGAGTTGAGGGACAGAGAGGTACAGTGAGGGAAAGTGTCAGTGTGCTATTCTGTTCTAAAATTATTTTGCTGAACCATATTTTCAATCCTTGAGTTGAGGGACAGAGAGGTACAGTGAGTGAAACTGACAGTGTGCTGTTCTGTTCTAAACCAAATTTGCTGTTCCATATTTTCAATCCTTGAGTTGAGGGACAGAGAGGTACAGTGAGTGAAACTGACAGTGTGCTGTTCTGTTCTAAACCAAATTTGCTGTTCCATATTTTCAATCCTTGGGTTGAGGGACAGAGAGGTACAGTGAGGGAAAGTGTCAGTGTGCTATTCTGTTCTAAAATTATTTTGCTGAACCATATTTTCAATCCTTGAGTTGAGGGACAGAGAGGTACAGTGAGTGAAACTGACAGTGTGCTGTTCTGTTCTAAACCAAATTTGCTGTTCCATATTTTCAATCCTTGAGTTGAGGGACAGAGAGGTACAGTGAGTGAAACTGACAGTGTGCTGTTCTGTTCTAAACCAAATTTGCTGTTCCATATTTTCAATCCTTGAGTTGAGGGACAGAGAGGTACATTGAGGGAAAGTGTCAGTGTGCTATTCTGTTCTAAAATTATTTTGCTGAACCATATTTTCAATCCTTGAGTTGAGGGACAGAGAGGTACAGTGAGTGAAACTGACAGTGTGCTGTTCTGTTCTAAACCAAATTTGCTGTTCCATATTTTCAATCCTTGAGTTGAGGGACAGAGAGGTACAGTGAGGGAAAGTGTCAGTGTGCTATTCTGTTCTAAAACTATTTTGCTGGACCATATTTTCAATCCTTGAGTTGAGGGACAGAGAGGTACAGTGAGTGAAACTGACAGTGTGCTGTTCTGTTCTAAACCAAATTTGCTGTTCCATATTTTCAATCCTTGAGTTGAGGGACAGAGAGGTACAGTGAGGGAAAGTGTCAGTGTGCTATTCTGTTCTAAAATTATTTTGCTGAACCATATTTTCAATCCTTGAGTTGAGGGACAGAGAGGTACAGTGAGTGAAACTGACAGTGTGCTGTTCTGTTCTAAACCAAATTTGCTGTTCCATATTTTCAATCCTTGAGTTGAGGGACAGAGAGGTACAGTGAGTGAAACTGACAGTGTGCTGTTCTGTTCTAAACCAAATTTGCTGTTCCATATTTTCAATCCTTGAGTTGAGGGACAGAGAGGTACAGTGAGTGAAACTGACAGTGTGCTGTTCTGTTCTAAACCAAATTTGCTGTTCCATATTTTCAATCCTTGAGTTGAGGGACAGAGAGGTACAGTGAGGGAAAGTGTCAGTGTGCTATTCTGTTCTAAAATTATTTTGCTGAACCATATTTTCAATCCTTGAGTTGAGGGACAGAGAGGTACAGTGAGTGAAACTGACAGTGTGCTGTTCTGTTCTAAACCAAATTTGCTGTTCCATATTTTCAATCCTTGAGTTGAGGGACAGAGAGGTACAGTGAGTGAAACTGACAGTGTGCTGTTCTGTTCTAAACCAAATTTGCTGTTCCATATTTTCAATCCTTGAGTTGAGGGACAGAGAGGTACAGTGAGGGAAAGTGTCAGTGTGCTATTCTGTTCTAAAACTATTTTGCTGGACCATATTTTCAATCCTTGAGTTGAGGGACAGAGAGGTACAGTGAGTGAAACTGACAGTGTGCTGTTCTGTTCTAAACCAAATTTGCTGTTCCATATTTTCAATCCTTGAGTTGAGGGACAGAGAGGTACAGTGAGTGAAACTGACAGTGTGCTGTTCTGTTCTAAACCAAATTTGCTGTTCCATATTTTCAATCCTTGAGTTGAGGGACAGAGCGGTACAGTGAGTGAAACTGACAGTGTGCTGTTCTGTTCTAAACCAAATTTGCTGTTCCATATTTTCAATCCTTGAGTTGAGGGACAGAGAGGTACAGTGAGGGAAAGTGTCAGTGTGCTATTCTGTTCTAAAATTATTTTGCTGAACCATATTTTCAATCCTTGAGTTGAGGGACAGAGAGGTACAGTGAGTGAAACTGACAGTGTGCTGTTCTGTTCTAAACCAAATTTGCTGTTCCATATTTTCAATCCTTGAGTTGAGGTACAGAGAGGTACAGTGAGTGAAACTGACAGTGTGCTGTTCTGTTCTAAACCAAATTTGCTGTTCCATATTTTCAATCCTTGAGTTGAGGGACAGAGAGGTACAGTGAGGGAAAGTGTCAGTGTGCTATTCTGTTCTAAAACTATTTTGCTGGACCATATTTTCAATCCTTGAGTTGAGGGACAGAGAGGTACAGTGAGTGAAACTGACAGTGTGCTGTTCTGTTCTAAACCAAATTTGCTGTTCCATATTTTCAATCCTTGAGTTGAGGGACAGAGAGGTACAGTGAGTGAAACTGACAGTGTGCTGTTCTGTTCTAAACCAAATTTGCTGTTCCATATTTTCAATCCTTGAGTTGAGGGACAGAGAGGTACAGTGAGGGAAAGTGTCAGTGTGCTATTCTGTTCTAAAACTATTTTGCTGAACCATATTTTCAATCCTTGTGTTTAGGGACAGAGAAGGATAGGCAGGGGACAGTGTCAGTGTCATTGTTGCTAAGCCTCCTGCACAGTATACACCTGAAGGTAGCCCTTATTGCTGTTTTTCCCATCTCCCTGCAGGCCATCCATTAAAATGTCTGGAAGGCAACCAAGGAGAGGCAGACAGTCAGGAGGCAAAAAAAGAGGGCAAGCAGGCTCTGTGTCTGGGGGCAACAGTGCTGGTCGTGTACGCGGTGCATTGTCATCAGCACATGGCCATGGGACACGCTTGTCCTTGTTTTCGGCAGCTGGACATGTTGAGCCACATCATGCCAAAGACTTGGTAGAGTGGATGACCAAGCCCACCTCATCCTCCTCATCCTCTCTCACCCAGGCTCAGGGTACTGGCAAAGCAGCTGCCAAAGCGTCCTCTTCTCTGGTATCATTATCTTCATTAGTCAATCCTTCCCTAGACCCACCATGCCCTCCTCCTGAGGAGTCCCCCGAACTGTTTGAGCACAGTGTTGGGTACATGCTCCAGGAGGATGCCCAGCGTTTGGAAGGATCTGATGATGATACCCAGCTAGAGGAAGGCAGCAGCGTGAGAGCAGAGAGAGGGGATGCTCAAGAAGGACACCAATCTGGCAGTCATGCTCCAGCAGCTGCAGCATATTGCCAGATTGGCTCCAGTGATGAGGAGGGAGGGGATGATGAGGTCACTGACTCCACGTGGGTGCCTAATAGGAGAGAGGAGGATGAGGAGGAGGCACATCTCCAACGAGGCAGGATGCCCTTGAGTGGCCAGCGTATGGGCAGCACACCGACGGAATCACACCGCAGAGCTCCGCCTGTGCAGGGCGCTGCCTCTGCCCGTCATGCAAAAAGTTCTTTGGTGTGGGCCTTTTTTGAGGCGAGTGCATCAGATCGCACAGCTGCTGTTTGCAACATATGTCTCAAGCGTATATCGCGTGGCCAAAACATCAGCCGCTTGGGCACCACATGCTTGATCAGACATATGTTGACCTGCCATGCAGCTCGTTGGCAAGCCTACCTTAAAGACCCACACCAAAGAACAAAGCTGACCTCTTCTTGCACCGCATCAGCTGGGATCTCCAACCCCACTATACCTTCACTCCTCTCTGAAACCTGCGCTGAAAGGAATGAAGGTGTAGAATTAGGTGTGTCACAGGCAAGTACTTGCGGGCACTCTGCTAGCAGTACACCAACGTCCGATTCTAGCAGGCAAATTTCCCTGTCCCAGCTGCTGGACCGTCGAAAGAAGTTCACTCCCAGCCATCCACATGCCCAGCGGTTGAATGCTAGCTTGGCTAAATTGCTAGCGCTTCAACTGCTGCCTTTTCAGTTGGTAGACTCGGCCCCCTTCCGTGAGTTTGTGCAATGTGCGGTTCCTCAGTGGCAGGTTCCCAAACGACACTTTTTCGCACGGAAGGCTATTCCGGCTCTCTACAGGCATGTGGAAGGCAATGTCTTGGCCTCGCTGGACAGGGCGGTCAGCGGTAAGGTGCATATTACCGCTGACTCATGGTCCAGCAGGCATGGACAGGGACGTTACCTTTCTTTCACGGCCCATTGGGTCACTCTTTTGGCAGCTGGGAAGGATGCAGGACAAGGTGCAATAGTGTTGGAGGTTGTTCCACCGCCACGCCTCCAAAATGCTACTACTGGTTGTGACACACCTCTCTCCTCCACCCCCTCCTCTTCTTCTTCCTCCATGGCCTCTTCCTGTGGTTTGTCCTTGGAACCAGCGGTGCTCCGTAGGTGTTCAAGGGGCTACGCAAGTACGCAGGCAAAAAGATGCCATGCCGTGCTTGCGCTGGTGTGTTTGGGGGACAGGAGCCACACTGGGGCAGAGGTCCTGTCTGCTCTGCAGGGGCAGGCCGAGAGGTGGTTGATGCCACGCCAGCTTAAGCCAGGAATGGTGGTTTGCGACAATGGCACCAACCTCCTCTCCGCCCTCCGACAGGGACAACTGACCCATGTGCCCTGTATGGCTCACGTCCTTAACCTGGTGGTGCAGCGGTTCTTGGGCAGGTACCCGGGCTTACAGGACGTCCTGAGGCAGGCCAGGAAAGTCTGTGTGCATTTCCGCAGATCTTATAATGCCAGTGCTCGCCTGGCTGAGCTTCAAAAGGAGTTGAACCTGCCCAAGAACCGCCTTATATGTGACATGCCCACCAGGTGGAACTCAACGTTGGCCATGCTGCAGCGGCTGCACACGCAGCAGAGGGCCATCAATGAGTACCTGTGCGACTACGGCACCAGGACAGGGTCAGGGGAGCTCGGGTTTTTTTCACCACGCCAGTGGGGCATGATCAGGGATGCATGCACTGTCCTGGCACCATTTGAGGAGGCCACGAGGATGGTGAGCAGTGACAGTGCATGCATCAGTGACACTGTACCTCTTGTCCACCTGTTGGAGCACACACTGCGTGGAATAATGGACAGGGCACTTGAGGCAGAACAGAGGCAGGAAGAGGAGGACTTCCTTGCCTCTCAAGGCCCCCTTTACCCAGACAGTGTTCCTTCTGTCCCACCCATCGCACAGGAAGAGGAGGAGGAGGAGGAGGAGGAGGAGGAGGATTGTGTCAGCATGGAGGTGGAGGCTGGCACTCAGCATCATCAGCAGCAGTCTTTTAGGGATGATTTACAGTCCCAAGAAACCAGTGGACTTGTACGTGGCTGGGAGGAGGTGGCTGCGGATCATGTCGTCCTTAGTGACCCAGAGGACTCCGGACTGAATGCCTCAGCTAACCTACGCTGCATGGCCTCCCTGATCCTGCAAAGTCTGCGGAAGGATCTTCGTATTCTTCGGATCAAGGAGAGGGACCATTACTGGCTGGCCACTCTCCTTGATCCACGGTACAAGGGTAAGGTTGCGGACCTTATCGTACCGTCACAGAGGGAGCAGAGGATGAGACAACTCCGGGAGGCCTTGCAGAAAGGTCTGTGCAACGCGTTCCCAGAGACTGGGAGGTTACAAACTCCTGGTCCTGGACAACGAGTTGCTGAGGCTTCGGGCAGTCAAAGAAGGAGCGGTGGGGAAGGTGGCCGTCTGACCGATGCGTTCAGACAATTCTTTAGTCCGCAGCCCCAAAGTATGATCGGTTCCAGCAACCATCGCCAGCGTCTGATATACATGGTGCAGGAATACCTAGGGGCAAGGTCAGACTTGGACACCTTCCCCACCGAAAATCCTCTGGCTTACTGGGTCTTGAGGATGGATCACTGGCCAGAGCTTGCACAGTATGCAATTGAGCTACTGGCCTGTCCTGCATCCAGCGTTCTTTCAGAACGCACATTCAGTGCTGCTGGAGGATTTGTCACGGATCACAGGGTGCGCCTGTCCACCGACTCGGTTGATCGACTGACTTTCATCAAGATGAACCAGTCTTGGATCACCACCAGCTACCACACACCAGATGCTGATATAACAGACTAATTGATTTTAAAATGTCACATCCCTTCAAGACTGATGCTGATGCTGAGTGCCTGTGCTGTTATGTTGACTGGCTATCCTCCTCCTCCTCCTCAATGATAGATTAACGATGATAGCTTGGAAGATCATTTTGGTTTATGGGTGACGCCAGCAGTGGCTAAGGCCCAATTTTTCAGCCCCTGTTTAACAGGGGCGTGTAATTAAAATTTTTGATGCAATACTTTGCAACAGGCCTCATTGCTGTGCTCCAAGTACAGTATCTGTGAGGGGTTGCAGTGTTGTGCCACCAGTGCCTAAGGCCCAATTTTTCAGCCCCTGTTCAACAGGGGCATGCAATTATAATTATTGATCTAATAATTCACAGCAGGGAGCATTGCTGCGCCCACCAAGAGTAACTGTCAGGCCTTACAGTGTTGTGGCACCAGCACCACCATCACCACCACCACCACCACCAAAGGCCCAATTTTTCAGCCCCTGTTCAACAGGGGCATGCAATTATAATTATTGATCTAATAATTCACAGCAGGGAGCATTGCTGCGCCCACCAAGAGTAACTGTCAGGCCTTACTGTGTTGTGGCACCAGCACCACCATCACCACCACCACCACCACCAAAGGCCCAATTTTTCAGCCCCTGTTCAACAGGGGCATGCAATTATAATTATTGATCTAATAATTCACAGCAGGGAGCATTGCTGCGCCCACCAAGAGTAACTGTCAGGCCTTACAGTGTTGTGGCACCAGCACCACCATCACCACCACCACCACCACCAAAGGCCCAATTTTTCAGCCCCTGTTCAACAGGGGCATGCAATTATAATTATTGATCTAATAATTCACAGCAGGGACCATTGCTGCGCCCACCAAGAGTAACTGTCAGGCCTTACAGTGTTGGGGCACCAGCACCACCATCAAAGGGCCAATTTTTACTACCACTGATCAACAATTATATGTTATTACAATTCCTGATATTATACTTGACAGAAGGGCGTTCCAGCACCCACCAAGAATAACTGTGAATGCTTTCAGTGTTGTGCCAACACCAACACCTAAGGGGCCAATTTCTGCAGAGTATATACAGAAGGTCCCTACTTTCAAACATCCAACTTACAAACTACTACTACTTGCAAATGGAAGAACACAACAGGAAGTGAGAGGAAATCTACCCCTTGGAAGGAAAATTCTCTCCTGTAAGAATTAATATGGGAGAAAGGTGTCTCCTCTCTACTGATGCTTTATCACCAATCCTTGTTTCAATAAAAACACCACATTTCAAAAACAGTTGTCATTGGGACGCAAAGTGAGGTGAAATGTTCTGAACAGGGGCACAGACAGCAAAAAAAATGTGACAGGGGTGATAACCGTTCCCTATGTTTTACAAAAAACTAAAAAAAAGGAATTTGCCATGGAGCTCCACTTAAACAATGCAGCTGTTCAAAATTATAAACAGATTCTACATAAGAACAAACCTACAGTCCCTGTCTTGTATGCACCGCCTGTATACGGCTGTTCAGAGTATATAGGTCCTTTTTTATTTTGTGTGCGGGGTTCCCCTTAATATCCATACAAGACCCAAAGGGGCTGGTAATGGGCTGGGGTAGGGGGGGGGGGTTGATGGGGTAGCTATGCCATTTTTCCTAAAGATTTTCATCCATATTACCGGGACCAGACATTGCATTAAAGCCGCAAGCAGTTTTAAATGACTTTTTTCCCTTTAGAAATGTTATTTTGTGCAGGGACAGTTCTAAACACGGGAAACACGTGGCACTTCACAGGCATACTTTAGACACCCCCCAGGTACAATATTTAAAGGAATATTTGACTTTTTTTTTTTCACTTTATGCATCATTAAAATGACTGCTCCCGGAAAACGTCCGTTTTTAAAACTTCTTTTTGCATTGATACATGTCCCCTGGTGCAGAAGCCGGGTTCCCAAACTCTGTTTCGGACAATAACATGGATAATAGTCGTTATAATTAGCACTTTAGAATCCGAACGTTCGCATCCATTGTATTTAATAGGGTTCTAATGTTCGCGCAAACTTTCGGTCCGTTCGCGGGTTCTGGTGCGAACCGAACCCGGGGGTGTTCGGCTCATCACTAGTTCTAGGGCAGTGGTCTCTAAACTGCGGCCCGGGGGCCAGATGTGGCCCTTAGCATTCCTTTATCAGGCCCTTGGAACACTGGGACACTATTCCTCCCATTGATACCAGGCTCTATTCCTTCTACACCAACAATGGGACGTAATTCCTGTCACTGATATCAACAATAACACACTATTCCTATCACTGACCCCAACAATGGAGCACTATTCTACCCACTGACACCCACTGAAGTGCCCTATACTTCCCACTGATACCAATGATGGGGCACTATTCCCTCCCATGATACCAACAATGGGACACTATTCCTCCAACTGATACCAATGATGCTGCGCTATTTCTTCCCCTGATACCAACAATGGGACACTTTTCCTCCCACTGATACCAATGATGGCGCACTATTTCTTCCCCTGATACCAATGATGGGACACTATTCCTCCCACTGATACCAACAATCTGGCACTATTCCTCCCACTGACACCAACAATGGAGTACTATTTCTTTGCCAAATGCCAACAATGGGGCAATATTCCTCCCACAAATACCAATGTAGGGGCATTCTTTACTCCCATTGATGCCAGGGAATTTTCTACTCCTAAGGGCCACAGTCCAGGCCCCCTCAAAGTCTGAAGGACAGTAAACCAGCCCTTTGTTCCGAAAGTTTGAAGACCCCTGCGCTAGGGGAAAGAGACCAGTTCTTAAAGGCTAAGGCCTCGTACACACGACCGGTTTTCTCGAGAAAACCGTGCGTGTGTATGAGGCTATGAGGTTTCTCATCGGGAAATCTGCCCAGAATCTCGACGAGAAAAATAAAGATCCTGCTCTCTATTTTCTCGTCGGGATTCTTGTCGGCCTGTTTCCCGACGAGAAACCCGAGCGTGTGTATACTTACTTGCCTCCATGGAAACCCGCGCATGCTCGAAATGACTTTGACGCATGCGCGGTAGCTTCCAAGGCATAGGTAGGGTGAAGCAAGATGGCGGCGATGGCATCGAATGTGACGAGCGCATGCTCGTCGTAGTCGATGACGTCACCGCGTTCGTGCCATTCAAAATAACGGCGGTTCTTTTGAATCGTACGTGTGTAAGAAAGCTTGCCAGAAACCGACGTTTTTTTTCCTGACGAGAATCCCGGCCGTGTGTACTAGGCTTCAGATACACATGAAATACACTTGAAAACACTAGATTTGAGCATTGCTAGGTGTTTCTATTGAAGTCTGTGAGGCCAAAAACGTCCACATCTGCCTAAAAAGTACCTCATAAAGCATTTCAAGCATCAGGCTCAAACGTGAACAGTCACAAAATGCATGGAATTTTTGGTTGTTGAGCATTTTGGAGCTTGAAGTTACAAAACTGTCAGGTGTGAATGGGGTCTTATTTTCTTTGGAAGCAGAATCTTGGCAGCCTGGCAGCCTTCTAATGTAATCACATAGAATGTGTTTCTGGACTGTTAGCAACAGGCTGAAATCTGACTTCAAGTCTTTGTTGTGATCCTTGAGAACTGAGAATGAATTACTTCACAGTACCTGCAGCTAAAGAGGAGGGATGACTTGTTCACACAAACCCAACACAGGCCCAATAACAAGGCAAGGCACAAACCTCTGCTTTGTATAGGGTCTGTTTACACCAACATTCTGCCATTCACTTGCTGGATTTTTTTTTTTTTTTAAGGGCAAGCACTGTGATGTACTGTAACAATGCATTGCAGGGCAAAGTGCACAAAGCACACCAGCCCACCTGTAAACTGGAAGAGAAACAGTGGCAGCTGGTGCTCGATAATTTGGGGGGAGTGGCAAACCAACGCCACCCCCCCCGGTGGGAAAGGACGGCCTCTTTACCTGCCCAGGATGACACTCCGATCTCCCCTCCCTCCCCTGTCTGAGCCGGAGAGTGCCTGATGGCTGAGCCGCTGCGGGTGAGCCATCCATGGTCACAGTGGCGGCTGGTGGGTGGGTTGGTTGTCTCCTCCGCCCATAATCTCCTCTCTCCTCCTCCTCCTCCTCTGCATCCAATATGATCGCCTGGCGTTTTGGCCAATCGGGAAACAGGTCTCATGACCGGCTCCCTAATTGGCGGGGGTTTCAGTGTGGACGCCTGGATAGGGGGGGCGGCGCCCGTGCGCCCGTAAAGGATGTGCTGCCACTGGTGAAGAAGGAAGGTGTAGTACCATTAGTGAATTCATTTTTACAACATTGTTAAGTGTTGTAAATCTAAAAAGTGTAATTTGCTGACTAGAAACTGTATATATAGCTGTTTATCTACATTTATGCTTTAAATTATCTACGAATAAAAATATATTTGCTTGTTCCCAAAATTTATTTTCAACATCTTCCCGTTTTTAAAACAAAAAAGCTGTTTTTCTGTACATACACAAATTTTAAATCTTAAAAAGATCCTTTTTTGTAATTGCTCACTGCTAACAAAAAACTGAGAACCAAAAATCTTGAAAAGGCCTCATCGACAAGATATGCACCTTGAGAGGGAGTGAGATTGCTTTTGTTTATTTCTTCAGATATGTGCAGTAATCCAGTGTGAAACTTTGCCTCTGCGCAGTACAGTAAAACCTTGGTTTAAGAATAACTTGGTTTGAGAGCGTTTTGCAAGACAAGCAAAAATTTTTAATAAAATGTTGTCTTGATATAAGAGTAGCGTCATGTCACAACTAAGTATAAAAGAGAAGAGAGTCGCTTCTAAGTGTAGCAATATGGTTACATTTAATGAAGTTACAACATTTAGCAACATATTGCTACACTTAGGCCGCGTACACACGACCGGTTTTCTCGGCAAAAAACGACAAGTAAACTGCCGGGAGAGTTTTCTTGCTGAGAAAACTGGCTGTGTGTAAATGGGTTTCAGTTTTCTCGTCGAGAAAACTGGCCAGATTCCCAGACGAGAAAAAAGACGACCTGTGGTCTTTTTTCTCGTCGAGAATCTCGTCGGCCTGTTTCTCGACGAGAAACCCGAGAGTGTGTACACTTACCTGTCGCTGTGGAAACCCGCGCATGCTCAAAATGACTTTGACGCATGCGCGATAGCTTCCTAGGCATAGGGTGCAGCAAGATGGTGGCGACGGTATCGAATGTGACGAGCGCATGCTCGTCGTAGTCGATGACGTCACTGCGTGCGTGCCATTCAAAAGAACGGCGGTTCTTTTGAATCGTACGTGTGTACACTCGGCCGGGACAAGTTTCTTGTCAAGATTCTCGTCAGGAAAAACAAAGTTTTTTTCCTGACGAGAATCTCGGCCGTGTGTACAGGGCTTAAGAGGCGCCTCTCTTCTCTTTTATACTCTGTAGCTCCTGCTGGATTTTGCTTCTAATCCTTTTGTGGAGGCTTCCATTTGTGGATGGACATTTCATGGTTACACAACCTGACATTGCTATAATCTTTTTATATGGACTATAAACTGAAGGATCTATGAATAAATGGTCGTGGAATGAATCACTTGAGTTTCCATTATTTCTTATGGGGAAATTTGCTTTGATATACAAGTGCTTTGGATTACAGGCATGTTTCTGGAACAAATTATTCTCGCAATTCAAGATTTTACTGTACTTTTGCAGGGTGACTGGTCTTGTCTATGCCCCCCCTGTGGTTTTCTGCAAGCAGCCTGTAGTGGGAGGACCTGATGGGTCCCTTCAACAGCTCTACTCTGTGCCCAGGCTATGTACAACACAGCAATGATGTCACTTCTACTTTTACTAGGAAATATCTGAGTTTACAATAACATTTGGTGCACTTGGAGTCCACTTATATGCTCTGTGTCTGTTGAGAAATATATATTAATATAAATTAAAATGTTAAGCTTTAACCACCTAAAGGGGTTGTAAAGGTTCGTTTTTTATTTTCTAAATAGGTTCCTTTAAGCTATTGCATTGTTGGTTCACTTACCTTTTCCTTCGATTTGCCTTCTAAATATTTTTTTTCTTTGTTTTCGTTGTCTGAATTTGTCACTTCCTGTTCCTCCTCAGTATGCTGTTCAGTAAGCTTTTCTGGCTGACTCAACACCACTCGGATGATGGTGTGAAGTTTACTGAGGAGAAACAGGAAGTGAGAAATTCAGACAAAGAAAAAAAACATTTAGAAGGGAAATCTAAGGAAAAGGTAAGTGAACCAACAATGCACTAGCTTAAAGGAACCTATTTAGAAAATAAAAAACGAACCTTTACAACCCCTTTAAGGACCAAGCCTGTTTTTCAGATTCGGTGCTTACAAGTTTAAAACTGTTTTTTTTGCTAAAAAATTACTTAGAACCCCCAAACATTATATATTGTTTTTTTTCTAACATTCTAGAGAATAGATTAGCGGTCATTGCAATACTTTTTGTCACATCTTATTTGCGCAGCGGTCTTCCAAGCGCACTTTTTTGGGAAAAAATTCACTTTTTTGAATTAAAAAATAAAAACAACAGTAAAGTTAGCCCAATTTTTTTTTTATATTGTGAAAGATAATGTTACACTGAGTAAATTGATACCCAACATATCACACTTCCAAATTTCGCCCACTCGTGGAATGGCGTCAAACTTTTACCCTTAAAAATCTCCATAGGCAACATTTAAAAAATTCTACAGGTTGCATCTTTTGAGTTACAGAGGAGGTCTAGGGCTAGAATTATTGCTCTCGCTCTAATGATTGCGGCAATACCTCACATGTGTGGTTTGAACACCGTTTTCATATGCGAGCGCTACTCACGTATGCGGTTGCTTCTGCGCGCGAGCTCGTCGGGACGGGGCGCTTTAAAAAAAAAAATTATTTGTTTTCTTATTTATTTTACTTGATTCTATTTATTTTTAAACTGTTTTAAAAAAATAAATGGATCACTTTTATTCCTATTACAAGGAATGTAAACATCCCTTGTAATAGAAAAAAGCATGACAGGTCCTCTTAAATATGAGATCTGGGGTCAAAAAAACCTCAGATCTCATATTTACACTAAAATGCAATATAAAAAAAAAAAAATAGTCATTTGAAAAAATGACCATTTTTTTTTTTCCCTTTAAGACGTATGGGCGGAGCTGACATTTTGACGTCAGCGCCACCCTGCTATGGTATGGAGATGAGTGGGGGCCATCTTCCCCTCACTCTTATCCATACCACAGAGGGAGAAGGACCCGATCGCCTCCACCGCTACCGACGGCTCCGGTAAGCGGCGGAGGGCGTGGGAGAGCAGCGGGAGGGGGGGCCCCCTCTCCCGCCGCCGAAAACGGTGATCTCTCTGCGAATCCGCCACGGAGACCACCATTATCGTAAACAGGACCGCTCACTGAAGAGATGGATATCTCGGTTGTGGCAGCAGCTGCTGCTGTTACCGAGATATCCCTCTTCAACAAAAATTACACATATATACAGTGAGTGGTCCTTAAGTGGTTAAGCAGTAATGGGCCCATAGGACCATGTGGGAGACAGTAGGGAATTGACAAGCTTTGAAATGTAGCCATAGCAACAGAGACCACAAGCTGCTTTAGGTGTCCTCTAGGTATCTGCACTTTATACATGACAGTAAATTTGTTTCCCCCAAAGAATATGTTACTCCAACATTTCATATTCCTAATATATGCCTGTTGCATCACGTACTTGTGTTAAAAGGTATCCTTTTCTTTTTGTACTGCTTCCTATGTGTGAAATACCTGGTGTTCATGCCAGTCCCCCTGCTTTCCTATTTCAAACGGACCACGCTAGGCATGAGAGCACATCCATCTCAGGATGGTCAGTTTTCTGGCTGTGCTCGGAGAACAGCCTGCCTGTCCTCCAATGACCAAGACTTGTGCTGACACGCCCCCCTGTGCAGCCAATGACTGGGAAGCATAATTTCCTTATTCAGCTAATATATATATATATATATATATACACACATACAAATATTTTGCTACGTATTTCTATTTTAAACTGAATGTGCTGGTTTACAAAGTAAGGGTTATACCCTTACCTTACGTGGCACTTCAGCCCCGGACCATTTGTCAGCTTAAAGACCGGACGTCTTTTTACAATTTGCCACTGCGTCTCTTTAACAGACAATTGCGCAGTCGTGCGACGTGGCTCACAAACAAAATTGACGTCCTTTTTTTCCCACAAATAGAGTTCTATTTTGGTGGTATTTGATCACCTCTGCGGTTTTTATTTTTTGCGCTATAAACAAAAATAGAGCGACAATTTTGAAAAAAATAAATATATTTTTTACTTTTTGCTATAATAAAAATCCCCCAAAAAAATATATGTAGCGCTACCCCCAGTTAAGAGAGCCGCTGAGTTTTGTTTCAGGCCCTGCACACAGCACCGCCAACCCCCGGCAATCTACTCAACCCACACTGGCACAGTTAGTCTAGGGATTGTTACCTCGTAACGGTCTATACCTGATTATACACAATCTGGCAGTATTAATAGATAACCACTATCTGCAAAGATGACACTGATACCAATGTGATAAAATATAACTGTTTTTACTTTGGTATAAGGATTCAAAGTTAAACACATCACATAGTATACATGCAGAGCCCTGCAGCAATAAACATATTCTTCAGTGATCGTGCAGAGTGATCACCCGCCACGTGCAACTATCTTCTTTCCCTATGCGCAATATGGCGCAGCAACAAAGTTTTAACCCCCACCCTGGTCAGGCCTGACCCAGATTAAAACTCAGTCCCTGATGAGAACAATTCTTCGCATGCAACTTGAACGGTGGTGCACTTTTAGGAAACAATATTTGTAATCCAAGGGGTAGTAAATAACAGGGTGGGCCAAGGCAGTCACTAGGCCCAACAAAGAAAAAGGATAATGAAGTGAGCAAGTGCTCACTCACCACTCCGGACGCGATCGCAGTCCGGGCTTCCACCACTGTGTATCCGCACACGGTGTCTCCAACGGCCGGGTCTCCGGTCCAGCTGACGTCAGCAAACTCGAGCAGGAACAGATGCCACCCATGCTCCCGCAGTGGGGTGGAAGGCTCTTTGGTCGGTATGCAAGGTCCAAGCTTCAGGCCTTACAAAGCAGCGGATCCGCACAGGGAGTCCTATTGCTTGCAGCGCGGTGTCCAAAGAGGCCGAGCCTAGCCTCGGCCTCTTCTTATATAGCCCCACCCATGAGTCTCTGCGGCGGCCCAATGCACCCTGGGTGCCAAACAGGGTTCTGGGTAACGTAGTCCAGGGGCCTTAAAGGAGACCCCGCTACATATAAAAAAAAAAAAAATCCTCAGTTTAGGCTGATACGTATTCTTCTACATATTTTTGGTAAAAAAAAAAAAAAAATTGCAATAAGCGTTTATTGATCGGTTTGCGCAAAAGTTATAGCGTTTACAAAATAGGGGATAGTTTTATGGCATTCTTATTAATATTTTTTTTTTTTACTAGCAATGGTGGCGATCAGCGATTTTTATCGTGACTGCGACATTATGGCGGGCACATCGGACAATTTTGACACATTTTTGGGACCATTGTCATTTTTACAACGATCAGTGCTATAAAAATGCACTGATTACTGTGAAAATTACACTGGCAGTGAAGGGGTCAACCACTAAGTGGCGCTGTAGGGGTTAAGTGTGTCCTAGTGAGTGATTCTTACTGTAGGGGGGATGGGCTGTGTGTGACATGACACTGATCTCCGCTCTGATTACACGGAGCGGAGATCAGTGTTATTGCCACTAGGCAGAGCAGGGAGATGCTTGTTTACATCAGCATCTCCCCGTTCTAACTCACCGTGAGACGATCGCGGGTATCCCCACGGCGATCGAGTCCGCGGGACCCGCGGTCGGGCTTACGGAGCTTGCAGTGGCCGCGCATGCGCCTCCACAATGCCGCGATCTTAAAGGGGACGTACAGGTACGTCCTTCTGCCTGTCCGTGCCATGCTGTTGACGTATATCATCATGCGCTGGTCGGCAAGCAGTTAATAAAGCCATAGCTTCGTAGTAGCCTTTGAACTGTCATTGGCAAGAATAAGTGTCACAGGATCAACTCCTGGTGCTATATCCAATAGAAAGTACCCTGTGCCAGGACAGACAGCACCAAAGTAAAATATTTACAATCTGTGATTAGAATTGTATTTTTCCATATCTGGCCACCTATGGACATGTGTGGGTAAATCTATGACCTACTGTAGTGTAGTGGAATGGGGTGCAGGAGAATATGATACAGGGGCTGCTGACAGGAGTGACAAGACTCTCTGTAGCTGGATAAACGCATATTTCTAGCTTAGTTCAAGGCAAGTTCTGTAGGTGCCATGAAATGAAGGGCAGCAGGAACTCAAAGGCCATGTGTTCATTCGTATCTGTTTAGCCCCCACTTCTGGGGAGTGTTCAGTGGATATGGGTCTTGCAAAGAACGCTCTCTTTTGACACCTGTGGACACCCGTGTGAATGTGCTTTTAGCAATGCCTAACAAATACTACCGTATAGACATCGGCAGATGCTCATACAGATCTTTTTTCATTTCTATGGGTATCTTATATGTGCACTATGATGTAGCCATTTAATGAACCTACATCATGAAAGAGACTCTATTAGTGCAGTCTCTACTCATACTTAACACATGGATATCACATTATTAGCATGTTGGTGTGATCAGGGTCTCACAGTTTGCTTCACACTTTAAAGAACTTTGAAATAAATCCTGAGGCAGCATTGCCATGTTAATGCAACTAACTAGGAGGATGGTGGCCCCATTCTTGGTTTCACACCCATTTTATACTGTAGTTATCCAAGAGTATTTCATAGCTAAAGGGGAACATAGACACTCTTCCTATCAGTGGACTCAAAGCAATGGGAATATAAATAAGTGATAGGTTTGGGAGAGTTTATAGCTGAGCTCCAGCCTGGGGAAAAATAATTTAAAAGTCAGCAGCAACAAATACTGTAGCTGCCGACTTTTAATATAAGGACACTTACCTGTCCAGGGAGCCCCGCGATGTCGGCACCCCAAGCCGATCCGTCCATTGGTTTTGGATGCAGACGCCGGCATTGCAAGTAAGGGAAATCGGCAGTGAAGTTTCCTACAGCGCATGTGCGAATCGTGCAGTGCTTTCTGAATGGTCCCGGTGTTGTGACGAGAAATGAACCCCGCTGAATAATGCCCGCCCTGTACTGCGCAGGCGCAGTGCTTGCACAGTACGGAGCACTACGGAGCCGCCGAAAGTCTCCGAACATGAACAGCTGTACACGGCGCCTGCGCAAAGAAGACGATATTGTGCCAAACGCTCCCGCACACTTCTGATGCTCGTGCAACTCTGCAAGGGGCGGGTGTATTATTAATTGAACTCTGCAAGGGGTGGATGCCTACAGATGAGGCCGTATTGTATCATGATGGGCAGAACTGATACGATGGGGCTCTGCCCATCATTCTAAAATACAGCCTCTTCTGTAGGCATCCGCCCCTCACACGCTTCAATCAATAATACATCCGCCCCTTTGAGAAATCCACCCCATCGTATCAGCTCTGCCCATCATAATACAATACGGCCTCTTCTGTAGGCATCCGCCCCTTGCAGAGTTCAATCAATAATACACCCGCCCCTTGCAGAGTTGTACGAGCATCGGGAGGGTGCGGAAACGTGTGGCACAATATCGTCTTCTTTGCGCAGGTGCTGTGTACAGCTGTTTATGTTCGGAGACTTTCGGCGGCTCCGTAGTGCTCTGTACTGCGCAAGCGCTGTGCCTACGCAGTACAGGGCAGGCATTGTTCGACGGGGGTAATTTCTCGTCAGAACACCGTTATCTTCTGAGACACACACAGGTCCCAGAAGGCAGTGGGGGGTGGGGGGGAAGGAGGAGGGCCGGATCCAATCGCAGAAGTGACGTACCCCACCGCAGCGATTATAGGATGGAATTTCCAAAGAACAAATGCAGAAAATGTATCAAAAAGACAAAAAATAAATAAAATCTCAAAAAACGAGGGGGTGTGGAATGGTCAGTTGTTTGAGATCGAGTTGTCTTTTTGCCTTGAACTTCACTTTAATGAGCTGGATATTAGAATCAATCCTTTTTTTGCTATTTATATTTACAGTAATTGATAAATGATGCGTAAATCTTCGACTGATATTTGAAATGTCAGAACATCCAGTAATTCATTCAGGGTTATTGTATTTCGAAATGAATTGTCAGAAGCAGATCTTGTTATCCTAAAGAAACTGTGTGGTCGGTTTCTATAAATGTAGACAGTCAAATATAACTGACTATGATTTATGATATTATCACGCTGTTAGAGTATATTTCAATTCGTTTTACAAATTACAAGGTTAAAAAGGAAATTCTTATTCCCAGCCATCTATAATGGAGGGGAAGTCCTGATCCTCAGACCCCAAAGGAGTGAGGATTATAGAGAGGCAGTTTGCTTTGAGCATAAGTAGTATTGGGCATTTTACTGTGGGTATGGGTCACTATCAAGAAAATTATTTTCTGATAACTACATTAAATTGATAGAATACAACATAATATTTAGTTTCTTTATTTTGCATGCCCTTTATTTATGTTTTTTCCACATTTACATGCAGATCAAGCTATCCAGCAACCGTGACAGTGATAGGAGTTGGAACAAGCCACATAAAACTGTTATGCCGCGTACACACGACCGTTTTTCATGACGAGAAAAATGCAATTTTTTAAATTGGTCATTAAAAACGATCGTGTGTAGGCTCCAGAGCATTTTTCTCGATGAGAAAAATGGCCATTAAAAATTTAGAACATGCTCTATTTTTTCTCGTCGTTTTTCACGTCGTCGTTTTTCTCGTGGTGTGGTGGTGTACGCTTTAATGACGGCAAAAAACGCGCATGCTCAGAAGCAAGTTATGAGACAGGAGCGCTCGTTCTGGTAAAACTAGCGTTCAGAATGGAGATAGCACATTCGTCACGCTGTAACGGACTGAAGAGCACAAGGCTATAAAAGCGCGAATCGTCTCTCACCAAACATTACTAACACGAGGGTGGCGCCATCCGAATGGAACTTCCCCTTTATAGTGCCGTCGTACGTGTTGTCGAACGTGTTGTACGTCACTGCACTTTGCTCAAGCATTTTTTTTCATGATAGTGTGTAGGCAAGGCAGGCTTGAGAAGAATCATGTCGAGAAAAACATGTTTTTTTTCAATGACATTAAAAACGGCCGTGTGTATGCGGCATAAGGGGTATTTGAGCAGTTGCAACAAACTTTTTTTAAAGAAGATTTAATCTTGAACTAAATAAAAAAAAAAAAATTAAAAGAATCCAAGCAGACGGGCCTTTATTACAGAAGAGACGTGTCTGTTCTGCAAAAAAATAAACTTGCCTGCTTGCAATCTTCTTTGGAATGTACACTGCACTGTACACCAGCAACTCAGGATATATTCTTGGCACACCTTGGTGCCAGAATTAATAAACTCCCCTACTGCACGCATGTGTAAGGGAGTTTATTCAGTTACCTTATTGCCCGCCAGCCAATCAAAATGGCAATAGACCCAACATCCAGAAGAAGTTGAAGAAAGGATGTCTTTGCATGTAAGTGTAGCACCCTGGAGTTTAGGCAGGGTTGCTCCTCACAAATTTACTGGCCAGGAATAACTATCATGGTTGATTGTTAGAGATCCATTGATTCCTCCCTAAGTTTGGCCTGGTTGCACTTTTCTCTTCTACCATCAGGTGGCCGGGTACTTGGTGGTACTAGATATGAGAAGGGCAATGCAAGGTCAGATTATGGGTATATGGGGCATCTCAGCCAATGGGCAGGGGTTTTCTTGAATCCCTTGGCCTGCTGGGAGAACCTAGTCTGGTTGGACGTGTGTTGTATTGCCTGGGCTGCCAGGTCGAAGATTGGGCCTATCCCGGGCACATCTGGCTGCTAGGCTGTCTGAGGGTCTATCCTGAAGCAAGAGAGCAGTGCAGGGTTGGGATTGCGGCTTGAAGTCCAACCAAAAGTAACGGTTCTGTTGGCCAGAGAACCTGTCATGGTCAGAGGTAGAGGGGAAGCTGTCGCCAGTAAGAGCCATCGGCCTTATTTGAAATAAAAATAGTGCAGCGCAACAAAATTAAAACTATGTAGAATACATGTCATAAACACATATCAAAATCCATAAATCAATAACATAAAGTCCATAGGTGCTTGTGAACCAGCAATAATAATATCATGCAAAGTGGATATAAAAGTGTCCAGAGATCCCTCCACCACAATAGGATTGGCCTCTCACCTCACAACTTCGACCTAACTAGAGGTCACACAGCTTGTACTCAAAAGAGTAAATGAGAATCACATGGGAAAACTCCGATCAAACAGTGGTCCCGTACGGGGGGAGGAGCCACGCTAGACGTCATTCGCGGTCATCACCACAGTCTGTGTTACCACGCCGCTCTATCCATATGCTTTGAACGCTGACACTCGCGTCTGAGTGCCTTATTTGTGAGTAACATTTTATGAGTTGTATATTTTAATACATTAAACAGTCTATACAGAGAGCACTAGATCGTTCTTTATTCTTGTCTTCCTATATGATGGAGTTTCCAGCCTGATATCCTGCTATATGAGACCACTGTTTGATCGGAGTTTTCCCATGTGATTCTCATTTACTCTTTTGAGTACAAGCTGTGTGACCTCTAGTTAGGTCGAAGTTGTGAGGTGAGAGGCCAATCCTATTGTGGTGGAGGGATCTCTGGACACTTTTATATCCACTTTGCATGATATTATTATTGCTGGTTCACAAGCACCTATGGACTTTATGTTATTGATTTATGGATTTTGATATGTGTTTATGACATGTATTCTACATAGTTTTAATTTTGTTGCGCTGCACTATTTTTATTTCAGATTGTATTTGAGGGATTTTTATGAGTATACCTTGAGTGCTGGCTTGCAACTTTTAGTATTTCCTAACAATTTTTTCAGCGCTGAATATTTTTTCTTTTTACTGCCATCGGCCTTATTACCAGGGACCACAGTGAGTAACTGAAGCAGTATCGGAGCAGCATTCTCACCAACCGGGGACAGTGAAGAATCGGGAAACTTCAGTGGGTATTAAGCCAGGGTCCCATCCAGCAGAGGTGATGCTTGCAGAGCAGCCTTGTGTGTCAAGCCAGGGACCGAGCAGGCCAGTGGGGTGAAGCTTGAGAGGTATCTTGAGTGCCAAGCTAGGGACCCAGCAGAGAAGTGGGGGTAACGCTTGAGGAAGATACTACTGTGAAGATTGGAGGAGCTCAAGGGATTCAGTGGCAGTGAATCCGTGGGTCTAGTGAGAGACCAGGAGCTCAGTGGGCTGAAGAACTACAAGAAGTGATTGTAGTGAAAGAACTGTTACGCTTTGTGTTAGGAACTGTTAAAGACTGTTGCGATAGGAGACAGCTTTCCTGCACATGCAGATATGGCGTCTTGCTGGATGCCTTTCCCTGCATGGCTGTCCTCCTATTGAAGTCTCGGAGTCTGACAATTAATCTTGCAACTACCTAAGGGTGTCCTGGCCCTAATCCTCTCTCCCCCAAAAAGTTTGTTAAGAGAAATAAACTTTCTTTTGCATTTAAGAATTGTCTGGCGCCCAATAACTTTAACTACTCTGCACCCACCATGCCTCACAACCCACTACATACAGAAGGATGTCAGCTATCCCTGGCTCTGGAGGTTCTCATTATATCAAAGGAGGCCTGGGACCTTGCGACATAATTGTGGAGAGCAATATAAATTAAGCATCAGAAATAAAAATAAACTAAACATTATCATAACACATAGAATTTTCTGAATACAATATTGTTTGCGAAAGTTATCCTGCAAAAGGTGTTGCCATTTCAGTTTAGTATACAGATTTTTTTTTTTATATATAAAATCAGAGTAGTAGCTTATCTGCATTTGAACTAGAGATGAATGTTGAAAATATGGACTTGCTGTTCACAACCCTATATAGCCTGGAATGTGGTGGTGAAATAAATGTGTTTGTGTGGTTTTTATTACTGTCAGTTAATTCGCTGTTGGAAACTCTAGTTAGCCGCCCATGCTGCAAAGCTATTGTCTCTGTGTAAGTAAGCGAGGAGTATTGTTGATATGAGCAATGTGGTTAGTAACATAAGAAGGAAATTGAGACAGAGGTTACAGCAGAGATTTTAAGACCTGTACACACGATCAGAAAATCGTACGAAAAATACAGCTTTCAAAGCGATCTAAGATAATCTGATCGTTAGTACACAGTTTTCGAGAGTCGATCATGACAATTCATGCAAAATCATCTGATGGGACAAGCACAACATTTTTTTTATCATTCAATCAGTACAGTTGTCATTCGAAAATGCAATACAAATACACTACAACACATTACATAACTTCCAAATTTTGATGCTGTTATACAGGAATTTTCGTAACTTCCTCATAAAACTTCGTAAATTCTTCATTTTCGATATGAGACTAGCATGCAAAAAAAAAAAAAAGACGATCTTTCGTCCGATAATCTCATTGTGTGTACCAGGCCATGTGTACCAGGCATTGCAGGTACACTTCGAGGCTAGTGATGTTACAACACATTTTATATACGGTAACCCAAGCATTACACAACCATTAATTATCTATGTATATTCTATTCTTACTGTTTTAATTGCACATGTAAACCCTATACAGAGCAGATCCTTTAAAGCATAGAGGCTTATAGGAGCCAAGCAATGAAATTCATGAGCTGGGGTATTTTTTGTGTGTGAGATTATAAAACTAAGTTCTAAGAACAGTATGTGAAAGCCTACTGTGTCTGTGAAAGCTGGATTTACTGTATGACAGTTCCCAAATGGTACTGACAGGCTCAACACCTTAGTGCTGGCCATGATGCATTTATCTGCAACCCAGGATGCCCAAATCCCAGGCTGTTATATCTAGAAAGATTTGATCTGGTTCTGCCCACTCCCACATCATTCAGGTTCCTATTGGTCCATCACTATGATGGTCTTCCTTACTGGCCAGAAGGTAGAGAGGTTGCAAGTAACGCAAGAGCCCAAGTCACCATAAACAAGCAAAATAATTACTATGGGGTAGATTTACTAAAACTGGTGCACTCAGAATCTGGTGCAACTGTGCATGGTAGCCAATCGGCTTCTAACCTCATCTTGCTCAATTAAGCTTTGGCAATAAAACCTGGAAGCTAATTGGTTACCATCAGGGGTCAAATCCTGGGGAAAAAAGTGTGGGAACTCCCACCCAAGATCCACTCCCCCACCAAAAAAAAACAACCTACACTGATGGTAGTGACCTATATACACTGACACACCTACACTGACGGTAGTGACCTATATATACTGACAACCTACACTGACGGTAGTGACCTATATACACTGACCTACCTGACCTACACTGACCTACCTACACTGACGGTAGTGACCTATATACACTGACACACCTACACTGACGGTAGTGACCTATATATACTGACAACCTACACTGACGGTAGTGACCTATATACACTGACCTACCTGACCTACACTGACCTACCTACACTGACCTACCTACACTGACGGTAGTGACCTATATACACTGACACACCTACACTGACGGTAGTGACCTATATACACTGACCAACCTGACCTACACTGACCTACCTACACTGACCTATATACACTGACATTTACATACACATTACACTGTCTAACCTACCTCAGCTCAGCGGTGTCACAGCAGGCACTACTGCAGTCAGTCATTCCGTCAGAGGAGAGCCGAGGAGTCTGGAGGAGAGCCTGAGGAGAGCCGGAGAGGAGAGAAGAGCCGCCCGCTTGAGCGCCGAGCGGGGATGTGGTGCGGCGGCCGATTTGTAATTCCCACCTTCTGGAGTCTGCAGCGCCTATGATGGGCGTCACATGTCCCGCGGTCGCGGCATTGGACCAGTGGGACGTCCATCATAGGCGTTGCGCAGGCTCCAGAAGGCGGGACCTGCTGTTATGGCACTCGGCGAGTCGGCAGGACTCGGCCACATTCGGCCACATTTGGCGGCGCTCGGGATCAGATCGGTCCCGGCGCTCGCCACTCGGGGGCTGCAAAGGGAACGGCGTTCCTGCTGTGAAAAAAGTGCAGGGATGCCGTTCCCACACGTTCCCGCAGGACTCGAGCGCTGGTTACTATGCAGAAGTGAGCCTGATTTTGCACTTTCCAGCTTTAGTAAATAAACCCATATATGCCTTACCATATAAGAGTAGTTAGAGATAAGGATTTGCGTTTTAACAAGCAATTCAGAAATTCCAGCAAATGTTTTCAGCTTCAGATGCATAGAAGATGGGTAGAACCTCTATCTGGCTTTTAATTTTTTTCTGTATTCCCACTGGAGGAGTTCCCATTACTGCCTGTCCCAAAACTATAATCAGAACAAGAACTCAGGGTAAAAATCTGTTTAACAATAGCACAACAGCAGTTTTTTTCAGCAGACTGGGAGAAGGTTGTAACCTCTTTTATTTTTTCTGCCTGTGCTTATTCTTGTCTATTTCCCCACACCTGTTAAAGTGACAATGTTGTCACCTGGCAGCAAGTGAGGAGTTAATCTCTTCTTCTACTGAAAATAGCAATAAAAAACCTGAGGGGGATTCTAGCCCCTACTCACACCGTCAAAAAAAATTAAAACAATATGTTGGCTGGATTTCCACTATGAGCATGCAAAACATTACATGCTCTTTTGAATTTCAGTTTAAAAAAAAGATGGACATACACTTTCAATGGGGGTTGGTGTGGCTCATTAAAGATCACTACTGGACAGATTGGATGGTGAAGTTATATTAAGTGCAAGGCGTAATGTGATTGGATTTCACCAACTACTGGGATACGTCATTATTGACTTTCAGTTATCCCCTTTTGGCTATTCCCCTGTTTTTGGTCATCTGCCCTCACAATTCACCAACCACTCTTTGTTTGAAGCTGCATATTGCTCTATGAGGCTTTCCTTATAGCCATATTGGCCCTACTGTGTCGCCTTCACATCTGCGGGCTGCTCTGGGGGTCTCCTTTTCCTCTCCACCCCTTTTATGGGGGACTGGAAATTCTATAGGCTCTGGCTCTAACTCTGTTCATATAAGATCTCCAGAGGAAGCATGTTGGCGAAACGTGTAGAGATCTACACCAGTGAACCTTGTATTTTGGCCCTATATATGGAAGAACCCAAATCAATTTCATATACCTAAGTGCTAAATTTATTGGGTCGTATATAACATTGTCCCCATGTTATTTGAGGAGTGCAATGTAATATGTTTGATGGATTTGAGATTTTTGAGCTTTTATGTCATGAAATTTTTAACTGATTTACATTGTTCATAAACTTTTGTACTTTTATACATTTTTTCAATACTCATTTCTTATCTAGCGCACCCACCTATCCCGCAGCCTGCATTTAACTCGGCTCCTCGCAGGGGGAGAAAGGCACACCGCGCTATCAGCCCGTACCCTCTTGTGCAAAAGGTTGAGCTGTGTTTTTGTTGGGTCTTGTCTGCAGCCAGGCCAGAATCCTCCCGAGAATGATTCTCGCCTCTACCGTGAGTAGAGGCAAGTCCTTAACTCCCCCAGTAACATAAATGTCCACACCTGCTGAAGCTCCAACTTAAGATTTATTCTCGCTTTACAAAACACAGTCTCTTGGATAGGAAAAAGGTTGGAGCAAAGGAACAGAACAGCTCAAGGTGTGGAGGAGGTCCAGGCACAAACGTAGCTCTTCACTGTACTACTCAGATTCTCAAGCAGTATACTAGGCACACAGTCTCTGCCACAGACCGTGAGTTTGGTCTCTGCCACAGACCCGGTGAATAAGGCCACTGCCACTGACCTGTTGAATGTGAACTTCCTTCTTAGAACATGGCCCCTATCAAGGAGATGTCCCCCCAGAGAGACAACAGACCCTTCCTTCACCGTGACTCCCGCATCGGCCCTTCTGAATGATCCTCCCTTCTCTGAGAGTGCGGGTCCCCTTGCAAGGTGGCACCCTGGACTCCTCAATCCTTAGCGGACCCCAGCCAAAGGTGCCGGGCCCCGGGCCTTCTCCTCATCCTCCTGGGTCTTCATACCCAGGCGAACAGGACAGCAGGGTAGTACCTCATCCCAGGCCAAAGGTGCCTGAGATGGAACAGGAACACAGCCTCCGGGCCTAGGGCACCCGGAGATGAACCGCACTCACTCCCAGGCTGAAGGTGCCTGGGGGTGGACCCCGATTAGGGGATGTCTGCCCCTTTTATACCCTCTCCTGGCATTCACAGCGTGTTCCCCCGCCCCACCGTAAGGCTGCCGAGAGGGGACACAAAAGACACAGCACTATGCTCGTGGTTCAACCCCGGCCCAGAATGGCAGCGTCACCCGCAGGCCACAGGGAACTCATCGCCAGCATTATCCCCTGAAGAAAAAAATGGTCCATAGCCACTAACAAATCAAGGTGTCTGAGCCTAATTACCACTCAGAGACTCCCCCTAAATTGACCACCCCGCTACACTTATATTTGGGGTTAAAGGTGGCAACTTATAAAGTACAGTGGGTATGGAATGTATTCGGACCCCCTTAAATTTTTCACTCTTTGTTATATTGCAGCCATTTGCTAAAATCATTTAAGTTCATTTTTTTTCCTCATTAAAGTACACACAGCACTCCATATTGACAGAAAAACAGAATTGTTGACATTTTTGCAGATTTATAAAAAAAATAAAAACTGAAATATCACATGGTCCTAAGTATTCAGACCCTTTGCTCAGTTTTTAGTAAAAGCACCCTTTTGATTTAATACAGTCATGAGTCTTTTTGGGAAAGATGCAACAAGTTTTTCACACCTGGATTTGGGGATCCTCTGCCATTCCTCCTTGCAGATCCTCTCCAGTTCTGTCAGGTTGGATGGTAAACGTTGGTGGACAGCCATTTTTAGGTCTCTCCAGAGATGCTCAATTGGGTTTAAGTCAGGGCTATGGCTGGGCCATTCAAGAACAGTCACGGAGTTGTTATGAAGCCACTCCTTCGTTATTTTAGCTGTGTGCTTAGGGTCATTGTCTTGTTGGAAGGTAAACCTTCGGCCCAGTCTGAGGTCCTGAGCACTCTAGAGAAGGTTTTCGTCCAGGATATCCCTGTACTTGGCATTCTTCTTTCCCTCGATTGCAACCAGTCGTCCTCTCCCTGCAGCTAAAAAACACCCCCACAGCATGATGCTGCCACCACCATGCTTCACTGTTGGGACTGTATTGGGCAGGTGATGAGCAGTGCCTGGTTTTCTCCACACATATCGCTTAGAATTAAGGCCAAAAAGTTCTATTTTGGTCTCATCAGACCAGAAAATCTTATTTCTCACCAGCTTGGAGTCCTTCGGGTGTTTTTTTAGCAAACTCCATGCAGGCTTTCATGTGTCTTGCACTGAGGAGAGGCTTCCGTCGGGCCACTCTGCCATAAAGCCCCGACTGGTGGAGGGCTGCAGTGATGGTTGACTTTCTACAACTTTCTCCCATCTCCCGACTGCATCTCTGGAGCTCAGCCACAGTGATCTTTGGGTTCTTTTTTACCTCTCTCACCAAGGCTCTTCTCCCCCGATAGCTCAGTTTGGCCGGACGGCCAGCTCTAGGAAGGGTTCTGGTCGTCCCAAACGTCTTCCATTTAAGGATTATGGAGGCCACTGTGCTCTTAGGAACCTTAAATGCAGCACATTTTTTTTGTAACCTTGGCCAGATCTGTGCCTTGACACAATTCTGTCTCTGAGCTCTTCATCCAGTTCCTTTGACCTCATGATTCTCATTTGCTCTGACATGCACTGTGACATGCACTTATATAGACAGGTGTGTGGCTTTCCTAATCAAGTCCAATAAGTATAATCAAACACAGCTGGACTCAAATGAAGGTGTAGAACCATCTCAAGGATGATCAGAAGAAATGGACAGCACCTGAGTTAAATATAGAGTGTCACAGCAAAGGGTCTGAATACTTAGGACCATGTGATATTTCAGTTTTTCTTTTTTAATAAATCTGCAAAAATGCCAACAATTCCGTGTTTTTCTGTCAATATGGGGTGCTGTGTGTACATTAATGAGGAAAAAAATGAACTTAAATGATTTTAGCAAATGGCTGCAATATAACAAAGAGTGAAACATTTAAGGGGGTCTGAATACTTTCCGTACCCACTGTATATCCAACTCTTTCTTTTTGAATTTCCGTAAAAAGACTATTTTTAAAAAAAGTTTTCACTTACAGGGAATCAGGGACATACTGGGGTTGAATACTTTAAAGCGGAGTTCCAGGCTTTTTTTGCTTATTAAAAGTCAGCAGCTACAAAAAGTTTAGCTGCTGACTTTTAATAAACAGACACTTACCTGTTCTACGGTCCAGCGATGCGGCCGCACGGAGCCTCGCTCCTCTCCCCCCCTTTCTCCTCAGCACCTCAATTGATACTGTGGGCACCAGGCTTGCAGCTTCACACTGCGCATGTGGGAGTCGCGCTGCACTCTCCAAGTAGACAGGCAATCGTCTGGGACCTGTCACGTGTCCCAGAAGATTGCCGAGAGGGAGGGGCCGCCTAGGGGGAGGAGTCGCCTAGGTGGCTCGTAGGCGGAACCAGGAAGTAGGACAGGAAGTCCCCTTCAAAACTAAGCGCCCACTCCCCCCCCCAAAAAAAAATGACATGCCAAATGTGGCATGCAAGGGGGCGAGGAGTGCTTAAAGCGAAAGTTCCACTTTTAGGTGGAACTCCGCTTTAAGGTAAATAGTCTGGGCAATTTACAATCTTAGTGAATGAGGTGAAGCTCTGCTGATTTCCATTATCCAATCATGTGCACCCAAAATGCTGTTTTTTATTTTTATTTACTTTTTTTTTACAAAGTGAGTCTTTACCACATTTACAAAGCTCAGCGGAAAATGAATGCAAATGCACTTGCACAATAAACAGTCTATTTGCCTATAGTAAATCACCAATGCATAGAGAAAAATAAAATACACTGTCTTTATAATTTATGTTTGCAGTTGGTTTGCTTTTATGTGTTTATATTGGAAATTAGAGTCTTTTAAAAAAAATGTATCATTGTTTTTAAAAATGATTAGTGAGCTGTTAATAAAGAGTTATGTATTTCCTAGCTTGTACTGGGTTCTGTTGAATTTCATCTATACACTTATATTTTGCCCATGACCTACTCAGCAGACTTCTGTGTCTGTTAGTATACAGTATGTGTGAGAACAATTCTATCCTTACAGTAGATGAATGAGAGAGACAGTGCTCGTGTCTTAATTAATAATTCAAACAAAGAGGATTCATACAAGATTCAGTGATGTGTGCGCAGACTACATCTCTAAAGTAAAATGAAGACTGGGTGACCATCTTACTGCTACTAAGCCATCTACTACATAGTTTGTAAAACCTGCATAGAACACAGATAGACCTCCGGCTCTACAATGGAAGTCAATTAAAGTGACACTAAACTCTGGTTAAAAAAAATCTATTTAAGCATGTATTCTTATCTCAGAAAAGTATCTTCTATTGCTTTTCTTCTTGGTGGATTTCTAGTGTGCTTTGGAACATTATTTTGTTGAAAAATCAATTTCTGGTCCAGCTTCAACTTTTGGACAGGTGGCCTCATATTCACATCAAACATACATTGGTATGATACTGAATTCATAGTGACTCAATGTCAGCAAGCTGCCCAGGTTCCCAACAAGAAAAATTACCAGTTAGGCCTCGTACACACGACCGATTTTCTCGGCAAGAACCAGCAAGAAACTTGCTGGCAGAGAGGTCTTGCCGAGTAAATCGGTCGTGTGTACGCTGCTATCGGGTTTCTCGTCGAGAAAACCGACAAGAAACCTCGACGAGAAAATAGAGAACCTGCTCTCTATTTTCTTGTCGAGATTCTCCTCGGCATGTTTCTCGACGAGAAAAGTGAGTGTGTGTACACTTACCTGTCCGCCCGGAAGCCCGCGCATGTTCGAAATGAATTCGACGCATGCGCGGTAGCTTCCTAGGCATACGTAGGGTATACCAAGTTGGCGGCGACGGCATCGAATGTGACGAGCGCATGGTCGACGTAGTCGATGACGTCACCGCGTACACTCCTTTCAAAGAACCGCGGGTTCTTTGAAACGAGCGTGTGTACACTCGGCCGGGACAAGTTTCTTGTCCAAGAATCTCGTCGAAAAAAACGACATGTTTTTTCAACGAGAATCTCGGCCGTGTGTACGAGGCCACAGTAGTATTTTTTGTCCTTCTGTCTTATGTAATCACAATAAAAACTTGACATAGGGTTCTTACTGTTCCCTAATCTATCCAAAACAAAATGATTGTTACAGCTTGGCTGTCAAGTGTAAGTCCAGCCAATTTTTTTTCTTATTTATGGATAGTGTAGCAAAGCATTATAAGCTCTCTCATGTTCCAGTGCTCCTTGGTGCTTTGTTATGCCGCGTACACACGGTCGGAATTTCCGACAAGAAAAGTTCGATGTGAGCTTTTTGTCGGAAATTCCGACCGTGTGTAGGCTCCATCTGACTTTTTCTGTCGGAATTTCTGACAACAAAAATTTGAGAGCTGGTTCTCAATTTTTCCGACAAGAAAAGTTCTTGTTGGAAATTCCGATCGTCTGTATGCAATTCCGACACACAAAAAAACATGCATGCTCGGAATCAATTTGACGCATGCTCGGAATCATTGAACTTAATTTTTCTCGGCTCGTTGTAGTGTCGTACGTCACCGCTTTCTTGACGGTCGGAATTTTGTGTGACCGTATGTATGCAACACAAGTTTGAGCCAACATTCCGTCGGGAAAAAATCTACGTTTTTCTTGTCGGATTTTCCGATCGTGTGTACGCAGCATTAGAGTGATTCATCCTCATTTGTTGTGACAACGGCTTTCAGACAGCATGAAAAAAAGTTTTAGCTGGACATACACTTTAAGTGAATAACTGAAAAAAGAAGCACCTGTGACTTAGCTGTCTTTTTTTTGGGATCAGATCCTTCTGTCTATTTTCCTCTGAGTTGTCCCTCTTTTTGGTCTGATGTATGGACCTTCGGGGGCATGGCTTGGTGTGTCTCTTTTGACAGCATACTTTGCGTCCATCTAAGAAAGTTGGATGGTATACATGTATTTCTGATGCCTGCTGAACATTCCCTAAAAGTTATTATGTTAGTGGATGCAGGGGCTGACTGGCAACTTTTGCCCATGTACAACTAATGCCCATGGTGCAGCGACTAGGCCCCCTCCCACTCTCTGTCTTCCCTGCCTCATCCCCACACCCATCCCAGGCTGAAGCTCCACTCTAGGTACTCTCTGCTCACCAGGCAGTTTGGACTGGACAGCTCCTGCTGCACAGGCTCCGGGTCCCTGAACTAACCAGCAGGGGGCGGCCAGGGGCTGTAATGGGGAGCTGGAGCGGTTCCGTCAGGCTGACCAGTGGAGGAGAGCCTCTGGTGGGTCACCAAGCTTGCCTCAGCTCTGAACTGGCGTACCCCATCCAAGCTGGGGGGGCGACCTGCACTTTGTTATTGTTCTCCTCCCACACTTGGCAGGACACCGGTGGGGATTTTTTATTTATTTTTTGCAAATTCTTTATTTTGACAAAGTATCCAACAAACCACATCTAGGCATGATCGACAGTAAGATCATACAGCAGAAGGGGAACCAAGTAGAAAAATGTCACAATAATCTATAATAGATATGACAATGCATAAGTGTAAAACGTACAAATCATTCAAGGACAGTTAGTAAGGAAGTTTGAATAAGGAGTACCCCACCATATGGAGCAGGGGGCCTTGAAATGGTAATATTACCCTAAGTGTAAACTGTGGTGGGGACTGTTTAGTCCTATTCACCAGAAAGCCCGGTCAGCGTCGGAAGAGGTACAGACTTTTTACAGGGCATCAGAGCAACCTGGGGGGGGCAATCGTCCCCCTGCCTCCTGGCCCAGTCCGCCCCTGACTGTGTATCGTGCTGCCAAATAATAAGCAAGGGCTGTAGCGTCTACCAGCATTAAAGCGATATTTAACCTTCAGTATTTTACACACTTTCAGCAGCTGATCTAATCACTTACTGAGTTAGCAGATTCTTTATCTTTTAATCCTTGCCTATGTTCCTGTTTGAGCTGGTTCTATGACCACTGTACCCAGGTTTTCTCTTGCAGCGTCCTATGGAGCCAATTTTTGCATGCAGGGACTAGAGTTGTGTCTCCCTACACTGTGTGCATCAATAGAAACACACAGCACCAAAGCCTAGGATGGTAAGGCACTACCTGGCTCTTCCCTCATTCTCCCTTCTCCAAGCTAAGACTGGCTGGAGGCTGCACTGCCCACTGTTAACTTTTTACTATGAAGAATAGAAATTCAGGGAAGCTACACTAAGAGAACTAGCAGCATTGAGAGTTATAAATTGCAGGAATTTTAATATAGTTTACTGGGGAATTATTATTTTATTGTGTTGAATGTGTTAAGCTAAAAATACTGAAGGTTTTTACTGTAACTTTGCAATCCTTATTTACCATTCATACCTACTCCGCATTGGAAGGGGGGAACACTGGTCTTGAAAAAGCCAAATTTAGAGCCTGTGTAGGAAATTTAAACATGAGCATTTAAAGTAATTTAAATCCTTGAATGTGAGATTTTATGTAATTTCTATAATAACAAGCACATTGATATAATCTTGTTTTATAATACCTTGCTCTTTTTCCTTAATCGTTTTGGATGAAGGTTCTCAATGTGAAGCCAAGCCCTTTGTTCTACTTTGTAGGCTATTGAAATTACCGTATGTTTGCTGCAGTAATTTGGCACAGCTCTGCTTTACTTAGAGGACATACATGACAGGCCGGATGATACATAACTGAATAACAGATTGGATTTAGAACAGTTTATTATGTGCTTTTAAAAGTGATTTAGTATGAATTCTGCAGACACAATAAAGTGTGCTTCACAGGTATGTTTATCATTTAGTGTTCTTATTCAAACCTCATTTTACTTTTTGGCTTTGACTTGTTGACCTACATATGCAAGCTGTTATTCTAGGTAAAAATTAAATTACTGCATGTTTACATGTGTATCATCTTATTCCTTTTACTTTAGTTAAAGCGGAGTTCCACCCAAAAGTGGAACTTCCGCTTTAAGCACTCCTCACCCCCTTACATGCCACATTTGGCATGTCATTTTTTTTGGGGGGGAGTGGGGGATTTGTTAGGAGTGGGACTTCCTGTCCCACTTCCTCCTTCCGCCCAGGGACCGCCTAGGCGACACCTGCTCTCGCCTTAGGCGGCCCCTCCCTCTAGACGATCTCCTGGACACGTTACAGGTGCCAGGAGATCGCCTGTCCACTCCTAGAGCACAGCGCGACTCGCACTTGCGCAGTGCGTGCCCGGCCGTGAAGCCGAAAGCTGTCCACAGTCTGAATGGAGGCGCCGGCGGAGAGGGGGGGAGAGGAGGGGCGTTCTGGGCGGCTGCATCGCTGGACCGTGGAGCAGGTAAGTGTCTGTTTATTAAAAGTCAGCAGCTACACTTTTTGTAGCTGCTGATTTTTAATAAACATAAAAAGGCTGGAACTCCGCTTTAATTTGATAAATTAGCATTACAGAAAATACTGGCCAGTTACAGCACAAATGATAATACTAGCTTGCTGCGAAATTATATCACAATTAATAGCTGAACATCCAAGTTGATAGCAGGGCTATGCTGAGGTGGGGGGATGCTGAGGTGGGCTGTGCCTCCCCAGATTTAAGTTGTGCCCCCCCAGGACCACTGAGTTCGGTATCATGGTAGGTCTGGCGCGGCATGGAAATGGATAACATTGATCCAGGATGGGGGTTCAGTAGAGGACAGGAGTCCTTTTTCCATTCAGACCAGCGAATATTTGTTTGCTATTGTTGGGCGGGAAGAGAATCAGTGTGATACTAGTGAATATATATTCGCTATTATCACACAACTGGGTGGGATCAGGGCGCAGTGCTCTGCGCCCCGAGCCCACCCTTTCTTTAAGCCTATTAGAGCCTCTGGCTCTAATCACGTGCTTAAACCCCCCCCCCTATTGGAATACATGGTCCGGCGCCCTGTATGTAGATTAGAGGGCCGGACGCATGGATGGGGGGTAGCGTCCCTAATGGACGGGCCGCCACTGCTCAGGAGTATGTAACACAGAGTGCAGGGGTCAGGAGTACATAATGCAGAGTGCAGGGGGTCAGAAATATGAAATGCAGTGTACAGAACACAACCAAAGTTACCCACTCCCAGTACAACTATTCCCCTCCCCCAAAATACCTTGGTACAGATGTCTCCTCCCCCCCCCGTATAGACATCTACACCCTCCCTACCTAAAAGTCTACTCACAAGTCTACCCTCCCTACTCACAAGTCTACCCTCCCTACCTAAAAGTCTACTCACAAGACCTCTGATACAGCCAATGGGAGCCTACAGTAGATGGGGCTCAGGAAAGTATTTAGGGGGGGATGCCGGGGCTGGTGCTAGCAGAAGGTTTTTTACCTTAATGCAGAGAGTGCATTAATTTAAAAACCTTTAGCCTTTACAACCACTTTAAGATAGGGTGACCAGACATCCCCGGTTTCTGGGGACAGTCCCCGGATTGAGGACACTGTCCCCGGACCAAGTCTGTCCCTGGTTTTGTCCCCGGATTGGATTTGAACAAGGGCTGGGGCAATTTCACAGACGGTCAGTGCAGAATTAATTAAAAAAATCTGAATTACACACCCGCTCTGCCGCACCTACTAGCTTAAGGGGGGGGGGGTGTATTTTTTTCATTAGCTGTGTCCCTTTCTGATGATCATGTGCTGGTCGGAGCGGAGGGAATATTTCTTCAGTTTCAGGCGCATGCCCATTCAGCTCGGCTCGCATGTTATTCTGCCTTGGCTCAAGTCCCGGCCAGCCTCCTGCCTGCTTATCTCCTTGCTTTCCCTGGCGCAGTGATCTTCCTCTGCTCCCCACCCATTAGTAGCTGGGGCCCAGAGAGTAAGACTTGACAGGCTGTGAGGCGGGCAGTGGCAGCGACGGGCAGAGAGTCGCTGATTGCCGCCATTATTAGTAAAAAAAAAATATGTCCCTGCATTTTAAAAATCTGGTCACCTTACTTTAAGACTAATAGGCATTTCCTTTAAAACAATTTAAGAACAGCTACTGTATTTGTTCTTATCCCAGTACTGTTGTCTGTTTAGGTAGGACATGTATCTATGTAGGTTTGGTATTTTCATCAGATTGTTTCTAAGCATGCTGGAATGTGGTTGAGGAGCTGATTTCACTGTCTGCAAGGAGCTTCTCTGCATGTCATCTTCTTAAAGCTTTTTTAGATTTCATGCATTCAATTGTCATAAAAAGAGCTCTTATTGCTCATAGCAGCCAGTCAGGTTATAGTTATGTTTCCATCTCAGGATGTAAGAATAAAAGCAAGGGTCTGATTGGCTGGCAAGAAAAACAAGAACCATTCTTCCTTCAGACAGCTGTATGTATGTGGCCCCTTGCGGTTATATTTGATGACCTTTTAAATGGTTTAACAGTGCAGTACTAATAAATAGTGACTGCAGGAGAACTTCCAATTATCCTGCCCAATGGAACACACGCAGGAGTCTGTAGAATGCCCTTGTGAATATGAACAAAAGATTTAGAAAATTATTTTTATACACTTGTGTAGGTGATCAGGTTCACCCTAACCACAAGCAGCATGGTGTCTATATTTCGGAATTAGTCATTTCTTTTATGGTTTTGAAAAAATTTAGATTTGCCTGATTATAATGCTTCCTAAAACGCTCTACGTTCTGCACTATATACTACATAATGAGTTTACTTGTTACAAACATATAATTACATGGCACGCACAGTACTTTAGAAAAGGTGATTACCTCTAATGGTGTATAGGCATAAATGCTAAGTGTGGTGCAGTAGAATACTGTTCCGTCAGAAAAAAAAAAGATCTTGATTGACACACAAATGATTATAGCAGTTTCCCTGTGGCAGAAATTCATGTAGTACAGGAAAAATTACAGCCTGGAGACATAAGGATGCAGAGGAGGGATGCTGGGATATCTGCTTCCTTTCACTAGACTAGCACATTTCTGAGACTTTAATTAACAGAAATTAGAGGTGGGCTCATTTTATATGCATACAATGGCCTGACATTTTTACTCATTTTAAAAATAGCTCTAAAAGAGAAAAATCTAGACTGACAAATGCGTTTTATGGAACTAGGGCATTCTCTACCTCTAGTCATCTGTCATTTACTCAGCAGTGTGCTGCCTGTACTTTAATGGTGGTAGGCCATGTATGCTTGGCCATTCCTCAGATACAAAATATTCACTGAAAGCCTAAAGCCCTGTACACACAATCGGATTTCCTATGGATTTTTAACCAATGGATTTTTCCATCAGAAATCTGTGACGTAAAACACTCAGACAAGCCGAGAAAAATTAAGTTCAATGCTTCTGAGCAGGCGTCGACTTGATTCTGAGCATGCGTGGGTTTTTTATCCGCTGGAGTTCCCCACAGACGATAGTAATTTGCTATCGTTTTTTTTTCCATCGGATAAATTTACAACATGTTCTATTTTTTTACACCGATGGAAAAAAAACTATGGGGCCCATACACGATCGGTTTGTCTTTGAAAAAAGTCCATCGGACTGTTTTCATCTGTAAAACCGATCGTGTGTGCAGGGCTTTAGTGGGAGTTTTATTGAGAAAATAAACCAGAACTTTTTCAGGAAGACACCATTGCTTTTCTTGACTTAGTGGGGATGGTCCGAGCAGAGGCTTTCCTTGGTGAATCTGCAATGGGTGCTTTAACCACTTCAATACAGGGCTTTTTGTATCACTTCAATACCGGGCCTATTCTAGCACTTCTCTCCTACATGTACAAATCATCATTCTTTTGCTAGAAAATTACTCAGAACCCCCAAACATTATATATGTTTTTTTAGCAGACACCCTAGGGAATAAAATGACGGTCATTGCAACTTTTTTTCTTGCATGATATTTGCGCAATAATTTTTCAAACGCCTTTTAAAAAAAAAAAATGGTTTCATGAATTAAAAAATAACAAAACAGTAAAGTTAGCCCGATTTTTGGAGAAAATATGAAAGATGATGTTACGCAGAGTAAATAGATACCTAACATATCACGCTTTAAAATTGCGCACACTCATGGAATGGCCCCAACTTCGGTACTTAAAAATCTCCATAGGCAACGCTTAAATTTTTTTTTACAGGTTACCAGGTTAGAATTACAGAGGAGGTCTAGTGCTAGAATTGTTGCACGCGCTCTAACGCACGCGGCGATACCTCACATGTGTGGTTTGAACGGCGTTTACATATGTGGGCGACTTACGTGTGCATTCGCTTCTTTTTTTTTGATCACTTTTATTCCTATTACAAGGAATGTAAACATCCCTTGTAATAGGAATGTGTGTGACAGGTCCTCTTTATTGAGAGATGCAGGGTCAATAAGACCCCACATCTCTCCTCCAGGCTGGCAAGCATGAGATCAGTGAATTTTTTTTCACTGATCTCATACTTACAGCCGCAATGGCGGCTTTGTTTACATTTGAGGCCCGGGCGTGACGTCATCACATCGCGCCCGGGCCTCCGACGATCATAGAGATGACTGGTGACCATCTGGTCACCAGTCATCTCTATGCTCATCACGTGATCCACCAACGGCGCCGGAAGATTCGCTCCGGGTTCCCGATCGCACGGGAGAGTCCGGAGAAGCACCGGATGGCGGCGGGAGGGGGGGGATGTCCCCTACCGCTGCCTGTAAGAACGATCAAGCGGTGGAACCGCGGCTATGATCATTCTTATGGTGCACAGAATCGTCGCACTTTAAAAGGATATCTGAATGATGCCTCTAGCTGCAGGCATCATTCAGATATCCCCCTACAAAGCCGAGGACGTCATATGACGTCCACCCAGGATGGGAGATCCCATCTGTGGACGTCATTTGACTATGGCTGGGTAGGGAAGTGGTTAAGTAACCTAACTTTCAACAAAGGCAGAAAAGTAGAAAAGTTTTATAATGAGGTTCTAATGGTTGAAGGTGGTATTCCCTGGACTCTAGTTAGATTTCATGATGAAAACAATGCTGAGCTTGCCATCTGAAGATGCAAGCTGCCTTGCTGTCATTCTAGCCTTTGAGTCACACACCTTGGAAACATATGCAAAACGGAAAATTGTATACTCACCTTTCCATAATTTTTCTTTCCTGTCACATAAAGTCAAGTTTTATTTACATGGAATAGAGGTATTGGACTGAATAATTGCTCGTCCAAACTCTGCCGTGGACAGTCGGGCAGAGTCCACCTTGTAATGAGGTGGAGGTGTTTCTAGATGACCAAGTCGCTGCTCGGCAAATAGTTTCCGAGGACACCCTGCAGTAGGCCGCCCAGGAGGTCGCCATTGCCCTTTTGGAATGTGCCTTCAAGCCCTCAGGTATTTGTGTTTGACTCAGTGAGTAAGCCTTTTTGATAGTCTTCACCAACCATGCTGCAATGGTGCGAGAGGTTGCCACTTGCCCTCTCCTAAAGCCGCGTGAGATGACCAAGAGGTTTTCCGACTTCCTAAGGTTGTTGGTTGCCGAGAGGTACGCCAGGATGTTGGTTCTTACATCCAGCGGATGTGGATTCCCTTGTTCTGTGGAGAGAGCATGAAGGTTTATCTCCTAAAAAAAAAAAATATAGAAAAGACCGCACTGACCCTAAAGGGTTAATTACATAGAAGCTAAAACAAAAGGCAGCAGCTTGGGTGGGATAAACACAAACAGCAGATAGGAAGAGATGAAGCTGCGCCAAACATTAAGTCCACAAAAAATCCTCAGATGACAAGAGGATTAAAATAGTAATAGATGTCCTCTAGACATATACCACTCAAGGTAAGTCACCGCACAACAGTCTATATATGAAGCATGGTTCCATAAGCATTGGTTGAGACAACATCGCAGTGAATCCACAGATAAGTGAGAAGCCCACCACCATATATAAAAGCCGCTTACCAGAGGGCAAGCACGAATGAGCATTCGGCTGTAACCCTGCCGCGGCCTTTAGCCTCCGGGGGATGATGACACTGAAGTGGACTCACACAGGATAGATGTTTCGGGTGCTAGGCTACCTCCATACACATGCGGTCCATAGGATCAGTCCCTGCCGGGCTGTTGGAATATCACAGACACTGGTGAAAAAACTGGTCTGTTTTCTTCACCAGGAACAGAGGAGAGTAGAAACCTTTCCCCCTTTTTGGTGGTGGGACTTCCACTATGGCCTGCTTCTGGATTAGACTTTGGACATACTCCACCAGTAATAGCTTATTTTCCCGGGATGCTGGTAGTCTGGTTGTAACGACTCTGGGAGGCCGTTTCTTGAATCTCCATTTGTGTCCGACTTGGCCAGTAGCTACCGTCCATGGGTCCTTTATTGTCTCCGCCCACACCTGCTTCAAGTCCTTGAGTCTGGCACCTACTACAGCTGGTTGGGCGAACGCACCTTCAAAAAGACTTCTGGTCCCCCGTGGTAGGGGTCTTGGATTTTTGGAGTTTCAGGAAGGATGATTGTGGATTCTTCCAATTTTTTCTGTACTCCCTGCCGGGCTTGTAGGATTTTGCCTCCCTATATCTGTCTGGGAGGTTCCGTCTAGAGGCAGGTGGCCTTTGTTGCTTAAGCCTTCTATCTGAAGGGATTAGTCCTGATTTTCCGCCGGTGACCTTTGAAATGGCCAAGTCCAGCTTCTCCCTAAAGAGGTTTGTGCCATTGAATGGGATCTTACACCAATTGAACTTTAAGGAGGGGTCTGCTGACCAAGGTTTCAGCCAGAGCGCCCTTCTGGCCATCACTGAGCTTAACATTGCTCTTGATGTGGACTTTATCATGTCTACAGAGGCCTCTGCGACAAATTTGCCTGAAAGGCTAAGTTCCTGAAGAGCTGCAATTACTCTCTCTTGTTCCACGCCTTCTGCTACCAATTTCTCGGCGTTGGAGGACCAGCTTGAGATAGCTCTTCCCACTGCTGCTAGCGTTATTGCTGGCCTGCAGGCACCACCTGCAGATAGGTAGATTCTCTTAAGATCCAGATTGATCTTTCTATCTAGTACGTCTTTAAATGTAACCGCATCTTCTATTGGAAGTGTTACATGCCTGGCATGGCGCATCAGGGAAGAGTCTACCACTGGCGGTGTCACTAGCGGGTTGACACTAGACTCCTTAAGCGGATAGAGTTTGGCAAGTCTATTGCTGACACTGGTCTTCTTCTCAAGCTTTTGCCATTCATCTTTGATTAGATCCTCCAGCCCATCAATGAATGGGAAGGTTTCTGGCTCTTTTTTTAGGTTTGGAAAATTCTTCTTCGCTTTTTGCGGAGCTTCTTTTTCCTCCTCCCATTCTATTGCTTCTTTCACTGACTTTATGAAGGGTTCTATCAGTGTGAAGTCAAATCCAGTAGAGACCTCCAAGTCATGATTGTCAGATAAGGGGTCTGACTTTTTTGATGTGGAGGGAGTCGCAGGCGAAGTGCCTTGTACGGACCTGCTCGTTTCCGACTCTGCGATTTGCAGGGATGTGTCCCTAGCCGGCTCTCTGTTTAGCTCTCGGTCTCTGGTTGCTTCATCTAAGCACGTGCGACAGGCCAGCTTGTCCGGAAGTGCTATGGCACCGCAGACCCAACATGAATTCCCGGATGGACGGGGACACTGAGGGGAAGGAGAGCGTCTGCGTGTAGGAGACCTCCTGTGGTAGGAGTGGCTGTGCCGTGAGTAAGACTTTGAACGGCTCCTCCTGCGATTTATGCAGCTTCTCCTACGGCCTGAGCAACTTCTGCTGCGGTCTGAGCAGCTTTGTCTATGGTCTGAGCGACTTCTGCCGCGGTCTAAGCGGCTTTGTCTATGGTCTGAGCGACTTCTGCTGTGGTCTGAGCGGCTTTGTCTATGGTCTGAGCGACTTCTGCTGTGGTCTAAGCGGCTTTGTCTATGGCTTGAGAGGCTTCTTCTAGATGGCTCTCTTCATCTTGAATCTGACAATCTGGCCCACCTAATAGGGCTGTCCAATTTAGACAGCATTAGTGACAGGCTTTCTTTTTCAATCTTCACTACTTACCAGTCTTCCCCCCTCTTACCTATTAGGCTGGTGATGGTCTACTGGGGCAGTGGCCTCCATGAGATGTGATAGAGTCCCACCTATAGCAGACAGTGAAGTGAATATGCAGACATAGTAGAAAAATGACATGCCAATATAAGATAAGAATGCAGCCCAAGAGCTCACCTTGTAGAGGAGGAGATAGAGAGAGATTGCAGGCTGATAAACTGGAGGGGAAGAAGCAGAGACAGCTGTGTGTTTTTAAATCTGCCGCCGATGCGGCGGTGCGGACGTCATGCTCGCGCATGATCAGAAGCGCTGCATAGGGTTCAGCGCCATCTTGGAAGCTGGAATAAGGAATCCAGCGTGATGTCGTTCGTTCTGCGCATGCACGGAGGTGCCCAGATGCTCGGCGTCCTGTGTAGGAGAGTCCTGTGGGACTACAGGGTTCAGAAAGCCCGGAAGTTTAAAAGGGTGCATAAAAAGAGATGTTGGAGACTGCTGCAATGATAAACCTGTTTAAGGTTTGTACAGAAGTTGTCACATACCCCTGAGACCATCAGAGTGGGGTTCCTTCTATAAAGCTTGTTTAGAGGCTGTACAGGAAAGGACTTCCACCCAGGAGAGGCTTGAAACTGGCTGGGGCGAGAGCGGTAAGGGGTGCTGTTCGGTCTTTGCTTCAGGTGAGGAAAAAAAGGAGAATACCTGGGCGGGGGCCCTCTCTGGGTTTAATAGCTACGCGGTCCTATCAGGTTGTGGAGGCGGAGCCACAACCCAAAAGTGTATGCTGCCATGATGCAACAGGAAATAGGGATTAGAGGACTTCTGAATTTACACTGACTTAACTTATCCGCATGTGTATTCCAAGCTCATTGACTCAGAAAGTACCATAGCCACTGAGCCATAGACAGAATAATAGCCAGACATCAAGCACCTTCAGCAGTGGAAGCCAATTATGCCTCTCATAATATACAGTATTTGCATTAACCACTTCAATGCAAGGCACTTACACCCCCTTCCTGCCCAAGCCAATTTTCAGCTTTCAGCGCTGTCGCTGTTTAAATGACAATTGCACGGTCATGCTACGCTGTACCCAAACAGAATTTTTATCATTTTGTTCCCACAAATAGAGCTTTCTTTTGACGGTATTTGATCACCTCTGCGGTTTTTATTTTTTGTAAAACAAATAAAAAAGTCAGAAAATTTTGAAAAAAAAAAAGGTTTTCTTTTGTTTCTGTTATAATATCTTGTAAATAAGTATGTTTTCTCCACTGATAAGGCGGCACCGATGAGGTGGCAGCAATGAGGTGGCACTGACGATGGGCACTGAAAGGTGGCACTGATGGGCACTGGTAGGCGGCACTGATGGATGGCACTGATATGCAGCACTGATGGGCATTGATAAGTGGCACTGATGGGCACTCATGGGTGGCACTGGTGGGCACTGATAGGCGACACTGATGGGCACAGAAAGGCTGCACTGATGGGTACTTATGGGTGGCACTGATAGGCGGCACTGCTGGGCACTGATTGGTACTGATAGGCGGCACTGCTGGGCACTGATACTGGGCACTGATATGCAGCACTGATAGATGGCACTGATAGGCATCACTGATGGCACTGGCAGGCATTGCTAATGTACACTGATTGGCAGCTGCCTGGGCACTGATTGGTATATCCCTGGTGGTCTAGGGTGGCATACCTGGTGGTCCAGTGTGGTGGCCATCCCTGGTGGTCCTGGCAGCATCATGGTGGTCCTGGGCAGGCATCCGAGGGGGGGCTGTGCTGAAAAACAATCAGCACAGACACCTCTGTCAGGAGAGCAGCCGATTGGCTCTCCTCTACTCGCGTCTGTCAGACGCGAGTGAGGAAAAGCCCATCAACGGCTCTTCCTGTTTACATCGTGATCAGCCGTGATTGGACACGGCTGATCACGTGGTAAAGAGCCTCCGTCAGAGGCTCTTTACCGCGATCGGTGTAGCAGGGTTTCAGACTGACACGCCGCACCACCGATCGCCGCGATGCACGGCCCCACGGGGTGCACTATGTTATCCTGCTGGACGTCATATGACGCCAAGTCAGGATAACTGCTATAAGCCGGCCGGGAAGTGGTTAAAGAAGAACTATGGGCAAAACTTTTTTTTTTATTTATAGAGTAAGGGAGGGCTATAACTCCTGTCTAATATTTCTTCTCGCCATCTGTGTCCCATTGCCAAGATTTCCATTAAGGTCCTGTCCTATATCCAAGCAGTTAGTGAAAGGAAACCCCTTCAAATAAACCACTTCCATACAGGGCCAATTCTGGCATTCCTCTCCTACATGTAAAAATCATAATTTTTTTGCTAGAAATTTACACAGAACCCCCAAGCATTATATATAATTTTTTTTAGCAGAGACCCTAGTGAATAAAAAAAAAAACATTTTCATGAACTTAAAAACACAAAACTTATTATTTACCCTATTTTTTTTGTATAATGTGAAAGATAATGTTACGCTGAGTAAATACAGTTCCTTGAAAAAGTATTCATACCCCTTGAAATTTTCCACATTTTGTCATGTTACAACCAAAAACTTGAATGTATTTTATTGGGATTTTATGTGATAGACCAACACAAAGTGGCACATAATTGTGAAGTGGAAGGAAAATGATAAATCTCCTCTACACTGGAAAGCATGAGATAACAAAAACAAACAAAAAAAAAACAAAACACAGATCTCTGCTTTCCAGGAAATAAAAACTAAGGCCCCATGCACACGAGACGCTGTTATTTGCTGTTGAACGCGCGTTCAGAGGCAGTTGGACGCTTTTTTCAACTGCTCCTGAACCCATTCAATGTTATCCTATGTGTCCATGCACACACTCTCGTTTTTTGGCGTTTACAAGCAGTTGCGTTTAACCTCGTTTTTCCAGAAGCAAAAAAATGGGTTCAGACGCAAAAGTTTTCCACGTTTCAGACGCTAAACGCTGCTAAACGCGGCTAAACGCGGCTAAACGCGGTACTGGCGTTTTGCCGCGTTTGCGTTTATAAGCGTTTTTAAAGGTGACCTATTTTTTAACATTAGAAATCTCAAAAATGATGGCAAATGATGAAAAACTATTAAAAAATATAAAAGAAAACTGTAATTGCTTGCATTGCATTGTGGACAATCCACAACTTGTGGCAGGTAACGTGGCAAGTGGACAATCAACAACTTGTGTCAGGTGATGTGGCCAGGTGACGTGGCCAGGTGACGTGGCAAGTGGACAATCCACAGCTTGTGGCAGGTGACGTGGCCAGGTGACGTGGTCAGGTGACGTGGCAGGTAACGTGGCCAGGTGACGTGGCAGGTGATGTGGCAAGTGGACAATTCACAACTTGTGGCAGGTGACGTGGCACGTGATGTGGCCAGGTGACGTGGAAAGTGGACAATCCACAACTTGTGGCAGGTGACGTGGCTAGATGACGTGGCAGGTAATGTGGACAGGTAACATGGCTAGGTGACGTGGCAGGTGACGTGGCAAGTGGACAATTCACAACTTGTGGCAGGTGACGTGGCCAGGTGACGTGGCACGTGATGTGGCCAGGTGACATGGCAAGTGGACAATCCACAACTTGTGGCAGGTGACGTGGCCAGGTGACATGGCAGGTGACGTGGCAAGTGGACAATCCACAACTTGTGGCAGGTGACGTGGCCAGCTGACGTGGCAAGTAACGTGGCCAGGTGACGTGGCAGGTAACATGGCCAGGTGACGTGGCCAGGTAACGTGGCAAGTGGACAATCCACAACTTGTGGCAGGTGACGTGGCACGTGATGTGGCCAGGTGACGTGGCAAGTGGACAATCCACAACTTGTGGCAGGTGACGTGGCCAGGTGACGTGGCCAGGTGATGTGGCCAGGTGACGTGGCAGGTGATGTGGCAAGTGGACAATCCACAACTTGTGGCAGATGATGTGGCAAGTGATACGCTAAATACAAGTACACTGCTGCTCTCTCAGCTGCTGCTACTCACTCTGGTCTCACAAACTGGCTGAAATGGTTAAAATGTACTCTTTTTTGAGCTTAGGGAGGGTCTATGATGAAACGCTTATAAACGCAAACGCGGTTAAACGCCGCTAAACGCGGCCGCAAACGCGCCAAAACGCGCGTTTATAAACGCCGGTTTCAGCGTTTAAAAACGTGTGTTCAGCAGAGTTTGCACCTGCGTCTCGTGTGCATGGGGCCTTACTTTACATCTGCTAGTGCTGTAAGTGACGTCACTTCCACTCTCCCAGGGTCATAGACATAGGCGTGAGCAGGGGGTGTGCCTGGGCCCACCCTAATCACTCTGTGTGGTGCCGATTCCCCCTATTGCCCAGGCTTCTCCCCCTGTTGTGCCCCACCACTGCAGTGCTGCTGGCTTCCCTCCTCTCTTGCCCCCCCCCACCCCACCCTGGCTGATGCGGGGATGTTTCAGGATGCAGAGTGTAGGAAGGGGCTATTCAATATGTCATATACTGGCCCTTTCCTTTCTTAATGAACACACTCACTGTGTTTAATCATAGCTGAATCATAGTAAGCTGTGTTTACTATACTTTAGTTTGTAAATGAACAGGAAGCCGGTCAGCACACATCACTTCCCATTCATTCACTTGCAGCTGAGGCTTTAGAGAAATTCATGTGTGTTTTTAGCTTTGGGGTGCACACCCTAATGCAATAGGCTGCGCACACCTATTTGTCAGCTGAAAACACAGATACCTGGATGATGCCTATAGCTCATATGAAGTCCTATGGGCAGGAAGTGGCTAAGGGAATCTCTTGGGGACAGTGGCGTCTCCAGCTTTCACATTTAGGGGGGGCACATGGGGGGACAAGGACAAAAGTAGGGGGGCCAACCATAAAACGTGTGTGTGTATATATACATATATACACACACACACATATATACACATACATATATACAGTATATATACACACACACACACACATGTGTATTAAAAAATAAATTAAATCAAGAATAGAATGCACTCCAGAGGTCTTGTTACAAATTCACCTTTGTTTTATTTGTGCAACATACAATACACTTGAGCGTCAACATTTCAGTCCAACTGCGGACTTTTATCAATGTGCAAAAAGTCCCTTTAATGTGACCCATAGCCATAGACAAAAATTTGCATTATGAAGGGCCAACTATAATGGGCTAGCTTGTCCTGTAAGAAAAGCTGATTTAGCCCTACTTCCATGAAAAACTACTAAGAAGGGTTGGCCCTTCATCATGCTAATTTAAGTCTATAGTTGAAGTGTACATAATAATTTAAAATCCCCTACAAAAAAACACTATTAAACCGCATAATGGTAAACATTGCAAAATGAACTGCAATACCTATGTTGAAGCATAGGCAATAATAATAATTTTTCCAGGTATGTACCAAAACATATTCAAGCTATAGTTATATAAATGAACAACAATAATTGTAACTATTTTTGTTAAAGGGACACTATAGTCTCCAGAACAACTTGAGCTTTAATTGTTCCTAAACCCACAACAGTAAAATCAGTCTGTATATGCAGTAAAGCATGCTTGTTATACTCACTTTGAAACCTAAGGGGCTAAACCTCTGCATTGTGTGAAAAGGCTGTTTGATCCTGTCTTCTCTGATCCTCTCCTTCTTCCACAGTCCCCTCCTGATAGTACAGTCTTGGTGCAAGCTGTACATGCTCAGTTTGGTGTGTATTGCTAGAGAGGTTTTTTTTTTCTTGGGAGGGTGCATGTGATCAGCACTGTCCAGACAGAGGGTCAGTGATCCTGCAGCCTCATAGGACAGACAGAGGAGAATGAAATTAACCTGTTGGTATTCCTGACCCTATAGTGTCCCTTTAACTATAAATATCTAACTTTCAAATAGCAATTCTTAAATAAGGAAACAAGTGCACGTAAAATAAAGTGCAACGTCACAACAAATATGCAGTGTTATGCTTTTAAAGTGCACAGCATAAAGAAAAAAATTGAACTTAAATTTTGTCTTTCACGCTAATATAGGCTTAAACGTGAATTTTTATGGATTGATGCAAACCTGCTAACTACAAGTCCCATATTTATTTGGGATGCAAGTCTGGCCTCAATTGACAATGTGGCAAGATCTGAAAGCCTTTCCTCAGTCATTGTTGTGCGTAGGAATGATTTTATTAACTTTAGTGCAGAAAAGCTTCTTTCACATGAGGCACTACTGACTGGCAAAACACAAGCTATTTTACATAGCCGATAAAGTTCAAGAAATGGAATAGAGTAAGGCTCCAGAAAGTTAGTGAACTCAAGAATTGTGTCCACCTTAATGGCATCTGAAGATTTTTTCCTCTGTAGGGTTAGCATTGCCTGTTTCAGCTCAATCTCCAAGTTTTCTGTGTTGCAGGAGTAGAATTTGGCCATTGGTAGCAATTTTTCAAAATTAAGAAATGAATCTGATCGAGGATTCAGAGACTGTACGCCTTCCATGATTTCCAGAGAATCTTTTGAAAATCGAGATTTTAGCTCTGAAATTATTCTGTCAAGAACAACATACATGAACATTTGAATGAAGTCATCTTTTTTGAGCAGTTGTTGTCGATGCCCTACAGTTTCCAAAATGACGCTATTTCTTAAGTTGAGAGGAGGCCGGCGATCTCGCTTCTTGGAAGGCGGTTCGGTAGAATCATCATTTGGTGCTGATATTCCACACTTGATGCTCAGTTGGATTGCTTCTGCCCAGACACTTTCTATTGTTCCAGAATTAGCTTCAGGTCTCCTCTCTGGATTGCGCACTTCTTCAAGCTCTTGTAAAATTGTTTGCACAAGAAGGACAGCTGATGCCAAGTCAATATCTTTGGCTTGTAACATGTTAGAGAGCGTCTGGGTCCTTTTTAGTATGTTCTCAAAAAACACAAGTGCCAGAATGAAGCCAAAATCAATGAACCGATGAATTGATTTTGCCTCAACTGCTCTCTCAGTATGGTTCCCTTCTGCCAAAATATTGAGAGTTTCCAACAGAGGGCCAAGCGTTTTAAGAACAGCATTGCAGGCTGCATGTTGGCATGTCCACCTTGTGTCACTTAATTGTTTAAGCTGGATAGCTGGTTTGCTTGACATTTCTTGTTGCACATTAGCAAACACAGAGTGAACAACAGATGTACTGCAAAACACATATAGCTTTTCGAGTTTTACAAAAAATTCATTTGCTGCCTGTACATTCTTCACAGTGTCCACGATGACCAGGTTGAGGCGGTGACTCATGCAATGAATGTAAAGTGCACAAGGCACCTCCTTTTTAATGCGTGCTTGCACGCCATTAAGCCGGCCACTCATTACAGAGGCTCCATCATAGCCTTGTCCAACACAATAATTTTTATCAATGCCTAGAGATGCTAGGACCTGGAATATGTATCCTGTTAGAGATTCAGCATCAAGGCTATCTGCGCGGTAGAATTGTAAGAACCGTTCATGGATCATCTTATCGTGAAAAAATCGGACTACGACAGACAGTTGTTCTGATTTACTCAGATCCTTTGTTTCATCTGCAATGATGGAAAAGGGACTTCCTTTAATGCTCTGTGCGATGCCTTCTCTAACAAGAGCAGCCATAATTGATAAAAGTTCATTTTGTATAGATGGATGTAGATATCTTGCATTCCTTGGTCCTGTAATTTTGTTTCTTACAACGCTGTCTTTTTCTGCAATTAAATAGAGAATGTCACGCACATTACCATGGTTGACATAATCTGAGCTGTACCGATGCTCTCGCTGGGCAATTTTAGTCTTGGCTGTTAGCAACAAAACTTGGGCAATTGTCTTTAAGTAATGTCTATTCTCATTGACCTCTCGTGTATGAGCTTTAGTTAGATCCTTCATGATTGATGTATCCTGGCTTACACTATTTTTGAAATCCTCCCATCTGACATGGCAATCCTTGTGTGAAGCAGACTTCTCATGCTGTAGTATTCCTTTACCAGTTTCAAGTGCATTTTTCCAGTTTTTGTACCCTATGTTGATAAACGGTACTTTTTTAGCATGCCCATGGAGATATTTTGGTGTTGAAAAAAAACGGCACGGAAAACAGTATGCAGCATCCTGGGACACAGAATATTCCAACCAGTCAAACGATCCAAACCACTGTGGGCGGAATGACCTGAAGCGTCCTCCCATTTGTTTCTGTGGGTATTTTTTTAATGCAGGCTGTCTTGGCCCTTCACTAGCACACTGGCTGATATCATGTGGTCCTTGTACCTTTGTTTTTTCAATGCTAGCAGATGTTTGTGCACTCTGTGGCTGTTCAGCTTCACTGAATTGCTCTTCATAAGCACTGTGTTGAATATTGCTTAGTGAGGAGGTGCTTGCGTCTTCAACCTGCAATGAAGGTTCATCATTATCCGATATTAATTCAGCAGTGTCATATTCAACGTCATCCTTCTGAAGCTCTTCACACTCCTCAATGGAAGAAGACGGGCCAGGCTGACTTTTTCCTTTTTGCTGCTCTTTTGAAATATCAGCCTTCTGGGCCTTAACATTTACCACAGAATAAAATGAACGGATGTCCATTTTTTGAGTTATAATAGAAAATTTTATCTGGGGGAAAAAAAATACATGATGTTCTTCTGAAACACTTACCATAAATGAATACCATTTGTTTTATTAAATGTCTTATTGATAAATGTAGTTGCCCATCCAACCAGCAACTAGCAATCAACTAAAATAACTAAAGTGGAGTTCCACCCAAAAGTGTAACTTCTGCTTACCGTATTTAATTCCCCCCCCCCTCCGGTGCCACATTTGACACCTTTTAAGGGGGAGCAGGTACCTGTTTTAAATTGACAGGTACCCTGTCCCCACTTCTGGCGGACACGGTCGCGGCGATGTGCTTCACCTTGGCCGGCCTTCTCCTCCCCCCACCACTGGGCCAATACAGAAAGCGCAGTAGGGAGCTGGCCATGAAGCTGCAAGGCTACACTGTTGGAATCCCTTACCCACAATGGCGGCGGCAGCACCCGGGGTTGCCGACATCACTGGATTCCAGGGCAGGTAAGTGTCCTAATAATAAAAGTCAGCAGCTGCAGTATGTGTAGCTGCTGACTTTAAAAAAAAATTCTGGGCGTCAGAACTCCACTTAAATAAGAAACTGCATTATCACACACACCTTACTAAAATGTGCATTGTTAAATCGTCATCAAATATTCCTGACAATGCACACGAAACGCACAAATATGAAATATTCCTGACAATGTACACGAAACGCACAAATATGAAATATTCCTGACAATGTACATGAAAGCACAAATACGAAATATTCCTGACAATGTACATGAAAAGCACAAATATAAAATATTCCAGAAAAATTCAATGCACACGAAACGCATTAGCATGAAATATTCCTGACAATGTACATGAAACGCACAAATATGAAATATTCCAGACAAATTCAATGCACACGAAACGCACAAATATGAAATATTCCTGACAATGTACATGAAACGCACAAATATGAAATATTCCTGACAATGTACATGAAAAGCACAAATATAAAATATTCCAGAAAAATTCAATGCACACGAAACGCATTAGCATGAAATATTCCTGACAATGTACATGAAACGCACAAATATGAAATATTCCAGACAAATTCAATGCACACGAAACGCACAAATATGAAATATTCCTGACAATGTACACGAAACGCACAAATATGAAATATTCCTGACAATGTACATGAAAAGCACAAATATAAAATATTCCAGAAAAATTCAATGCACACGAAACGCATTAACATGAAATATTCCTGACAATGTACATGAAACGCACAAATATGAAATATTCCAGACAAATTCAATGCACACGAAACGCACAAATATGAAATATTCCTGACAATGTACACGAAACGCACAAATATGAAATATTCCTGACAATGTACATGAAACGCACAAATATGAAATATTCCTGACAATGTACATGAAAAGCACAAATATAAAATATTCCAGAAAAATTCAATGCACACGAAACACATTAACATGAAATATTCCTGACAATGTACATGAAAGCACAAATATGAAATATTCCTGACAATGTACATGAAAAGCACAAATATAAAATATTCCAGAAAAATTCAATGCACACGAAACGCATTAACATGAAATATTCCTGACAATGTACATGAAACGCACAAATATGAAATATTCCTGACAATGTACATGAAACGCACAAATATGAAATATTCCAGACAAATTCAATGCACACGAAACGCACAAATATGAAATATTCCTGACAATGTACACGAAACGCACAAATATGAAATATTCCTGACAATGTACATGAAAAGCACAAATATAAAATATTCCAGAAAAATTCAATGCACACGAAACGCATTAACATGAAATATTCCTGACAATGTACATGAAACGCACAAATATGAAATATTCCAGACAAATTCAATGCACACGAAACGCACAAATATGAAATATTCCTGACAATGTACACGAAACACACAAATATGAAATATTCCTGACAATGTACATGAAACGCACAAATATGAAATATTCCTGACAATGTACATGAAAAGCACAAATATAAAATATTCCAGAAAAATTCAATGCACACGAAACGCATTAACATGAAATATTCCTGACAATGTACATGAAACGCACAAATATGAAATATTCCAGACAAATTCAATGCACACGAAACGCACAAATATGAAATATTCCTGACAATGTACACGAAACGCACAAATATGAAATATTCCTGACAATGTACATGAAACGCACAAATATGAAATATTCCTGACAATGTACATGAAAAGCACAAATATAAAATATTCCAGAAAAATTCAATGCACACGAAACACATTAACATGAAATATTCCTGACAATGTACATGAAACGCACAAATATTAAATATTCCTGACAATGTACACAAAACGCACAAATATGAAATTTGAATTCTTAATTCACGGTTCATCTACGCTGTCAGCAAATTTTAACTCATTCATGGTAAAATACCAATTTATTGTTTAATCCTTATCAACTGTCATTGCATGCATGCATTTTGTAAACTGAAAAAAATATTTCTTAGGCCCGGTTTACACTGGTGCGTTGCGAGAACACTGCGAATCCACTGCGGGTTCCCGCATCGCACCCGACACGCACGGAAGTTCACATTTAAGGCTAGGTTCACACTGCTGCGATGTCAGAGTTCGAATGTGATCCGCACCGCACTGCAAGTGCACATCACAGGACCCTTTTTTTTGTCCGCAGCAGAATCGGATCGCATGGGTGTTCACACCCATGCGATCCGATTCCTTTTTCGAGTTTGCAGATCGCACTGCGATATGCAAACTGATTTGGGGGTGTCATTAACTTTTAATTGACACTCCCAGCAGTTCGCATAGGGCAGTGTGAACTGCCGCCGGAAAACCTGCGATGCCTAAACCCACAGTGGATTTGCAGCGTTCCCACATCGCAGCAGTGTGAACCCAGCCTAAATCTGAAATAAATAGCTGGTGGTTCTGGTGCCGGACAACAGTAACTTCAAAGATACATAAGATAGAGCTCTCATGGAGGTAACAGAAAAAATACTTAACTAATATTAGAAAAGCATGATGAAAAGATGAAGTAATATTGACTTAATAGTATATAGGAGGCTTTGTTTTTTCTTTTTGCAAAATCCAAACCAATGTGTTTTAGAGGTTAACATATATATCATTGACCCCCAATATATATATATATATATTGGGGGTCAATGATATATATTTTAACCTCTAAAACACATTGGTTTGGATTTTGAAAAAAGAAAAAACAAAGCCTCCTATATACTATTAAGTCAATATTACTTCATCTTTTCATCATGCTTTTCTAATATTAGTTAAGTATTTTTTCTGTTACCTCCATGAGAGCTCTGTCTTATGTATCTTTGAAGTTACTGTTGTCCGGCACCAGAACCACCAGCTATTTATTTCAGATTTAAATTATAAATGGTAATGCAATTGCAAGCAAATTTTTACTGTTTTTTTAAAAAAAGTGACCTACCTTTCCTGTGGCAGCACTGGTGGCAGATGCACTGTGACTGGACTGGAGTTGGCGGGCAAAATATGATAATTTATTTATCATAAATAACCGACGATGGGAGTTGGCACGCGATAGGCTGGCTGCGCTGCTCTTCTCAGTGACTCACTGACTCCACCCCCCGGGAGCAGGGAGCTTGAGCACGATGTAGGCGGCGCCGCGGACTACAATTCCCATAATCAATAGCGGCGGCCGTGACCGTCAGACGCGATGTCACCTGACAGGCTGACGTCTGTTACAAGTCAGATTCAGTCATTCAGCGCCGCGGACGGAAACTCAGATAGCCGCGGCGCTGTTAATACTAACAACTTAACTTGGGGGGGCACATGGGGGGGCACACAGTAAAATTGGGGGGGACGTGGCCCCCTCAGGTCCCACCCTAGTGACGCCCATGCTTGGGGACCCCCAGGGCCCCAGAACTAGTGCCCCTGTTGGAAGATTTCCCCTCTATTACTTTTCTGGGGACAACCCAAAATTTGGGATTTTCTTTTACTTTTAATATTAATGGTAAACAGGACAAATCGAGAGGATGAATCTCCTTAACGAGGGCACAGAAATCCATCAGAACTGACAAACATTCTAACCCCTCTCCACTCTATCCAAAACGGAAAAAAAAAGGTTTGGCCATTAGTTATTTTTAGCCCTGGTTCACACCAGTGCGGCTTTGAAAACGCGCTACTTCAGCGCAATTTCAAAGTCGTGCAATTTTGATGTGCCATTTCATTGAGGTTTGCGACTTCATTTAACAGAAGTCATTGCAAGTCGCAATGAAATCACAGAAAAGCAGTGCAGGAACCTTATTTAAAGTCGCTGCCGATGGCACGAGCAGTTTAAGTTTGTAGTTGTTTCAATAGAAGTGTTAGAACAGTTACATAGTATGTTACCCAAGCCGGGGTATGCCCAGTGGCTTTATTTTGTAACACTTTTTTTTTTTTCACCAAAAAAACTCAATAAAACGTATTTTCAAAAAAAGTCGCTGCCACTTAAGTCACAAAGATTTGAAAGGGTCCATTGTTGGCAATGGGGTGCGGCTTGTCATGCAATTTTGAACTATCAAATTGCATGACAAATCTCACTGGTGTGAACCAGGGCTAAATGTATAGGGGCTGTTTAAAACTGCTGGGAGAGCTTTTTGCCGAGAAAACCGTTCGTGTGTATGGTTTCTCGTCGGGAAAACTGACGGTAATCTTAACGAGAAAAATAGAGAACCTGCTCTCTATTTTCTCGTCGGGATTCTCGTTGGCCTGTTTCCCGACGAGAAAAGCTTGAGTGTGTATGCTGTCCATGGTAAACCCGCGCATGCTCAAAAAGACTTTGACGCATGCGCAGTAGCAAGATGGCGGCGACGGCATCGAATGTGACGAGTGATGGCTTGTCGTAGTCAATGACGTCACCGCGTTCTTGTCATTCAAAAGAGCAGCGGTTCTTTTGAATGGCCGTGTGTACACTCAGCGAGCAAGGCAAGCTTGCCGGGAATCTCGTCAAGAAAACCGACGTTTTTTTTCCCAACGAGATTTCCGCCCGCGTGTACGAGGCTTGACTCCAGCATGAGGGACCTTTTTCACAAAAAGTGCACCAAAAAGCCTCACTCAGATAAAACACCACTAGCATATAATGTACTGTATAGCTGCAGATCTCCAAATAATACAAGTATTATCCAAGCAGGGCCATCTGCCAATGCGTGACTAAATAAGAAAAACCTCCAGCATGTGCACCAATTAACTTATTCGAGATTAGACGTTGCAGCTGAGATATGCAAACACATTTAACTGTGGACTTCCAAAGAAATGTCCAGACAGGGTTATTTGCCATAAATGAATGTGTAAAAAAACTTTAGTATGATGTTTTTTTCACAACTGTGAACTTTTGCTACAATAAATGCATATGCACGCATATATTAGAAATACATTTCTCATTTGACGATATAGAGATTGTGGCCTATCAAATCATAAATGTAATATTCAATATTACAGTAAAGGACACTATGAAGGTAAACTACGAACTAAAACTATACACTGATATAAGCTGTAAAAGACACAAATTAACAGCTCTGTAAATTTAGTGCATCATTAAATGTATCTTTTAAATGCAAGTAGTGTAAGTACCAGAATTTGACCCGGTGTCAACCTCTTGCAGTCTCTATATAGCATCACTGAAGAGTGATATAAAGAAGCAGCACAAGGAGCCAATCAGGCCATGTGCTGACAAAAGCATGCTGATAGAAGGAGAGGGCAGAGTGTGAGAGAGATGAGCTCATTGCTGTGCTGCTTCTCATTTCACTGTCCAGTCACAGGTTGGGATGGGTCCAAGCTGTTCAAGGTTCAAGGAAATGGGTTGAATGATGCTGGCCATCAGACTAGGAACAATCTAGCAACAGAAAAAAAGTACAGCATGAAAAATATCTGTATTGAAGTTGAATATTGCTGCAAAAGCTGTTTTTATTTTATCTTTTTTTTTGCTCTACTCATTTTATCCTGTTATTTTTGTCTGGAGTTCTGCTTGAAATCTGGAGAGTATGCACCACTCCTCCTTAAAAATACAGCACCTTTTTAAGAGAAACTAAAATGGCTTTAGTAATTCGTATATGGTTTATACATTTTTAAATTGATTTATATCAGCTGGTTTTATAGTAGTTTTTTTTTTTATAATAAATGTTTACTACATGAAGAAGGATCCCCAGAACACTAGGGGTTAGCTAAAGAGACAGCACAGCAGAAGTAGCCACCTTTTAGACACAGCTGTCTTACATGACAGCCTTGTAGTGAGCCTTATAAAGAATAAGCACTGTCTGCAAATATCACAGGGAAAGGCATATTTACAGTATATATTGAATCTATTTTGATGCTAGATAGTTGATTGTGATTAGGCTTGATAATGCATTTTAATGTCTCCCAGGAACCATTTTTGTGTGTGTGTCTTTTGCAGCCTGTGTATGGAAGTTCACTAGAGCTCAGATACCATATCTTCAGTTATGTAAAATGCTATTGTGCTTTTCTTTAATCAATAATGATGTGGTCATAAGTACTGCTTTCACCTATGATGCAGGCACAGGCAGAACTCACAAACTCTATGTATGGTTGGGATTTAATGACCCGAGTGCTGCAAGGCAGAAGTGCTAACCATTACGCAATTGTGTTGCCAATTGAGCTAAATAGAATACAGCAGATCTGCTTTTGAGGTTTGAAATGCATATTGTGGCAGTAGTGTTTTCTTTTCTCCTCCCTTGTATCTTTGACTTTACAGTTTATAACAATATAAAAATGCCATCAGTGCAAAATTACAAATTAAAATACCTGTATATACTCAAGTATAAGCCGAGTTTTTCAGCACATTTTTTTGTGCTGAAAATGCCCCCTGGGCTTACACTCGAGTCAGATTTTTGCGCCTGGTCTCCCGGACTTTGGGGACCCGGTACCGACCGTCCCTTGGACACATGTACCACTACAAGTGTGCAAAGTATGTTGTCTGGGGGATCTATGGCCGGGGAGCACCGATTTTTCAAAGGTGGGCACCCCTTCCATAGACTCCCATGTTAAACGGTCATTTCTCTGGTGACTTTGGGGACCCGGTACTGGCCGGTCGTAGGTCCTCTGGACCCGAAACTTGGCACACATATAGCCCCATTTCTCCTCTATAAGTGTGCAAAGTTCTTTGTCTTCCATAGGCTCCCATGTTAAACGTCAGTCTAGTCGTGGACACAGTGGCATGGACACAGTGAGGCATGGACACAGTGAGGCATGCACATGGACACAGTAAGGCAAAGTGAGGCACAGTGAGGCATTGACACAGTGAGGCATGCACATGGACACAGTAAGGCAAAGTGAGGTACAGTGAGCCATGCAGATGGACACCCTAGGCTTATACTTGAGTCAATAAGTTTTCCCAGTTTTTTGTGGTAAAATTAGGTGCTTCGGCTTATATTTGGGTCGGCTTATACTCGAGTATATACTGTAACATGCCAGCTGAACACTTTTGATTTGAAAAGAAAGTGCGGTGCAATAAATATATCACACATGTATAACAAAGTCCATATAACAAGACAAGTAAACCACAAGTCTCAGATAAGGTGAGCAGAAGGTGTCCACGTGTTTGGAAAAGAATCCGGGAGCACAAATCTGAAGTGACAATCCCTCCACCTCCAAAATATTCGCTTCGCTCACCTCCCACTGAACTAACAGGCGGTCACAAGCGCAGGTCCCTCATGGGGAAAAGTACAGCAGAATACTGATATTCCAAATCTCAAATAAGATACACCAGGACCCAACACCAGGACCATACAAATAAAAAAGAGATCTAAGTCCTCTCCTTTAGAATAATCCAATGCTTTAATAAAACGTAGATTTGCCACTCACATGGTATCATCTAAAATCAGGCACATAACAGAGGACAGCACACTGTTTATGAACATAGGATGGCATCGGGTGACGTCACTCGAACGTAGCTCCTCCCCCCATACGCGTTACGTTCACCAGAACTTCCTCAGCGGCGCCCGGTGTCCTGGTGTATAGTATTGGAGATTTGGAATATCAGTACTCTGCTGTACTTTGCCCCCGTGAGGGACCTGCACTTGTGACCGCCTTTAAGTTCACTCCATGAGTTGAGCGAAGCGAATATTTTGGAGGTGGAGGGATTATCACTTCAGATTTGTGCTCCCAGATTCTTTTCCAAACACGTGGATACCTTTTGCTCACCTTATCTGAGACTTCAGATTCACCTGTCTTGTTATATGGAGTTTGATATACATGTGTGATAGATTTATTGCGCTGTACTTTACAGTTTATGTTTCTAAGATAAATATTTGCTTGCCACCAATGCTGAGTAATTTCAGTCTTTATTTGATACAGTAAAGTACAATAAAGCTATTTACACAAATGAGGACATGAAGTATCAGAGTGTTTTCTTTTTTTCCTTCCTGGCAAATGTATCAGGATGTCATTTGTATCAATAAAGAGAACATGAAGTACACACATTAATTCTGTAATTTACAGCTCAGGAAGTTGCTGATGTTTTGTTTTACATTTTTACATGTGTAGAAAGAACATTTTTTCAGATCAGATCATCATGCAATAGAAACAATGTGTTATTATGACAAACAGACTAAATGCTATATCAGTGGTCTTCAAACTGCTCTTGGGGCACTTTCCATCACACTGATACAAGACACTATTCCTACCACTGACACCAACAATGGGGCATAATTCTTGAAACTGACATCAGCAATGGAGCACTATATCTCCCATTGACACAAACGATGGGGCACTATTTCTTCCACTGATATCAACGACGGGGCTCTATTCTTCCCCCTAATACCAAAGATGCATTGTTTACTCCCACTGACGCAAAGGCAATTTCTACCCCAATGGCCCCAGTCCGGCCCCCCTAAAGTCTGAAGGACAGTAAACTGACCCATTTTTTAGAAAGTCTGGAGACCCCTGTGCTATATGCTCTGTTTAAGAGTGTACCAATAATATCCCTCCCCCTGCTGTGCTATATGCTCTGTTTAAGAGTGTACCTATAATATCCCTCCCCCTGCTGTGCTATATGCTCTGTTTAAGAGTGTACCAATAATATCCCTCCCCCTGCTGTGCTATATGCTCTGTTTAAGAGTGTACCTATAATATCCCTCCCCCTGCTGTGCTATATGCTCTGTTTAAGAGTGTACCAATAATATCCCTCCCCCTGCTGTGCTATATGCTCTGTTTAAGAGTGTACCAATAATATCCCTCCCCCTGCTGTGCTATATGCTCTGTTTAAGAGTGTACCTATAATATCCCTCCCCCTGCTGTGCTATATGCTCTGTTTAAGAGTGTACCTATAATATCCCTCCCCCTGCTGTGCTATATGCTCTGTTTAAGAGTGTACCTATAATATCCATCCCCCTGCTGTGCTATATGCTCTGTTTAAGAGTGTACCTATAATATCCCTCCCCCTGCTGTGCTATATGCTCTGTTTAAGAGTGTACCTATAATATCCATCCCCCTGCTGTGCTATATGCTCTGTTTAAGAGTGTACCTATAATATCCCTCCCCCTGCTGTGCTATATGCTCTGTTTAAGAGTGTACCAATATTATCCCTCCCCCTGCTGTGCTATATGCTCTGTTTAAGAGTGTACCAATAATATCCCTCCCCCCTGCTGTGCTATATGCTCTTTTTAAGAGTGTACCAATAATATCCCTCCCCCCTGCTGTGCTATATGCTCTGTTTAAGAGTGTACCTATAATATCCCTCCCCCTGCTGTGCTATATGCTCTGTTTAAGAGTGTACCTATAGTATCCCTCAACACACACACCCTGAAGTAGTTATTGTAGAGTCCCTTCCTATATTCTTACTAGGAGCTGGTAGACTGCTCAACCAGGTATTTTTTTGTCGTACCTGCTGATCACACTTCAAATACCAGGCCTGAACAACAAAGTGATTGCATATTTTGCCTTCTCCAAAATGTTGCCAGGGCGGAACTTGGTACCTTTGCTTTCATTGCTTCTCCTGGTGGCACCACCCCTGCATTTGAAAGCCAGGAAATATGGTCTGGACACCACATGGGGGCTGAATGTGCTTTCACATCCAGTGTCCACATGTATACAGACAGCATAAACAATAACATCGCTAATAGGGAGTTGTTTATTTAGGTGAGGAGCATAGTGCATGAAAATGGTATCATGAAAGTCTTGGAAACTCCAGCCGGTGGGAGAACAGTGATCACTTGGTGTATGATGTAAGACATAGCCGACGCAATATGTACTTCCTCTTCGTCAGATTTTGATTATTGTGTTGGTCATTGACAATGCCTATTATGATAATAATGTGAAAATATTATGCCACTGCAGGTGCAACACTGTTATATTATGACACAGGACTTTGGTAGTGTTAGATCTGTTGTCAGTCTAAAGCCCCGTACACACGGTCGGATTTTTGGCCAACAAACTTCATTTTGAACAAGTTGGACCAACAATCCGACCGTGTGTACGCTCCATCGGACAAACTTTTTTTTGTTTTTTTGTTTTTCATCGGACAAATGTTGGGTCTGCAAACGAACAAACTTTTGCCCAACAAAAGTCCGATGGAGCAAAGTCTGACCGTGTGTACAGAAAACCATTGGACTTTTGTCCGATGGATAAAACAAATAATGTTACAATCAACCAACAATAGCAGAAGTTGACCAAAGGGTGGCGGTAAAGGGCAGAAAAACCACGTGATGTTGGAAAAAGTTTTGGGAAAGTTTGCAGAAAAGTCTGAGCGTGTGTATGCTATGGGTGTTCCCGACCAACTCCGTTCGGACAAAAAAAACACGGAAAAGTCTGATAGAAGTCCGACCGTGTGTACGAGGCTTAAGGAAGGGATTATTGTTCTCCAACATGTTGAAGTTTTTAAGACTTTCTGTTCACACAGACAGTCCTCAGCTACCTCCACCATCTTCCCACTCTGAGGACCCGGGTCGTAACACCACAGACCATCACCAACAAGGTCTAAGTGCTACCTCACACATATACTACAAAGCTCATATCCCCAGTGAGTCAGCCCAGCCAAATCTGATATTTGCATTTCAGATGTTTCCCCCACTGAACTGCATACTAATGCCGCGTACACACAACCGTTTTTCATGAGGAGAAAAATGCCATTTTTTAATTTGTGTAGGCTCCAGAGCATTTTTCCCGACTTGAAAAATGGGCATTAAAATTTTTTGGAACATGCTCTATTTTTTCTCGTCGTTTTTCACATCGTCGTTTTTCTCGTCGTGAAAAACGGCCGTGTGTAGGCTTTAACGACGTGAAAAAAACGCGCATGCTCAGAAGCAAGTGATGAGACGGGAGCGCTCGTTCTGGTAAAACTAGTGTTCATAATGGAGATAGCACATTCGTCACGCTGTAACGGACTGAAAAGCACGTGGCTGAAAAGAGCGAATCGTCTCTCACCAAACTTTACTAACACGAGGATCAGCAAAAGCAGCCCAAAGGGTGGCGCCATCTGATTGGAACTTCCCCTTTATAGTGCCGTCGTACGTGTTGTCGAACATGTTGTACGTCACCGTGGTTTGCTCGAGCATTTTTTTTCATGATAGTGTGTAGGCAAGGCAGGCTTGAGAAGAATCACGTTGAGAAAAACGTAGTTTTTACAATGACATTAAAAACGGACGTGTGTACGCAGCATAACAGTTTTCCAGGCTACAGAAGCCAAATATCTTCACTTGATTCACTGGGTTTGCCCAAGAGCATTATTAAAATAAACTTAAAGCGGTTGTAAACCCAGACAAAATTTTTTTTTTTTCAAATCACCTGCAAGAAAAAGCCATAATGAGCTAGTATGACTAGCATACTAGCTCATTATGAATCACTTACCTTAGATCGGGACCCCCGAAGCCATCCTCGTCCCCCGCTCCGACCGCAGCCATCGCTCCTCAGATACCCGGAACGTTACTTCCGGGTATCGCCGCTCCAGCCAATCACAGCGCCGCTCCGGCGCTGTGATTGGCCGGAGCAGCGAAGACGTCACTCCGCGCATGCGCGCTGGAGCTTTCTATTCCGGCAGCGCCGGAATTCTGAATGGGATTAACCCTGTGAATGCACCGTTGTCTACGGCGCGCATGCGCCATAGACATCGGTGCATGTCTTTTTTTGCAAATATCTCCTAAACCGTGTAGGTTTAGGAGATATTTCTTTTACTTACAGGTAAGCCTTAGTATAGGCTTACCTGTAGGTAAAAGTAAAAAAAAAGACTATACAACCGCTTTAAGGCAAAACTATTTCTTTAGCTTTAGGGATTACAACATCTGTCAGGCATTGCTTGTTGTTTGAGCTCCCGTTATAGGGATTCACCCTCTCCTTTCCTTACTGTTATCACCAAAAGTAAAAGTGAGAGAAAATCCCAAATTTATAGTTGTCAGCAGAACAGGAAAAGAGGGTAAATCTTCCATTTGGCAGACACTAGTTCTGATGACCATGGTGACAATCCGGTACTACCTCACTTTGGAGGGATTTCCTCCCACTCACTGTTTTGTCTATGAGACAGGACATGAAGGGAAATCTCCCCAGTGGGAGACAAATGGAGGGAAAAAAAAATAGTGATGGGGATTATAACCCTCCCTTACACAATCCAAATTGAAAAAAAGTTTTGCCTTTAGTTTTACTTCATGGTGTATCTTTCACCCTACTAGAATTTTTAGAATTAGAAATGTATTAATTACTGAATAGAAGTAAGATGCCAGTGGGTGATTTTTTTTTCAAATCAGTGTGTACCCATAAATAGAATATTTATTTTTAGAAGACTACTAAGATAGAACACAAAAGACACATAGCGGAGGAGAGCAAAAAAATCCCAAGAAATTCTTTAAGTATGTAAACAGTAAAAAAGGGAGGACAGACCATATTGGCCCCATAAAGAATGAGGAAGGACATCTGGCTACAAAGGATGGGAAGATGGTAAAGGTATTGAATTTATTCTTCTTCTCATTCTTCACAAGGGAATCGGGGGGCTTCAGTAACCAAAACTGCAGTGTTTATCCTCGTGACACATCACAGGAAGCACCCTCATGGCTAACAGTGGACAGAATTAGAATTAGACTTGGGAAACTTAACATTAATAAATCACTGGGACCTGATAGCTTGCACCCGAGGGTACTTGGGGAACTCAGTCAAGTAATTGCCAGGCCATTGTTCCTAATTTTTATTGACAGTCTACTGACTGGAATGGTACCAGCGGATTGGAGAAAATGTAGCACCAATATTTAAAAAGGGCCCAAAATACATCCCTGGGAATTACAGACCATTTAGCCTAACATCAATAGGAAGCAAGCTTTTGGAGGGGATGATAAGGGATAGTCCCCTATCATCCCCTCCAAGAGCTTGCATACTCCTAATACAAGATTTTAGTAATGAAAACGGCATCATTAGCAGTAATCAGCATGGATTCATGAAGAATCGTTCTTGCCAAACAAATCTATTAACCTTCTATGAAGAGGTGAGTTGCCATTTAGATAAAGGAAGGCCCGTAAGACGTGGTGTATCTGGATTTTTCAAACGCATTTGACACAGTTCCCCATAAACAAGTACATGGATTACAAGGGCGAGTTCAGAGGGTGGTGATAAATGGGGAATACTCTGAATCGTCAGGGGTGGGTAGTGGGGTCCCACAGAGTTCTTTACTGGGACCAATCCTATTTAATTTGTTCGTAAACGACCTGGAGGATGGGGTAAACAGTTCAATCTCTGCATTTGCAGACTAAGCATGGTAATAACTTCTCTGCAGGATGTGGAAACCTTGCAAGAAGATCTGAACAAATTAATTGAGTGGGCAACTACATGGTAAATTAAGTTACATGTAGAAAAATTTTAAATAACGCATTTGGGTGGAAAAAATATGAATGCAATCTATACACTAGGGGGAGAACCTCTGGGAGAATATAGGATGGAAAAAGACCTGGGGGTCCTAGAAGATGACAGGCTCAGCAATGGCATGCAATGCCAAGCTGCTGCTAACAAAGCAAACAGAATATTGGCATGCATTAAAAAAGGGATTAACTCCAGGGATAAAGCGATAATTCTCCCACTCTACAAGACTCTGGTCCGGCCGCACCTGGAGTATTCTGTCCAGTTCTGGGCACCAGTCCTCAGGAAGGATGTACTAGAAATGGAGCGAGTACAAAGAAAGGCAACAAAGCTAATAAAGGGTCTGGAGGATATTAGTTATGAGGAAAGGTTGCGAGCATTGATCTTATTCTCTCTGGAGAAGAGACGCTTGAGAGAGGTTTTGGTTTCAATTTACAAATACCATACTGGTGACCCCACAATAGGGATAAAACTTTTTTGTGGAAGGGAGTTTAACAAGACACGTGGCCACTCGCTAAAATTAGAAGAAAAGTGGTTTAACCTTAAACTACATAGAGGGTTCTTTACTGTAAGTGCGGCAAGGATGTGGAATTCCCTTCCACAGGCGGTGGTCTCAGCGGGGGGCATTGATAGTTTAACCACTTAAGCTCCGGACCATTTTGCTGGCCAAAGACCAGGCCACTTTTTATGATTCGGCACTGCGTCGCTTTAACTGACAATTACGCGGTCGTGCGACGTGGCTCCCAAACAAAATTAATGTTCTTTTTTTCCCACAAATAGAGCTTTCTTCTGGTGGTATTTGATCACCTCTGCGGTTTTAATTTTTTGCGTTATAAACAAAAATAGAGCAACAATTTTGAAAAAAATGCAATATTTCTAACTTTTTGCTATAATAAATATCCCCAAAAAATATATAAAAATTTCCCCCCCCCCCTCAGTTTAGGCCAATACATATTCTTCTACATATTTTTGGTAAAAAAAGTTGCAAAAAGCGTATATTGATTGGTTTGCGCAAAAGTTATAGCGTCTACAAAATAGGGGATAGAATTATGGCATTTTTATTATTATTATTTTTTTTACTAGTAATGGCGGCGATCAGCGATTTTTATTGTGACTGCGACTTTATGGCAGACACATCGGACACTTTTGACACATTTTTGGGACCATTGTCATTTTTACAGCGATCAGTGCTATAAAAATGCACTGATTACTGTGAAAATTACACTGGCAGTGAAGGCGTTAACCACTAGGTGGCGGTGTAGGGGTTAAGTGTGCCCTAGGGAGTGCTCCTAACTGTAGGGGGGATGGGCTGTGTGTGACATGACAGTGATCACCGCTTCTGATTACAGGAAGCTGTGGTCACTGTCCTGTCACTAGGAAGACTGGGGAAATGCTTGTTTACATCAGCATTTCCCCGTTCTTCCTCTCCGTGACACGATCGTGGGTATGCCCACGGACATCGAGTCCACGGGACCCGCGGTCGGAGTCACGGAGCTTGCGGCGGGCGCACGTGTCCACAATGCTGCTTCTTAAAGGGGACGTATATATACGTCCTTTTGCCTGCCCATGCCATGCTGCAGACGTATATCTGCGTGCGGCGGTCGGCAAGCAGTTAAAAAAACTATTAGATAAGCACCTGAATGACCACAACATACAGGGATATACAAGGTAATACTGACATATAATCACACACATAGGTTGGACTTGATGGACTTGTGTCTTTTTTCAACCTCGCCTACTATATAACTCTGTAACTACTAACAAAACAGTCGGTAATATAGACATTTTTAAATAAATATACAGTATATAGAAAGCACTGCGTAAATTGTTGGATAGAGTGACTGCAAAAGTTTATTTATTTATTTTTTTTTTGCTTTCTTGTCACCTGGATATCCTGCCAGTACCAGAATTCCAGTTCTAGGCCAACAATACTTACTCCCTGTACTGTGTCTATGAAGGAGCAACATTGTCACTCAAAGCTGCCCTCCTGATTTGGACTACAAATATCTCCCCTCTTTTTATCTCCGTAACATAGGGGGATGTGTTCTTCAGTCCACAGAAAAGAACTGAGAAGTCTTATAATATTGTTTGAGGGTTCACTTAAGTACATAGGAGGTTACAAAGGAACTGAGTTTCTGGCAGGATCAATAGGTATTATCTGTACTTGTATACAGCGTGAAAAAAAGAAAAGAATGCAGCCAACAGATCAAACGACTGGTATGCTGCAATATATTACCTTTTTGATCTTGGATTTAGATATACTTTAAGTACTAATTGTGCGGTCCCAGGGAAAGCATACTGAAATACACAATACAATATTCCACAAATTGCATTCCACAGGCTGTGCTGGGGCAGCTACAATAAAGAACCAGCTAGCTGGCACTGGTAGGCAGGGGAGAATTTTGAAACCTTGTACAGGATATTGCGATGGCAAGATAGCAGTATTAGGCCTTACTATTCAGGTTGTTACCCCCATGAGAAAAAAATAACTTCTGTGTTTCTTACTCTAGGTGTGCAAGATGGCAGATGTGCAAGGTTTAATGGACAGGCTGGAGAAAGCTGTTATTCGTCTTGAGACAGCCCTCGCTTCATCCACCTTTTCCAAGTCTGCTGCAAATGATGTTGTGAATGGAATTGATGGAGGTAAAGTATAAAGATGCAGATTAGTGGTTATACATGTCTTGACTACAGTATAATGGAAAGTAGTAGTAAGTAAACTAAAGCCCTGTACACACGATCGGATTTCCTATGGATTCTAATCCGATGTTTTTTTCCATCGGAAATCCGATGAAACTGTCTTCCATCAGTCTTGCCCACACACCATCAGTCAAAAAACCGACCGTTTCAAATGCGGTGACATAAAACACTCCGATGAGCCGAGAAAAATGAATTTCAATGCTTCTGAGCATGCGTCGACTTGATTCTGAGCATGCGTGGGTTTTTTATCCGATGGATTTCCACACAGACGATCGGATTTTGCTATCGTTTTTTTTTCCCATCGGATAAATTTAAAACATGTTCTATTTTTTCACACCGATGGAAAAAAGACCGATGGACTGTTTTCATCGGTAAAACCGATCGTGTGTGCACGGCTTTAGACTAGATTTTCAGGGGAGAAATTTGAAATTGAAGATTTGCAAAGATAAACTTTTTATTAATATCATACAAAGGGTTAATGATGTGCAATAACCCATATCTCATCTCTCTAGCTGTCCAGCCAGTGAAAGAAGATGTATGATTTGTTTTCTAATGGTTTCGATGTGGCTATAATATGTACAATGTTTTGTTGTCTCCACTGGCAGTTCTAGTTGATTTGGATCAAAGCATTCTCCAATACTGTAAAGCTGCTTTCTACATACAATAACAATTTACGGTAATCAACTGATCCTGTACCCTTGGACCTGACTAGAGTGTAAGGTTAAGTGCAGAGGAATCAAGGGTAGATTCGTACTTAAAGAATATGTTACCCCTACATTCCATATTCCTGATATGTGCCTGTTGTACCATGCACTTGTGTTAAAAAAGTATCTTGTTTTATTTTTATTGTTTCCTTTGTGTGAAATACATGGTGATCTCGACAGTCCCTCTGCTTTCCTATTTCAAACTGACCACACTTTATATAGAAGCACATCATTTCCAGCCTGGTCGGTTTTCTGACTATGCAGGGAGAGCATCCTGCTTGTCCTCTATGTGTATATATATATATATATATATATATATATATATATATATATATATATAATGTTTTGCCTTTCATTTCTATTTTGAACTGAATGGGTTGTTTTACAAGGTAAGGATACCCATATACGAGGTGTCTCTATTAAATAACGAGACTGTGATCCCACCTAGTAAATAAAGCAGTCATAACTGGTTAAAACTGCATGCGTGGTGACTTTGAACATGTTTGAATCTGCATGACAAGCAGCAACACTCTATGACGTTCAGTAGATTGTGAGTCGCCATTTAGTTTGGTTGTGTTTTCTGTAGTGTGCTGAAAAAATGCTAAGTTTAAAAGTTGAACAACGTGTCAATTTGACATTCTTAGTAAAATTGCACTAAACATCAACAGAATGTTTTCAAATGCTTACTACAGCTTATGGGAATGACAGCCTATCTCGTGTGTGTGTGTTTGAGTGGCACATAAGATTTAGCGAGGGACGTGAGAATAAATTCCCAAAAGGTAAATCAGTGCTTAAAGGGACACGTTTTCAGTCAGTTGATGCTGTAATGAAGAAAACGGTGGATGTGTTGAAACAGCTGACAGAAATTGATTTTCTCCATGCTTTCGACCAGCGGAAAACAAGACTGCAGCAATGTATTAGTGCAAATGGGTAATATACAGTATTGAAGAGGACAAGCATTACATTTCTAATACACATAAATAAAGGTGAGTTATTTAATAGACACACCTCGTACTTTAAAGTGGAATTACACTGCATCTGAGCACCACAAACCAAAAATGCTATTTAACTTTTTTTAAATGTAGCGGCCTCCTCACTCCCCTCTTTGCATCAGCTCGTCTTTCTCTTGTCTAGGGGTACCTTAGAGGGGAGAGAGCGGGGTCACCATGCCAAGCCTTCACCACATGTGTCCGTGCGGTGTGAGCAAAGTTCCTTCTCTACCTTCGGGTCAGTGTTGTGCACCTGGAGTTACCTTGAACCATGTCCACCAGAAAAGAGCCCCACACCATTAAAGTCCAACACTCCTTTATTCTTCTTGAGTGAACAGCACAATCAGTTAGACTCCCTTAAAGAACAGAACAACAAGGAGGTGTGGATGCGAATAGGCCCAGACACAATGAACTCTCCACTTTCCTCCCTGAAAGTGGGCTGAGGTCTTCGAGCGGAGGGGGGATTTCCTTCCAGGCGGTCTCCGATGGGAGGCTCACCTGTCACTGGCAATCTGCTGCACCCGGTCTTCAAGTGAGGAGCTCCCCCCGGTCCATTACGCCTTCCGGATTCGGGTACCCAATCCCTGGGTTCCCTAGGACCTCCTTCCCTCGCGGAACTCAGTGTTGGGCACTGAGCTCCAGACCTCCATCCGAGTACCTCACCCCAGGCTAAAGGTGCCTGGGATGGAACACGACCTCTGGACGTCCTTTAGGCCTATGCCGCCTAGAGGACCGACACAAACCACTGCCCTCAGGCTGAAGGTGCCTGGGACTCGACCCCGTGACAAAGATGGCCGGCCCCTTTATACCCTCTCCCAGCAAGCACGGCGGGTTCCCCGCCCCACCATACCGCTGCCGAGGGAGGACAAAAAGGAGGCACAGCACACAGCAATGGTTCAACCCCAGCCTAGGGCGACAGCGCCACCCGCTGAACCACAAGGAACTGCACATCGCTGGTGTCACTGCCAGTTTGAATTACACCCGGGAAAGTACATACCCGCTACATAAATATTTAAAAGCAAACGTATCCAACCATCCATGTCTCCATGCTCTATCTAGCTGAGAAATCACTTTGAAAAACACTCCCTAGCATTTCTGGCTGTGGCCATCTTGAGTAAGGACAGGTGATTCATGTAGCATTTGCTTCCTAGAATCCATCTGCCCTTAGCTCAGGCATGCATGCAGGAGGGTGTACTTAGCTAAGAAAACTCCTCCTCTCCTCTTGAAGACTCCTTCAGGAGGACATACCCGCTACACTCTCCCCCTGGTAATTTGACACTGGTCCCCAGTGTCTGGAGCAAATCACACCCTCAAGTGCTGGTATAATCTAATCCAGAGACCGACTAACAATTGTACAAAAATATAAAACTTTTTTTAAAAACTTGATCAACTCTGAGGCCTATATAAAAGGGAAGGGAAACAACAACATTTAACCATAACTTTTTGAATCACCTATTCACATTATACTTTTCCCACCCATCCTGACTAAGACCCACCCCATACTCAGTGGTCTTGATGAGATGCTCTCCTGCAGAGGGAAAAGAAAGAAAATTAACACACACAAACCCTGACACATATATTCGTGTAAGAGGAAAGAAACTTCTTCGTAAAGAAATCCCTTTTCTCCAAAGAGTGAGTGTATGAAAAGTGTTAACGTTGCACAACACTACCACCTGGTGACAGCGTCGCGGTAACTGCACTCGTGGATCTCTTCTTTTTCCTTTGAGCCCTATCTACCCCAGAGTCTGTGATCTCTTGCTGAAAAGTGAAGGAAAACAGGAAAAGTCCTTCATTCCTCTGGGTACAAGGACAACGGGCCCCAGAAAGTTCAGCAGCATACAACCATCCATGTCTCCATGCTCTATCTAGCTGAGAAATATCTTTGAAAAACACTCCCTAGCATTTCTGGATGTGGCCATCTTGAGTAAGGGCAGGTGATTCATGTAGCATTTGCTTCCTAGAATCCATCTGCCCTTAGCTCAGGCATGCATGCAGGAGGGTGTACTTAGCTAAGAAAACTCCTCCTCTCCTCCTGAAGACTCCTGAGATATATGATATAATTTGCCTAGGCCTGGAAACAAGAAATGTAAAAAAAAAATGAATATAACATACCTTCATATCTATTTACTAATGCTGGCAGCATGATTAAAAATAGTTAAATGGGTGTTCCAGCCTGGGAATTTTTTTTTAAAGTCAGCAGCTACAAATACCGTAGCTGCTGACTTTTAATATTAGGATACTTACCTGTCCAGGGAGTACGATTTTCAGATCAGCTGTCGGGGGCTGCAGCCCACATCTCCACTAAGGGAAACCGTTTCCCTACTGTGCGTGCGCGAAGCGTGCTGTGCTTTTTATTGGCCCGGCGGTTGTGGAAGGAGGAGGAGGGTCGAACTTCCAAGGGACGGCATCGCGGCACCATCTCATGGAAGTGGGGACAGGGACCTGTCAAAAACAAGTACCTGTTCCACCCTCCCCCAAATGTGGCACCGGAGGGGGGGAGGAAGCTAATAAATGGAGGTTTCACTTTTGGGTGGAATTCTGCTTTAATGTTGATTGAGAGAGTGAAGTTCCGCTTTAACCATTCTGCTGTGGTGTGTTATTATTATTATTATTATACAGGATTTATATAGCGCCAACAGTTTTCAGTTTTCAGCATTTTACCTCTAAATATGATGCTCAGCACTAGGGATGAGTTCGAGTCGAACTCATGTTCGACTCGAACATTGCCTGTTCGCATGTTTGCCGAACAGCGATTAATTTGGGGTGTTCGCGGCAAATTCGAAAAGCCACGGAACACCCTGTAAAAGTCTATGGGAGAAATCTAAAGTGCTAATTTTAAAGGCTTATATGCAAGTTATTGTCATAAAATGTGTTTGGGGACCCGGGTCCTGTCCCAGGGGACATGTATTAATGCAAAAAAAAGTTTTAAAAACTGAAGTTTTTTCAGGAGCAGTGATTTTAATAATGCTTAAAGTAAAACAATAAAAGTGAAATATTCCTTTAAATTTCGTACCTGGGGGGGGGGGTTATAGTATGCCTGTAAAGCAGCGCTTGTTTCCCTTGCTTAGAACTGTCCCTGCACAAAATGTCATTTCTGAAGGAAAAAAAGTCATTTAAAAGCACTCGTGGCTATAATGAATTGTCGGCTCCCGGCAATACAGAGAAAAGTCATTAATAAAAAATAAAAAAAATGCGTGGGGGTCCCCCCAAATTCAATTACCAGGCCCTTCAGGTCTGGTATGGATATTAAGGGGAACCCTGCATCAAATTTTAAAAAAAATTACGTGGGGTTCCCCCCAAATATCCATACCAGACCCTTCAGGTCTGGTATGGATTTTAAGGGGAACTCCACGCCAAATAAAAAAAATGGCGTGGAGTTCCCCCCAAAAATCCATACCAGACCCTTTATCCAAGCACGCAACCTGGCAGGCCGCAGGAAAAGAGGGGGGGACGAGAGAGCGCCCCCCCTCCTGAAACGTACCAGGCCACATACCCTCAACATGGGGAGGATGCTTTGGGGGTCTGTGACTCCTCAAAGCACCATGTCCCCATGTTGATGGGGACAAGGGCCTCATCCTCACAACCCTTGCCCGGTGGTTGTGGGGGTCTGCGGGCAGGGGGCTTATCGAGATCTAGAAGACCCCTTTAACAAAGGGGACCCCCAGATCCAGCCTCCCCCCTATGTGAATTGGTAAGGGGTACATTGTACCCCTACCATTTCACAAAGAAAGTGTAATTTTTTTAAAAAAAAAACACATAGACACCGTTGGGAAAAGTCCTTTATTAAAAATAAAAAAATAAAAAACCCATTCCAGCAATGTAATCCAGTGTCCCGCGTTGATCCGATGTCCAGCGCTGCAGTCTCCACTCCACACAAAATGTCATTGGCTGAGCGGACCTACACTGCGGAGGAAGTTCCCTATCAGGTCCGCTCAGCCAATGACGTAGGCGGGGTCTGAGGTACGAGGGGGCGGGGACGCCCTCGTATCTCAGACCCCACCTACGTCATTGGCTAAGCGGACCTGATGGGGAACTTCCTCCACAGTGTAAAAAATGAATAGACCCGCCCCTTCTCACGTTCCCCATCAGGTCCGCTCAGCCTTACACCTACGTCTTTGGCTGAGCGGACCTGATGGGGAATGTGAGAAGGGGCGGGTCTATAAATTTTTTACACTGCGGAGGAAGTTCCCCATCAGGTCCGCTCAGCCAATGACGTAGGCTGGGTCTGAGATACGAGGGCGCCCCCGCCCCCTCGTACCTCAGACCCTGCCTATGTCATTGGCTGAGCGGACCTGATGGGGAACTTCCTCCGCAGTGTAGGTCCGCTCAGCCAATGATGTTTTGTGTGGAATGGAGACTGCAGCGCTGGACATCGGATCACGTGGGACACTGGATTACATCGCTGGAATGGATTTTTTTTTAACCACTTCCCTACCGCCCATAGTCATATGACGTCCACAGATGGGATCTCCCATCCTGGGTGGACATCATATGACGTCCTCGGCTTTGAGGGGGGATATCTGAATGATGCCTGCAGCTAGAGGCATCATTCAGATATCCTTTTCTTGGGCCAGCGATTCTGCACACAATAAGAATGATCATAGCAGCGGTTCCATTGCTTGATTGTTCTTATAGGCGGTGGGAGGGGACATCCCCCCTCCCGCCGCCATCCGGTGCTTCTTCGGGCTATCCCGTGTGATCGAGGACCCGGAGAGAATCGTCCGGCGCCAGTGGTGGGTCACGTGACGAGCATAGAGATGACTGGTGACCAGTTGGTCACCAGTCATCTCTATGATCGTCGGAGGCCCGGGCGCGATGTGATGACGTCACGCCCGGGTCCTCATATGTAAACAAAGCCACCATTGCGGCCAGTAAGTATGAGATCAGTGAATTTTTTTCCACAATCTCATGCTTTCCAGCCTGGAGGAGAGATGTGGGGTCTTATTGACCCCGCAACTCTCAATAAAGAGGACCTGTCACACACATTCCTATTACAAGGGATGTTTACATTCCTTGTAATAGGAATAAAAGTGATCAAAAAAAAAAAGTAAAATAAATGAAAAAATAAATAAAATAAGTAAAAAAAAAAAAAAAAATAATTAAAAAAAAAAGTCCCGCCCACATATGTAAACGCCGTTCAAACCACATATGTGAGGTATCGCCGCGTGCGTTAGAGCGTGTGCAACAATTCTAGCACTAGAACTCCTCTGTAACTCTAACCTGGTAACCTGTAAAAGAAATTAAAGCGTCGCCTATGGAGATTTTTAAGTACCGAAGTTTGGCGCCATTCCATGATGTGCGCAATTTTAAAGCGTGACATGTTAGGTATCTATTTACTCGGCGTAACATCATCTTTCATATTTTCCCCAAAAATTGGGCTAACTTTACTGTTTTGTTATTTTTTAATTCATGAAACCATTTTTTTCCAAAATTGCGCAAATACCATGCAAGAAAAAAGTTGCAATGACCGTCATTTTATTCCCTAGGGTGTCTGCTAAAAAAACATATATAATGTTTGGGGGTTCTGAGTAATTTTCTAACAAAAGAATGATGATTTGTACATGTAGGAGAGAAGTGCCCGAATAGGCCCGGTATTGATGTGGTAAAAAAAGGCCGGTGTTTAATAAAGGACTTTTCCCAACAGTGTCTGTGTGTTTTTTTTACTTTCTTTGTGAAATGGTAGGGGTACAATGTACCCCTTACCAATTCACATAGGGGGGGGCGGGATCTGGGGGTCCCCTTTGTTAAAGGGGTCTTCCATATTCCGATAAACCCCCTGCCCGCAGACCCCCACAACCACCGGGCAAGGGTTGTGGGGATGAGGCCCTTGTCCCTATCAACATGGGGACATGGTGCTTTGAGGGGTCACAGACCCCCAAAGCATCCTCCCCATGTTGAGGGCATGTGGCCTGGTACGGTTCAGGAGGGGGGGTGCTCTCTCGTCCCCCCTCTTTTCCTGTGGCCTGCAAGGTTGCATGCTCGGATAAAGGGTCTGGTATGGATTTTTGGGGGGAACTCCACGCCATTTTTTTTTAATTTGGGGTGGAGTTCCCCTTAAAATCCATACCAGACCTGAAGGGTCTAGTATGGATATTTGGGGGGAACCCCACGTAATTTTTTTTTTATTTGACGCAGGGTTTCCCTTAATATCCATACCAGACCTGAAGGGCCTGGTAATTGAATTTGGGGGGACCCCCAAGCATTTTTTTTTTTATCAATGACTTTTCTCTGCATTGCCGGGAGCTGACAATTCATTATCGGTGCCGCGAGTGCTTTTAAATGACTTTTTTTCCTTCAGAAATGACATTTTGTGCAGGGACAGTTCTAAGCATGGGAAACAAGCACTGCTTTACAGGCATACTATACACCCCCCCCCCCCCAGGTACGAAATTTAAAGGAATATTTCACTTTTATTGTTTCACTTTAAGCATTATTAAAATCACTGCTCCCGAAAAAACTTTAGTTTTTAAAACTTTTTTTTGCATTGATACATGCAGGGTCCTCAAACCCTTTTTAGGACAATAACTTGCATATTAGCCTTGATTATTAGCACTTTTGATTTCCAACGTTCGAGTCCATTGTATTTAATAGGGTTCTAAAGTTCGCGCGAACTTTAGGTCTGTTCGCAGGTTCTGGTGCGAACCAAACAGGGGGGTGTTCGGCTCATCCCTACTGAGCACTTGCACTTAACTTCTTTGGTCGACCATGGCGAGGCCTGTTCTGAGTGGAACCTGTCCTGTTAAACCACTGTATGGTCTTGGCCACCGTGCTGCAGCTCAGTTTCAGGGTCTTGGCAATCTTCTTATAGCCTATGCCATCTTTATCTAGAGAAATAATTATTTTTTTCAGATCCTCAGAGAGTTCACTTAGGGGTATACTCACTTTTGTTGCCCGCGGTTTAGACATTAATGGCTGTGTGAGTTATTTTGAGGGGACAGCAAATTTACACTGTTATACAAGCTGTACACTCACTACTTTACATTGTAGCAAAGTGTAATTTCTTCAGTGTTGTCACATGAAAAGATACAAACATATGAAGGGTGTACTCACTTTTGTTAGATACTGAATGTTCACATGCATTTCATTAGGGCAGCCTATTTATTATGAATGGGCCACCAAAGCACTGCAATGGACACAAAGAACTGCACCTGATGTGACATACTATAGCTTCCATGAATGAAGAGGGAGATTATGGCTGTGGGGTATGAATGAGACAGGGCAGAGGACTTTTGATTTCCATTATGTCAGCCAGCACAAGGGACAATGTGCATTAAATATAAATAATGTTCCTTATGTTGATTTTTTTTTTATTTGACCTACCATTTAGGTTCTAAGAATGCATGTTTTTGTACAAATTTAGGTGCTACTGGAATTTTATAATTGGGTTACTGAAATAGCTACACTACATAAAGTATAGTAACAATGATCAATCATTGTATTTATACTGACTCTGTCCTGCAGGGTTAAAGTTTTATGTACCAAGACTATAGCTGAGAATAGCAGTGGGAGACTGTTTCCAGAAACATTTAAAACATTTAAAGAGCAAGTGTTAGCACTATCTGCTAATTGGGAGATATTGTCAATACTTTCACCACTAGATAACACAAATATCTTGGACGATAATTATCCCTTTTACGTTGACCATGCACATTGGTAAATGGTTCTTCACCAGGATCATTCTCACCACTTGTCAATAATTCGGTTTCACTTAGAAGGGGCTATTTCCATCCCCTTAAGAAGGTGTCTAAATTAAGTCATTTGGAATGTCCATTAGACAAGAGTCATTTGAATGCATAGGATGATCTTCATTATTACATTCTTAGCTGATCAGCATGTTATTTATTTTATTTATTTTTTAATTTTAAATTTGAACTTTTTAACAGTACATACAGGTGATACAGTCACAAGATCAGTATGTTTTGTTTATTTATCCATTTTTATACAGTACCATAGTATATGGTATCAACGTTTGAACCAATTTTAAACATCCCCACTTCATAAGGTAAAGTTGATCCAAAAAGGATTGAAGTCTCTTGCTCAATGCTGATGGAAGAGGTTCATCAGTTTCTTGTTCAAGTCTTCATCAACATTTACTTTTAATGCATGGTTTGTGGTTTGGAGCATGTATTTAGTCCATCCATTTAAGATGGGAATGACGCTGTTGGAAAGAGGCAAATAAGGTTACTACCTATAAACACCAATTTAGTAGAAATTACTATTGTACCACCACCAGATATAATTCTTCTATCCAGCAGGTTGTAGGTGACAAACAGTCCTCTAAATATTTGTGTAGCGCCCCTCTACTTTAAGGGGATTTGTGTGCTACATTTGTATGGAAGTAAATGTCATATGAGTTTACATGGACTGCTTACATCCATTGTGAGATTGAAACCACAACAAAGTCCCTAGAAAGGATGATGGTTTTCTGGTGATTTCCTAGTGTGGACTACAACTTTTGCTAAATCACAATGAATGGGTGTGGATTCGTTTAAAACATAATTCTTTAGCTATTTTCAATTCCTTAATTCACTTTAAGCCACTATACATATCTTATTTCAACTGTTTTCACATGAGCAGTATTTGATGTCTTCCATGAAAATTCATAAAGTGTATTTATATGCAAAATGCGTTTTTAGTTTGAGTGGGGAACTTCTATCAGGTTTTACTGTAGTCAGAGGCTGTGCTAGACAGTTTTCTTCACTTATTGTCTGGTAAAAACATTGTCCCTGGGACAGGTAGTGAGCAATAATACAGGGTGAGTAGCAAAAATGTTTGGTATGCCTTTATATCAAGAATGATGTACAAGTGAATGTGAGGGACGACATTACTAATGGAGCAAGGAAGGAGGTGGAATGGGTAGAGCTTCAAAGGGAGGAAACCAAGGGGAAAGTAATGCTGGGAGTATGCTATAGGCCCCCTAACCAGAGGAAGGAGGGGGAAGCAGACCTCCGAACACAGTTTTGAATGGTGGCAAGAATTGGAATTTTTTTATAATGGGGGATTTTAATTATCCAGACATAGACTAGGCGGAAGGAAACACGCATTTGTCTAAGGCTCGCCATTTCCTAAATGTTTTGCAGGACATTTTCATGGGTCAGGTGGTAAATGCACCAACAAGAAACAACGTGTTACTAGACCTACTGTTTGCTAAAAATACAGATCTGATTGCGGATGTATAAATATGGGGCAATTTAGGAAACAGCGACCACAGGTCAATTAGCTTCAGCATAAATCACACAAATAGGAAACACAAGGGTAATACAAAGACACTGAATTTCAAAAGAGCCAACTTCCCTAAACTGCGCTCCTTGCTAGAAGATATTAAATGGGATAAAATCCTAGGAACAAAAAACATGGAGGAAAAATGGGAGTGCTTTAAGAGCATATTAAATAAACGTATAGGCCAGTGCATCTCAATGGGAAATACATTTAAAAGAGCTAACAAAAAGTCCTGGGTGGCTTAACTCCAATGTAAAAATGCATATAGAAGCAAAGGGGGATGCTTTCAAAAAATACAAGGCTGAGGGGTCATCATCAGCATTCCAACTTTACAAAGAATGCAATAAGAAATGTAAGGGTGCAATCAGGGCTGCGAACTCAGAATACAAAAGGCACATAGCGGAGGAGATAAAAAAAACTCCAAGGTTTCCTTTACGTATATAAATAGTAAGAAAGGGAGGTCAGAATATATTGGCCCCATAAAGAATGATAAAGGAAATCTGGTTACAAAAGACGAAAAGATGGCAAAGGTTTTGAATTTATTCTTCTCAGTCTTCACAAGGAAAACGGGGGGATTCAGTAACCAAGACTGCAATGTTTATCCTCATAACACGTCACAGGAAGCACCCTCATGGCTAACAGAGGAAAGAATTAGAAATAGACTTGAAAAACGTAACATTAATAACTCACTGGGACCAGATGGCTTGCACCTGAGGGTCCTTAAGGAACTCAGTCAAGTGATTGCCAGACCACTGTTCCTAATTGTTATGGACAGTCTACTGACTGGAATGGTACCAGTTGATTGGAGAAAAGCCAACGTATCACCAATATTTAAAAATGGCCCAAGATACATCCCTGGGAACTACAGGCCAGTTAGCCTAACATCAATAGTTTGCAAGCTCTTGGAGGGGATGATAAGGGACTATAAACAAGATTTTAGTAATAAAAACTGTATTATTAGCAGTAATCAGCATGAACTCATGAAGAATTGTTCTTGCCAGGCCAATCTATTAATCTTCTATGAGTAGATGAGCTGCCATGTAGATACAGGAAGGCCTGTAGATGTGGTGTATCTGGATTTTGCAAAGGCATATGATACTGTTCCCCATAAACGTTTACTGTACAAACTAAGGTCTGTCGGCATGGACCAAAGGGTGAGTACATGGGATGAAAACTGGCTACGGGTGCGAGTCCAGAGGGTGGTGATAAATGATAATTCTCCCACTCTACAAGACTCTGGTCTGGCCGTACCTGGAGTATGTCCTCCAGTTCTGGGTACCAGTCCTCAGGAGGGATGTGCTGGAACTGGAGAGGGTCCAGAGAAGGGCAACAAAGCTAATAAAGGGACTGGAGAATCTCAGCTATGGGGAAAGACTGCAAACATTAAACTTATTCTCTCTGGAAAAGAGATGCTTGAGAGGGGATATGATTTCAATGCACAAATATTGTACTGGTGACCCCACAATAGGCATAAAACTTTTCTGCGCAAGGGAATTTAAAAAGACACGTGCCCATTCACTAAAATTAGAAGAGAAGTGGTTTAACCTTAAACTGCGTAGAGGATTCTTTACTGCAAGAGCAGTAAGGATGTGTAATTTTCTTCCACAAGCAGTGGTGTCAGCGGGGAGCATCGATAATTTAAAAAAACTATTAGATGGGCACCTAAACGACCACAACATACAGGGTTATACAATGTGCTATTAACATAAAAGCACACACACAGGTTGGACTTCATGGACTTGTGTCTTTTTTTCAACCTCACCAACTATGTAACTATGTAAAGCCTAATATACACTGTGTTTTTTTTATTTTTTGTTGAATCCAGCGGGCTGAACGAAAAAAACTGAAGAGCTTGGGAGGAGATCATGTACTAACAATCCAATGTTAGTATAGCGATCTCCCCCGCTGAGCTATTGTATTCTGACAGGGGGACGCCCCCCACCAGTACACACCAGTCAGTGTCGGGAGCGGTCACAACATTGTGTATGAGGCCATCTGATGGCCACTGCTGGGTTTTGACAGGTGACTGGGGAGCATCAAAAATGCACCTCGACTGCTTGGTTTTGTCGCACCGACAATGTCCATGTGAAAGGGGCCAAAGTTTGACTTAGAACATAGATTTTAGTTCTTGCAATCATGGAGACAACAGCATCAAATGTGGGCACTACCTAAGGTGGTCTGCATGCAAATGCAGTTGGCCTAGAAAAGCATAATCCTCCAGTCTGGCATCCACCCATCAAGGCATTTTGATGTTTGCATAACTCCTCCCAATAGCCAGCCCACTGCTTGCATCAGGGCTGAGGGCTCATGAGAAGTGTATAGAGGCAGGGTGATGAGTCTCTCCCACTATCTATGACCTGTCTGCATTGCATAGTCAAGCACAGAGACTTAGTGATGAGGTATCTTTGTTTAAAATAAGGTATGTAACGAAAATGGAGAGGTTTTGTTTAAAAACATTATTTTATGTTGCTGAGCCATGCCAAAAGTAAAATTCTATATTGCTCTTGTGTTGGATTCTATCTATTGCTTACTACAAAAGCCAGTCCCTTAATAAAGAATCCAAACTACTGCCAGAAATACAGTCCACAGACAATTTGTGTGATAAATTTCAAGACCCTTTGATCTGGATGTGTATTCATGCGGTAAAATGGAAACACCTTACAGAGACACAAGGGTAAGGTAAAATGCATTTTGCAATACATTCCTTATATGATCGTTCACTTGATTTATCAGGAGACAAAAAGGAGGGAATTATATCATACATCTTAGGACCTATGATACACAACAGGATACTTTCTGCTTTCAAAAAACTTCAGTTAACTTCTAAAAATAAAATTAGCTTTTCAGTATCTGAGTCCCATGATGATTGTTAGGTAGCTTCAAACTGCTCAATGAGTCCCAAAGTAACCATGCAGATGTCTCCTGGTCCAGACTAACTGCTCACCAAGACCATATCCTCATTGTCACTACTATGTACAATAGTTGTGAGCAGCAGAGTCAAACTGCTTCCGGAAAGAATTGTTGAACAGAAATGATGCAACGTGGGAGAAACAAGGAACAAAGAGCAAGAGCATATGACAAGATTGTAATGCATCCAACCTGACCCTCACCGATAACTACAAAACACTCCTGATCATCCTTCTAATTTTCTGGTTACATTTAGTTGCCATTAAAGCATACCCTTCCCAAAGGTTATTTACTAAGTTCAGGTGAGTCTAATCAGAAAGGTAACACGATAATCGGGAGCAGATTGTTCCTAATGGAAGGGGCCATGTTGGAGACCATAAAGTTTACATAGAGAAATGGCTATTAAAAAGCAACACCAATACATAACATGTGGGACAGTTAGGCTGCCCATAAATGGTGTGAATTTCTTTCCTGCAACCAAGAAATTTGCATGATTCTCCCAGCAACACAGTGCTGACAGGGAAATCCCTCCTGCTGAGCAATTGTCTGCTCCTTGTGGGGGGGGGGAGAAAGTAGGTGCGGGCGGGGGAACCCATCCCCACTGGGAGAAGACTGTGAATATTGCTAGCGGCTATAGCAGCCGCTATCGATAATCACAAGTGAATCCGACAGGCTGGTTGTACCCAAATTGATCGATCAAACTTAGTACATTCAGCCTGCCCACACACTGTTCGAATCTCGGCCCATTCCTGCTGAACCAGCCAAGATTCGAACTGTCTATGGCTGGTCTTATGACTCAGAAAATACAATTTATTTTCCATGGCTCCTAATCAGTTTTTCTGTGCTTTGCAGGTGTTGTTCCATATGTGGAAGCCTTTGATGCCCTGCTGGCTGGGGCCTTGGAGCAGTATCTTACAAACAGCAAGACCATTGGTGGAGATGTAGAGACACATGTAAGTCTTTTCATTAGATTTGTTTTTTGCACTAGAAAGTAGGACAACCAAATCTTTTTCAAGATCAATTTACCTTGTGTAAATGTTATAAAACATCTGAAGTGTTTATTAACCTAATTTCTACACATAGAGGGGTTGATTTACTAAAACTGGAGAGCGTAAAATCTGGTGCAGCTCTGCATGGTAGCCAATCAGCTTCTAACTTCAGCTTGTTCAATTAAGTATTGCGCTTACCACCCTCTCCTCCTTGTCTTTGGCTCCTCGCAGAAAGAGAGGGCAAACCCAGCTCTATATGCCCGTACCCTCCTGTGTAAAGGGGTGTTATGAAACAGGTCTCCACAGCCAGGTTCTCCAGAGAATGGCCCTTATCTCCATGCTCAATAAAGACAAGTCTCTATTTCCCCCAATGACTTCAAGGTCCACACCAGCCGTAACTCCAACGTAGAGTTTATTTCTCTTAAAAGACAATCTCTGATAGGAAAGGTTGGAGAGAGAACAGGACAGCATAAGGTGTGGGAGAGGTCCAGGCACTTCACTGCTTGGCTTCTCAAGCAGACTTAACCCATTTGGATAGTCTCCCTAGATAGGGACTAGCAGCCAGAATGGTACTTTAACTAACCGCACAATTACTACACAAACTGGTGCACTTGGTCTCTGCCACAGACCTGGTGAACTTGGTTTTCAAAGCTTGGCCTCTTTGTAAGGAGAAGACATCCCTCCAGAGAGTTACCGGGCCCCTTCCTTCACTGTGACTTCTCACCAGTCCCTCGGAACGGTCTTTCCCCGGCCTCCTCGTCTAAGATGCGGGTCCCCTCGCAAGGCGGCACCCTGAGATTCCTCGATCCTTGATGGGCCCCAGCCAAAGGTGCTGGGCCCAAGGCCTTTAGTTGCAGCCCCAGAGCTAAAGGTCCCTGGGACTGATTCACCGACCTCCGTCCCTGGGCCAAAGGTGCCCAGGGCGGACAGGAACACACACTCCCTGGGAGTAGGACTCCCGACGACCACTACAGGCAGCGTCTGCCCCTTTTTATATCCTCTCCCAACATACACAGCAGGCCGACCACTTCCACTGTATGGTTGTCGAGAGGGAACACACAAGGCACAGCACTGTATCAGCGGTTCAACCCTGGCCCACTATGGCAGCGCCACCTGCAGGCCACAGGGAACGGTACACCGATACTCTTCCTGCAGACAAAATGGTGGATTATGTCCTAACAATTTAGGTGTTTGAGCATAACTACCACTCAAACACTACCCCTAAATTGAGGACCCCGCTACACAAGCGTTCACAATAAAACCTGGAAGCTGATTGGTTTCTATGCAGAGCTGCACCAGATTTTGCGCTCTCCAGGTTTAGTAAATCAATCCCAGAGTTCTGGAGGCTGCTGCCTCATTTTCTTTCCTTGTACCTGGGTAATATCCTTGATTGCTGGCCAACGGTCTGGCACATTAAGGTGGTGCATTAGTGTTGGCCAAAAATTACTTTTATTTAATGCTGAACATTAGGCAACCTAAACAATACTTAATAGTATCCCTCTCAAATCCCTATGAATATTTTTAAATGAATTGTACTCCTTAATATAGATATAGATATATTAATATAGATATACTAATACTAATAATAATAATAACAACAATATAGTTATTCAAAGTTTTCTGCCCTTTAACAACATCACAGGTAATCTAATTCACTAATTATCAGCAGCAGCCAGTGGGTGGAGTTTGACTGGGCACACATACTGTGGGTGGAGTCTTAGGAATTACAGAACCAATGATGGGCAGGTTACAGGAGAGCAGAAGTCACTGCAGCGGCTTGATAGATGACTGTGTAGAGCTGTGTACTCTGCTTAGCATCCGTTTGTGCAGCCTTGACTGCAGCCTTGCATGGAGATGTCGGCAGCCTGCAATGGTAGGCAACAGCCAGCAACACAGTGCTAAGCTCTGCAGAAGCACAAGTATCAGAAAGGGTGGATTTTCAAAAGCAGTGAGGAACTGGGAATAGCAAAGATTTGCATAGTGACAGACCGGTCACTTTGAAAGGAAAAAGGGACCTTCTTGCATACCTTCCAACTTTTTGAGATGGGAATGAGGGACATCTATCAGCAAAAGTATGCAGGCATATGACACACCCCTTGCCACTCCCCCTTAAAGGAGAATTGTACAAAAAACAAGATTGGTTATACCCACAAGTGCTTTTTTTACCACTATTATTTCTTTATATTGGCTTTTGCAATTTACAAATGCAGCAATTTAGAAATCAGATGAAACGTTTAGCGCTGGAAAACACTTTTTGATAGATAAAAAGTGCATTTTATATACATCTATATAGATCAGACCAAAATGTGGGACAAATGAGGAGGAATGAGGGACAGAGGGACATTGTTCCAAATCAAGGACAGTTGCTCGATAGCTGAGACAGTTGGGAGCTATGCTTCTTGCACCTATTCATGAAAGTTATGAATCGCTTAAAAATTGGAGATCATTATAAATGTAGAATCCTAGACAGGTGAGCGTTCCCCTGTTTAATTATTCATAGTAGTTTTTTGCCTAGAGTTCAACTTAAAGTTCTAATTAACTTCTTTGCGGTGCATTAACACACATTGGGGGTTATTTATGAAAGGCAAATCCACTTTGCACTACAAGTGCAAACTACAAGTGCAAAGTGCACTTGAAATTGCGCTGAAAGTGCACTTGGAAGTGCAGTCGCTGTAAATCTGAGGGGTAGATCTGAAATGAGGGGAAGTTCTGCTGATTTTATCATCCAATCATGTGCAAGCTAAAATGCTGTTTTTTTATTTTCCTTGCATGTCCCCCTCGGATCTACAGCGACTGCAATTTTAAGTGCACTTTCAGTGCATTTTCAAGCGCACTTTGCACTTGTAGTTTGCACTTGTAGTGCAAAGTGGATTTGCCTTTCGTAAATAACTCCCATTATGTTGCACATTATTGCATTTTGCATCAAGTCAGCTCATTCAAAATGAAAAGAATGCCAATTCACCCTAACATGGCTAAAGCCGCACATGATCTGATTTTGTAATGCAATACGAGTTTCCAGCAAGATTCACAGATCGAAAGTCGTTGTAAACCTTTGAAATTAAATATGAACAAAGCATATCCCTCTAGTGTGTACTTGTCTCAACCTAGAGCTCTAAGGGTCATATCTCCCTGCTGCCTCATTCCTCTGCTATCTGCATGAGTCACTTCAGACAAGTTTCCCTGACACCAAGAGGTAAAAAGGGGACAGGGTAATGAGCTCCAGCACACAGCCTGTGATTGACAGCCTCAGCTCTGTTCTTGTTTGCTGTGTGAAGGGGGTGTGTCCATTCCCTCCAATCAGCTCTCACTGAGCTCTGCAGAGCTCCCCGCCACCTGTTTTCTTAAAGCACAGAAAATCTGTATAAGCTCAGCACTTTGAACAGCTGTAGAGAACAGAAGACTGCAGATAAACAGGTGCAACTTGTGTAGGAGGATTTGTTTAATCTCTGAGGCCAGTCAGTTCACTGGGTATATGTAAGAGTTTACAACCACTAAAAAGGTGTGTTTTCCAAAAAATGCAACCAGTTTCAGTGAGAGTTAGCAGCACAATTGTCCCAGGAAGGTTTTTGCTTAGAAAAACTTCATCCTCTCAGCTTAACCAATAGGAACTGTCTTTTTTTGAAGTAGTGAGTATTTGCACGTTTAAATGTTAAGGCATTATTCATTCAATCACTATCACATCAATATGATCATTACACACCAAGAATGTACACCTTTTTTGTAAGGTATACAGAGGTGCGGCATGCTCCGCTTTCACACAACGCCTCAGTGGATCTCAGCTATCAGAGTTCACCCGCAGGTTTTCGTATCCACTTACACAAGTGCGTACATTCTGAGGTAGTTTCTTATTTAAAGGGAACCTCTCTTGTTTCAACTAACAAAATAGGAATACTCTTAGACCCTTTTCACACTGAGGCATTTTTCAGACGCTTTAGGGCTACAAATAGCACCTGTAAAGCATCTGAAAAACGCCTCTCAAGTCTCCCCAGTGTGAAAGCCCAAGTGCTTTCACACTGGGGCGGTGCGCTTGCAGGACCGAAAAAAAAAGTCCTGTAAGCAGCGTCTTTGGGGCAGTGTAAACATTTAATTATCCCCCCCAGCAGTCTCTATTAGAAAATGAACATGTTCGTATAAAAAAACGCCTGTCACACTGCTGCATGTGATGCTTCTCTAGCAAGTCTGAATTAATATATTTCTGATGTCACAGTATACAGCAACAGCATCATTTTTCAATAAAGTTTCACTTTTTATCATTAAAAAACAGTCTTTGAGCTCTAGTCAGGTGACTGGCTAGCCTGAGATAATGTCATCAATCAGCTGCAGGCAAGAGGAAGCATTTCCTTAGTCTACCCTTATCCTCCTCCTCCTGTCTGCAGCAAGATGAGGGAGGTGAGACATGCCATTCCTAATGCCAGTGCTCACCTCTGCCCGGGTGTTGTAACCAAAGACAGGCACTCTCTAGTAGGGATGAGCTTCGTGTTCGAGTCGAACATACGTTCGACTCGAACATCGGCTGTTCGATCGTTCGACGAAGATCGAACGATTTGGGCCGTTCGCGCCAAATTCGAGTGACGCGAACGGCCCACAATGCACTACGCCATCGCAGTGTCATCCAGGCGCTGTGATTGGCCAAGCATGCACTGTGACCCCGCATGCTTGGCCAATCACAGCGCCGGCAGCGAGGAGAGCAATGATTGGCCACAGGCAGGATGCCTGTGGCCAATTATTGCTGAGGGTGTTTAGTACACGCCCCACACTATAAAAGGCCGCCAGCACGGCGGCCTAGTGTAGTGTGTTCCGGAGCAGGGATAGAGCAGCATAGGCAGGGACAGTGACTTTTATTTCTTTCTTGCTTAACCTGGATTCCTTTAGTTTAGGGAAAGAGAAGGATAGGTAGGGAGAGTGTCAGTGTGTTTTGTGCTTGTGCTATATTGTGCTTAAAAAAAACATTTTTTCTAGGGACAGAAAACTGTAGGTAGGGAGAGTGTGTCAGTTTCTTTCACTGTCAAAGTCCTTGTTTCCAGGGACCTGGAAGGACAGTGAGTGAATTCTCCTTGTGCTAAATTGTGCTTAAAAAAAACATTTTTTCTAGGGACAGAAAACTGTAGGTAGGGAGAGTGTGTCAGTTTCTTTCACTGTCAAAGTCCTTGTTTCCAGGGACCTGGAAGGACAGTGAGGTAATTCTCCTTGTGCTAAATTGTGCTTAAAAAAAACATTTTTTCTAGGGACAGAAAACTGTAGGTAGGGAGAGTGTGTCAGTTTCTTTCACTGTCAAAGTCCTTGTTTCCAGGGACCTGGAAGGACAGTGAGTGAATTCTCCTTGTGCTAAATTGTGCTTAAAAAAACATTTTTTCTAGGGACAGAAAACTGTAGGTAGGGAGAGTGTGTCAGTTTCTTTCACTGTCAAAGTCCTTGTTTCCAGGGACCTGGAAGGACAGTGAGGTAATTCTCCTTGTGCTAAATTGTGCTTAAAAAAAACATTTTTTCTAGGGACAGAAAACTGTAGGTAGGGAGAGTGTGTCAGTTTCTTTCACTGTCAAAGTCCTTGTTTCCAGGGACCTGGAAGGACAGTGAGGTAATTCTCCTTGTGCTAAATTGTGCTTAAAAAAAACATTTTTTCTAAGGACAGAAAACTGTAGGTAGGGAGAGTGTGTCAGTTTCTTTCACTGTCAAAGTCCTTGTTTCCAGGGACCTGGAAGGACAGTGAGGTAATTCTCCTTGTGCTAAATTGTGCTTAAAAAAAACATTTTTTCTAGGGACAGAAAACTGTAGGTAGGGAGAGTGTGTCAGTTTCTTTCACTGTCAAAGTCCTTGTTTCCAGGGACCTGGAAGGACAGTGAGGTAATTCTCCTTGTGCTAAATTGTGCTTAAAAAAAACATTTTTTCTAGGGACAGAAAACTGTAGGTAGGGAGAGTGTGTCAGTTTCTTTCACTGTCAAAGTCCTTGTTTCCAGGGACCTGGAAGGACAGTGAGTGAATTCTCCTTGTGCTAAATTGTGCTTAAAAAAAACATTTTTTCTAGGGACAGAAAACTGTAGGTAGGGAGAGTGTGTCAGTTTCTTTCACTGTCAAAGTCCTTGTTTCCAGGGACCTGGAAGGACAGTGAGGTAATTCTCCTTGTGCTAAATTGTGCTTAAAAAAAACATTTTTTCTAGGGACAGAAAACTGTAGGTAGGGAGAGTGTGTCAGTTTCTTTCACTGTCAAAGTCCTTGTTTCCAGGGACCTGGAAGGACAGTGAGTGAATTCTCCTTGTGCTAAATTGTGCTTAAAAAAAACATTTTTTCTAGGGACAGAAAACTGTAGGTAGGGAGAGTGTGTCAGTTTCTTTCACTGTCAAAGTCCTTGTTTCCAGGGACCTGGAAGGACAGTGAGGTAATTCTCCTTGTGCTAAATTGTGCTTAAAAAAAACATTTTTTCTAGGGACAGAAAACTGTAGGTAGGGAGAGTGTGTCAGTTTCTTTCACTGTCAAAGTCCTTGTTTCCAGGGACCTGGAAGGACAGTGAGTGAATTCTCCTTGTGCTAAATTGTGCTTAAAAAAAAAAAAATTTCTAGGGACAGAAAACTGTAGGTAGGGAGAGTGTGTCAGTTTCTTTCACTGTCAAAGTCCTTGTTTCCAGGGACCTGGAAGGACAGTGAGGTAATTCTCCTTGTGCTAAATTGTGCTTAAAAAAAACATTTTTTCTAGGGACAGAAAACTGTAGGTAGGGAGAGTGTGTCAGTTTCTTTCACTGTCAAAGTCCTTGTTTCCAGGGACCTGGAAGGACAGTGAGTGAATTCTCCTTGTGCTAAATTGTGCTTAAAAAAAACATTTTTTCTAGGGACAGAAAACTGTAGGTAGGGAGAGTGTGTCAGTTTCTTTCACTGTCAAAGTCCTTGTTTCCAGGGACCTGGAAGGACAGTGAGTGAATTCTCCTTGTGCTAAATTGTGCTTAAAAAAAACATTTTTTCTAGGGACAGAAAACTGTAGGTAGGGAGAGTGTGTCAGTTTCTTTCACTGTCAAAGTCCTTGTTTCCAGGGACCTGGAAGGACAGTGAGGTAATTCTCCTTGTGCTAAATTGTGCTTAAAAAAAACATTTTTTCTAGGGACAGAAAACTGTAGGTAGGGAGAGTGTGTCAGTTTCTTTCACTGTCAAAGTCCTTGTTTCCAGGGACCTGGAAGGACAGTGAGGTAATTCTCCTTGTGCTAAATTGTGCTTAAAAAAAACATTTTTTCTAGGGACAGAAAACTGTAGGTAGGTAGAGTGTGTCAGTTTCTTTCACTGTCAAAGTCCTTGTTTCAAGGGACAGAGAAGGACACCTGAAGGTAGCCCTTATTGCTTTTTTCCCATCTCCCTGCAGGCCATCTATTAGAATGTCTGGAAGGCAAACAAGGAGAGGCAGACAGTCAGGAGGCAATAAAAGAGGGCAAGCAGGCTCTGTGTCTGGGGGCAACAGTGCTGGTCGTGGACGCGGTGCATTGTCATCAGCACATGGCCATGGGACACGCTTGTCCTTCTTTTCGGCAGCTGGACATGTTGAGCCACATCATGCCGAAGACTTGGTAGAGTGGATGACCAAGCCCTCCTCCTCCTCCTCATCCTCTCTCACCCAGGCTCAGGGTACTGGAAAAGCAGCTGCCAAAGCGTCCTCTTCCCTGGTATCAATGTCAGACTCATCATCAGTCACTCCTTCCCTAGACCCACCATGTCCTCCTCCTGAGGAGTCCCCCGAACTCTTTCAGCACAGTGTTGGGTACATGCTCCAGGAGGATGCCCAGCGTTTCGAAGGGTCTGATGATGAAACCCAGCTAGAGGAAGGCAGTAGCGTGAGAGCAGACAGAGGGGATGCTCAAGAAGGACACCAATCTGGCAGTCATGTTCCAGCAGCTGCAGCATACTGCCAGATTGGCTCCAGTGATGAGGAGGGAGGTGATGATGAGGTCACTGACTCCACGTGGGTGCCTAATAGGAGAGAGGAGGAGGAGGAGGATGAGGAGGAGGCACATCTCCAACGAGGCAGGATGCCCTTTGGTGGCCAGCGTAAGGGCAGTACACCGACGGAATCACACCGCAGAGCTCCGCCTGTGCAGGGCGCTGCCTCTGCCCGTCATTCAAAAAGTTCTTTGGTGTGGGCCTTTTTTGAGGCTAGTGCATCAGATCGCACAGCTGCTGTTTGCAACATATGTCTCAAGCGTATATCGCGTGGCCAAAACATCAGCCGCTTGGGTACCACATGCCTGACCAGACATATGTTGACCTGCCATGCAGCTCGTTGGCAAGCCTACCTGAAAGACCCACACCAAAGAACAAAGCGGACCTCTCCTTGCACCGCATCAGCTGGGATCTCCAACCCCACTATAACTTCAGTCCTGTCTGAAACATGCACTGAGAGGAATGAAGGTGTAGAATTAGGTGTGTCACAGCCAAGTACTTGCGGCCACTCTGCTAGCAGTACACCGACGTCCGATTCTAGCAGGCAAATTTCCCTGCCCCAGCTGCTGGACCGTCGAAAGAAGTTCACTCCCAGCCATCCACATGCCCAGCGGTTGAATGCTAGCTTGGCTAAATTGCTAGCGCTTCAACTGCTGCCTTTTCAGTTGGTAGACTCGGCCCCCTTCCGTGAGTTTGTGCAATGTGCGGTTCCTCAGTGGCAGGTTCCCAAACGCCACTTTTTCTCACGGAAGGCTATTCCGGCTCTCTACCGGCATGTGGAAGGCAATGTCTTGGCCTCGCTGGACAGGGCGGTCAGCGGTAAGGTGCATATTACCGCTGACTCATGGTCCAGCAGGCATGGACAGGGACGTTACCTTTCTTTCACGGCCCATTGGGTCACTCTTTTGGCAGCTGGGAAGGATGCAGGACAAGGTGCAGTAGTGTTGGAGGTTGTCCCACCGCCACGCCTCCAAAATGCTACTACTGGTTGTGACACACCTCTCTCCTCCACCCCCTCCTCTTCTTCTTCCTCCATGGCCTCTTCCTGTGGTTTGTCCTATGAACCAGCGGTGCTCCGTAGCCGTTCACGGGGCTACGCAAGTACGCAGGCAAAAAGATGCCATGCCGTGCTTGCGCTGGTGTGTTTGGGGGACAGAAGCCACACTGGGGCAGAGGTCCTGTCTGCTCTGCAGGGCCAGGCCGGGAGGTGGTTGACGCCACGCCAGCTTAAGCCAGGAATGGTGGTTTGCGACAATGGCACCAACCTCCTCTCCGCCCTCCGACAGGGACAACTGACCCATGTGCCCTGTGTGGCTCACGTCCTTAACCTGGTGGTGCAGCGGTTCTTGGGCAGGTACCCGGGCTTACAGGATGTCCTGAGGCAGGCCAGGAAAGTCTGTGTGCATTTCCGCAGATCTTATAATGCCAGTGCTCGCCTGGCTGAGCTGCAAAAGGAGTTGAACCTGCCCAAGAACCGCCTTATATGTGACATGCCCACCAGGTGGAACTCAACGTTGGCCATGCTGCAGCGGCTGCACACGCAGCAGAGGGCCATCAATGAGTACCTGTGCGACTACGGCACCAGGACAGGGTCAGGGGAGCTTGTTTTTTTTTCTCCACGCCAGTGGGGCATGATCAGGGATGCATGCACTGTCCTGGCACCATTTGAGGAGGCCACGAGGATGGTGAGCAGTGACAGTGCATGCATCAGTGACACTGTACCTCTTGTCCACCTGTTGGAGCACACGCTGCGTGGAATAATGGACAGGGCACTTGAGGCAGAACAGAGGCAGGAAGAGGAGGACTTCCTTGCCTCTCAAGGCCCCCTTTACCCAGACAGTGTTCCTTCTGTCCCACCCATCGTACAGGAAGAGGAGGAGGAGGAGGAGGAGGAGGAGGATTGTGTCAGCATGGAGGTGGAGGCTGGCACTCAGCATCATCAGCAGCAGTCTTTTAGGGATGATTTACAGTCCCAAGAAACCAGTGGACTTGTACGTGGCTGGGAGGAGGTGGCTGCGGATCATGTCGTCCTTAGTGACCCAGAGGACTCCGGAGCGAATGCCTCAGCAAACCTACGCTGCATGGCCTCCCTGATCCTGCAAAGTCTGCGGAAGGATCCTCGTATTCTTCGGATCAAGGAGAGGGACCATTACTGGCTGGCCACTCTCCTTGATCCACGGTACAAGGGTAAGGTTGCGGACCTTATGTTACCGTCGCAGAGGGAGCAGAGGATGAGACAACTCCGGGAGGCCTTGCAGAAAGGTCTGTGCAACACGTTCCCAGAGACTGGGAGGTTACAAACTCCTGGTCCTGGACAACGAGTTGCTGAGGCTTCGGCCAGTCAAAGAAGGAGCGGTGGGGAAGGTGGCCGTCTGACCGATGCGTTCAGACAATTCTTTAGTCCGCAGCCCCAAAGTATGATCGGTTCCAGCAACCATCGCCAGCGTCTGATAAACATGGTGCAGGAATATCTAGGGGCAAGGTCAGACTTGGACACCTTCCCCACCGAAAATCCTCTGGCTTACTGGGTCTTGAGGATGGATCACTGGCCAGAGCTTGCACAGTATGCAATTGAGCTACTGGCCTGTCCTGCATCCAGCGTTCTTTCGGAACGCACATTCAGTGCTGCTGGAGGATTTGTCACGGATCACAGGGTGCGCCTGTCCACCGACTCGGTTGATCGACTGACTTTCATCAAGATGAACCAGTCTTGGATCACCACCAGCTACCACACACCTGATGCTGATATAACAGACTAATTGATTTTAACATGTCACATCCCTTCAAGACTGATGCTGATGCTGAGTGCCTGTGCTGTTATGTTGACTGGCTATCCTCCTCCTCCGAGTCCTCAATGATACGATTGATGATGATAGCTTGGAAGATCATTTTTGTTTATGGGTGCCGCCACCAGTGGCTAAGGCCCAATTTTTCAGCCCCTGTTTTACAGGGGCGTGTAATTACAATTTTTTTAGCAATAATTTGCCATAGGGCTCATTGCTGTGCTCCAAGTACAGTATCTGTGAGGGGTTGGAGTGTTGTGGCACCAGTGCCTAAGGCCCAATTTTTCAGCCCCTGTTTAACAGGGGCGTGTCATTACAATTTTTGAAGCAATACTTTGCAACAGGGCTCATTGCTGTGCTCCAAGTACAGTATCTGTGAGGGGTTGTAGTGTTGTGCCACCAGTGCCTAAGGCCCAATTTTTCAGCCCCTGTTCAACAGGGGCATGCAATTACAATTCTTGATCTAATAATTCACAGCAGGGTCCATTGCTGCACCCACCAAGAGTAACTCTGAGGGCTTACAGTCTTGTGGCAACGCCACCACCACCACCACCACGAAAGGCCCAATTTTTCAGCCCCTGTTCAAAAGGGGCATGTAATTACAATTCTTGATCTAATAATTCACAGCAGGGCCCATTGCTGCACCCACCAAGAGTAACTGTCAGGGCTTACAGTGTTGTGGCACCAGCACCACCATCAAAGCCCCAATTTTTACTACCACTGTTCAACAATTATATGTAATTAAAATTCCTGATATAATAGTTGACAGCAGGGCGTTCCAGCACCAACCAAGAGTAACTGAGTGCTTACAGTGTTGTGCCAACACCAACAACTAAGGGGCCTATTTCTGCAGAGTATATACGGCAGGTCCCTACTTTCAAACATCCAACTTACAAACGACTCCTACTTGCAAACGAAAGAAGACAACAGGAAGTGAGAGGAAATCTACCCCTAGAAAGGAAAATTCTCTCCTGTAAGAATAAATATGGGAGAAAGGGGTCTCATCTGTACTGATGCTTTATCAGCAATCCTTGTTTCAAGAAAAACACCACATTTCAAAAACAGTTGTCATTGGGACGGAAAGTGAGGTGAAATGTTCTGAACAGGGGCACAGACAGCAAAACAAATGTTACAGGGGTGATAACCCTTACCTATGTTTCCCAAAAAGTTTAAAAATAGATTTTTGGTCTGGAGCTACACTTCAACAATGTACCTGTTCAAAATTACAAACAGATTCTACATAAGAACAAACCTACAGTCCCTGTCTTGTATGCACCGCCTGTATACGGCTGTTCAGAGTATATAGGGCCTTTTTTATTTTATGTGCGGGGTTCCCCTTAATATCCATACAAGACCCAAAGGGGCTGGTAATGGGCTGGGGTAGGGGGGGGGTCATGGGGTAGCTATGCCATTTTTCTTAAAGAATTTCATCCATATTACCGGGACCAGACATTACATTAAAGCCGCAAGCAGTTTTAAATGGCTTTTTTTTCCTTTAGAAGTGTCATTTTGTGCAGGGACAGTTCTAAACACGGGAAACACGTGGCACTTCACAGGCATACTTTAGACACCCCCCAGGTACGATATTTAAAGGAATATTTGACTTTTTTTTTTTCACTTTATGCATCATTAAAATGACTGCTCCCGAAAAACGACCGTTTTTAAAACTTCTTTTTGCATTGATACATGTCCCCTGGTGCACAACCCGGGTTCCCAAACCCTATTTATGACAATAACATGCATAATAGTTGTTATAATTAGCACTTTAGAATTCGAACGTTCGCATCCATTGTATTTAATAGGGTTCTAATGTTCGTTCGAACTTTCGGTCCGTTCGCGGGTTCTGGTGCGAACCGAACCCGGGGGTGTTCGGCTCATCACTACTCTCTAGCAAAGCAGCCATCTGCTTGCTAGCTGTGGTGTCAGGCAGCTGTGATCCTGTATCTCATTGGGTCATGGAGCTTTCCGCAAAGTGGGACCTTGCAGGATACTAGGTCATTTGGGGACTACAACACGGACACAAAGGGGTTGATTTACTAAAGACAAATAGACTGTGCACTTTGTAAAGTGCAGTTGCTCCAGAGCTTAGTAAATGATGAGGATCTCTGCTGACTTCCATCATCCAATCATGTGCAAGCAAAAATACAGTTTATTACATTTTCCTTACATGTGATTGGGTAGTCTTTACAAAGTGAAGTTTTACCTCATTTACTAAGCTCTGGAGCAACTGCACAGTCTATTTGGCTTTAGTAAATCAACCCCAAAGTATCTATGATTGGGGGCTACATGCAGTGGCCATTTTTAGAAAACTTGGGTTGGTTCACTTAATGCTAATCCTTGTATATCACCTTGCAGCACATTTAAAGCGGTAGTAAGCCCCGCTTGGTGATTTTTACCTACAGGTAAGCCTATAATAAAGCTTACCTGTAGGTAAAATGAATATCTCCTAAATGTGCACTGTTTAGGAGATATTCACACTGAATACAGCCAGTTACATCACTGGCACATGCACTGTAAAGGTCCGGCAAACCTTGGCGGATCTTCAGACCTGCGTGCCGGAAGCAAGGGCTCCGGCACATATGCGCGGGAGTGACATCATTGCGGTTCTAGCTAATCACATAGTCGCGAACCCGTAAGAAAGACTGGGGGAACATGTCAGCCCCCTCAGCGGTGACAGCACAGCGCTGGAGGGCTTCGTTCTAAGGTCAGTGTTTCATAATGTGCTGATATGCGATGCATACTAGCACATTATGCGGTTGCCTTACAGGTTTTTTTTTTTTTAAAAGATCTGCAGTTTACAACCACTCTAAATAAATCAGACTCAGTGGGGTTGATTTACAAAAGGCAAATAGACTGCAGTTGCTCCAGAGCTTGGTAAATGAGCAGAAGCTCTGCTGACTTCCATCATTCAATCACGTGCAAGCAAAAATTCATTTTTTTTTACTTTTTCTTGCGTGTGATTTACTAAGTTCTTGAGCAACCGCACTTGCAGAGTGCAAAATGCACAGTCTATTTGCCTGTAGTAAATCAACCCCAGTGTATTTTAGTGATCAATGACAAGCACCTGGGAAGTCCGAAAACTTAATGGACTGGATAATGAAGCTCGGTTCAAGATGACAAACTTATAGCCTGCAGCTTAAAAAAAGTCAGAAATGTCAACTGCCACATTTCTATCCTTCCGATGTTCTTTTATTTGTAGAATACCAGACCAACTTTTTTTTTTTTTTTCATCAGTAAATAATTTGTATTGAAATTTCCATACAAATAACAAAAAAATTAAAGGCAGCTGGTTCTGGTATATAACAATAAGGTATAGCAGTAAAACATTTACATACTAATCTCTATCAAAGTAATGGACAATACAAATTATCAAATAAAGCATACATAACTAGTATAGTAAATTCCCTGTTTACCCGTTGGGTTCTAGCTGTAAACAGTCGCTAACTAATATAATGGCAACATTATCAATGTACAATTCAAGAAATTAGAAAAAGAAAGAACTGTGAAACCTTGATTTTACTCCTTGAATAATACTGAATTAGGGTTTAACCACTTCAGCCCCGGAAGGTTTTACCCCCTTCCTGACCAGAGCACTTTTTACAATTTGGCAATGCGTCACTTTAACTGGTAATTGCGCGGTTATGCAATGCTGTACCCAAACAAAATTTTCCGTCGGGAAGCGGTTAAGAAATGCAGCTCATGTTTTTGAGTGAGGTAGAAGCTCTAGGGTGGCTAGTCCATATTTGCCATCGTTTTGTAAACTTGAATGTGTTATAATTTTTATACGCTAACATCAACTCATATTGAGCTTGTGTATTCAACCGTATAACAACATCAGATAAATTCAGTGCTTCGTTGGATTTCCATGGTTTTGTTAAAGGTCAACCTTGCTGCTATTATTACATTTGCTACTCCTGCTCTATACTCTAAAGCAGGGATATGCAATTAGCGGACCTCCAGCTGTTGCAAAACTACAAGTCCCATCATGCCTCTGCCTCTGGGTGCCATGCTTGTGGCTGTCAGAGTCTTGCTTAGCCTCATGGGACTTTTAGTTCTGCAACAGCTGGAGGACCGCTAATTGCATATCCCTGCTCTAAAGAGTAAAGATCCAGATTTATTCCTAAAAGGGCCATTGTGGGGAGTAAGGGGAAGTAAATTACCACTGAGGCTAGCAATAAATGATGAAACTGATTTCCAGAAACTACTAAGATTTTTGCAATTCCTTAAAATATGATAAAGGGAACCTGTTTCTTTGTTCATTGCATCACCAGCAAGTTGGGGAGAGTACCAGACCAACTTTTTAAACATTGGGCAAAGTACAAAGCAAGCATCTCCCTAAACACAGAGCAGTACTGTGATAGATTCTTCCTTTCTCTACAAAGCTTGCATTATTTTACAAATAATAATGTTTGGGAGCAGAAACATTCTAAACGCAGCTCCTACCTGTAGTATTCCGCTCATATTCCAATATACTACAGATGAAATCACCATCTGCTATACAAAGCCACAGTTTCAAAATCCTCTCCATCTGCTTCTACCCAAATAGCTGTGTCATGTATTACAAATATGTGTGTGCTGTATTGGTAAAACCTCCATGCCAAAATAAATCAAAAGACATTTGAATTGTAAATTGGAAAAGAAAATGACTTTTTCGAATGAATTGTGTATAAAAATATACAGTATTAAAGGGAAATACCACTATCAGAATATTTGAGGCTAAAGTAATAGTGTATGTAAAATGGCCACCCCCTTATAAGATTAGAAAATATGTACCCTGGCCTAAGACCCCTTTCACACTGGGGCGGTTTGCAAGCGCTATTGCGCTAAAAATAGCGCCTGCAAACCGACCCTAAACAGTGGCTGCTGTTTCTCCAGTGTGAAAGCCCGAGGGCTTTCACACTGGAGCGGTGCGCAAGCAGGACCACTCCAAAAGTCCTGCTAGCCGCATCTGAGAGGAGCGGTGTGTTTACCACTCCTCCACCGCTCCTTCCCATTGAAAGCAATGGGAAACCACGGCTATACCGCCGGCAATGCGCCTTTGCAGAGGCGCATTGCCGGCGGTATTGACCCTTTTTCGAATACCGCCATGAAATTAGCGGTAAAACGCCGCTACCGCCCCAGTGTGAAAGGGGCCTTAAAGAAATCTTACATTCTATGGTTTACCATCCTTTTTTCTTTTTTTCCGTAATCTATTTATTAATATTCTTTAAGTCTACAAAACCTTTTCAAGTGATGTGACAAAATGATAAGAATCAGGCAAAAAAAAAAAATATATAAAAAAAGGGACAAAATATTGGGCAATAAAGATGCTTTTAATTGTCAGGAAAGAATAGATGGATTTGAATTCTCCTCATGTGCTATTTTGCTTATCCTGGGTAGGTTTAAGCCAGGATAAAAAGCAATTTGCCTGGGAATTTATGTTTTATTGTGTAAAAACTGTAAATAAGCAAAGTGGATCGGGACAAACAGGGACTGGGAAATTTATAGAGTGTCTATGACACTCTTTAGAATTCTGGCAAGCCTCCACATGACAACTGTTGGTGCAGGTGACATATTTATGTACCTGATGATTGATAGCAGGCAGTGGGCAGATCCATAGCCAAAATGCAGGAAGCTATTGTCTTTAGAATCTGCCCTTTGCCTGTAGTCAATCACAAGGAGATAGTGGACCTGATTGGAACCAATGTCTTGGGTTCCCCCATCAGCTTCTGCCTACAGTCCGTGTCACTGATTGCTAGGAGGCTGTCAGCTGTGAAGCCAATAGCATCCTTAACAACCAGTAGTTATATACAGAGACACTGTACACCAACTTACATTTGGTCTTAAAGGGTTTGTAAAGACTTAAATTTTTTTTCCTAAAATGACAAACATGTTATACTTACAATACCTGTATACTTACAGTCAGGAAATTTTTTCTTAGAAAATCGGCACAGTAACTTAACCATAACCCCCAAAACCCCTCCCCCCACACACACACCCTCCAAACCACATCATGTAGTGGGCATGGTGAAATCATACTAATAGTGGAAGGGTTTTAAAGGGGCATTAAATACCAGGAGTGCAATCTGTATAGAGTGCAGTGTTTGGTAGGGTTACACACAGAGTGCAGAGTTTAGGGTTGTTCTACATACATAGTGCAGTGTTCAGGGGTGCGCTAAACAAAGAGTGCAGAGCCTTCTCCCACAGCTGTTTATCACTGCATCCTCCATCCACAGCTCACCTTCACCCCTCTTCTTCCCTTGTACCTCCCCGCACACTGTAGGTGGCTCCACCTCTCTCATTTGCAGGAAATCATCCAGTGGGGGTGTCAGCACCCACACTGCACCCCAGGCACCTACATCTCCCAGGTCCCCATCCTGCACTCAGAGGGAGCCGCTCAGGAGATCAGATCTGTGGGAGCCATTGGAAGACAAGCTGTCACTTGTAAACACAGAAGCCGGACTTCTGCGTTTACAAGAGATAGTGGTAAGAAGGGAGCAAAGGGCCTTAGCCAGAGGTGGTGGAACTAAGTTCCAGCTGAAAAAAAGCCCTGCTTACAGTATTTACAGTACCTGTTCTGTACTATGGTATTGCACAGAGTGGCCCCAATCCTTCTTTTCTAGGGTCCCTGCCAGCGCTCTAGGCTCCTCCTTTTCTGTATGCACCACCATAGCAAGCTGCTTGCTATGGGGCGCACGTGTGGGCTCGCTCTCAAGCTGGGCTTTGTCTGTCCATAGACACATATAGCACAGCTCATCCCTGTTCCCTGCCCCCGCTCCCTCTTCACAGGATTTGTTTGACAGCAGCAGGAGCTGCTTCTTCTGTGTCCTGGGAGGAGAGAAAGAGACATCACGGCACAGCTCTGAATCAAACTAGGTAAGTATAAGGGGGTTGGGGGATACAATTACTGGGACATTTTTTTACCTTAACCTCCCTGGCAGTATTCTCGAGTCTGGCTCGGGGTGAGATTTCCGTACCATTAGCGGTAACCCCGAGCCAGACTCGGGATCGCATTGCAGTATCCAGGCAAATTAACTTACCTTGTCCCCTGGATCCTGCGATGTCTCCCCGCTGTGTGTGCGAGCTGTCATCTTGCTCGATTCACAGTGCCGAGTGCCGAGCTCCATTCCCTGCGACGTTGCGACGCACGGGGACAGAGCACAACGCCAAATTCAAAAAAGCAAATACACATACAGTACACTGTAATCTTACTGATTACAGTACTGTATAAAATAATTACACACACCCTTTGTCCCTAGTGGTTTTTCCAGTGCCCTGCATGCACTTTTATATTATAAATACTGTTTTTTCTGGCTGGAAACTTGAGATTGTCCATAGCAACCAAAAAGTGTCCCTTTATGTCAAAAGTGGTTTTAGACCAGCTAAAAAACAGCAATAATAAATTAGAATCACTTGCAGAATTAAGCGATAGCGATTTGTGGGGAAATTCATCATCAAACACAGTAAATCTAATGACAGCGACAATTCTGCAACTGAGCAAATTTCAGTGTTTTTGATTTGATTACATTATTGAATAATTTTTATTATAATTACATTATTATTTGTTATAATTATTTATAGTTATTTATTATATTACAATTTATAATTTTGTGTTTCAAACTTTATCATACCCGGGATGTCTACTAGACTCTGGTTTGGACAGATTTAAGTAAGTTATTCCTAAGAATTACAGGCCTACAATATAAAATGCCAAATTTCCATGCAAAATAATTGTACCGCTTTCAGCACCTAAAATCTGAAATAATCATACCGCCAGGGAGGTTAAAGCGGACCTTCAGTCATTTTTTCAACTTTCCATCTATTAAATCTTCTGCCCTTGTTTTAACTCTGAATAGTAGAACATTTTTTTTCTGCCAGCTAAATACCTTATACAGCCCACTTTCTGTTTCTTGTTTGGTAAAAAGCCTAGGTATATGACATCATACACAGCTCTCTCTCTCTCTCTCTCACTCTCGGGAGAGTTTGCCAAGAAGGGGGGGGCGAGTCATAAGAAGGCCAATGAGAGCCGCAGAGCTGGAGGTGTGCCTCAGTGTGTCTGTGTAAATCCAGACAGTGAACAGGCAGCAGCTTCAGCTGCCCACAGTTAAAATGGTTGCAGCCAGACTCAGTGGAGGGAGATTTCTGCAGCATATTTGGCAAGTACAGATTCACAGTATATATAAAATACAGTCATAGCTGAAATTGTTGGCACCCCAGAATTTTTTCCAGAAAATCAAGTATTTCTCACAGAAAAGTATTGCAGTAACACATGTTTTGCTATACACATGTTTATTCCCTTTGTGTGTATTGGAACAAAACAAAAAAAGGGAGGAAAAAAAACTAATTGGACATAATGTCACACAAAACTCCAAAAATGGGCTGGTCAAAATTCTTGGCACCCTTTCAAAATTGTGGATAAATAAGATTGTTTCAAGCATGTGATGCTCCTTTAAACTCACATGGGGAAAGTAACAGGTGTGGGCAATATAAAAATCACACCTGAAAGCAGATAAAGAGGAGAGAAGTTCACTTAGGCCCCTTTCACACGGAGGGTCCGTTCAGGTCCGCCTGTCAGTTTTTTAGGCGGACCTGAACGGATCCTCCATGTAGCCCTATGGAGCCACGGATGTCAGCGGTGACATGTCCGCTGACATCTGCTCCGCCAAAGTGTGACAGAGGAAAACCCTATTTTTCCTTCCGTCGGCAGAGCGGATCGGATGACAACGGACTCGATGGTCCGTCGTCATCCGATCCCCCCATAGGGGAGAGCAGCGCTCTGACAGGGCGGTCCCTGCACAGTGTGCGGGGACCGCCCAGTCATCCGCCGGCTCAGCGGGGATCAACTGAGCGATCCCTGCTGAGCAAGCGGAGCTTCACGGGGCGGATCATGACTGATCCGCCCCGTGTGAAAGAGCCCTTAGTCTTTGCATTGTGTGTCTGTGTGTGCCACACTAAGCACGGACAACAGAAAGAGGAGAAGAGAACTGTCTGAGGACTTGAGAACCAAAATCATGAAAAAATATCAACAATCTCAAGGTTACAAGTCCATCTCCAGAGATCTAGATTTGCCTTTGTCCACAGTGCCCAACATTATCAAGAAGTTTGCAACCCATGGCACTTTAGCTAATCTCTCTGGACGTGGACGGAAGAGAAAAATTGATGAAAGGTTGCAACGCCGGATAGTCCGGATGGTGGATAAGCAGCCCCAAACAAGTTCCAAAGAAATTCAAGCTGTCCTGCAGGCTCAGGGAGAATCAGTGTCAGTGCGAACTATTCGTCGACATTTACATGAAATGAAACGCTATGGCAGGAGACCCAGGAGGACCCCACTGCTGACACAGAGACATAAAAAAGCAAGACTACAGTTTGCCAAAATGTACTTGAGTAAGCCAAAATCCTTCTGGGAAAACATCTTGTGGATAGATGAGACCAAGATAGAGCTTTTTGGTAAAGCACATCATTCTACTGTTTACCGAAAACGAACTGAGGCCTACAAAGAAAAGAACACAGTACCTACAGTGAAATATGGTGGAGGTTCAATGATGTTTTGGGGTTGTTTTGCTGCCTCTGGCACTTGGTGCCTTGAATGTGTGCAAGGCATCATGAAATCTGAGGATTACCAAAGGATTTTGGGTCGCACTGTAGAGCCCAGTGTCAGAAAGCTGGGTTTGCGTCCGAGATCTTTGGTCTTCCAGCAGGACAATGACCCCAAACATACGTCAAAAAGCACCCAGAAATAGATGGCAACAAAGCGCTGGAGAGTTCTAAAGTGGCCAGCAATGAGTCCAGATCTAAATCCCATTTAACACCTGTGGAGAGATCTTAAAATTGCTGTTGGGAAAAGGCGCCCTTCCAATAAGAGAGACCTGGAGCAGTTTGCAAAGGAAGAGTGGTCCAAAATTCCGGGTGAGGTGTAAGAAGCTTATTGATGGTTATAGGAAGCGACTGATTTTAGTTATTTTTTCCAAAGGGTGTGCAACCAAATATTAAGTTAAGGGTGCCAAGAATATTGACCAGCCCATTTTTGGAGTTTTGTGTCACATTATGTCCAATTTGCTTTTTTTCCTCCCTTTTTTTGTTTTGTTCCAATACACACAAAGGGAATAAACATGTGTATAGCAAAACATGTGTTACTGCAATACTTTTCTGTGAGAAATACTTGATTTTCTGGAAAAATTTCTGGGGTGCCAACAATTTCAGCCATGAGGGTAATATGCAAAGTGGTTGGAGGGAAGCTTCAGAATGGCAAAGATGTTTTTATTACAAATTATGTGAGCAGACTGCAGTTCCACTTTAATGCAGGGAATAATGCATTAGGGTTAGAAATGTCTTACCTTTACCACTTTAAATACCTCTAGTTTCGTTATCTACGAACTGGAGGTAATTCTTTTTGGATTTGGGGCAGTAATAGTGCCACTTTCCAAAAAATGTCAGCTATTGGGTTGCCAATAAACTGTTTCCCTGCAAGGAAAGTAGCTGAAAGTGGTGCTTCGCATCTAGCATTCTTAAAGTGGTTCTAAAGTCTAAAAATGTTTTAGCTTATTGCATTCCCTGCATTAAGGTAAGAAAACATTTAGCTACTTTTTCTACCCTCTATTTATTTGACATGTAAAAGATTGCTTATAGCCAGCGTTCAAGTGCTAAAGGATACAAGTCAGGTAAGGCCCCATGCACACGAGACGCTGTTATTTGCTGTTGAACGCGCGTTCAGAGGCAGTTGGACGCTTTTTTCAACTGCTCCTGAACCCATTCAATGTTATCCTATGTGTCCATGCACACACTCTCGTTTTTTGGCGTTTACAAGCAGTTGCGTTTAACCTCGTTTTTTCAGAAGCAAAAAAATGGGTTCAGACGCAAAAGTTTTCCACGTTTCAGACGCTAAACGCGGCTAAACGCGGCTAAACGCGGTACCGGCGTTTTTCCGCGTTTGCGTTTATAAGCGTTTTTAAAGGTGACCTATTTTTTAACATTAGAAATCTCTAAAATGATGGCAAATGATGAAAAACTATTAAAAAATATAAAAGAAAACTGTAATTGCTTGCATTGCATTGTGGACAATCCACAACTTGTGGCAGGTAACGTGGCAAGTGGACAATCCACAGCTTGTGGCAGGTAACGTGGCCAGTGGACAATCAACAACTTGTGTCAGGTGATGTGGCCAGGTGACGTGGCCAGGTGACGTGGTCAGTGGACAATCCACAACTTGTGGCAGGTGACATGGCCAGGTGACGTGGCAGGTAACGTGGCCAGGTGACGTGGCACGTGATGTGGCCAGGTGACGTGGCAAGTGGACAATCCACAACTTGTGGCAGGTGACGTGGCAGGTAACGTGGCCAGGTGACGTGGCCAGGTGACGTGGCAAGTGATACGCTAAATACAAGTACACTGCGGCTCTCTCAGCTGCTGCTACTCACTCTGGTCTCACAAACTGGCTGAAATGGTTAAAATTTACTGTTTTTTGAGCTTAGGGAGGGTCTTATGATGAAACGCTTATAAACGCAAACGCGGTAAAACGCCGCTAAACGCCAATAAACGCGGCTGCAAACGCGGCCAAACACGCGTTTTTAAACGCCGGTTTCAGCGTTTAAAAACGTGTGTTCAGCAGAGTTTGCACCTGCGTCTCGTGTGCATGGGGCCTTAAGCAACATTTCTCAAACATCCTCTGTACTATGTTTTTTTTTTTTGTTGCTCATCCTGAACACTGTGAAGGCTTTACAACCTCATCACTTCATAAATGTTGCTACAGCACGGTAATAGAATGCTACAAAAGAAGCTTCATTGCCAAACCCTGCAGGCAGTTTTTTTTTTTACCTCGTTGCGTTGAGGGGTAACTCAAACACATGTATGTATATAGCTCTATCCCTATTTTAAAATCCATGAAGAGTGTTGTTTGGCAGTCGTGGCACATGATGTGTCGACTCCCTCCAGACTGACGTTAGCGAGGGAATCTCAGCCCCTCCCGCTGCATCTGTCAGACGGGGAGAGGAGAAAGGTGGCGGGTCACGTGACCGCTGATCAGCGCTCAAAAATAAGGTATATACAGCTTTTTTTTATACAACACACACACACAGGGGGACATATCCTTAGAAGACCGAGCGGAATATATAAAGTAAGACATGTGGGTTAACAAACCCTTAGGATCCACAGTGAGTATAATGAGCATGCTGCATATACAGACTGATTTTACTGTTGTGGGTTAAGTAACACTTAAAGGGGGGAAATTGGTGAGCAGCAAAAACGTGGCTCAACCATGCATTTTTGAAGCCCCACCAAACGCACATCTAAATGAAGCCTAATAGTTTACCAAAAAATTGTGTAATATTTTTCATTTGTGTGCAATTTATTTAAAATATGGGTTTGATCAACTTTTGTAATCTACCACCATTTTATTCTTTAGGGTCTCTGCTTTTAGAAAATTCATCATGCGTAGGGAGCTTACTAATCATCCGGCTGTGTAACCTGTCCAGTAGGCTGCATTGCACCTCATTCTTGCCTAGACAAGAATAAAGGAAGTGGGAGTGGGTATCTGTCAAAAAGATACCCGCTCCCCGTAAAAAAAAAAAGAAACTTCAATAATGTTAGGGACAGGAGGCAGGGATTTGAATAAGTTGCACTTTTACTTTTGATTGAAGGTCCGCTTTAAATTTAACTAATACACTTTTAAATAAATGAAAGCAATAAAAAAAAAAACTCTTCTCTTTTAATTAGGCTGATGTTCTTTTTTGACTGCCAATTCTTTTAAAGAATACTATCTTAATATATGACTATATTTTAAATTAAATTCAAAGACAGTAAATCATGTCATAGAGCACATGCCAGTATTGAGTTCTCCTTGATTTCCAGCAACCCTGGAACAGATTGAGATCCAAGAGGTGTTTGTCAGAAAACAGGCAGAAAAAAACACTGATGCCAGAGTGTATGGAGTATCCGGTGTCTGGAGATAGAGTGAGAGGTACCAGGAAGATATTGACAGCTGACCAGGCTGCTAACCTGATTGGGGCCGCCAGTGTACAGTGCTTCCCCCAGTTGTCAGATAAGGGAGATCCTCTTCATTGCATGCCTACACATTTGTTTGGGTAACTTTCTTGGCAAGTTGATGACAGGTGTTAGTGACTCTGCTAAATGCCTGTCTGACTGGCACTGCAGTGGTTTCCATCAATTTCCTTCACAGTTTTGACAATTAAATTGCAAGCTGGGAATCAAATGTCAATGATAGCAGATGGTCAATGTGTTTGCCAATATTTGTATAAAGCTCTTGGAAGAGAGTGAAGTAGTCCACAGTGACTAACCTACAGCACCATGTACTGAGGGCAGTAACCTGGAGTATATAATGTATATCATACAAAAGAGGTAGGCAACGCGGGGCCCTCCAGCTGTTGCAGAACTACAAGTCCCATCATGCCTCTGGGAGTACGGTAATTGTAATTGCCAGCCTTGCAATGCTTCATGGGAAATGTAGTTCCACAACAGCTGGAGGGCTACTGATTGCCTGCCCCTGACATACAGAGTTCAGGTCTGTTGTGTGTCATTTAGATCATAGCATACCAAATAAAGTGTTTTGTAATATGTAACATATACAATAGCTCATTATTCAGAGTAAAGTGGTCCATTGTATGTAATATATAAAACAGCTGTAGCGCTACCCCCAGTTAAGAGAGCCGCTGGTTTTGCTTTCTCGGGCCCTGTATACAGCACCGCCAACCCCCGGCAATCTGGCTCGACCCACTCTGGCACAGTCAGTCTAGGGATAGCTTCCTATCACTCTCAGGTGTATGATACGATACTTAACAGTTCCTAAATAGACAGACAACACTCTGAGGCAGGAATATGATTAAGTAATAGCTTTACTATAAAATGGTGGCATAAAACATGACATGCAACACTTACATGGGTCTGCAGAACCCTGTATCAACCAATGCTACAGAGGCAGCACTATAAAATGGCGCCGCGCAGTATCCACCACGCGGAGCTATTATGGCGTGCGCGCCCTAAGACACAGCAACACAAACTTTATAACTTTCCCCACCTATGTCAGGCCTGACAGTGTATGAAATAGTCCCCTCTCCCTAAGGGAGTAAGATTTTCTTCACCGGCCAGCTTTCGTTGGTGCACTTGAAGAAATGAACCAATTGTAATCCAAAAAGGTGGTAACTCGTAGCAACAGTATGCAAACGGGGGGTAGGCACTTCAACTCTGTCCCAACAACCGGACCCCCAAAGAACACTGGTGAGCGAACAGTGGGCCTAGGCAGTCTATATGCCTGAATATAACTCAGTCTATGAATATGGGCAGGTGCCCGCTCACCATTCCAGGCGCGATCCCAGCCTGGGTCTAACACCGCGTGTGTCCGTCGCACACAGCGTCTGCAACCGATCGGGTCCCCGATCCAACTGGAGTCCTACACTGACGATCCAGGATCCACCCAGGCTCTGCAGGACGGTGAAAGGCTCTTCGGACTTCGGGTAAGGCCTTAGGCTTCAGGCCTTACCCCACAGCAGATCCGCGCAGGATGACTTGTTGCTTCGATGCGCGTTGTCCCAAGAGAGCGAGCTTCCCCCCGCCCTTCTATTAAGTAACCTATCCCATGAGTCTCTGTGGCGGAACCTCCACCCTGAGGCCGAATGGGGCTCTGGGTACTGTAATCCCGGGGCCTTAAAGAAGACCCCGCTACACACTCCCCCCACCTGAACTCTTTGGTCCCCAAAGATAACATAATCTCCAACTACAGATCTCATAACATCCATCAATCCTTCATATGATGTCGGCAGAGGAAATTCCCACCAAAAACGAGGCAGTGAACTCCCCTGCCCACAGGACACACTAAAATTAGTATCCTGTCTAACTGTGCCAGAGAGTGAGCTGGGGCTGCCTCCCACCAAATGAACAGCGGGAGGGTCATGGTCTTCCATACTCCTTCTAGCAGTAACTACAGTTTCTTCCGCACTTTCCCCCATCTGTGGGTAGGTTAGTCTCCTGGGAGGTTTTATTGCCCTCCGCTTCCTCTGTCCTCTTGGGCTTTCTGTTGGAGCCGACTCTTCTTGTGTTGCTAACTCAGGACTTCCCCTTCCTCGGGAACATCCGGCTCCGGAGCAGGAAGGTACACGGCTTCTCTTGGATCTTCCTTTACAGATGGTTCACTGACACTTTCCCAAGCATCCAACCAAGGACAGGAAGGGATAAACTCTGTTGCTTCTGCATTCAGTGTGGAGTTCCGTAAGAATGATGGGCACCCGTTTGACTCCTTCACCGGGGCCCGCTGAAGTTTTCCGGTGGCTTGCGGTTGTTCATCTTCCTCTTTTTGGGACTGGAACACACTCTGGCTGCGTGACCAACTCCTCCACAGTTGAAACAGATCATATCCCCCCTATCTTCCAGGGATGCGGGTGCTGAAGTATTTGGAAACAACTCCTTCCTTGGGCTGTTCCTCTCAGGTACCCTTGACTCCTTTTCCATCAGGGTGGTCAACGTTCCCAACACTTGGGACATCTGTGACTTTAAGGTATCCACCTCTGCGTCCCTTTCTAAGGTCGTGGCGGGCCTGACCATCACTGAAGGGGGCTGCACCAGCTCAACTGGTTGGCACCTTTCCTTCTCCTCCAGCATAGCTTCTTCTTCTCTGACTACTCGGATCAAGTCAGGGTACTCCAGGCTCTTCCCGTCCTGTCTTGTACGTAGCGCCAGTGCGATGGGATCCAGGGGTTGAGATCCTCTCATGACCTGCTGGACCCGGGCCTCATCCACCTTCTTCGGGTCAATCCCCTTCTTTAAGATCATCTTGTGCAGTATTTTATCTAGGCGCATCATAAACTCTGATAGCTTCTCCCCTGCCTTCTGGTAGCAGTGCTCTAGTTGGTAGGTAAGCTCAGTGATCTTTTCTGTTCCTCCAAACACATTCTGCAGAATGTCTAGATAGTCTTGCGCAACACAGTCTTTCTTGCTCATCTTAAGGTTGCGTATGGCCTCTAGGGCAGGCCCCTTTAAGCTCTCAGCAATTTTCTGCTTCTTTCTGTGGTCTGGGACTTCCCACTCCTCTAAGGCCTGAGTAGCGCCATCTAACCACTCCTCAAATCCTTCCTCTCCTGAAGGTACAGGCTTCCTTCCTGAAAACATTCTAAGTTTCCGGTATCCTGACATTTGGTAATCCGCAGGATCTTTCTTGCAGCGCGCTATGATTTCCCCTAGGACCGCGCATAATTCTGTGCTGAGAGCGCCCTGTGGCAACCCAGGATTCATTTCTGTCTTCACATCTTTTAAGTCGGGTGGAGCGCGTATTAACTTAAAGATTTGTTTATCCGCCGTTTCTATGCTCGGCTTCTTGAAGTCTCCTGGGACTCCATCCTTCCACTTCACCAGTACATATGTCAAAGGAGGTTCTGATGTGACATCCACTATGTATGCTTTTTGTTGCGGGGACAATGACGCCACTAACTGTTTCACTGCATCATCTTGCCAGGTCCCTGCAAGTTCTATGATCACTATTTCATGTGGATCTGTTTTTACTACTGCGCACCACTTAGCTATTTCTAGTGGGTCCATGCTGGTACCTTTTGGCTGCTATTTGCTGCAACAGAATCCCAGACTCAAGAGCCCCCACGTGTAGCGCTACCCCCAGTTAAGAGAGCCACTGGTTTTGCTTTCTCGGGCCCTGTATACAGCACCGCCAACCCCCGGCAATCTGGCTCGACCCACTCTGGCACAGTCAGTCTAGGGATAGCTTCCTATCACTCTCAGGTGTATGATACTTAACAGTTCCTAAATAGACAGACAACACTCTGAGGCAGGAATATGAATAAGTAATAGCTTTACTATAAAATGGTGGCATAAAACATGACATGCAACACTTACATGGGTCTGCAGAACCCTGTATCAACCAATGCTACAGAGGCAGCACTATAAAATGGCGCCGCGCAGTATCCACCACGCGGAGCTATTATGGCGTGCGCGCCCTAAGACACAGCAACACAAACTTTATAACTTTCCCCACCTATGTCAGGCCTGACAGTGTATGAAATAGTCCCCTCTCCCTAAGGGAGTAAGATTTTCTTCACCGGCCAGCTTTCGTTGGTGCACTTGAAGAAATGAACCAATTGTAATCCAAAAAGGTGGTAACTCGTAGCAACAGTATGCAAACAGGGGGGGGAGGCACTTCAACTCTGTCCCAACTACCGGACACCCAAAGAACACTGGTGAGCGAACAGTGGGCCTAGGCAGTCTATAGGCCTGAATATAACTCAGTCTATGAATATGGGCAGGTGCCCGCTCACCATTCCAGGCGCGATCCCAGCCTGGGTCTTCCACCGCTTGTGTCCATCGCACACAGCGTCTGCAACCGATCGGGTCCCCGATCCAACTGGAGTCCTACACTGACGATCCAGGATCCACCCAGGCTTTGCAGGACGGTGAAAGGCTCTTCGGACTTCGGGTAAGGCCTTAGGCTTCAGGCCTTACCCCACAGCAGATCCGCGCAGGATGACTTGTTGCTTGAAGCGCGTTGTCCCAAGAGAGCGAGCTTCCCCCCGCCCTTCTATCAAGTAACCTCTCCCATGAGTCTCTGCGGCAGAACCTCCGCCCTGAGGCCGAATGGGGCTCTGGGTACTGTAGTCTCGGGGCCTTAAAGAAGACCCCGCTACACAGCATACAGAGTAGAGGGATCTTTATTATGGAATGTATAGAACAGTGTACAGAATAATAGCTCCTTCCATCGATACAGTGGAGAAATTAGTAAAGCCATACAGAAATAGGAAGTTTGCTACCAAGTGAAAAAAAACAAAGCTGACATAGGCACCAAACCCAAGGAGTGGTAAGCTGCAGTGTAAAAAACAGCTTTTGAGTTTGAATATGCCTTCAAGTGATTGTAAAGGTTTTTTTAAATAACAACCTGCTCTGTGTAGTGGTTTTGCACAGAGCAGCCCGGATCCTCCGCTTCTCGGGTCCCTCGCCCACGCTCCTGGCTCCTCCCTCCTGCCGGGTGCCCCCACAGCAATCTGCTTTGCAGGTGCGCTCCCGATCAGCGGCTCCATGTGTCTATTCACACATGGAGCCGCGGTGTGGCCCCGTCCCCTCTGTCTCCTGATTGGCTCACTGGCTGTGATTGAGCCAATGGCTCCCGCTTTTTCCAAAAGCCAATCAAGAGTGCGAGTCCCAGGAGAGGCAAGGCTGTCGTAGACATCACTGGATTGAGAGAGGGCTCAGGTTAGCATTAAGGGGGGCTGCTGCACACATAGGGTTTTTTACCTTCATGCATAGAATGCATGAGGGTAAAAAACCTTGTGCCTTTACAGCCACTTTAAGGCTTTGAATTGATTGGGGTTGTTTCAAGATCCAGGATACAAATATGGATGCTGCAGCTCTCCCACGTTGGCTATAAAACTGAGAACATTAGAGCTCACCCCCCTGGTAACGGGGCGGACTTGGCCAGCTCCAAATCTTAGCCATGCTTTGAAAGGCAGAGCCATCTGTCAATCAGGCAGCTGGGTGCGAATTGACAATATTGTCAGGATCCTTTTTGATCCTGGCATGGCTCGGCCCTGTCAGTTGATAGTGGACAATGGCCTGTTATGAGCTTAGTCTGGGTAACAGGAGAACCAAAGTAAATGTACTCCTGTGACCCTCAAAAGAAGTACAACCAAAAAGCCTTATGCCTAGCAGGGCTGAACGAAAAAAACCTGACAGCTCAGGAGGAACCGCTGTACTAACCATGCAATGTTAGTACAGCAATCTCCCCTGCTGTGCTATTGTGTTCTGACAGAGGGACAGCCCCCCTGCCAGAACACTCCGGTCAGCGCTCTTAGCCATTGGCTGAGAGGACCGGCTTTAGTACAAACAAGCCAAGTGTCGGAAGGTTTCTACTGAACCGGCCTATGCCATCCGACATTCAGCCCCTGTGTACTAGGCTTAAGTCATACTTTTTTTTTTAAGATTTAAGGGGTTAATCAAGGTTTTTATTTGTTAGGTGGTTAATTAGGTTTCAGGTTAAGGGTTAGATTTTGGAGTTAGGGCCAAGGTCTAGTGTTAAGGTTTAGGGCTAGGAGCTAGAGGCTTGGTAAATTAGGTGTTAGGTTTAATTCTAGGGATTCGTTACAGGTTAAGATTAGGGATGAGGGGGTTAGTTAAAGCTGTTGTAAACCCTTCCGTATACCCTGTGAAGTGACTGCATAAGTTGTACCTGTATATCTGCAGGCTTCTCTTCTGTACAGCCTTTTAAAGACAGAATTTATAAAGCTTGTCTGAGCTGTCAAAAAAGGGGGTGGAGAACTGAAGTTTCGCTCTGCAGAGCTCAGTGTTCTCAGAGTTCTGAGAGCTGATTGGAGAAAAGGGACACACCCCTTTAAACAGTACACATGAACAGTGCTGAGGCTGTCATCCTGCTGGAGATCCATCCCGTCACCTTTTTTCTCTTGGTGTCAGGAAAGCTTGTCAGAAGTGACTGATGCTGATAGCAGAGAAATGAAGCAGTAGACAGAAATGACACTTAGTGCTCTTAATTGAGACAAGTACACATTATAGAGGGATATGCTTTGTTCATATTTCATGTCTGAGGTTTACAACCACTTTAGGGTGAATTCTAGGTTTATTTTATTGCATAGTTACATTGGTCCAGCTTGAACCATTGTAAGTATACATATATTATACATGTGAGACTTCTATGGAAGTAGGAAATCGCTGTAGTAGTTGCCGCTACTAAGGTGATCATCATCGTCCTCTGTGTCCCATGCTGAGTGGCTGCCTTGCTCCATAGTAACCACAGAGGGCCACTCGTTCAGAAAGACTGCCATTTACAGAACGCCTTCCATTCTATTTCAATAGAAAGGCTTAGGACATGACTAGCTTCCAGTCATTAACATACAATGACAAAGCAAAGCTTCTATTTCTTTATCCTTGTGTTGGAACAGTGTTCAAATCTAGTTTTTAGCTGATAATGAGATTGGTTAGCACAGTACAAACAGAGTTAAATATGGCAAACGCAGCTCCCCAGCCCTTTCATAAATAAGGGGAATAACACGTTTTTGCTTGCTGGAGTTTCCAGAATAGGGCATCTAACAACGACAAGCTGCAATTCTTTTTTCAAGTTATGCTGTGTGAATGGGGGCACGTGACAAATATAAAGCAAGTTCTATCCCAATTTAGCTTAAAAAAAATTGGAATGCACTTTGAAGTGGAACTTTACTCTATTAACCACTTAAGCCCCGGACCATTTGGTAGCTAAAGGACCAGAGCTGTTTTCAGAATTTGGCACTGTGCTGCTTTAACTGTAAATTGTGCGGACATGCAATGTTGTACCCAAACAAAATTTGCGTCCTTTTCTTCCCACAAATAGAGCTTTCTTTTAATGGTATTTGATTGCCTCTGCGATTTTTATTTTTTGCGATATAAACGGAAAAAGACCGAAAAGTTTGAAAAAAAATGATATTTTCTACTTTTTGTTATAAGAAAAATCGAATAAACTCAATTTTAGTCATACATTTAGGCCAAAATGTATTCAGCCACATGTCTTTAGTAAAAAAAACGTCAATAAGTGTATATTTATTGGTTTGCGCAAAAGTTATAGCGTTTACAAACTAGGGTACATTTTCTGGAATTTACACAGCTTTAAATTTATGACTGCCTATCTCATTTCTTGAGGTGCTAAAATGGCAGGGCAGTACAAAACCCCCCCAAATGACCCCATTTTGGAAAGTAGACACCCCAAGGAAATTGCTGAGAGGCATGTTGAGCCCATTGAATATTTTTTTTTGTCCCAAGTGATTGAATAATGACAAAAAAAAAAAATTACAAAAAGTTGTCACTAAATGATATATTGCTCACACATGCCATGGTTATATGTGGAATTGCACCCCAAAATACATTTTGCTGCTTCTCCTGAGTACGGGGATACCACATGTGTGGGACTTTTTAGGAGCCTAGCCACGTACGGGACCCCGGAAACCAAGCACCGCCTTCAGGATTTCTAAGGGCGCAAATTTTTGATTTCACTCCTCACTACCTATCACAGTTTTGAAGGCCATAAAATGCCAAAATAGCACAAACCCCCCCAAATGACCCCATTTTAGAAAGTAGACACCCCAAGGAAATTGCTGAGAGGCCTGTTGAGCCCATTGAATATATTTTTTTTTTGTCCCAAGTGATTGACTAATGACAAAAAAAAAAACTACAAAAAGTTGTCACTAAATGATATATTGCTCACACATGCCATGGTTATATGTGGAATTTCACCCCAAAATACATTTTGCTGCTTCTCCTGAGTACGGGGATACCACATGTGTGGGACTTTTTAGGAGCCTAGCCGCGTACGGGACCCCGAAAACCAATCACCGCCTTCAGGATTTCTAGGCACAAATTTTTGATTTCACTCCTGGGGTCATTTGGGGGGGTTTTGTGCCATCTGGGCATTCCATGGCCTCCAAAACTGTGATAGGCAGTGAGAAGTGAAATCAAAAATTTACACCCTTAGAAAGCCTGAAGGCGGTGATTGGTTTTTGGGGTCCCGTACGTGGCTAGGCTCCCAAAAAGTCTCACACATGTGGTATCCCCGTACTCAGGAGAAGCAACAGAATGTATTTTGGGGTGTAATTCCACATATGCCCATGGCATGTTTGAGCAATATATCATTTAGTGACAACTTTGTGCAAAAAAAAAAAAAAAATTGTCTTTTTTCCGCAACTTGTGTCAACATATAAAATATTCCATGGACTCGACATGCCTCTCAGTATATAGCTTGGGGTGTCTACTTTCCAAAATGGGGTCATTTGGGGGGGTTTTGAACTGTTCTGGCATTTGATACACAACATTAGGAAGCTTACATCCACTCTTCTAACCACTTGAAGACAAAGCCCTTTTTGACACTTTTTGTTTACATGAAAACATATTTTTTTTTGCAGGAAAATTATGTTGAACCCACAAACATTATATATATTTTTAAAGCAAAGGCCCTACAGAATAAAATGGTGGGTGTTGCATTTTTTTTTTTTTTACACATTTGCGCAGCGATTTTTCAAACGCATTTTTTGGGGAAAAAATACACTTTTTTTTAATTTTAATGCACTAAAACACACTATATTGCCCAAATGTTTGATGAAATAAAAAAGATGATCTTAGGCCGAGTACATAGATACCAAACACGACATGCTTTAAAATTTCGCACAAACGCGCATTGGCGACAAACTACATACATTTTTAAAAGCCTTCAAAAGCCTTTACAGGTTACCCCGTTAGATTTACAGAGGAGGTCTACTGCTAAAATTACTGCCCTCGATCTGACCTTCGCGGTGATACCTCACATGCATGGTGCAATTGCTGTTTACATATGACACCAGACTGACGCTTGCGTTCGCCCTTGGGCAAGAGCAGGGCAGGACAGGGGTGCTTTTTTCTTTTTTTTTTTTATTATTAATTTTGCTTTTTTATTTTATTTTTAAATTGTTCCTTCCATATTTTTTTTTTTTTTTTTATCATTTTTATTGTTATCTCAGGGAATGTAAATATCCCCTATGATAGTAATAGGTAGTGACAGGTACTCTTTTTTGGAAAAAACTGGGGTCTAGACCCTAGATCTTTCCTCTGCCCTCAAAGCATCTGACCACACCAAGATCGGTGTGATAAAATGCTTTCCCAATGGCGCTTTTTATATCCGGGGGAGGGACATTCCCTCCCACTGCTTGTAAAAGCAGTCCAGAGGCTAATTAGCCACTGGTATTGCTTTTACATGAAAGCCGGCCGCTGGCTGAAAAGAATGATACCAAGATGATACCTAAACCCGCAGGCATCAATCTGGTATAACCATTCAAAGTCCAGCAACATACCAGTACGTTGCTGGTCCTTGTTGGACATGTATTGTAATCTTTTTTTTTCATGCAGCCTGTTGGCTGAACGAAAGAAGAGATTGATCGGTGGGTATGCCCACCATTAGAATACCGCCCTTCATCCACCCACTTCTAAAGATGGGCATACATGCACCATTTATATATGCCGAAGCATGGGGGCATCCTCCCACAAAAAAGTTATGCCGCACACACATGGTCGGACTTTTCCACGGGCAAGCCTCCGTCGGAATTTCGACCGTATGTACGCGGCATTAGGAGCAAAATCACTCCTCCGCCCCTGCTGCCCCCATGCTTCAGCATATTTGCTTTTTTTTTTTAAACTGTGGTGGTGAAATCACCTCCTACAGCACTGGAGTCGCAGGGATCAGGCCTGTCTCTGCGAACGCTGCAGTTATGTGTGTTGTGTTTTGCAAGTGACAGTGATCGATCGATACTGCACTTGGGTGGACTGGGCTGGACGGAGGGGCAAAGCGCAGGTGCTAGCAGGTATCTGGGCTGATCCCGCTAACACTGCGTTTTTGGGAACCCTAAACTGCTGGGGACGCTAGTATAGATCTGATAAGATCAGATATTGATCTGTTCAGATACTATACCACTAAGGGAGGTGTATGCTTCACGCGTGGGTGTTAGCGTTACTGGCACTAACCTGACGCTGCCTGGGGTGTGACGCAGACCCTCTCTGACGCTAAAACCTAATTGATATCACCCGCCGGGCGATCAGTGGGTTAAACCTTTATTGGGTTATATACGGCGGGTGCCCTGACACTATAAAAAGCAAACTAACTAACCAGCGTCACCCGTAACACTTATATGATGATTACTGGTGAAAGGGTTAAAACCTTTATTAGATAATATATGGGGGTACCTGATGCTATAAAAACCTGCGGCGAACCTAAAAAAAATTACTGGCTACCGATCTGCATCACCGACGCTAAGACAGCGATCAGAAAAATGATCGCATAGCGATGGCAGTGCTAGGGGGTGAAAGGGTTACCTGGGGGGCGATCAAGGGGGTTAAACCTTTATTAGATATTTTATGGGGGTACCTGACGCTATAAAAACCTGCGGCGAACCTAAAAAAAATTACTGGCTACCGATCTGCATCACCGACGCTAAGACAACGATCAGAAAAATGATCGCTTAGTGACAGTGGTGATAGGGGGTGAAAGGGTTACCTGGGGGGCGATCAAGGGGGTTAAACCTTTATTAGATCATTTATGGGGGTACCCGACGCTATAAAAACCTGCGGCGAACCTAAAAAAAAAATACTGGCTACCGATCTGCATCACCGACGCTAAGACATAGATCAGAAAAATTATCGCTTAGCGACAGTGGTGATAGGGGGTGAAAGGGTTACCTGTGGGGCGATCAAGGGGGTTAAACCTTTATTAGATAATTTATGGGGGTACCTGACGCTATAAAAACCTGCGGCGAACCTAAAAAAAATTACTGGGTACCGATCTGCATCACTGACGCCAAGACAGCGATCAGAAAAATGATTGCCAAGCGACGGCGGTGCTAGGGGGTGAAAGGGTTATTTGGGGGGTGATCAAGGGGTTAAACCTTTATTAGGGGGGGTTAGGGGGCTACACTGGACCTAAAACTAAATGTAGTGACACTTTTACAGTCACAAATGTCACTGATTGCAGTGATCAGTAAATAAATGGTCACTGCAATCAGTGACACTGTGACTGGGGGCTGAGGGGTGATCTGGGGGGGCCTGGGGGGCAATTTATGTGCCTATGTGTGCTGGTGTTAGTGTAGTGTTAGTGCACTGACCTGTGTGTCTTCTCTTGTACGACGCTCGGTATATGTGAGCACCGCACAGGAGATGACATCACTTCCTCCTGCTTTCTCTGTCTGTGTAAACATTACACAGACAGAGGGGGCATTTCTATTCGCCGGGAGCGATCGCGGGGGGGGGGGGGGGGGTGGCCGGAATCGAACGGCCGCCCCCCCATCTCGGAACGCTCCCAGACGAATTCCGACCACTCACTGTACAGAAGGGGGGTCCGATTGGACCCCCCAACTGTACAAAGGCAATCACGTATGCTCTACGTGATTGTGCCTGTCGGTGCCATTGTGCCGACGTATATATACAGTGAGCGGTCGTTAAGTGGTTAATCAACATTTCCTTTTTTTTTGTTCTTAGCATTGATAAATAGATAGGAAGGTATATTATATTTACTTGTGTAGCGGGGTGTCATATTTAGGGGGAGCATCTGAGTGGCAACTAGGCTCAGATGCACTAATTGTTAGGTTTCTTGGACCATTTCTGTCCCTGGGAGATAGTACTGATGTGCAGTTCCCTGGGGCCTATAGGTGGCGCTGTTGCCATAGGCCCGGGTTGAACCATGGTACAGGGTGGTGCCTTTTCTTGTCCCCTCTCGGCAGCAGTACGGCGGGGCGGGGAGCTTGCTGTGCCTGTCGGGAGAGGATATAAAAGGGGGCCGGCCATCTTCCAGAGGGGTCGGTCGTTGGTTCCGCGCCCAGGCTCCTTAGGCCTGGGTGTGTGTGTCGCCTCCAGGTGCCCTAGGCCCGGAGACGGAGCTGCTGTTTCCATCCCAGACACCTTCAGTCTGGGGTGAGGTACTTTGGCGAGGGCCTGGAACCCAGCAACCTTCAGCTGGGGTCCGCTAAGGATCGAGGCTCCCAGGGATCTGCCTTGCGAGGGGACCCGTATCCAGGATCGAGGAGGCCAGGGAGGTGACCCTTTCTGAAGACCCAGCGCAGAGTCGTGGTGACAGAGAGGGCCTCTGGTAACTCTCCAGAGGGATGTTCTTATCCTAAAAAGGGGCCAAGTTACTCAAAGAAGGAAGTGTGGGTTCTTTATGTCACAGTGGCAGTGACTCTACGCACACCAGGTCAGTGGCAGTGACTTGCAACTATTCACCGGGTCAATGGCAGTGACCAACCTCATGGTCCGTGGCAGGGACCATGCGCCAAGCCTGTTCGTGCAAACCACAACAGGAGAAACACTGAATTAAGTTTGTGCCTGGACCTCCTCCCACCTTATCTGACCTGTGTGTGTCTCAACCTGTCTGCTCTCAAAGAGACTATTTATTGCCCTTAAGAATAAATAAGAAGTTGGACTTTTCAGTTGGTGTGGGCAGTTGCTTACTGGGGAGAACTAAGGACTTGTTTCTGGCTACCCCAGAAACGAGGTCAGCTCTGGAGGTTTTTAAACACTGGCTGCAGGCAGGCCCGAGAAACTAACACCGCTCAACCTCCCCATCCAGGAGGGTACGGGCTTGTGGTGCGGTGTGCCTCAGTCTTTTCCTGCGAAGGAGCCAACTAGAAGAAAAGCAGGTAAAGGCTGGGGTGGGTGCGCTACACTTGTTTTAAACGTTTTTTTCACAGTTGCTTCTTGATTTTTGGCCTAAGCCAAAATGATGTCATACATCCCAAAAGTCTTCATGGGCATTTTTTTCTTTCATGTGGAGGAGGGGTTTTCTCCACTAAGCACATCCTCTTGCCTGCATGCTTGAGCAACAGGCAGATGGATTCCAGGAAGTCAATGCTACATGAATCATCTGCCCTTACTCAAGATGTTCACGACCCAAAATGCTAGGGGGTGTTTTTAAAAGTTACTTCTCAGCAAAATAAATATTAAAAATAAATTAAATAGTGTTTTTAGTTTGTGGTGCATACAGTGAAGTTCAACTTTAAGGTTAGGTCATAGAAACCCTACTTGCAAGAGGTTTTGTAAAATTTTACTTTAATGTCCCCTTAAAGGTATTGGTTTAAAACTTTTCTTTTCCGTCCCCCATTTAAATTATATAAGATTGTAAGTAACCTTACAGATAACATGTTTTAGATCCTATTTGAATATATACATAGTATGTGCAAGTAGATGAGGAATTTGGTATGTGTCTAAAATTTGAGATTATTGTCACCCAATATGGTAAATTTCAGCTGGATTAGCAGACCAGTGTGTAGCAACAGACCACAAAGGCAGGCCATAGACGGTGCAAATTTCTTACCTGCAACCACGGGTTGCAGGAAAGAAATTTGCACAATTTCTCCATTAACACAGACAGTGCTGACAGGGGAATCCCTCCTGCTGAGACATTGTATTCTCCCGGCGGGGGAGCAGGGGAAAGCCGTCCCCACTGAGAGAAGACCGTGGTTATCGCTAGCGGCTATAGCAGCCGTTAGCGATAATCACAAGTAAATCTGGCAAGCTGGTTGTACCCAAATTTACAGATTGATCAACTTGCCACATTCAGCCTACCCACACACAGTTTGAATCTCAGCCAGTTCCTGCTGAAACAGCCAAGATTCAAACCATCTATGGCCGGTGTCCTGACAAAATACTCAACTCGGCAGAATATCGAACCACGTCACTTCTGTTTTTTTTAAACCCACAGTATTTGGACATTTGGACGAATTTGTGTTTGGACACAACAGCGGCAACCGAATGCAGTCCGGTAAAGCAATTTTTCAGTGTTTTCACAGTACAGCAGCTAACGGGGGGAAAGTTGTTTCCGCATCGGAGGTGGCCATTTTGTTGGTTACTGTTGGAGCGGAGTAACAATCTCCGCTCATAATAGTGTGCACCGGGCTGTATTCGGTTGCCGCTCTTGTGTCCAAATGCCTATTCCTGAAAATGTGAAATTACTGCTTAAAATTCAGTAATTAATAATGGTTTATAGAAACCGGAAGTGGAGTGGTCCGAGATTCTGCCGAGTTGTGTATTTTGTCAGAACACCGGCCTAAAGATACCAACCATTCTGATGTAACTAGCAAACAGCCATGGATCATTTTGATTCCCCAAGAGCTGGGGTCAGAAGTGTCTAACTTGTCTACCTCCTTCATAAGGATAAACATGTATGCTTTCTTTTGTGTGTAACTGATAAACATGTTGATTTGTCGGCCTTTATTTGCTGTCATTCATGTGGGTAAGTGGAGGAATCAGACAGGCATTTTATCTTATCTTTTATGTCCGATAAGCAGTGTCAGCTCTGATAGTCATGCTTTCAGCTAATACCTGCTAAACAATTCCTAAATTGAGAGACTGTAAGGTCTGGTTCACACTAGTGTGATACGAGAACCCTGCGAATGCAGTGCGGTTTCCCGCATCGCGCTTGAATCGCACAGTGGTTAACACTGAGGTCTGCAAACTGCTGCGGGTGTCAATGTAAGGTTAACTACACCCCCAGATCGGTTCGCAGATCGCAGTACGAACTGTGAAATGGTGCAGAAATCGGATCGCAAAGGTGTGAACACCCATGCAATCCGATTCCAGTGCGGATCAAATTAAGGGTCCTGCACCATTTTGGTGCAAATGCGATGTGATTTCAGCCATACAATTTGTATGGCTGAAATCACATTGCACAGATATCGCATGTGATCTACACAGCAATGTAATGTCTGACATCGCACTAGTGTGAACTGGGCCTAAAACATGCTGTACACATGTAAAACTCACAATTCTTCAGACCCTTTAAAAGCTGAATTCTGACATATAAAAACACACAATAATGCCACTCTGTAATTATAAATAAATACAATTACATGTATTTTTGAGTGCAAGTTGTGTATCTTTCTAATTTGACTTGGTAAAAGCTTCCTGCATTTCCTGTGCAGCAGAGCATACACTGGGAGAAAGAGAACAGTCTGGCATACACTGGGGGGATCAGGAAAGCATACACTGGGGGGGGGGGGGGATCAGGAGAGCATACACTGGGGGGATCAGGAGAGCATACACTGGGGGGGATCAGGAGAGCATACACTGGGGGGGATCAGGAGAGCATACACTGGGGGGGGGATCAGGAGAGCATACACTGGGGGGGATCAGGAGAGCATACACTGGGGGGGATCAGGAGAGCATACACTGGGGGGGGGGTCAGGAGAGCATACACTGGGGTTGATCAGGAGAGCATACACTGGGGTTGATCAGGAGAGCATACACTGGGGTTGATCAGGAGAGCATACACTGGGGTTGATCAGGAGAGCATACACTGGGGGGGGGGGGATCAAGGAGAGCATACACTGGGGGGGGGGGGATCAGGAGAGCATACACGGGGGGGATCAGGAGAGCATCCACCGGGGGGGATCAGGAGAGCATACACTGGGTGGGATCAGGAGAGCATACACTGGGGGGGGGGGGATCAAGGAGAGCATACACTGGGGGGGGGATCAGGAGAGCATACACGGGGGGATCAGGAGAGCATCCACCGGGGGGGATCAGGAGAGCATACACTGGGTGGGATCAGGAGAGCATACACTGGGGGGATCAGGAGAGCATACACTGGGGGGGATCAGGAGAGCTTACACTAAGGGGGATCAGGAGAGCATACACCGGGGGGGGGATCAGGAGAGCATACACGGGGGGTGGATCAGGAGAGCATACACTGGGGGGGGGGATTCAGGAGAGCATACACTGGGGGGATCAGGAGAGCTTACTCTGGGGGGGATCAGGAGAGCATACACTGGGGGGATCAGGAGAGCATACACTGGGGGGGGGGGATCAGGAGCGCTCCGCCTCAGAGTCTTTAATGTTTTCTCGGGGGGAGCGGTTGCCCCCCCCTGGATCCGCCCCTGGGTCATCCTGTATGACAGAAGACTGTAAACCTCAGAACTTGTTGAATAGAAATACAAATCCTCTAGGAATTTCATTTGTACTTAACTTTTTGAAGAGAAATACAATATGTACTTTATCTACCTACTTAGATTAGTCTAAAGCCAACAATAAGTGTATTAAACTGTCACCACCTTTATATGAATATAAGTAAAACAGTAAATCAGCATCTTATGTCTTTTACACATCTTTCCACATAAGTCGCACAATATTCCATATTTTGCCATTTTGCACGTTTTTTTTTTGTCCCAAAAATTGCCACAAGAGTTAGAGTATGAAAAAAAAAAAAAAAACCACAAGAAACTTGTCTGATGTTCTGAAAAAGAATAAGTGGAAAATCTTAAATTTTTAAACTCCATTTTCAAAATTTTTTTTTTGCTAGATGATTTGGCCTTTAGCTAATAGAGGAGGGGATTAGGACTGGAGAGCTGTCATTTGGCCAAAAAATGCTCAACAAAACGCTCATGCCACACATTTTCAGTCATTCCCATTGACATCTAAGGGGCCAAAAACATTCCAATCTTCCTGAAAAGAAGCTTGTGTACAACAGGCTTTTTGCTACAGGTGATAAAATGCACACAAGAGAACAGGGGGCATTAAAATTAATGAACTTAAAGTGGATGTAAACCCACTCTCATTCTTTCTAAACTACTGCCATAGTGCTGATCTATAAGGATATAGATGCCTCCTGCATGTATCCTTACCTGTCAAATATCTCCCCTCTGTCTGTTATAAGAACTGAAAAACTGCAGATTCTGTGGGTGGATCTGTTGTCTGGCGCTCGGTGGGTGGAGTCGTGATGTCAGTAGACTCCCCGCCCACCTCTACACTCCCCTTGTCAACATGCATTTTCTCCTGTGTATTCCTTCTGCTATGATCACTAACATCCAGTCAAAATCCAGAAAAGTAACCACATGACTTCAGAAAAGGAGTGCACGAGAAAAAGCTAGTGCACGAGATATGTTTAATAACCTGTCACTCAAAGCAAGGGGGCAGAACGGACAAAGGTTTTTCTCTGTTTGTCCGTTTTATCTCACTGAACAATAAAAGAGGATTGCTCAGAGCTGGATTAACTCTTTGTGGCAAGACCTGGCACAAATGATAGGAAATCTTATACTCTACATTGTGACAGCAAAAAAAATATATAAAAAAATTTGGGGTTTACATCCACTTTAAGGTGGGCACATTGTGGGCCCACCGTCATAGGCTTGCGGCTGCAGCTCTCAATTTTATATGCATATGTCACTGTAAGTTAATTGGTACAGGTGTGTTGGGGCTATTGCCCCTTTAATTGGAAGTAGCTTACCTGTACATGTATTTTTTTTGGTGGGTTTCCAATGACATGCCTTTCCAGGAATTTCTTCCAGCCTGGATGAAGGGTATATAAAGCAGCCTTCCTGTGGGATTTGTGCAGTTTGGCAGCCACAGAACGGCGAGCACCCACACACCCTCCCTTGTCATAGGCACTGTTCTATGGTTTGTCACCCTTGAATTCAAGGGGGGACTTGTTAAAGTGATTGTAAAGTCTCGTTTTTTACCCTATAAAAATAAAAAACATGTCATAATTGCCTGTTCTGTTGCAGTGGATTTGCACAGAGCAGCCTCCTCTTCTCTGGTCCCTCTTCTGTGATCCTGGCCCCTCCCTCCTGTTCAGTGCCCCCACAGCAAGCAGCTTGCTATGGGGGCACCCGATCTGAGTCACAGCTCCCAGTACCCATTCAGAGACAGAGTCCCGACCCGGCCCTGCCCCCTCTCTCCCCTGATTGGCTAGCTGAGCCAATGCCGCCGCTGCTGTGTCTCAGTCAATAAGGAAGGAGAATATCAGATGGCTGAGACACTCGTGGACATCGCTGGACAGAGGTAAGTTTTGAGGGGGCTGAGGGGGGCTGCTGCACACAGAAGGCTTTAAAGGAGTAGTAAAGTTACATGTTTTTTCACCTTAATGCATCCTATGCATTAAGGTGAAAAAACATTTGACAATACCGCCCCCCCCCCCCCGAGCCCCCGTTTTACTTACCTGGCCCCTCGAAAGTCCCGCGCTCGTCCCCGTCATCCTCTTCGTTTTTCAGCCTGGCCGCTGATTGGCTACACTGGATGGATTGAAAGCAGCGCAGCCATTGGCTGGCGCTGCTGTCAATCACATCCAATGACGCGGCGCTCGGGGGGCGGGCCGAGTGATACAGTCGGCGGCTATGGCCGCCGCTGTATCACGGGAGCGCGCCCGCAATCACTCCACACCATGCGAGCTCACTCGCATTATGGTGTGGAGTCCTTGCGGGGAGGAGCCAAGACAGCTGCCGAGGGACCCCAGAAGACCAGGATCGGGGCCACTGTGTGCAAAACAAGCTGCACAGTGGAGGTAAGTATAACATGTTTGTTATTTTTGGGGAAAAAAAAGGAAGCTTTAGTGCTCCTTTAATAGAATGCATTAAGATAAAAAACCTTCTGACTTTACAACCCCTTTAAAGACTATTGTGTTATTTGGCTTGAGTCCTTTGACAAAGCTTAAATAGAATACGTTATTTGATTTTTTTTATAAATGTAAAAGTAGAAACTCTGCTCATAATCCATGTTCCCCGGAAGTTGTCGATCTGCTTGCTGGGCCTGGTGGGCTCCTTGGCCCGCCGTCGAGCAACTAGAACTTTAGTGGGACTCCTATTTTATGCCAGGAAGGCTTTACTCATAAAATGGAAACAACCAAAGGTACCCACCTTGAATTCATGGAAATCGTTGATCAACTGAGTGGTACCATTATACAAAGCGACCTATCTTGCCAGATGCTGCCCAGCTAAGTTTGACAAAATCTGGCATGTGTGGTTAGAATCGGACATCAGGAACGCAACACAATAGGATCTAGATCCCTTTGCTTGTTTACTTTGTTTAAATGTCTAGTAGCGGTAAAGACCTAACTCTACTGTTATTTGAAGGTACACCTAGATGTATTATTCTCAACCTCAGCATATCTCCCTGAAGTGGTCACCAGAAGTATAAGATCTATTATCCTTTCCAGTATCCCTCCAATTTGTTGGCACGAGTAGTTTAAACTGTAGTTGTTCCAAAAGATGTATTAGAACTTATAAGACTGTTACAATGTATGTCGTTTAAGCCAGGGCATGCCCAGAGCCTTTATTTTGTAACTTTTTTTTTTTTCACATGAAAACTCAATAAAAAGTATTTTCAAAAATAAATAAATGTAAAAGTAATCCGTTGGATATGTATCTTTATTTCTGTAACCAATAGAGTGTTGCGGCTGATTTCTTTGCCATATTCTGGTCTGTTATTTAATTTAAGGGTAGGTTAATATCTGTGAGCGTGCAGCCTGCAATCCCATGAGATTGTTGAGCATCTTATGCCGTGTACACACAATCAGTTTTACAGATGAAAACAGTCCAATGGACTTTTCTCATCGGACAAACAGATCGTGTATGGGCCCCATTGGTCTTTTTTCCATTGGTGAGAAAAAATAGAACATGTTTTAAATTTAGCCGATGGGAAAGAAAACGATAGCAAATTCCGATTTTTCACGGCTTGTCGGAGTGTTTTACGTCACGGCGTTTGGGACGGTCGGATTTTTGACTGATGGTGTGTAGGCAAGACTGATGGAAGTCAGCTTCATCGGATTTCCGATGGAAAAATCCATCGGATTAGAATCCATAGGAAGTCCGATCGTGTGTACAGGGCTTTAGAGCTTCCAGCCTTCAAGTTACAAAACACTCAGGTGTGAATGGGGCCTAGTGAAAACCAGTGAAGATATTGGCTACTCTACTCTATAAATTAGTGTTTCTCAACTCCAGTCCTCAAGGCGCCCCAACAGGTCATGTTTTCAGGATTTCCCTCAGATGAAACGGCTGTGGTAATTACTAAGGCAGTGAAACTGATCAAATCACCTGTGCAAAATAATGGAAATCCTGAAACCATGACCTGTTGGGGTGCCTTGAGGACTGGAGTTGAGAAACACTGCTATAAATAGATAAAGCTGTCAGAAATTATATTTCATGTGATAGAAACATTTTGCCATTATATTAGTTTTATCTGTTAAAAACATAGGTCCACAGACAAATATAGAGCTGCAGTAACACTGAAAACACTTTAAAGCAGAACTAAACGCATCAAACCCATCAATATATCACTCCTGTAATACTTGTATGACATACAATACCATTGAATATAACTGTTTTGGGTTTTACAAAGAAAATGGGTAAATTAATGTGTTTGAATGCCCTAAAATGTATTTATTTTATTTATTTCAGGTACTTATATTGCGCCGTCAATTTACACAGCGCTTTACATATACATTGTACATTCACATCAGTCCCTACCCTCAAGGAGCTTACAACCTAAGGTCCCTAACACACATTCATACATATATTAGGGCCAGTTTAGACAGGATCCGATTAACCTACCAGCATGTCTTTAGAGTGTGGGAGGAAACCGGAGTACCCGGAGGAAACCCACGCAGGCACAGGGAGAACATACAAACTCCAGGCAGATGGTGTCGTGGTCAGGATTTGAACCAGCTGCTAGGTGAAAGTGCTAACCACTACACCACTGTGCTGCCCAATAATTTTAGTGCATTTTCTACAGACATTTTACCTTTGCGGTAATATTGTGTGACATAAAAAATTGGAACTTCCTCTATTTTATTCTCTAGGGTGTCTACTTTCAGAACATTTTTTGGGGTGGGGTTATGTAATCTTCAGGCATAAAATTAAACATGTGTGCAAAAATATTATAAATAAATTTAAGTGTTTTTAAAAAGAAAAAATCATGAATATTTAACTGAATAAATGTGTCTTTATAACTGCCAAAAAATATAGCTTTACTAACACTAATTAATTTCATTTCAAAGACAGACATCTTGTGGTATTGGTCTATTGTTTTACTTCTGCTGGCAGTGATAAATTCACCAACAGAATTCTAAAGCAGGTTTAATTAAAGGAAACCAATCAGATTAAAAATATAAAAGCTGACAATGCGGATTTTATGTTAAAGTTGCTAACTTTTGTTTCGTCCTCATACTTGCTCGTGTGACCTTATTGGAAGTTGAACTTTCTAGACTTCATACATGCCCTTGGTCAATGAAAGCTGGATGAGCCCCCAAAGCTTGACAACCATGTTGGCAGCAGATGCTTTTGGTATTCCACATTGCATAATTCAGGTTTCCCATTTTGACGAAATGTCAAATTAAAGTATGATAATTATTGCTGAATGAGTCATGTGACATCATTTTGTAGATATCTTACATCTCATGTGCCAACAAGGGTTCTGTTTTTTCAGATTAGGCATCCATGTACCTAAAATATAAGCTGACATCACTACTATCTGAGTTTAACGATATGAGTTTACAAGATATCTCTTATATGTTGATGTCACTTGAGAAATATCAAACATTTAAAAAAGCGCATCAAATAGAGAGGCCGAGTGGTTATGTCATTCATTTATTGTCATAAGGCTGTACGTTCTGGTACATCCATTACCCAGTAGATGTGTCATTGAGGGCTTAGGATTTAGTGAACTGGAATAAGTTCATAGCATGCTGTCAGCAGAAATGTAAACAATGAGGTCTGAAATACAGCTTGCTGAACTATTGTACTAAACAAGATCTGCTCCATTGGGAGGACCAAGTGAGATAACTGTATGAAAAGCCTCAGCCAACCCAGAATGCAAGCGAGGAGCATAATTAGCTGCAGATCCATGTCATTTTGGTGATATTTATTCCTAAAGTTTTGTCTACATATATTTTAAAGTAGATACACAGATTAAGGGCATGCAGTATTTGTATTTGATTTTTGTGCACAAGCTTTGTAATAAATATATATATTTTTTAAATGGAACTTAAGCCAACCCTTTTCTTTGTTTTGTACAGTCTAGATCCCTTGTCTCTTTTTTACTTCTGTTTTTTGTCCTGTTGGGGTAGATTTTCTTTATCGTCAGGCCATAAAATAAAGGGAAATCTTTTCACTGTGGTCATATGTAATACCTAAAATGATTTTATAGTAAAATGTGTAAGGGCTAGAACCTCTGTCAGGTTTTAATTGCTGGCTGATGTTCCCCTTAGGGAAATTGATCCTCACTTTCCCGGTACGTTTTAAAACAAAAGGAAAGTGTTTTGGCACTTACGCAGATAGCAAGGATAACTTGCCATACATTTCTGACAGTGTTGAATTGTTAAGGCCTGCACACACGATCGGATTTTCTGTTGGGAATTGTGTGATGGCAGGGTTTTGATGGAAAACCGGACAATTGTTGTCGGATTTTCCGACAACAAATGTTGGATAGCATGCTTTAATATTTTCCGACAACAAATGTGTCTTGACAGATTATGTGTACAGAAGTCCGTCGGACAAAAATCCAAAGTACAAACACGCATGCTCAGATGCAATGCTAACCATAACTAGACATTAGCAGAAGTTGCCCAAAGGGTGGCGCTAAAGAGCAGAAAAAACACGTTGTTTTGTTTTTGTTGGCCAACAGTTCTATGCCGTTTGTATGCAATACAGGTTCACGGCCAACAAAAGTCCTACGCTTTGTCCGTGGAAAATCCGATCATGTGTACGAGGCTTAAGTCTGTTAACTTGCTGCACATTTTCATTGGCAAGTTGTACACTTGCAAAGCACTTTAACCACTTAAGGACCGCCGCCTGTACATATACGTCAGCAGAATGGCACGGCTGGGCACAAGCACATACAGGTACGTCCTCTTTAAGATGCCCAGCCGCGGGTCGCGCGCGCGCCGCGGTCCTGAGCTCCGTGACCGTGCCCGCAGGACCCTCGGACCCGATCGCCGCCGGTGTCCCACGATCGGGTCACAGAGCTGAAGAACGGGGAGAGGTAAGTGTAAACAAACCTTTCCCCGTTCTTCCTAGTGTGAGTGTCACTGATCGTCTGTTCCCTGTCATAGGGAACGACAATCAGTGACGTCACACGCCAAGCTACGCCCCCACACAGTAAGAATCACACATTAGGTCACACTTAACCCCTTCAGAGCCCCCACAGGTTAATCCCTTCACTGCCAGTGTCATTTTCACAGTAATCAGTGCATTTTTATAGCACTGATTGCTGTAAAAATGACAATGGTCCCAAAATAGTGTCAAAAGTGTCCGATGTGTCTGCCATAATGTCGCAGTCACGATAAAAATTGCTGATTGCCGCCATTACTAGTAAAAAAAAAATATTAATAAAATGCCATAAAACTATCCCGTATATTGTAGACGCTATAACTTTTGCACAAACCAATCAATAAATGCTTATTGCAATTTTTTTTACCAAAAATATGTAGAAGAATACGTTTCGGTCTAAACTAAGGAAAAAAAATGTGATATATATTTTTTGGGGATATTTAATATAGCAAAATCTTAAAAATATTGCATTTTTTTCAAAACTGTCGCTCTATTTTTGTTTATAGCGCAAAAAATTAAAACCGCAGAGGTGATCAAATACCACCAAAAAAAAGCTCTATTTGTGGGAAAAAAAGGAGGCCAATTTTGTTTGGGAGCCACGTCGCACGACCGTGCAATTGTCAGTTAAAGCGACGCAGTGCCGAATCGCAAAAAGTGGCCTGGTCCTTTAGCTACAAAATGGTCCGGGGCTTAAGTGGTTAAGCACATGTTCTAGTTGACACTTTTGGAATTTGTAGCAAATTTGTGTGGCGAGTCTCTAGCATGAGCAAAGTGGCAGAGGTGAGTCTACAGCAAAAGCTCTGCAAGTCACAGTGACCCCCTGTGGTGGGATGACTATTGCACAACATAACTGAATCAGAACTTGCAGCAGACTTGCAGAATGTTTGCAAAGAAAGTTGATCTGGAGCATAGGTGTGGACAGCCCATTGCATTAAGGTTTGCACCCCAAAGCTCAAATACCCATGGGTGTGTGTGTCTACATATATGGTCCTGGCACATGGATCTCCCCGCTGTTACACTGAGCGATAATGCTAATGCCCACTAGGTAATTAGGGTGTGCCCAGGCACACCCGGCAAACCCTGTGCACATGCCTATGATCTGGAGTCATGCAATGCGGACTTGCTGCAATTATGCAACAAACTGTGAAGCCTGGCAAGTCTAGCTAATAGCTTAGCAGCTCAATTGCTTGCTATCTGGGTACACATGTATGAATGTGAGTTTAAAATATATATATTGTCCATTTAGATTTTTTATTATACTTCATGTGACATTGACTGTGCGTTTTTCCTGTCTTTTTCAGGCAAGTCTTGTGGAAAATGCCTTTAAAGCAGAAAAAGGATTTTTGGTTTATGCATCCCAGCACCAGCAGCCCTCAGAGGTAAGAAAAAGTGATATGCTAAAATGTGGGAGAGTTTTCAACGTCGGAGAGACTTTATGCCTGTTACAGGCTGCTTACTGGCAAAATATGATTTGTGACATTTATGTGTACACACGGACGAACAGGCATGGACAGGCGCAGACAGGGGCAAGAGACAAAGTATCGCTGTAGCTGGTATGAGAGGTAGTTTTGGATCATCACAGCCTCTCAAGCTGTACAAAACAATAACAGGCTGACAGGAGCCACTGCTGTCCACATGTATCCGTGCATCCAGTGGTTACCTGCGGTTAGGGACAGATGTCTGACCCTGGATACCCACAGAAGTTTGTGCGTGTGTGTGCATCTAGGTGTGTGTGTACAGCATGTCTGTACTGGGGGAATGCAGATGACACCATCTGAGATGAAGCTAAGGATTGTCTGCAATAAGGAGCATGTAGGTACCTGAGATGGAAATAAAAGTACACAGAGAGCAAGGAAGGTGTCACAATTATTATTTGGAAGAAGTAACAAGACAGCATGAAGGAATACAATGGCAACAGTATAACACACCACTTGTGCCACGCTTTAAATGTGTGAAACAAAAAAATAGGTATACAGTATATTAATGAATCCAAAAAGTGTATAATGAATTCCCCTACCTAAAAGCAAAGGATAACCAATCTTGTCACAGTCTTTAGAAAATCTCCTGGGAAGATGTAATCTTTCCCCTCCAACCGTGAGGACAAATTGCCACCACCACTCAAATTGGCCGCTCAAGTTAATGGACCTTTGGGTAAAAAGGCCTAACCATACACGTTCCCCTTGAAATAGCCAGCATCAGCTGCAGGAGGCAAATATCCAGTGTGGGTGTCTCTTCTTTTCCTACTAGTCTGATTCACCTTCAGTGAAGCTCATAAAAAAATATAAAAATAACCCAATAGTGTTCTCTGTTAAAAAACCTTTAGGTTGCTTTATTAAAATCAATAGGGCACTATACAGGGTGATATGTGTGTATAAAAACTGACCGAGCGGGTGTACCCACAGCTCTCTGTTAAATAGATGCCTCCGGGTGACAGCTCAGGGAGCCAATGGAGCAAGCTGCAACTGCTATGGATTGGGGATCACATCTGCTACAGCACGCACAAGAATACAGGCTCTGCCCTATGTGTTACGTCGGTGCTCCCACTTCTTGAAAGGGTACCCTGTTGGTCCCTGCTAAGCAGAACCTTTTCCAAGAGGCTGCATCCACTTTGGCCCAGGCCATTAAAAGAAAGTGCTTTTGCTGTTTAAGGCCAAACCTACCTCCTAAAGTGAACAGCACCCACCACCTCATCTCTTAAAGTGAACCGTGCTGATTACTTCACCCCTTAAAGTGATCGGTGCCAACAGCTCCGTCTCTTAAAGAGAACCACCTTGTTCTTTCCACACCTTGAAAGGACAGCATTTCACAATGTGCATCAAAATAAGTGCCCCAACTAAGTCAGTAGAACCAACTTTTAGATTATTTTATACTCAGAGTCAACCTTCCTTTGAAATACTGGTTTTCAGGAGGTCTTTTGCTGCGTACACACGATCGGAATTTCCGACAACAAAACCGTGGGTTTTTTTTCCGACGGAGTTTGGCTCAAACTTGTCTTGTCTACACACAATCGCACAAATATTGCTCAGAAATTCCGATGGTCAAGAATGCGGAGACGTTTAACAATACGACGAGCCATGAAAAATTAAGTACAATGATTCCGAGCATGCGTGAAATTGATTCCGAGCATGCGCAGCACTTTTGTGCGTCGGAAATGCCTACTCACGGTCGGAATTTCCGACAAGAACTTTTCTTGTCGGAAAAATTGAGAACCTGCTCTCAAACATTTGTTGTTGGAAATTCCGACAGCAAATGTCCGATGGAGCCTACACACGGTCGGAATATCCGACCAAAAGCTCACATCGAACATTTGTTGTCGGAAATTCCGATCGGGTGTATGCGGCATAATAGATCTTTGCAGACTTAAACCTAGACTGTCCTGACTGAGGGCCTACAAGTGAGAAGTGAGCTAGCCTTGTTATCTATATATGTCTCACTTTGGGAATGATCTCCCAGTCAGAGGGCTATTGTTAATGCCTTTGGTACTGCAGGGCATAGGTGGTCACACTTAAAGGGTATCTGACTGTACGGTATCGCTATTGTGTTGATTCACTGTGTCTATCGCATAATCTCTAAACTGTTGCATTGCCTTGACCTTTTACTGCTATCAATACAACCTGGTTATCCCTCCTATCACAGTTGGTGTGTATCTTTCTTGTTTAATGGCCACGAGACTCCCTGATCTCAGTATCATGCTGGTGTGAGCAGGAGTGGGGCTCCGTTTAGGGCCAAAAAAAGAGCAGAGGACCCAAGTCTATTAGCGGCTTCTTCGGAGGTAGTGCTAAATTAGCATTGTCCTCACTAAAGATGGCCACAGAGGTCATACAGTGCAGCAGCATCCAATTGGACGGCTGCTCCCCTGATGAGACTTACTGAGGCCTCAGAGGAACAAAAGCTTCTCTCAACCACTATTCCCTCTGCACAGCAGTTTCCGGAAATAACGCCACCTGCAGAGAGAAGGCTAAACTGCATTTGCTTACAGGCAGAACCTGAATCTATGTAGGTGATACATCAAATTGCAGATATGAGGAGGAACTAAATGAAACTATTTACAGGTCAGCGAGAAGAGAGAGGAAGAGTGACAAAGTACAATGAATGGTGGAAGGTCTGCTTTAACAAGTTAGCTGGTGATGAACCTTGCTAAAGTCTATCCAAAACTGAATAATTACTTTTGAGAAGGCTTAACCTTTGACTGGTCATATTTGGGATTTTTTTCTTTTGGAATATTCAATGAAGATCAATTAAATACAAATAAAATAAAAGATTACTATAGTATTTACTCTAAAGGTGGCCATAGATGAATCAAAATTCCCTGCTGAACCGGATGAATTTTGATCCATTTGTGGCCACTGCAGTTGAACAGAAGCCACTCTACTGATCGACTTCTGTTCATGTACCCTATTTTTTTTTGCTTGAGACAGATGTTATGGTTGTTGCGAGGTAAAAAATATATAAAGAGAAAGATATGTTTCAGATCGCAGGTCACAAATAAGTATAAATAGTGATTTTTATCTCATGTTCCACTAAAGGGGTTGTATATGGGTCATAATGCCCCTGCAGAAAGTGGGGAATATGAAAAGATCCCACGAGCAATGGATAAAATAATTTGTCTATAATATCAGTCTAGGGTTCAAGAAACATCATATTTCTAAACATTTTTTACTGTACCATAATAAAGATGCAAGTGGCCTCCAATTTAGGGGTATTGAGATATATAAGAAAAACTGGAGCGTAGGTAATATTAATAAACATGTAAAAGCATCAAGGTGTATTTTTGAGCTAAAATCATTGGTTCCTAAAGGACTGAATATAAAATTTGTTTTAAAAGTGATTTTTAGCTCTGCCCTTGGATCTTTTTGATAGTGTATTCTCTTAAGTGTACACTGGTGTCCTGCTGATAAGCTTAATATTATAATACATTTTTTAAAGAGAAGCATATTTATTTGATTTAAGGTACGGTTTTATATGGTACTTTATGTTTTACAAATTATTTAAGTGCTCTTAATTACTTATAGATTTCAGGGATCTTCAGAAATATGACTCCCAATGTGTGTTTCATTTACTATCTACAGGAATATTGCACCTGACGTGTGTTTAATAGGCTTGTGCAATTCGTTTCGTAACGAATTGAAATTCGTCCGAATTTAGCAACTTTCGGACATTCGGAAGCATTCGAATTTCCGAACAAAGCAATTACGAATAAGACCGAATCCGAAATAAATTATACCGCAAATAGCGAATGCCCGAATGTCTTCGGCATAATTCGTTATGAAAAAGTTACGAATGTACGAATCCATACGAAGCACAATAACACTCACTCTGCTCTGCTCTCTGCTTCTCCCACACCGTGCTGAACTCCCTCTCAAAATGGTGTACAGGGGCGGAGGTTATAGCCGCATGTAAAAAACGAAAGTAAAATACGAGATTTCGAATCCATTCGAAGCACAATAACACTCACTCTGCTCTGCTCTCTGCTTCTCCCTCACCGTGCTGAACCCTCTCAAAATGGTGTACAGGGGCAGAGGCTATAGCCGCATGTAAAAAACGAAAGTAAAATACGAGATTTCGAATCGTTACAAATAACCGCAATGTATTTAGAAAAGTACAAATCCATTCGAAGCACATTAGGCATAATAGGCAGCGTCGTTGTGAGAGAGACACGGAAAATTACGAATCAACGAACCCAAAAAAAGTTACGAAAGTAGGAGTTGTGTCCAGAATCAACGAAAAACAACGTACTCTACCGAAAGTACGAACCCAAAAAAAGTTACGAAAGTAGGAGTTGTGTCCAGAATCAACGAAAAACAACGTACTCTACCGAAAGTACGGATTATAAAGCAACAAAAAATTCAACGAAAAATGTCGCTTGCAAAAATACGAATGAGTCCGAACACGAAAAATCCCGTCTAGCAAAATTACGAATGATTACGAATCAACAGGACCGGAAAGAAACGAACCGAAACGGAACAAATTTTTCCGTTGTGCACAAGTCTAGTGTTTAATTTATTATACTGGTACTGCATAGGTTATTTGGATGATATTGTTTGAGATTCTATATAAAGCAGGATTTGTTATTTGGATTTAGAGGTAGCGGTACAAGTATTCTTGTATGTAGCAATTCTCCGATGATGATAAGTTGCAATCCCCGTCTTTAAGAAAATGGCAGAGATAGGTGGGAGCGAAATAAAAGCAGTATCCTATCACCCAATCATTATCCCCAAGAGGAAGTCATATGGGCGTGGAGAAACACGTTGGGGCAGATCTTGGGTGACGTCACTGCATACCTGCGGACAAGGAACTAATCATTCTGTCTGTATGTATGCTGGAGACCAATGATTTTACTGAACACTGTATTGAGGCACATGAATCCTTGTGTGCACTAGGTTGAAATGCACTGATTAATGTTAGTGTGTAAATTCTATGAATTGTTTTTCATAAAAGGTTTAAAAGGATAAAGCAATTCTTACTTGTTTATGCCCTGGGAACTGGAGAATTGCAAAGAAGTGACTGTCTGGGATTGGAGCCTGGACGACTCCTAAGAGGGAAAATTTGCGCTTTTGACCTTTTACCATATATTGGTCGTGGTACTAAGTTGAGCGTACATCCAGTGGGAAGCACCAGTGATGAGCACTAATTTTTGAGCACAAGACGCAGAGGGACGTGTTTGTTCTATAAATACACTAAGAGATACTTTTATATATATATATATATATATATATATATATATATATATGTATATATATACACATATACATATATATATATATATATATATATACACTGTATACAGGTGCATCTCAAAAAATTTGAATATCATCAAAAAGTTCATTTATTTCAGTAATCCAATTAAAAAAGTGAAACTCTTATATTATATAGATTCATTACACACATAGTGATATATTTCAAGCATTTCTTTCTTTTAATTTTGACAATTATGGCTTACAGCTAGTGAAAACCCAAAATTCAATATGTCAGAAAATTTGAATATTACATGAAACCAAAAAAAGGATTTTTAATACAGAAATGTTGACTTACTGAAAAGTATGTCCATGTACAGTATAATATGCATGCAATACTTGGTCGGGGCTTCTTTTGCATGCATTACTGCATCAATGCGGCGTGACATGTAGGCGATCAGCCTGTGGCACTGCTGAAGTGTTATGGAAGCCCAGGTTGCTTTGATAGAGGCCTTCAGCTCGTCTGCATTGTTGGGTCTGGTGTCTCTCATCTTCCTCTGGACAATACCCCACAGATTCTCTATGCGGTTTAGGTCAGACGAGTTTGCTAGCCAATCAAGCACAGTGATACCATGATCATTAAACCAGGTATTGGTACTTTTAGCAGTGTACGCAGGTGCCAAGTCCTGCTGGAAAATTAAATGACCATCTCCATGAAGCTGGTCAGCAAAGGGAAGCATGAACTGCTCTACAATTTCCTGGTAGAGGGCTGCGCTGACTTTGGACTTGATAAAACACACTGGAACAACACCAGCAGATGACATGACTCCCCAAATCATCACTGACTGTGAAAACTTCACACTGGACCTCATGAAAATTCTGTGCCTCTCCACTCTTTCTCCAGACTCTGGGACCTTGATTTCCAAATAAAATGAAAAATTTACTTACATCCGAAAAGAGGACTTTGGACCACTGAGCAACAGTCCAGTCCTTTTTCTTCTTAGCCCAGGTAAGGTGCTTCTGACGTTGTCTCTGGTTCAGGAGTGGCTTGACACAAGGAATGCAACAGTTGTAGCCCATGCCCTGAATAAGTCTGTGTGTGGTGGCTTTTGAAGCACTGACACCAGTTGTAGTCCACTCCTTGTCAATCTCCCACAAATTCTTGAATGGCCTTTGCTTCACAATCCTCTCATGGCTGCGGTTATCCCTGTTGCTTGTGCACCTTTTTCTACCACACTTTTTCCTTCCACTCAACTTTCCATTAATATGCTTGGATACAGCACTCTGTGAACAGTCAGCTTTTTTAGCAATGACCTTTTGTGACTTACCCTCCTTGTGGAGGGTGTCAACGACTGTCTTCTGGACAACTGTCAAGTCTGCAGTCTTCCATATGACTGTGTAACCTACTGAACCAGACTGAGAGACTCTTTAAACGCTCAGGAAACCCTTACAGTTGTTTTGAGTTAATTAGCTGATTAGAGTGTGACACCATGAGTCTACAATATTGAACTTTTTTAAATATACTAATTTTCTGAGATACTGAATTTTGGGTTTTCACTAGCTGTAAGCCATAATAATCCAAATGAAAAGAAAGAAGTGCTTGAAATACATCACTTTGCATGTAATGAATCTATCTAATAGAATTGAATTAGTGAAATAAATAAACTTTTTGATGATATTCAAAATTTTTGAGATACACCTGTATGTTTATCTGTGTGGGGGGTCATTATACTTAAAGGGATAGTTTTAATTTATTTGGTTGAATATTGCAAATTATTACTGTTAATGATATATACAGTATGGGTGGGCACATTTGTTTATAAGACTTGGCACTGTTAGTATGAGCAGAGCTGCACTGTTTTTTGTAGCGCAGTGCACAGTATACCCCTTTGCTTCAGCTGAACAAAAATACAACTGCAACATGAAATTTTAAAAAATGTTATCAATACAAACAATCATTTATCATTTGGGGGAATTAAAATCTAAAAGATAAACAGTATGCTGTTAACCGGTTCCCGACCAGCTCATGTACATATACGTTGGCAGAATGGCACGGCTGGGCAAAGTAACGTATATTTACGTCACTTTTAAATTCCAGTTCCCCTGCCGCATGCTCCGTGACTGTGCCCGTGGGACCCGCGGACTCAATGTCCGCCGGTGTCCCGCGATCGGGTCACAGAGCTGCAGAACGGGGAGAGGCAAGTGTAAACAAGCATCTCCCCATTCTGCCTAGTGACACTGTCACTGATCGTCTGCTCCCTCTCATCGGGAGCAGCGATCAGTGACGTGTCACTCGTAGCCAGGCCCGCAGAGGTGATCAAATACCACCAAAAGAAAGCTCTATTTGTGGGAAAAAAAGGACGTAAAATTTGTTTGGGAGCCACGTCACACGACCGCGCAATTGTCAGTTAAAGCGACGCAGTGCCAATTCGCAAAAAGTGCTCTGGTCTTTGGCCAGCCAAATGGTCCGGGGCTGAAGTGGTTAAAACCCACAAATAATTTTCAATAAATAACAATAATTGGATACATCATCAGAAAGTGATGGGAAACCCAAAATTTGACAGCTGTCTCTAGAACTAGAGGTGTAATTTTCCAATCAAAATACTTGTTCTGAGTCGAAAAAGGGGAAATGTCGAAGAGGGTTTTTTCTTTTTGTGAGATTTCTTCTCACAATCTGTGTTTCCAGGACATAAAGTGAAGGAAAATCTTCCCATTGGGACACAGACATAAAAAAAATAAAAATAATTAATTCCCTATTGTATCCAAAACAAAAATAAAATGTTTTGCTATTTATACATAAAAATCTACTTTCTGCAAAATGAAAATAAATTATTGAAAATTCAGGAAGCCTTTGTCAAATCTTTTCCAAAAATTGCCTCATATACTGCCAACATTTTTGGGAACACCATCTGTCTGGAATGTCATATAAGTGGGCTAAAGTGGTTGGTGTCTACATTTGGGATTTTCTACTTGGGGGAATGATTGGGAATGGAAAATAAAAACATACATTTTCTTTTTGATTTAATGGCCTAAAGAGCTCCTCAAGTTTACCGAGGGTGATGCTGCCCCATGATCACTTAAAAGAGAAGAAAATAAGAATAAAGCCCCGTACACACGATCGGTTTGACTGATGAAAACCATCCGATGGATGGTTTTCATCAGACCAACCGATCGTGTATGGTACCCATCGGTCTTTTTTCCATCGGTTGTAAAAAATAGAACTTGTTTTAAAATTTTCGGATGGATAAAAAACCGATGGGAATTTCCGATCGTCTATGGGCAAGTCCATCGGTTAAAAAACCCACGCATGCTCAGAATCAAGTCGACGCATGCTCAGAAGCATTAAACTTCATTTTTCTCGGCTCATCGGAGTGTTTTACGTCACCGCGTTTGGAACGGTCGGTTTTTTGACTGATGGTGTGTGGCCAAGACTGATGAAAAACAGTTTCATCGGATTTCCGATGGACAAATCCATCGGACGAAAATCCATAGGTTATCCGATCGTGTTTACGGGGCTTAAGAATATGATGGTGTCATTGAGTTCTGTTTATTCTTAATGGCTAAATCTACACAGACTTTGTTGAATCTGAACAGGAAAGCTAACTATTAGTTTATCAAAATGCAAGGGGATGAGAAAAGCAAATGAAGATAACAGCATATCTGCTAATGCCAGAGAGAAGGGGTAATTCTGTCATTCAGCTGTCTAGACTGTTTGTTTTAGTAATGTAAAGCTGTGAATGAGCCATTGAGTCACAACTGAGGCACAGAAGCTTTGCAGAGATTCATAGACAGCGATGTGGAGACTGAGAGGATTTGCTTTGCTGTTGTCTTTCAATGTCAGACAAGGTGACTTTTTCATCTAAAATACAATATTTATCTCGGTATCTCTCATTTTAGACCAAGAGCCAACTGCAGAGCCTATTGTATAAAATACTATTTACAGTCGCCATTTTTATCTAAGTTGTCTGTATATTTATGTGTCTGTATTTCACTGAAGGAAACCTATTTGATAAACTATCTTATCTTGTACTGCAGTACTGTTTAAAGCTGGCCATACATGGTTAGATTTTCGCTCAAACGTTTGTAGAAAAATCGTTCATCAGTACACTCTTTTTTTTCATCGTTGCGTCAAATAATTTTGTTCAAATTTTATTCAAGAACTAGTTGAATGGAATCCCAGACATATTGATAGGTTTTAAATCTCAAATAAAAACTAAATTCATAATTAGAATTTAATTTGTTAGAAAAAAAAATTCCATTCTGCTCCTTCGAATTTTATCATTACTACGATCGAAAATTAAAATGTATGCTTACCTTCAGTAGCATTTGAAAAATAAAGAACTCTGGTATGTTCTATTCATGGGGTATAGAATAGCATAGGGGGCATTTTGGAAAATGTTGCTGAAGGTGAACTTACACTTTAGGCCCCATGTACACGGGACGCTGTTAAACGCGCGTTCAGAGGCAGTTGGACACTTTTTTCAACTGCCCCTTAACTTATTCAATGTTATCCTATGTGACCATGTACACAGTCTTGTTTATTGCCATTTTTAGGCAGTTGCGTTTAACAGCGTTTCTTTGAAAGCAAAAAAATGGGTTCAGATGCAGGAGATTTCCATGTTTCAGATGCAAAACGCGACTAAACGCGGTAACCCGCGTTTAGCAGCTTTTCGTTTATAGCCATTTTTCGTTTTTGCCCATTTTAATTCTAAACGCAAACGTGGCAAAACGCCACTAAACGCGGCATGTAAACGCGGCAAAACTGATGCTTTAAACATGGGTTGAAAACAGAATTTAAACCTAAAAACACGCAGGTGAAAATTAGGAGAAAATGTAGCGCTAATAAACGAAAATCACTAAACTAATATAATAACATTTACTAGTGAAACTGTGATAATCAAATTGTACTCCACGTGACATGTGATAAAATTCAAAAACAATAGTCCATAAAGTGAAATAATGTTCCAAAGAAGAAAGAAATATTCCAAAAAGAGATGTGTAGTCTTCTTAATAGAGAATATCTTCCACCCCACCATGCACGTATCAGCTCCCCTTTGAAAATGCACTCACCAGCTGTAAATGCCTCCCACTCTCGTGTTCGGCTCAAAGGCTTGCTAGTTAACCACTAGAAGGTGAACGACCATCAGCTGAAAGCTTGTGTGTCAACACAGGATGTTCCATACATGTAAAAATAAAAAGGTGCTCCAATAGTGTAAAATAGTAACGACCAAATTTATTCAAATACACAACCACACTTCAAATATTACACTCACATGATATGAAAATAAAACCAGCCTTAAATCAATCACAGCAAGCAGAAAAAAGTGTAAGATGGCACTGCAGTGATTTGCGGTCACGGCGGACCCAAGGTGTATGCTCGGTACAGGTCTCTCACCCCCTCCTGAGCTCCGGGTCACAGCAGCCGTGTAGCGTTCTTAGCCTCAGCGTGTCACGATAATGTCAATGATAATGCAGCCATGCACCCGACGTTTCGTCACTAGGACTTATTCATGGGATTGGCTGCTCATTCCCTCACAACTTCCCTTTATGCTTTCCCACCTGCCTCTCACCAGAACTTCAATCCTGCACCTGCACACTTCCTGTGTCCCCATGACCGCAAAGTGCTAACATGCCAATGCCCGGTGACACACAGACATAACAGCTTGCGCTTGTTAGTGTGTAAAAAAATGCAAAACAATAGTTTAAATGGTTTAAAGCCTCACTGTTGAGAGTATGGTGTGCAGCAAACTAATAATAATAAAAATAAAATGGAACACAAATCCATTTCAAATTTAAAATCATACCTGAAAAGAGAACCACTATAATTTGGTATAATATTTAATGGGGCTTAAGAAGCATCTATTTAGCAGGTCATAATGATTGCTAAAAACTAATTTAACTGTATCAAAAATACAGGAAAATAATTACATTTATTAAAATTATTAAAATTCTTAAAATCTCCTCTAACAAAATAAGGAGGGCTGTCACATACATGATGTAACAATGGATGGTCTCATCAAAAGGGTCGTAAATGAGCCATCCACCGCAACACCCCAAATCCCAGAGCCATTCGGCACATGATGGCAACTGTGCTTCAAATTAACCCCGGATTCAGGTATATTTACAGGCACCAATGGTAAAGCCAAATAACTGCTGTCTGTAAGACCTCCCTCTTTTAAATAAAAACGTCACAACCGCAAAAGGCGAGGGGAAGACACTGTATAGAAACGTGCAAGTTACTGCACAATCCCAAACAGTGTCAACCCACATGGAACTAGATGCTCACTAATCAAATGAGCCTAACTATACGTAATATGAAGAATAATAAAAAAATGAAGAATAATAAAAAAACACCAAATCTTATTGGAACAGGCACAGTAGACAATTATTATAGAAAAAATCATTCTAAAAAAGTAGGAAAAAATAAAATTATCACTATAATTACTACAAAGCTGGTCAGAAATTATTAATAAAACAGTTTAAGTCGACTTCAATGTTTAACCCTCTAGGGCTAAGACACTTGAGCAGAAAAATCCAGCGGGTTTCCCTTTGGGACAGGTCTCTCACCCTGTTGGAACCCCTCCAGGCTGGATAGACAACATCTATCCCACAAAATTGTAATAAAGACGGATCCTGGTTGTGCTTTTCCTTAAAGTGTAATGACACACTATGGAAGCGGAACCCCTTTCTTATATTTGATAAATGTTCAGATATTCGTACCCTCAGAAGCCTTTTGGTCCTTCCTACATACAGTAATCCGCATGGACACCACATTAAGTACACCACATGTGTGGAATTACACGTGATGAATTCATTAATGTCAAAGGACTCCCCATCACTACTAGAGACTTCAGTTTTTCCTCTATTGCTTACCCTAACAGTCCTACAGCAAATGCATTTTCTACAGGCAAAAAAACCTTTTAAGTCAATCTTTAGAAATTGCTTATCTGGGGGTCCAAAATCTTCCTTACTACTTGGTCACCGAAATTGGGGGCACGCCTGTATATAAATTTCGGTTGTTGGGTTATTATTTGCCCAAGATGTCTGTCCCTCCCAAGTATATGCCAGTGTTTTTTATAGATGTTTTTGATCTCTTTATACTGGCAATGGAAGTTAGAAATGAACCCCAGTTGGTGTTCAGTTTGTGGTATCTCCTCTGTAGATTTTTTTCTCAGGCATTGTTCTCTTGGTATCTCAGATACCTCCTGGATTATTTCATTTAAAGAGCCTTCTGTATATCCCTTCTGCAGAAATTTTGTCTTCAATAGTTGGGATTGTAGTTGGTAATCTGACAACTTTGTGCAGTTACGACGGACCCTCAACATTTGGCCTTTTGGAATGTTCCTAATCCATGATGGATGATGTCCACTTCCTATTGACAGATAACTATTCCGATCCGTCGGTTTAAAGAATACTTTAGTATTCAGTCTATTGTTATCCTTTTCAATGGTTAAATCCAGAAAATTCACAGTCTCATCACTTATCTGATATTCCAATTTAATGTTATTCACATTATGATTTAGACCCTCTAAGAAGTCCACAACAGATTCACGTGTTCCCTCCCAAATAAACAGGAGGTCATCAATGAACCTGCGGTAAAACTTCAACTGTGGGAGCTGTTTACTGAACACCTGCCTATCCTCCCATTCAGCCATGAACAGGTTGGCGAGGCTAGGAGCATATTTGGCTCCCATAGCCACGCCAACCTGCTGCGAATAGAATTGTCCCTGCCACCAAAAGTAATTGTGTGACATGTAATATTCTAATGCATGTCCCAAGAACCTTTTTTGTGTATACGGGATATCATCCCTTTTGCTCAAGGCCCAGTTAAGCGCTAATGCTGCATCTTCATGTTGGATGATGGTATACAAAGAGCACACATCAGCTGTCACCAAATAGGTTTCAGCAGTGGTGCTAAGTTGAATATCTTCCATCAGTTGCAGTAATTCTGAAGTGTCCTTCAAGTAGGCCTTGGTTGCCTTTACACTAGGCTGGAGGAACTTATCTAGAAATTCACCCAATCTGGCTGTTACCGATCCTATTCCATTAACTATAGGGCGGGCTGGAGGATTTTGACTGTTCTTGTGGATTTTAGGTAACGTGTAGATGATGGGAATTCTACATGCACTGGGTACCAAATATCGTCTCTCCTTGGAGTTTAGGGCATTAATGCCATAGCCCCACTCCACTAATAACTCCAACTGGGTAGAGAAAGAATCTGTTGGATCACTTCCAAGTTTTTTGTACGTCACGTTATCTTCCAATAATTCATTCAATTGTTGACTGTAAAAAGTTTTGTCCATCACTACCACCCCTCCCCCCTTATCAGCGGGGCGCACAATGATGTCCTTCCTTTTTTCAAGTGATCTGATGCCCTCTTTAATATATTCAGGATTGACTCTTTTCTTAGGAGCCAGTTCTTCAATATCCTTCAGCACCAGGCTTTTGAAGACTTCAATGAAATGGTTACTTGGATTCTGGGGATTGAATATGGATTTATTTTTCAATCCGCTATCAATTCTCTCAGTAGTGTAAGTGACCTTTTGCGAAACTTCCGCTGTTTGGCTCAGAAAATATTTTTTCATGTTTAAAGTTCGAATAAATTTGTGCGTGTCTATATAGACATCAAACTTATTTAAACATTTTTTTGGGGCACATTTTAATCGCAATTGGAGTATGTTTAATTCATATGGGCCTAGATCCGTTTTACTCAGATTACCGGTATATATCCCCGCGTTCAATGGTTTCGCATCCGCTTTTTTGTGTTGTTTCCGTCGGCCTGATCTGCATCCCCTTCTTCTCTTAGAGTGGGTTCCAAATCTTTGTTCAAGTGGTATGGGGGTGCTCCTTTATCGCCTCCCTTGTGTTTGTTGGGTTGGGGGTTCTTCCTTGGTGTTCCCCCACCCTTCCCCCCTCTCCCTCGATGTCCTAAAAAAGAGGAGGTTGGATACCGGTTAGGGTACTCTTCATAGTATTCACTATCAGCCAAGGCTTGATACCTATTATACATAGGTGGTTCATTCCTTGGATCCGGGTAGTGATACGGGGGAGGGTGTTGGTACCATTGTTGGTAATCCCGTGAGGGATAATAATTATTCTGTGGAGTATTCCCCCTACCTACTCTTGGTGATTGATAATAAAAGTGATTATTTGACCTATTCGGATGTGGGGAAGGATATTGTTGGTATTGATAACCATCCCTTTCTTGTAAATTAGATCTTATTGGTTGCTGATGTTGAATTGGTTGTCCAGTCCTACTTCCTTGTGGACCACCATTTTTTGCAACTGCACCAGCCGCCCTTTCATTTCTAATCGCTCCTTCCTTCCCAATAGGTTTTTTATTGTTATTATTGGTAGATTGAGCCTCGGTGGTGATGGGTTCACCGCCCTCTTTAATCACTTCTTCCTTGCCAATGCTAGATACTTGCCATGCGTATATACCATTGGTTTGGAAATCATTTGAGTCACGCAAATATTTTTTGACCTTTTTCTTCTGTATTTCCCTGCCCAATTTTTCCAATTTCTTCTTCATACTATTATTAAAATCTTTTACTTGATTAGTATCCTTTACAGATTCTAATGTAGCCTGTATTGTGTTTATTTTTTGATTCACAATTCCTAGTTTAATATGCTTCCTTCTTAAAACCAGAGCCTGGAGCTCTCTCCCCATTCTATTAAAAAATTCTAGCCATTCATCCATATACTTTTGTTCTGTTAGGCCATCCTGAGGGGAAACTTCCCACCTCAGGCTTCTAAAAATAAGGTTCTCTTTTTCATAGTGTTCAAAGGTAAATATATCCCACCATGTTTTAATTTGTTTCTCTAAGAGATTCTCTAGAGATTTCAAAGTCCCTGAAACATCTTCCTCACAATCAGTCATTACTTGATTGGTGGAAAAAATACTTTCAGGATTCATCTGCCTATTAGACAGAAAATTAATAGCATCCATGGCTGCAATAGGTTAAATGAGTGAACTGACAATAAAAATAGGTATCAAAATACAACCGCTCCTAATATCTTGTACCACCACTGCGCCAATACAAAAAAATTTGAAAAAATATATTAAACTAAAGCTGTCACTTAAAATGATAAATATGAAAACAGAATTTAAACCTAAAAACATGCAGGTGAAAATTAGGAGAAAATGTAGCGCTAATAAACGAAAATCACTAAACTAATATAATAACATTTACTAGTGAAACTGTGATAATCAAATTGTACTCCACGTGACATGTGATAAAATTCAAAAACAATAGTCCATAAAGTGAAATAATGTTCCAAAGAAGAAAGAAATATTCCAAAAAGAGATGTGTAGTCTTCTTAATAGAGAATATCTTCCACCCCACCGTGCACGTATCAGCTCCCCTTTGAAAATGCACTCACCAGCTGTAAATGCCTCCCACTCTCGTGTTCGGCTCAAAGGCTTGCTAGTTAACCACTAGAAGGTGAGCGACCATCAGCTGAAAGCTTGTGTGTCAACACAGGATGTTCCATACATGTAAAAATAAAAAAGTGCTCCAATAGTGTAAAATAGTAACAACCAAATTTATTCAAATACACAACCACACTTCAAATAACAACATGGGTTACTATCTGTCAAGTTTAATCATTTAGTTTAATCATTTAGGAGCAGTTGTAAAAACATCCCGTGTACATGGAGCCTTAATGTTGATTTGACCCCACTAACCATTGTTTTTGAAAATGAATAAAGACATTTGTTTTTTTTTTTTCAATTTTCAAAACTTTGTGACAAAAAGTGAGATCTGCAAAATATTCAACATACCTCTCAGCAAATAGCTTGGGTTGTCTACTTTCCAAAATGGGGTCATTTGGGGGGGTTTTGTGCCATCTGGGCATTCCATGGCCTCCAAAACTGTGATAGGCAGTGAGGAGTGAAATCAAAAATTTACACCCATAGAAATCCTGAAGGCGGTGCTTGGTTTTCGGGGTCCTGTACGCGGCTAGGCTCCCAAAATGTCTCACACATGTGGTATCCCCGTACTCAGGAGAAGAAACAGAATGTATTTTGGGGTGCAATTCCACATATAACCATGGCATGTTTGAGCAATATATAATTTAGTGACAACTTTTTGTACATTTTTTTTTTACTTTTTGTCATTATTCAATCACTTGGGACAAAAAAATAAAAATATTCAATGGGCTCAACATGCCTCTCAGCAAATAGCTTGAGGTGTCTACTTTCCAAAATGGGCTCATTTGGGGGGGTTTTGAACTGTCCTGGCATTTTATGCACAACATTAGGAAGCTTATGTCACACATCATCTACTCTTCTAACCACTTGAAGACAAAGCCCTTTCTGACACTTTTTGTTTACATGAAAACATTTTTTTTTTGCAAGAAAATTATGTTGAACCCCCAAACATTATATATTTTTTTAAAGCAAAGGCCCTACAGATTAAAATAGTGGGTGTTGCATTTTTTTTGTCCACACAGTATTTGCGCAGCGATTTTTCAAACACATTTTTTGGGGGAAAAACACACTTTTTTTATTTTTAATGCAGTAAAAAACACTATATTGCCCAAATGTTTGATGAAATAAAAAAGATGATCTTAGGCCGAGTACATGGATACCAAACACGGCATGCTTTAAAATTGCACACAAACGCGCAGCGGCGACAAACTACATTCATTTTTAAAAGCCTTTACAGGTTACCACGTTAGATTTACAGAGGAGGTCTACTGCTAAAATTACTGCCCTCGATCTGACCTTCGCGGTGATACCTCACATGCATGATGCAATTGCTGTTTACATATGACGCTAGACCGACGCTTGCGTTCGCCTTTGCGCAAGAGCAGGGGGGGACAGCGGTGCTTTTTTTTTTTTATTATTTATTTTGCTTTTTTATTTTATTTTTAAACTGTTCCTTCCATATTTTTTTTTTTTTACCATTTTTATTGTTATCTCAGGGAATGTAAATATCCCCTATGATAGCAATAAGTAGTGACAGGTACTCTTTTTTTGAAAAAAATTGGGGGGTTAGACCCTAGATCTTTCCTCTGCCCTCAAAGCATCTGACTACACCAAGATCGGTGTGATAAAATGCTTTCCCAATTTCCCAATGGCGCTGTTTATATGGGGGGGGGGCATTCCCTCCCACTGCTTGTAAAAGCAGTCTAGAGGCTAATTATCTGCTAGAATTGCTTTTACATGAAAGCCGGCCACTGGCTGAAAAGAATGATACCAAGATGATACCTAAACCTGCAGGCATGATTCTGGTATAAACATTCAAAGTCCAGCAACATACCAGTACGTTGCTGGTCCTTGTTGGACATGTATTGTAATCTTTTTTTTCATGCAGCCTGTTGGCTGAACGAAAAAAAGAGATTGATCGGTGGGTATGCCCACCATTGGAATACCTCCCTTCATCCACCCACTTCTAATGATGGGCATACATGCACCATTTATATATGCCGAAGCATGGGGGCATCCTCCCGCAAAAAAGTTATGCCGCGTACACATGGACGGACTTTTCCACGGGCAAGCCTTCGTCGGAATTTTGACCGTATGTACGCGGCATAAAAGGTTATGCCGCGTACACACGGTCTGACTTTTCCACGGGCAAGCCTCCGTCGGAATTTCGACCGTATATACGCGGCATTAGGAGCAAAATCGCTCCTCCGCCCCTGCTGCCCCCATGCTTCGGCATATATGCTCTTTTTTTTAACTGTGGTGGTGAAATCACCTCCTACAGCGTTGGAGTCACGGCTTTATGTATCGTTGGAGCAAACGCTGTTGCTGTCAAGATAAATAGATCCGCGCTGCAACTGAATGGCGTACCTGCTAAGCAAATGATGGTTAACATTAAAACAAAGTAACATTACAGTACAACAGTAAGACCTTACCATACCATACCTGCAAATCAAATACCAAAACAAAACCTAGTAAAAAATAAAACATTTTTTTAACGCAACCTGTGCCTAAAATATATATATGCCGAAGCATGGGGGCATCCTCCCGCAAAAACGTTATGCCGTGTACACACAGTCGGACTTTTCCACGGGCAAGCCTCCATCGGAATTTCGACCGTATGTACGCGGCATTAGGAGCAAAATCGTTCCTCCGCCCCTACTGCCCCCATGCTTCGGCATATATGCTCTTTTTTTTTAACTGTGGTGGTGAAATCACCTCCTACAGCACTGGAGTCCTGGCTTTTTTTATCGTGGGAGCAAACACTGTTGCTGTCAAGATAAATAATTCCACGCTGCAGCTGAATGGCGCACCTGAAAACAAAAAATTACATACCTGAAAAGCAAGCATGATAAAACATTGCAGAATAGAATACAGTAAAAAAGAGCAGAACAATAGAGAGAAAATAGAGAGAGAGAGAGAACAATAAAACGACAACTATTTTTGGTTTTTTTATTTTATATTTTTTTTGTGTTTTGTTTTTTTACGTTTTTTTTCTTTTGTACACTTTTTTTGTAACTTTAACAACTGTAATGGTTCGGGTCTCTCAAAATGTAATGGCATCTTGGGAGACCCTGTGTAAGTGTGTCCTAGTCTGTGAAATGCTGTACCCTACGCTAAAACTTCACTTTTGAGTGGTAGCGTTCAAAACATTCACCAAGGCAAAGACCAGGTTTGTCAGGACAGAGTGGACAAAAAACACGGGTGTCACGCCTAAATCCACGCTTGCTACAGACACGACATCTTTTTTGGGGGGTTCGTTGGGTAGGGGTACTCGGGAGGGCATACGGATAATGCCTCTCATGCAGCCGGCTTACTGCATTTGGTAGGGGATGGTGAGGTGCAGAACCGCCTGGATACAGGAGGTCTGTGACTATCTCATTCTGGAAATTTAGAAGAGATAAAGTCCCGCCTGAAGCTCTGTATAGCACATGAGCGTTCAGCAAAGCCAATTGGAATAAGGATAGAGACACTTTTTTGTACCAGCGTCTTGCCTTACGGTCAATTAGATACGGCGCCAAAAACTGGTCGTTGAGGTCCACCCCTCCCATATTTTGGTTATATTCGTGAACACAGAGGGGTTTCTCCACAACACCAGTCGCCGTACGAATTTGGACTGTCGTGTCTGCATGAAGGGAGGTAAGAAGGAAAACATTCTTATTGTCCCTCCACTTCATAGCGAGCAAGTTATTACACTTCAAGCAGGCTCTATCCCCCAGCCTAAGACGGGCATCTACAAGCCGCTGGGGAAAGCCCCGGCGATTAGGTCGCACGGTGCCACATGCTCCAATCTGATGATAAAACAAGTGACTAAACAGTGGCACGCTCGTGTAATAATTATCCACATACAAGTGGTACCCCTTTCCGAATAAGGGTGACACCAAGTTCCACACTATCTTGCCAGCGCTCCCTATGTAATCCGGGCAGTTGACCGGCTCAACCTGACTGTCTTTTCCCTCATAAACCGTAAAGCTCCATACATAGCCTGTTGCCCTGTCACAGAACTTATAGAGCTTGACCCCGTATCTGGCACGCTTGCTGGGAAGGTACTGCTTGAAAGACAAGCGGCCAGAAAATGTAAACAGGGACTCATCAACGCAGACAACTTGATCGGGAATAAACAAGGCTGCAAAACGTTCGTTGAAGTGGTTTATGAGGGGCCGAATTTTATAGAGCCGGTCGTATTCAGGGTCTCCACGTGGACGACAAAGTTCATTGTCGTTGAAGTGCATGAACCGCAAAATCTGCTCGTATCGTGTCCTGGGCATGGAGGCAGAGAACACGGGCATGTGGTCAATTGGGTGCGTGGACCAATAAGCACGCAATGACGGGAATTTATGTGTGCCCATGTTGAGGGAAAGGCCCAGAAAGGTCTTAAATTCAGAAACCGTAATTGGTTTCCAATCTTTGGCAATGGAAGGCAACTGGGGGTTAGCGGCGATGAATTGACCAGCATATAAATTACTCTGCTCCACAATAGATCTATAGAGATCTTCCGAGAAAAACAGCGAATAAAAATCAATTGGCATAAAATCAGCTGTTTCCACCTGAATACTGGATTGGGCAGTGAATGGGGGAAGTACGGGTTCTGCAGAAGTGGTGGGGACCCAATCAGGATAGGCGAATTCTGCAGGAAGGGCACTATGGGCACGACGGGCCTGCCTTTGTCTTCTTGGTGGCAGCGGGACACTACTTGTGCTTGCCACCTCGCCAGCTTGAACTGCACTTATGGGACTCGCCACGTCACCACGTGATACTGCAGTGCTGGATGTACGCCCAGGCTGTACTAGGCCACTGGTGCTTGCCAATTCACCAGAAGGAATAGCGGCGCTAGTACTACTCTGCTCCATGATACGAGAGACCTGCGGTTCTTGCTCCTCAACAACCTCAGAAGATCGGGATTGGGTACGCCTGACCTTAGCAGGGACCTCAACTTCGTCGTCAGAGCTATCTGACGAGGAGCCGCTGACTTCACTGTCTTCTACGGGAATATATTCTGAGCCTAAATCTGACAGATGCGTGACCTCCTCTTCACTATCTGTCATGCTCAGAATCTCGTAGGCCTCTTTTCTAGTGTACCTTCGTCTTGCCATTTTGGACTCTAAATTTAGGGGTACACTAGTAAGATTCACAGGTAAAAAAAGCACCTGACTGTCAGCAAATGTATCAAACGCTACCAAAAAAACTGTTAGCGATCGCAGGGATCAGGACTGTCTCTGCGAACGCTGCAGTTATGTGTGTTGTGTTTGGTAAGTGACAGTGATCGATCGATACTGCACTTGGGAGGGCTGGGCTGGGCTGGGCGGAGGGGCTAAACGCAGGTGCTAGCAGGTATCTGGGCTGATCCCGCTAACACTGCGTTTTTGGGAACCGTAAACCGCTGGGGACGCTAGTATAGATCTGTTCAGATACTATACAACTAAGGGAGGTGTATGCTTTGCGCGTGGGTGTTAGCGTTACTGGCAATAACCTGATGCTGCTGGGGCGACGCAGACCCTCTCTGGCACTAAAACCTAATTGATATCAGCCGCCGGGCGATCAGGGGGTTAAACCTTTATTGGGTTATATACGGCGGGTGCCCTGATGCTATAAAAAGCAAACTAACCAACCAGCGTCACCCGTAAAACTTATATGGTGATCACTGGTGAAAGGGTTAACTAGGGGCAATCAGGGGGTTAAAACCTTTATTAGGTTATATATGGGGGTACCTGACGCTATATAAAAACCTGACGGGTAACCTAAATAACTAAATAACTAACTGGCTAACCAGTGTCACCAGTAAAACTTATACGGTGATCACTGGTGAAAGAGTTAACTCTAGGGGCAATCAGGGGGTTAAAATAATATATGGGGGTACCTGACGCTATAAAAACCTGCGGCGAAACTAAAAATAAATAACTGGCTATCTAGGGCACCACCGGCACTAAATACAGCGATCGGAAATACGATCACTTAGTGACGCTGGCGTTAGGGGGTGAAAGGGTTACCTGGGGGGAGCGATCAAGGGGTTAAACCTTTATTAGGGGGGGTTAGGGGGCTATCCTGGACCTAAAGGGGCCTAAACCTAACTGCCCTGCAACTTTTTACTGTCACAAATGACACTGATTGCAGTGATCAGTAAAAAAATGACCACTGCAAACGGTGCACTGTGACTGGGGGTGATCTGGGGGGTGATCTGGGGGTGACTGGGGGTTGAAAAGTGTGCCTACGTGTACTGGTGTCAGTGGGCTGTTGGTGCACTTACTGTGAGATGTCTTCACTCCTCGCGCCGGATCGAAAAGACCGACACGAGGAGAGATGACATCACTTCCTCTGCCTGTGTTTATATTTACACAGCAGAGGAAGCATATCATTCGCTGGGAGCGATCGCGAGGGGGTGGCCGGAATCGAACGGCCGTCCCCTCATCCCGACACGCTCCCCAATGGAAAACGACCGCTCACTGTAAAGAAGGGGGGTCCGACAGGACCCCCCAACTATACAAAGGCAATCACGTAGATATACGTGACTTTGCCTGTCGGTGCCATTCTGCCGACGTATATTTACAGTGGGCGGTCGTTAAGTGGTTAAACTTAACAGTTATTCATAGGCAAAAAAATTTTTTTTCTCATTTTGGATAGAACAAAGGAAGGTTATAACCCCTGTCAGATATTTTTTTTGTCCAATTGGGGAGATTTACCTTAGATTTCTGTCCCGTAGACAAAACAGGAAGTGAGAGTAAATCCCTGAAAACGAAGGAAATCCCTTGGGGCAACCTGGGTCACCAGAACTAATGCCCCCATTGGAAGGTTTGCCGTCTATTACTTTTCTGGGGACCACCCAAAATTGGGGATTTCTTTTTACTTTCACTTTCAGTGATAATGGTAAACATGCCAAATCTTCCTAATGGGGATAATGACAGCAATAAAAACCTAATAGATGTTCTAATGCATCATTACTCTGCCCAAAAATAAAAAAGTTTTGCCTTTAGTTATACAGTACTTTAAAACTGTTCACCCCAGGAAAGCCTTTCTGGATTTTTCCCTTTTGACACAGGGGTGACTGCTGAGTTACATAGTTACATAGTTACATAGTTACATAGTTACATAGTTTGTCAGGTTGAAAAAAGACACAAGTCCATCCAGTTCAACCATAAAAAAATAAATAAAAATAAAATAATATCATACAATCCCATATACCCAATCTATACCCACAGTTGATCCAGAGGAAGGTGAAAAACCCCAGCAAAGCATGATCCAATTTGCTACAGTAGGGTCAAAAATTCCTTCCTGATCCCCCGAGAGGCAATCGGATTTTCCCTGGATCAACTTTACCTATAAATGTTAGTACTCAGTTATATTATGTACATTTAGGAAATAATCCAGGCCTTTTTTTAAAGCAATCTACTGAGCTGGCCAGAACCACCTCTGCAGGGAGTCTATTCCACATTTTCAAAGCTCTTACTGTGAAGAAACCTTTCCGTATTTGGAGATGAAATTTCTTTTCCACTAGACGTAAAGAGTGCCCCCTTGTCCTCTGTGTTGACCGTAAAGTGAATAACTCAATACCAAGTTCACTATATGGACCCCTTATATAGTTGTACATGTTGATCATATTCCCCCTTAATCTCCTCTTCTCAAGAGTGAATAAATTCAGTTCCTCTAATCTTTCCTCATAGCTGAGCTCCTCCATGCCTCTTATCAGTTTGGTTGCCCTTCTCTGCACTTTCTCCAGTTCCCCGATATCCCTTTTGAGAACTGGTGCCCAAAACTGATCTGCATATTCCAGATGAGGTCTTACTAATGATTTGAACAGGGGCAAAATTATATCTCTCTCTCTGGAGTCCATACCTCTCTTAATACAAGAAAGGACTTTGCTCGCTTTGGAAACCGCAGCTTGGCATTGCATGCTATTATTGAGCTTATGATCTACCAAAACCCCCAGATCCTTCTCCACTACGGATTCCCCCAGTTGTACTCCCCCTAGTATGTATGATGCATTCATATTCTTAGCCCCCAACTTTACATTTATCAACTTTAAACCTCATCTGCCACATAGTCGCCCAATTAAACAGAGCATTGAGGTTGGCTTGTAAATTGGAGACATCCTGTAAGGACGTTATTCCACTGCATAGCTTGGTGTCATCTGCAAAGACAGAAATGTTACTTTTGATCTCAGACCCAATATCATTTATAAACATATTAAAAAGTAAGGGTCCCAGCACTGAACCTTGGGGTACACCACTGATAACCTTGGACCATTCAGAGTAAGAATCATTAACAACTACTCTCTGAATTCTGTCTTTTAGCCAGTTTTCTATCCATTTACAAACTGATATTTCCAAGCCTGTAGACTTTACCTTGCACGTGAGCCGTGTGTGGTTAACTGTATGGGACGCTTTTGCAAAATCCAAGTACACAAAGTTCACAGCCACCCCTCTGTTCAAGGTTTTACTTACCTCTTCATAAAAAGAAATCAGGTTTGTCTGACAACTTCTGTCTTTCATGAATCCATGCTGTCTGTTGCTTAAAATGTTTATTTCCAGCAAGAACTCGTCTATGTGGTCTTTTTTTAATCTCTCCAGTATCTTCCCAACTATAGAAGTTAAACTAACAAGTCTATAGTTACTTGGTAAAGACTTTGTTCCCTTTTTAAATATAGGCACCACATTAGTCCTGCGCCAATCCAGTGGTACTATTCCTGTCATTAATGAGTCCCTAAAAATTAGATACAATGGCTTTGAAATTACAGAGCTCAATTCTTTTAGGATCCGTGGGTGTATGCCATCTGGTCCAGGTGCTCTATCCACCTTTATTCTGTATAAATATTGCTGGACCATATCACTTTTGAGCCATTGTTGATTTGGGGCTGTGTCACTACTCCCCCCCCCCCCATTTTGGACATGAGCTCCTCCATGCTCCTTTGTATACACAGAGCTGAAGAAAGTATTTAATAAATTTGCCTTCTCTTTGTCTCCAGTCACCCACTCTAGATTATTTTGTAAAGGGACTACATGCTCAGACTTCACCTTTTTACTATTAATATATTTAAATATTTTTTTTGGGGTTTGTCCTACTATCTTTTGCAATCTGTCATTCGTTTTTAATTTTTGCATCCTTGATTTCCTTTTTACATATCCTATTATATTCTTTGTAACATTTAAATGACACTAGTGTTCCTTCATTTTTATATTTTTTAAAAGCTCTTTTCTGTTTCAGTCATGGACATTACAATAATGCATCAATCAAATCAAAATAAAAGGGTAGAGTGATGATCATGGAGGATGATCATGGAGGATAACAGCAACCATAAAAATCAGTGGTGTCAGGAATGGGTTCACCTTCTGGTGGCACTGTGGCTCCTAGACCGGTTGTAGTTCTCGTGTCCTCCAGCGGGTGTCTCCCAGCAGTCAGCAGCTCTTGGTAATTAGTCCTCACCTGAGGCTGCTTGCTGGGAGGATATTTGGTCTGTCATGTGCTACTCCCCCTTGCTTTGGTGTTCTGCCCATGTGTTCCTGACCTGCAAACCTTGCACCTGTACTCTGTTCCTGCTCTTGAACCTGTTCCTGATCCTCACCTGCCTGCTTGTTCTTGCTCCCATTTACCCTCTCCCTGTCCCAGCTTGCTCCCTGCTCCCTCAGCCTGATCTCCTGTGTATGACCCTGGCTGTGATACAGACTACACTTTTCAGTCATACCCTACTGTTTGTATATAGTTATTTAGTTGGTTTAGGTAATTTGTTTATTGTTAGCCCTTTCCCTTATTAGATTGTCTGGCTTTGATTTATGGGGTTTTGGTATATTGCTGGCGTGTTTACATTATTGCCTATTCATTGTATCTCAATAAATCACGTTATTTTATACTATACTTGCACCTAGTGTTCTCTGTATAAGTGCACACATCTATGGTCAGGCCTGTTCCACAGGATAACAGCGTTGTGGACACATAACTAATATATTTCTCTATTTTGGTTGGGATGAGAGAGAGCTAAACTCTCCAGTGGAGTCTTCTCTCTGTGCTGGAGCCTGAAGAAGAGATCGCTTATGACACTAATATGGCTGTGTCATGTTGTAAACCCAGTTGATGTGGGAGAACAGAAAATATTTGACACCACCTAATTTATTTGGCACATTTAGATATGCATATCAACTACTCTATGCTCCCTGGAGATATACTGTATATCCACTTGTCCCCCGCCCACTGTTAATTGACGGCGGGCGGAGGATACTCTCGTTCTGGGAGGACGTCATATGACGTCCTCCCTTTAAAACGAGCTAGGAGGCGCGCAAGCGCCGCCGGCGGCGCGCGCGCGCCCGCCGCGTTCACAAGGCCCCGGTGCGCGTGCCCGGCGGCCGCGATTGCCGCCGGGCACCCGCGATTGCCCGGGAAACGAGCAGGAAAGTGGGTCTCTGTGTGTAAACACAGAGATCCATGTCCTGTGAGGGAGAGGAGGCTGATGGTGTGTCCCTTGTACATAGGGACAACCATCGGTCACCTCCCCCAGTCAGTCCCCTCCCCCCACAGTAAGAACACATAGAGGGAACATATTTAACCCCTTCCCGCCCCCTAGTGGTTAACCCCTTCCCTGCCAATCACATTTATACAGTAATCAATGCATTTTTATAGCAGGGATCGCTGTATAAATGTGAATGGTCCCAAAAATGTGTCAAAAGTGTCCGATGTGTCCGCCGCAATATCGCAGTCACAATAAAAAAATCGCAGATCGCCGCCATTACTAATAAAAAAATAAAAAAATTAAAATGCTATAAATCTATCCCCTATTTTGTAGACGCTATAACTTTTGCGCAAACCAATCAATACGCGCTTATTGCGATTTTTTTTTTAACCAAAAATATGTAGAAGAATACGTATCGGCCTAAACTGAGGAAAATTTTATTTAAAAAAAAAAAAGGGTATTTATTATAGCAAAAAGTAAAAAATTGTGTTTTTTTTCCAAACTGGACGCTCTTCTTTTGTTTATAGCGCAAAAAATAAAAACCGCAGAGGTGATCAAATACCACCAAAAGAAAGCTCTATTTGTGGGAAAAAAAGGACGCAAATTTCGTTTGGGAGCCACGTCGCACGACTGCGCAATTGTCATTCAAAGTGTGACAGCGCTGAAAGCTGAAAAATGGCTTGGGCAAGAAGGGGGTTTTCGTGCACAGTAGGGAGGTGGATATTAGGGAAGCTTTGGCTGGGGACAACAGCAACCTAATTCGTCATCATATGTCATGGCCTTGCAGGGGTGGTCTTTTTCCAACTCCCTGGGCAGGAAGGAAGATCTCAGGGAGAAATCAAAGCTTATCATAATTATATGTATTAACCTAAGCAAAGGGTAAAGGGATTTAGGTAACAATCATAGTTTCAGCACTCAGTGTCCTGGCTTTCCTCCCATGTTTCCACAGAATGTATGCATTTGGTTTATTTCCTATTTAGGCATTTTTTTACAGAAACTGGACCTTACTGGTATATACTACAGAAACTGTAATATATATAATGTATGTATATAATTCTATAGTCAAAGCTAGAATTCCATTTCTGGATTCTTTAGGCACCCAAAGCACCAAACTTCTGCTAGCATCAGCACTTTTATATTTTCTGTTCAACTGGACCTAACCTGTCTTAGAATATTGTTAGAATGTGTAAATAAATGTATGTGAGATGCCTATATTTCTATCATTGATGGGAAAAAGTTATGTGGCAAAAAACAATACAGGGAAAACCTGCTGCTTTGTCCCTGGTGTCTACAGGCATAGGTCTACTGCGCCTAAAAAACCCTTATTTACTATTTGGAATTGGGAAAGTGTTATAAACCTTTTAAATTTATATTGCTGTCTGTGTCCCTGATGGGGGGAATGTACACTCTGTACCTGTCTTGGTGATCATTGTCTCTTGGAATGAAAGTGATGGGATGTCCAGATATTTACAGTTGTCACCTGCACAAGAGTTGAGAGGAAATCTTCCAATGGTGACACGTTCTTGTGACAACTTAGGCTAGCTATAGACGATTTTTTTATTTTTTTTTAATCAGCCTCAGGTATCTTCAACTGCACAAACAGGTGGGCTTTAATAGAACAGAATGTGCAGAATGCAGTAACCTATATCACAGAGGTATTACTAAAATGGTGCATCTCTTGCTGAAACAAACCCTACAAGAAAAATATCAGCTACCTTTAGCTGAACATTATCCTTACAGGCAGATAAATAATTTTCTACAGACCCTGGCAAACCACGCAGATCTGAACACTATGACACCCATGGAATACTTATGCAAAAATATCAAGAAGATACCTAGCCAAATTTCTGCAATATATTTAGTTGTTAACTCGAATTCTGATAAATTACCATACATGACAAAGTGGGAAAGGGATTTGGATGGGAACTTAAGGCTGGTCTTTAATGACATTCGGCCTGTGTGTATGCCAGCCAGTCCGAGAGAATCCGGCCGTTCAGCTGGCTTCTGTCGGACGTGCATGCTGGAAAAACAGCAGCCGACCGTCTCCCGAACAGCACTCTCAGCCAATGGCTGAGAGCGCTGATCAAAGTGTTCTGGTGTAGTGGGGGTGGCGTCCCCCTGTCAGAACACAACAGCTCAGCGGGAGAGATAACGTTGGATCATTAGTACAGCAGCTCAGACCGGAGCTGACAGGTTTTTTCGTTTAACCCGCTGGGTTGAACGGAAAGAATCTTATGCTGCGTACACACGATCAGAATTTCCGACAACAAATGTTCGATGTGAGCTTGTTGTTGGAAATTCCGACCGTGTGTAGGCTCCATCGGACATTTGCTCTCAGATTTTCCGACAACAAATGATTGAGAGCTGGTTCTCAATTTTTCCGACAACAAAAGTTGTGGTCGGAAATTCTGATTGTGTGTAGCAAATACGCATGCTCGGAATCAATTTGACGCATCCACGGAATCATTGAACTTTTTCTCGGCTCATTGTAGTGTTGTACGTCACTGTGTTCTTGCCAATCGGAATTTCCGACAACATTTGTGTGACCGTGTGTATGCAAGACAAGTTTGAGCGAACATCCATCTGATGTAGGAGCTGGTCGGAACTTTCGATGATGCCGTGGAGAGACTTCAGCAAGGAAGATGACCGGAACAGCTGGCAGACTGGAGACAGCATAAGACTGGAAGCAGGACACAGCAGTCAGCGAAGAGGTGTTCTGTAGGTAGGAACACATACAGGCACAGGCAAGCCAGATCAAACACAAGCGGACAGATCAGGAACAGATGTGGTGGATGGAGCAGAGTCAGGGTACAGGCCGAGTTGGTAACAGGCAGGCAGCGAAGTAACCAGGGAAGAGATGGAAGCAAGGACAAGCTGGGGTCGGATACAGGCTGATAGCAGAAGTCAGAAACAAGCCAAGAGCCCACTGGAGCAGGTTTTCAGGATAATCAGGTAGCAAGGGTCACAGGGGACGCTGTAGACCAGACAGCATTGAACCTTGGCATCAGTCTCCTTTAAATATCTCATCCGGCGCCAAGAACTGTCACAACATGCGTGCACAGGCACCATCATTTGCGCATCTGTGCATGTGCACCCACCGTGCAGCTCTTCTCATTGGGAAATGAAGCACAGGCGTTCTTCTGCAGGGGCCATCTTAATTAGTGGCTTGCCCTTCCTGACACTGCTAGAATAGCAATCACTCCATCATGGCAATCTTCACACTAATACATGCAAATCTATTGTGGATAATGATAAATGAAAAAATTATCAGCCACTTTGAATGCCAAAATGTCTTTATTTGAAAAAATATGGGACTAGTGGTTACGTTATATCCCAGGGAACAATGAATAGTGTTGTGAGATGGACTCTCAGGACGGGTAAAGCGGTGAGACACACCTCTCCACATACTATATCTTATCTTTTATTCTTTCTTCATTTTGTTTTCTCTTTTGTCTTTTCTTCTTGAGTTGCGTGTATTCATTCATATATACCAACGTTTTCCCAGTCTTGGTTAAAATTGTATACATGTACTTTTGATAGAGAGATTTTTAGGCGATATCACTTGGAGGATTAGTCTTCCTGAATGCAGGACAGAATGTATGCAATTATTTAAGAAACTTTGGAGGTTCTTTACGAAAAGGCAAATCCACTTTGCACTACAAGTGCAAACTACAAGTGCAAAGTGCACTCGAAATTGCACTGAAAGTGCACTTGGAAGTGAAGTCGCTGTAGATCCGAGGGGGACATGCAAGAAAAATAAAAAACAGCATTTTAGCTTGCACATGATTGGATAATAAAATCAGCAGAGCTTCCTCTCATTTCAGATCTACCCCTCAGATTTACAGCGACTGCACTTCCAAGTGCACTTTCAGTGCAGTTTCAAGTGCACTTTGCACTTGTAGTTTGCACTTGTAGTGCAAAGTGGATTTGCCTTTTGTAAATAACCCCCAATGTGTCTTACGGTTTGCTAATTGTAACATTACTCAGTATGTAAGTATAAATGTTGTGTTTTGTATGTAAACCTTTGTAGCGCCCTCCTCACTCCCCTCTTTCTCTTCAGCTCGTCTGTCTCTTGTCTAGGGGTATCTTTCAGAGGGGAAGGGAGCGGGGACACCACGCCTGGCCTTCACCACAGGTGTCAGTGTGATACAAGCAAAGTTATTTTTTACCTTCGGGTCAGTGTTGTGCACCTGGAGCCTCCACCGAGAGTTACCTTGAACAATGTCTGTCAGGAAATGAGCCCCACACCATTAAAGTTCAACACTCCTTTATTCTTCTCGAATGAACACAATCAGTTGAACTCCCTTGGTAGAAACAGAACAGAAAAGGAGGTGTGGATGCGAGTAGGCCCAGACACAATGTGTTCTCCACTTTCCTCCCAGAAAGTGGGCTGCGGTCTCTGAGCGAGGGGGAATTTCCTTCCAGGCGGTCTCCGATAAGAGACTCACCCGTCACTGGCAATCTGCTGCACCAGGTCTTCAAGTGAGGAGCTCCCCCCGGTCCATTACACCTTCCGGATTCGGGCACCCACTCCCGGGGTTCCCTAGGATCTCCTTCCCTCGCGGAACTCAGTGTTGGGCACTGAGCTCCGGACCTCCATCCGAGTACCTCACCCCAGGCTAAAGGTGCCTGGAATGGAACACGACATCCGGCAGGCCTCTAGGCCTAGACCCGCCTAGAGAACCGACACGAACCTCCGTCCACAGGCTGAGGGTGCCTGGGACTCGACCCCGTGACAAAGATGGCCGGCCCCTTTATACCCTCTCCCAGCAAGCACGGCGGGTTCCCCGCCCCACCATACCGCTGCCGAGGGAGGACAAAAAGGAGGCGCGACACACAGCAATGATTCAACCCCAACCCAGAGCGACAGCGCCACCTACTGGGCTGCAGGGAATTACACATCACTAATGTCTCTGCCAAGTTCAAATTTACACCCGGGAAAGTACATACCCGCTACACTTTTTTTTTTTTAAATTAATAAAATTTATTGGAAATAAAAATAAAGCAGCCTGAATCTGGAGTAGCTGTGCATGACAATCAGCTTTCATTTTTTTATCTTAAAAGCTTAGGGGATCATTTATACATGTGTCACCCTCTAAAGGGTGATCAGGCAGTAAAGGGTTATGTTGCTTCTGCACCATCTGTTTTAACCCCTAAAAGCCCACACCACAGTGGCGCAGCCCTATTCATTTGAATGGGTCGCATTTGGCGTGCGGTACTGCCTGGCGAACGCGGCGGAGGTGATCATTCTTGCAGCACAAAGCACCATGGCCACAGCATGTGTACACCCCTGTATGGCTGTCTTTGCAGCTCGGGGACAGGGGTGGGGAAAAAAAGCAACTCAAAAAGCTGATTTTACTGCCTACATACGAAATTGTAAACTTAGCCTAACTAAACAAGCTAAGGCTAGAAGCTGATTGGTTACTATGAAGCACATTCTGTCTTCTCCAGCTTTAGTAAATTCCCCTTATTGCTCTGGCTGCTCTGATCAAAATAAAATGTGTCTTCTATGGGACTACCTCACTTTTCACCTTCATATTACTCTTTGTACTCCCTTATTTGTTCAGCAATTTATATGTTTGTTCTGTGTATAACATAGCTCATCTTCTGGAATCAGTGTGCAAATCTTCCAAACTACACCACTGGCATATATAAAACACAAATGTGTGAATTCCTATTTTATGGGGATGAGCATAATGTGTACATTAACATCTCTCAGTGCACCGACTTGTTATAAAACGGCCCCCTCCTTTGTGCACTCATTGTGAAATAAGCCTGGGCTGGGAATATAATTCCAGCTGGCATACCAATCCTGCAGCAACTGCAATAACTTACTGTGCAGAGGACCCTGCTCTGTGACTTTTTATGGTCATGTTCTATATTTGTATGTGTGATGGGAACAGTCAGATGGCTTCCTACCTGATATAAATGTTTATGTGTACCAACTAGTGGCCGCTGGAAGCACAGAGCTCAGATACTCCAGGATAGGACAATTAAGCACTGTTGAGGGCTGACATTCCTATCGAGCACATTTTAATATGAAATAATCTTCTGTCATTATTAGCTTGCTCCATTCTATAGCAATAGTTATATAAATAGACATTGAAGGGTCTTTGCAAAAACACATTTGTTATATCCCGATGTGACCCGATTTGTGCATGTGGGTTCATTTCTTATGCTTAGGACAGAATGTATGCAATTATTTAAGAAACTTTGGAGGTTCTTTACGAAAGGCAAATCCACTTTGCACTACAAGTGCAAACTACAAGTGCAAAGTGCATCATAAATTATTATTTCAGAAAGAATCTAGCCTCTAGTTATATAACTAATAAGATTACTTAGAGTTTTTCTGAATACAATTCATTTAATTGATTCAGGTTATACATACAGTATCTCACAAAAGTGAGTACACCCCTCACATTTTTGGAAATATTTTATTATATCTTTTCATGTGACAACACTGAAGAAATGACACTTTGCTACAATATAAAGTAGTGAGTGTACAGCTTGTATAACAGTGTAAATTTGCTGTCCCCTCAAAATAACTCAACACACAGCCATTAATGTCTAAATCACTGGCAACAAAAGTGAGTACACCCCTAAGGGGAAAATGTCCAAATTGGTCCCAATTAGCCATTTTCCCTCCCCGATGTCATGTGACTCGTTAGTGTTACAAGGTCTCAGGTGTGAATGGGGAGCAGGTGTGTTAAATTTGGTGTTATCGCTCTCACTCTCTCATACTGGTCACTGGAAGTTCAACATGGCACTTCATGGCAAAGCATTCTCTGAGGATCTGAAAATAAGAATTGTTGCTCTACATAAAGATGGCCTAGGCTATAAGAAGATTGCCAAAACCCTGAAACGCAGCTGCAGCACAGTGGCCAAGACCATACAGCAGTTTAACAGGACAGGTTCCACTCAGAACAGGCCTCGCCATGGTTGACCAAAGAAGTTGAGTGCACATGCTCAGCATCATATCCAGAGGTTGTCTTTGGGAAATAGACATATGAGTGCTGCCAGCATTGCTGCAGAGGTTGAAGGGGTGGGGGGGTCCGCCTGTCAGTGCTCAGACCATATGCCGCACACTGCATCAAATTGGTCTGCATGGCTGTCGTCCCAGAAGGAAGCCTCTTCTAAAGATGATGCACAAGAAAGACCGCAAACAGTTTGCTGAAGACAAGCAGACTAAGGACATGGATTACTGGAACCATGTCCTGTGGTCTGATGAAACCAAGATAAACATATTTGATTCAGATGGTGTCAAGCGTGTGTGGCGGCAACCAGGTGAGGAGTACAAAGACAAGTTTGTCTTGTCTACAGTCAAGCATGGTGGTGGAAAAGATATAATAAAATATTTACAAAAATGTGAGGGGTGTACTCACTTTTGTGAGCTACTGTAATAGTTTTGTATTGTTAAACTGATAACACAACGGGGTGGAAACCTCAAACAATAATAAAACAAAATACCCCTTCGTAACCCTTGTGAAGGATGGAGCCGGTGATTAGACATGTGCATTCGTTTTCGTCCGAATGCATTTTCGTCCGAATTTCAGCTATTTTCGTTATCGTTTTAACAAACGAAAACGAAAGCATAGAATCCGAAAACCGAAAGATCCGACATAAACAAATGCTTTATTTTCGTTTTCGTTGCTACAACAGTTCGATATAAATAGGAGATTCAACGTGACGCTGACAATAACAATCTGTGTCTATCGAACCTGTGGTCGAATGTGCCTAACTTTAACTCTATTAGTCCAAGATTATTCTACATAGGAGAGAAAAGATTCAACATTATAGAGAGAAAAGATTCGACATAGGAGAGAAAGATTCGACATAGGAGAGAAAAGATTCGACATAGGAGAGAAAAGATTCAACATAGGAGAGAAAAGATTTGTTATTATAGAGAGAAAAGATTCGACATAGGAGAGAAAAGATTCGACATAGGAGAGAAAAGATTCGACATAGGAGAGAAAAGATTCGACATAGGAGAGAAAAGATTCGACATAGGAGAGAAAAGATTCGACATTATAGAGAGAAAAGATTTGACATAGGAGAGAAAAGATTCAACATTATAGAGAGAAAAGATTCGACATAGGAGAGAAAGATTCGACATAGGAGAGAAAAGATTCGACATAGGAGAGAAAAGATTCAACATAGGAGAGAAAAGATTTGTTATTATAGAGAGAAAAGATTCGACATAGGAGAGAAAAGATTCGACATAGGAGAGAAAAGATTCGACATAGGAGAGAAAAGATTCGACATAGGAGAGAAAAGATTCGACATAGAGAGAAAAGATTCGACATAGGAGAGAAAAGATTCGACATTATAGAGAGAAAAGATTTGACATAGGAGAGAAAAGATTCGACATAGGAGAGAAAAGATTTGGTATTATAGAGAGAAAAGATTCGACATAGAGAGAAAAGATCACTGCTGGAATTGGGTGGGGGAAGTAAAATAAAAATAAAGTTGATGATGAATGTTATTGGCTGATTGTAACCAAAGAGGAGGAGCAGTAAAATAGCTAGAATGACGAAGATTCGACAAAGCATCGAAAGTTAGAAGATTCGACGGTGCAGCAAAACTGTACGACGCTGCAATCGTACATTTCCGGTCAAATGCATCCTCCCATAGGCTATAGAAGAATTCTAATGTTGGTTGACTAGTAATAGTAATTAATAAATATAATTTTTACTAGTCATACAACATTAGAATTCTACTATAGCTTGTGGGGGGAACATTCGACCGGAAATGTATGATTGCAGCGTCGTACAGTTTCACTGCTCCGTCGAATCTTCTTTGAACATTCGACAGACACCATAAGCCTTCAATGACAGATTCGACCTTAATTAATTCAGATTTTCGAACGAATGCAATTTCTAACGAAAAACGAAATAAATATAAACGAATTTCGGGAGTAACTAAATAAATTTATTTTTCGGACAAAAACAAAATTCCGAAACAAAATATTTCAGTGTGCACATGTCTACCGGTGATGCAAAAGATGTAATCTCGGAATGGGCAGAAGGTAATGCCGTGGAATACTGTCAGCCACACAGAGCAGACTTCAATTGTAAAGGGGACAATAATAAGAATATGTGCATGCTGAAGGGTATGTATCCACAAGCTGCAGCCTCTATTTATATCGCCTCCTGTGGTATTCTAAGGAATAGTGAATGCTTTATGCCCCCTTTTACACTGGAGGACTCTGCCAGCGAATCCTCCTGCTTAGCAGGGGATCCCTCTGCTGATCCCCGCTGAGCAGGTGGATGACAGGTCCATGTTCGCTCCACGGACACAGCTCGCTGTCCTCTATGGGCTGTGGGATCGAAACGGACCGCCTGTCCATTTCAAACCGACTGTCTTCTGATCCGTCAGATAGATGGGGAACGGATCCCCCATTCGTCTGTTTTTAGCGGACAGGATCGAATCAGATTTTTGTTTGTCACTTTTTATTTTTTTACAGAAAACTGTGATGGACCAATGTTGAATCTATCGGCTGCTGAATTAACTAGTGTCCATTTACATCAGTTAACCTTTTAGCCATCACGTTTAGGTCCAGAAAAATGGAAAAGGACAACGTCCTTGTCTGTGTTTTTTTGTTTTGTTTTTAGGGGGGACCTGGGCAGACACAAACAGACACAAGTGCCCATAGACCTGCATGAGTTTCTGATCAGGTTCACCTGAGAAACTAATAGGTGGACCTGATAGGAAAGCCCACATGAAAGGGACCTAAGGAGTGGAATTCAAAGGTAGCACTGCCATGTCCACATAGGGTTACCTAATATTAAAGAACCCCAAAAAAACAGAATTATTATGTTTGCTGCACAGTACAGAGAGCAAGGGATGAACATAATGAGAACTACTTATGTTATTGGCTTAAAGTTGAAGTTTATGTATGAATTTTTTTGCATAATTACACTGGTCCAGCTTGGACCAATGTGAAGTTAGCCATACACTATACAATCTGATTAGACAATCTCTAACAAAACTGTGAAAAATGATTACAAACGTAAACAATCCATTCAATTTGTATTAAATCAAGTAGGCCCTTGTACTACATAGTTTATGGTAGATCTAAAGGAGATAGTACAGTCAGATTGTATAGCGTATAGGTAGTTGTACTTTCCCTTGTGATGGGTCAGTCTGGGGACACAGTGTAACCCAAAAACAAATGACGCACATAAGTCAATGCCCTGTGCACTATTGAGCACAAAAATAATCAAGTGCATTTTTTTTCATGCATTTAGGCTACTTAACCACTTGAGGACCGCCGCACGCCGATGTACGTCGGCAAAATGGCACGGCTGGGCACATGGGCGTACAGGTACGTCCCCTTTAAGAGCCCAGCTGTGGGTCGAGAGCGCGCCACCGACCCGGTCCTTTTCTCAGTGACCGTCCCCACAGGAACAGCGGACCCGATCGCCGCTGGTATCCCACGATCGGGTCACAGAGAGGAAGAACGGGGAGAGGTAAGTGTAAACATACCTCTCCCCGTGCTTCCTAGTGTGCCTGTCACTGATTGTCTGTTCCCTATGTAGCGGCCTCCTCACTCCCCTCTTTGCATCAGCTCATCTTTCTCTTGTCTAGGGGTACCTTAGAGGGGAGAGAGCGGGGTCACCATGCCTGGCCTTCACCACATGTGTCCGTGCGATGTGAGCAAAGTTCCTTCTCTACCTCCGGGTCAGTGTTGTGCACCTGGAGTTACCTTGAACAATGTCCACCAGAAAAGAGCCCCACACTATTAAAGTCCAACACTCCTTTATTCTTCTCGAGTAAACAGCACAATCAGTTAGACTCCCTTAAAGAACAGAACAACAAGGAGGTGTGGATACGAGTTGGCCCAGACACAATGAACTCTCCACTTTCCTCCATGAAAGTGGGCTGAGGTCTCCGAGCGGGGGGGGGGGGGTTCCTTCCAGGCGGTCTCCGATGGGAGGCTCACCTGTCACTGGCAATCTGCTGCACCCGGTCTTCAAGTGAGTATCTCCCCCCCGGTCCATTACGCCTTCCGGATTCGGGTACCCAATCCCTGGGTTCCCTAGGACCTCCTTCCCTCGCGGAACTCAGTGTTGGGCACTGAGCTCCAGACCTCCATCCGAGTACCTCACCCCAGGCTAAAGGTGCCTGGGATGGAACACGACCTCCGGGCGTCCTCTAGGCCTAGGCGGCCTAGAGGACCGACACGAACCACCACCCTCAGGCTGAAGGTGCCTGGGACTCGACCCCGCGACAAAGATGGCCAGCCCCTTTATACCCTCTCCCAGCAAGCACGGCGGGTTCCCCGCCCCACCATACCGCTGCCGAGGGAGGACAAAAAGGAGGCACGGCACACAGCAATGGTTCAACCCCAGCCCAGGGTGACAGCGCCACCCGCTGGGCCGCAAGGAACTGCACATCGCTGGTGTCTCTGCCAGTTTTTAAATAGAGAGAAAAGTGTATACCCGCTACACCTATAATAGGGAACGACGATCAGTGACGTCACACGCTAAGCCACGCCCCCCCCCACAGTAAGAAACACAAATCAGGGCACACTTAACCCCTACAGCGCCCCCTCCTGGTTAACCCCTTCACTGCCAGTGTCATTTTTACAGTAACCAGTGCATTTTTATAGCACTGGTCGCTGTAAAAATGACAATGGTCCCAAAATAGTGTCAAAAGTGTCTGATGTGTCCGCCATAATGTCGCAGTCACGAAAAAAATCGCTGATCGCCGCCATTACTAGTAAAAAAAAAAAAATTTATAAAAATGCCATATAACTACCCCCTATTTTGTAAACGCTATAACTTTTGCGCAAACCAATCAATAAACGCCAATTGCCATTTTTTTACCAAAAATATGTAGAAGAATACGTATCGGCCTAAACTGAGGGAAAAAAATAGTTTTTTTATATATTTTTTGGGGATATTTATTATAGCAAAAAGTAAAAAATATTGAATTTTTTTCAAAATTGACGCTCTATTTTTGTTTATTTATTTATTTATTTATTTTTATTTATTTTTTCCAAATAGTTTATTGAAATGTAAAAAGCATTTACAGATATCTTGAACAATAGTAGTACAATAAGGTATTAATACAACCACAAAACAGGGATGAATTACATGAGTCATATACAATTCAACTTGCGGGTAGTGAAAATGAAATGGCTATGTGCATCCTTCATGAACTAGGCCGTGTTGGGGTGGGTTACCCTAATTCAAGGTAATTGTGGGGTCTAGTCAAAGTCCGATACCGTTGACGGAGATAGATCTTGTTGATAGGTTAGGGCTAGGTAGGTTCACGGATGCCGTTGTGGACTTTTGGTCTGTGGGGGAGGGAAAGGCCAACAGGTGCAATATGGCAGGAAGGGAGAGAAGGAGCTACAAACAGATTTATTTCGTTGAGAGTGTATGAATGCGGGAGTGTAGGCTGGAGCTATGTTAGTGGTTGTATTTTACAGAAGCGTGTGGATGAGAAAGTAGAAGGGGGTACTATTTTTGTTTATAGCGCAAAAAATAAAAACCACAGAGGTGATCAAATACCACCAAAAGAAAGCTCTATTTGTGGGAAAATAAGTACACTAATTTTGTTTGGGAGCCACATCGTACGACCGCGCAATTGTCAGTTAAAACAACGCAGTGCCGAATCGCAATAAGGGGCCTGGTCCTTATGCTGCGTATTGGTCCAGGTCTTAAGTGGTTAAGGATCAGTCCAAAATGATCACCAACCCACAAGAAACTGAGCCTTAACATGCACTTAGGTATAAATATGGCATTAAAATGTATATAGTTTATTTGGTTTTGAATAGATTGTAGAAAGGTTAGAACCCCCTGTCAATTTTGTACTGCTATCAGTGTTCCTGGTGGGGAGATTCACCCTCCTTCATTTGTCCTAATGACCACTGTCACTGTGACAGAATGTGATGAAAAATCCAAAATTTTACAAGTGTAGCTGAGGGTAAATTAGGACAACTGTCTAAAGCTGGCCATAGATGGTGCCAGTGGTCTGAACCCCTAAAAAATAACAGTTTTTTTCATTCATATAAATGAGGTAGATGGAGGAATTCCCTACCCTCACTGGGACATTGTATTCTCACAGCAATACCTGGCATTGTCAGAATACGCTGACCAACTAAATTTTTCCAACTTGTCCATCCAACAGAAGTCAATCAAATGATCGACTTCTGTTGAACAGGGATAGCCACACACTGATCAAAAGTGCACCCTGTCCATGATCCCCCAGGTACTAGACTCCTGATGGGGACTGGGGTACTTGTTTTTTTTTTTTTTTCTTGAAAAGCCCATGGCGTGTGAAACACACCCAAAAACTCCACCCGGTGCCAAAAAAAGTGCACACACATAAAGAGTGAAACACAAAACGTGCAACGGGTGTAACACTTGTCCTCCACATGGAAGGACCTTACCCTGATCCCCCGGGGCGTTAGGCTCCAGACGGGGACTGAGGTACATCACGTGGTCCATCTGGCCGAAACCAGATGGACCCCTTTCTCTGGAGGGTCTGCCGAAACAGACCCACCCAAGTACTAGGTGGGGCTCCCCCGAAGGGAGACCCCGTGAGAGCAGGTGAACTAAGCCAAAAGGCCATGTCCACCGACTCCCAAGTCGTTCAGGGCAGGCCCGAGGACCTACACCCTACTAAACACACAGTGACAAAACGTGTACACAATCAACAAAAAAATACAAAAAAGTGAATACATACTGGGGTACTTGTGATCCACCTGGCCAAAACCAGGTGGACCCCATTCTTTAAGGAACCTGCTGAGGCTAGGTCACACAAGTACTATATGGGACTCCCCCAAAGAGACCCTATGGAAGGCGGAGACCCTGACCATAGTGCCACGTGTCCTCCCTACAAGACTTTCAGGGCAAGTCTGAAGATCTATACCCTACTGAGTAATAGTGCATGCATTCTGTGCAAAATAACTAAATTATTAGGGTGCCAAAATGCAAAACAATGAGCATGCATACACATATTAGTCATACTAGGGCCAATTTAGACAGAAGCCAATTAACCTACCAGCATGCCATTGGAGTGTGGGAGGAAACCACAGTACACCCACACAAGCACAGGCAGAACATGCAAACCACTAAGGCCGGCCATAGACGGTTTGAATCTCGGCTGGTTCAGCGGGAACCAGTCAAGATTCAAACCATGTGTGGGCAGGCTGAATGTACCAAGTTGATCGATCTATCAACTTGGGTACAATCAGCCTGCCGGATTCACTTGCGATTATCGCTAGTGGCATAACGATCACTGTCTTCTCTCGGCAGGGACTGCTTCCCCCGCCATCCCGCTGGGAGCAAATAATTGCTCGGCAGGAGGGATTTCCCTGTCAGCACTGTCTGTATTGATGAGGAAAATGTGTGAATTTCTTTCCTGCAACTCGTGGTTACAGGAAAGAAATTCACACTGTTTATTGCCTGCCTAAGCCACTGTTTTGCCTATTTACTTTGTTGGGGTTTCATTGCATATTATTGCTGCCAATAATACTGACCCTCTTGCTTTAACCACCTCACGCCCGCTGTACGAGAATATACGGCCGCAAGGTGGTTGTCAAATGCCGGGAGGCCGTTATTATACGGCCTCCGCTATTTGGCCACTGGGGGGCGCGCGAGCGCCGCCGACGGCGCGCGCACGTGCCCGGCGCTTCACTGCAATGCCGATGCGCGTGCCTGGCGGCCGCGATGTCCGCCAGGCACCCGCGATCGGCGGTTACAGAGACAAGGACATGGATCTGTGTGTGTAAACACAGAGATCCATGTCCTGTCAGGGAGAGAGGAGACCGATGGTGTGTCCCTTGTACATAGGGACACAGATCGGTCTCCTCCCCCAGTCAGTCCCCTCCCCCCACAGTAACAATCACTCCAGGGAACACATTTAACCCCTTCCTCGCCCCCTAGTGTTAACCCCTTCCCTGCCAGTCACATTTATACAGTAATCAGTGCATATTTATAGCACTGTTCGCTGTATAAATGTGAATGGTCCCAAATTAGTGTCAAAAGTGTCCGATGTGTCCGCCATAATGTCGCAGTCACAAAAAAAATCACTGATCGCCGCCATTACTAATAAAAAAATATATATATAAAAATGCCATAAAACTATCCCCCTATTTTGTAAATGCTATAACTTTTGCGCAAACCAATCAATAAACGCTGATTGCGATTTTTTTTTACCAAAAATATGTAGAAGAATACGTATCGGCCTAAACTGAGGAAAAAAATATTTTAAAAAAAAATAGGGATATGTATTATAGCAAAAATCAAAAAATATTGCTTTTTTTTCAAAATTGTCACTCTATTTTTGTTTATAGCGCAAAAAATAAAAACCGCCGAGGTGATCAAATACCACCAAAAGAAAGCTCTATTTGTGAGAAAAAAAGGACGTCAATTTTGTTTGGGAGCCACGTCGCACGACCGCGCAATTGTCATTCAAAGCGTGACAGTGCTGAAAGCTGAAATTTCACCTGGGCAGGAAGGGGGTATATGTGCCCAGTAAGGAAGGGGTTAATTCTTTAATTCTCTGACCTAGAACAAGCATGCAGCGAAAGACCTTTTTTCTTTGACTTTTTTGATCTGCATACTTGCCCTGGTCATTGACCAAATGTCAGACATGTTATACCAGCCAGTCAGCTAGCAATTTCAAAGGAGATTTCAGACGGAGGTCATCCCTTATTTCTCTCATGACAAGTTCAATTTAAATAAACTTGCTTGTTTCTAGATGTCATAACATCCCAGTACGCTAAAAGTAGTTGTATCAAGAATAACTTTATTTGAAGTATATCATTATGGAAAAATCTCACTGATTGTGATCACAACAATCTTGGAAAAGTCTGTTTTTAGAATTTAGACCACCCAGAAATGTTTCTATCAGAATTCTCTAAAGAAATCAGGTCTATTGTATGTCAAGTAGGTCCTTTGGTATAAGGTGTCGCCTGGGCCGAGTCCGTCCTGCTTTGTGAACAAACATCTTGTACTCGTCCTTGCATTGACCTCTGTTGCTTCAGAGTTTCTCCACGTTTATCTTTTTTGCATTTGCAGGGTTAATGCCAATTTAGGTTGTGGAAATAGAATGCCATTGCCAAACTTAAAGCTGATGTATTTTGACCCCAAATTGGCTTAATGTTAAATATAAAAAAAACAAGAACATTTAATAGAAATGTCATTAGTGTAAGAAAAGAGCATAACAGAATGAATAAGCTCAGTTCTGAAGGGTTTTAAATGAGTTGAGTGAAACAGTTATTGTTGCCATAGAGACTAACAGCTTGCCAGAACAAAGACAAAAAAGGCAAGAGAATTTTCCTATGTATATGGTACTACTTTCTCATCACTAGTAACACATGAGGGCATGTTACAACATACAGTATATGCACATTTCCTAGCTTTGGGCAGTTGGAAAGATATCTTTTAGACCCCTTTCACACTGCTAGCATGGCCGTGTTAGCGGTAAAGTGTCGCTAGTTTTAGCGGCACTTTACCGCTGTTATAGCAGCACTTTTATGGGCCGCTAGCGGGATGCTTTTAACCCCACTAGCGGCCGAGGAAAGGGTTAAAACCGCCCGCAAAGCACCGCTGCTGAATCACTTTGCAGGCGTTTCAGCAGCGCTGCCCATTGATTTCAATGGCAGGGGTGGTTTAGGAGCGGTGTTTACACCGCTCCCGCACCGCCCCAAAGACGCTGCTTGAAGGATTTTTTTTCGTTCCTGCAAGCACACCGCCCCAGTGTGAAAGCACTCGAGCTTTCACACTGGGGTGGCTTGGGAGGCGCTTTTCAGGCGCTTTACAGGTGCTATTTTTAGCGCTAAAATGCCTGAAAAGCGCCTTCGGTGTGAAAGGGGTCTTAGCGTAAGGTATACCTGTCTCACAACCCAGATCACATAGCCAATGAACAAATAAAGTATACCTAAAGGCAAAACTTTTTTCTAGTTTTGGATCGAGTGGAGAGGGATTAGAACTCCTGTCAGTTTTCATTGCTGTTGGTGCTCCCGTTAGGGGGATTCACCCTCTGTATTTTTCATATTTACCGTTATCACTGAAAGTAAAAGAAATGCTCAAATTATGAGTTTTCCACAGAACAGTAATGAGAAATCTTTCAATGGAGACACTAGTTCTGGTGACACTGATGACAACCAGGGATTTCCCCAGTTAGGAGGGATTTCTTTGCACTTCCTGTTTTGGCTATGGGACAGGAAGTGAAAGGAATCCCCCAATGGGACACACATGGCAAACATAACCTGACAGGGCCATGGCAAAGTGTAATCAATCACCTCCAAATGTTAGGAACAAACCACCACACAGATTGGCCGCTCACCTTAAGATATGTACCTTTAGGTTGAATAGTCAAAACATGCATTTTTCTCTCTAAATAGCTGGGATCAGCTGTAAGCGACAGACATTCAGTGTGGATTCCTCTCCTTTTTCAAGTCAGATTTACCACTGATGCAGCTCATGAAAATACAAAAAGATGACCAAAAAGTGCTCTCTATTTAAAAACTGTTCATGTGTCTTTTTTAAAAACAATAAAAACACTTCACAGAGTACTATGTGTGCTGAATTAAAGAGCGAGGTATATCTAAGTGAGAGCCTCAGGCTGACAGCTCAGGAAGTCAATGGATCGTGCTGAGGCTGCAATGGAACAGTAAAATGGCCTATACTCAAAGCACACAACTGACAGAAAACTCTGCCCTATGCGTTACGTCGGTCTTGCAACTTCTTCAAAGCTCTTTTGCCCATTTTTCTCCTGTGGGTCATAGGAGTGCACTTAGTTTTGCACTCCTGTGACCCAGATTCACCCGACAGCGTGCTAAAGTCTGCTGTCGGCTGATGTCACAGAGCTTGTTCAGGCTCAGCCTCTAAGCGTCCCCTGAGAGCCTAAGATGGCTGCAACCCCCCCACAGTCCAGTGCTCCAGCGAGCACTCGAGGGGCAGAACACAGAGAGGTGCATGACAGTCGCTGCTTTGTGCTCAGAGTGGACCTGAGAACTAATTTATCAGTGGTCTTTGATCGCTCAGTTCTCAGTTTAGAACCAGCAGGGGAAAGCTGCAGGATTGATTTCGTGCTGCAACTATTTAGGTGAGTATAAATGTTTAATATTCTATATTCCTGCACTTCTCATTTACCTTCACTGAGACACAGAAGTCAAATCCAATGTAATTTTACTTAAGATAAGTGCAGTACAAAGAATGTTATTCTAGTCTGAAAAACTAAACTAAAAACTGAGCAACAGAGAAAAGAAGAGCGTGTAGAGGGACTGTACTATCTAGCAACAAAACAGGAGTGGGGAACAGTGAACATACCAAATACAACAAACAAGACAAAAGATGGGCCATGCAGCAAAGACCTCGTAGGAATGGGCACAGGAAAGTATATTGCACATAGAGGGAAGGGATCATTTAAAAGATAACTCCGCTAATAGTACAATTATTCTTTACAAGTAGCAAGTTATCACACTTTCCCCACCAAGATATTATCCCACATCTAAGACCAATGTTGAAACTCTTACTACTGCTACCATTTTTTGTCAAGAGTATATCTGATAAATTTCTTAAATTTTTTCCTAATATGTTCACATCTACTATACTATACATACAGCCAGTGTGTATGGCAGCCGGTCTGACAGAAGCCATGTCAGATAAACATGCTGTAAAAACCAAATACTGACAATCCAGCGCTCAATGGGAGCAGTGACAGAAAAGTTGAAACTGATGTTGAAATAAAAATAGGATGCGTGCTAAAAATTGATATACTTGATAGGATAAAATCAACAAGTTCAAAATTCAACAACCTTCAAACAAAGATCAGACGGATATCTTGATCAGAAATAAAGCATAAAGCCGATATCCGTCTGATCTTTGTTTGAAGGTTGTTGAATTTTGAACTTGTTGATTTTATCCTATCAAGTATATCAATTTTTAGCACGCATCCTATTTTTATTTCAACATCAGTTTCAACTTTACTGTCACTGCTCCCATTGAGCGCTGGATTGTCAGTATTTGCTTTGTGTTTACTTTGTTCCGGAAGTTGCCAGCTGCACTGGGTGTCAGTTTTTCACAATTTATGTCCATATGACATCACGTTTTATGTACATTTCTGCCAGTTCTTAGCGCTGTAAGACTCTTTTTGTTTTTGTTACATGCTGTAAAAACCAGCATGCTGTAAAAACCAGCAGCCGACTGCCTCCTGATCAGCGCTCTCAGACAATGGCAGAAAGCGCTGATCGGAGAGTTTTGGCGGGGGAGCTGTCCCCCTGTCAGAACACAACAGCTCAGCAGGGGAGATCGCTGTACTAACGTTGAAGCATTTGTACAGCGGATCTGACCGGAGCTGACATTTTTTTTTGTTCAACCCACTGGGTTGAATGGAAAAAACTCATAGTGTGTATCAGAGCTCCACCCATAAAGGGAAGCTCCGCTTGTTTGCTTCCTTCCCCCCCCTCCGCTGCCACATTTGGCACCTCCCACCTTCATGTAAGATCGCCACATCGTTGTGCATGAATCTATCCATGGCTGCCGCGGGTACCCCCTATTCACCCGATTAGAGACAGAGGCTCTAATATGCTTCAAAATAGGGTGGGGTCGGGTTGCAGAGCATGCGACCGGAGCCCACTCAGGTATGTTACAACAGAGAATGAATATTCGCTGTTGAAACACTGATCCTCACTCCGGCCAATCAATAGCGGGTGTGAGAATTGTTTTGCCGAAAAGAGAAGAATCACGATTGGCCGCCGAGGAGGAGGGAGGAAATGTAAGCCGCCGCTGCCGCGGAGAGCAGGAGAAAGGGAAGCCACCGGTGATGGAGAGCAGGAGAATGGAAGGCCACCGCTGCCGTGCAGGGGGAAGCCACCCGTGATGGGGTAAGTGCTACTGACCAACCGACGGTGAGGGGGGTGTCATACTGTTTGCCGCCCCCCCAAAAAAAAATTCCACCAGCCGCCACTGGTAAGTGTTATATTAGGTCAGCAGCTACAGTATTAGTAGCTGCAGACTTTTAATCTTTTTCCCCACAGGCTGGAACACTGCTTTAGGTAGCATGTTTAGTAAGCTGATTTTATCTTTGTCGAGGTAAACGTCCATTTAGAATTCATTGTTGCTTCTTTAACAAGGAATGTTTATACTGTACTTCAAATACTACCATGAATTAATTGTTTTAATATTCCAGATACCTAGACTAGTTTGCTGCCTGTTCCTGTGTGGCTTTTGGATCATCAAGGCCATGTATGTTTATAGGACACACTATATACATATTTCAAACTGTTCACACTATTTCAAACTGTTCACTTTGAAAGCAAAGCTGCACTTTGCAAGAGGATTTCCCCAGTGCTTAGTGAATAAGGTGAAGCGCTGCTGATTTCCAACATCCAATCATATTCAAGCAAAAAAAATTGTTTTTACATTTTTCTTACAGGATTATATATTCACTGGAAAGTGAAATGTCACCATGTTTACTAAGCAACATTTTTACTTCCATTTGATTGGATGATGGAAGTCAGCAGTACTTCACCTCATTCACCAAGCTCTGGAGCATATTCTCTTGCAAAATGCAACTTCCCTTGCAAAGTGAAAAGTCTATTTGCCTTTAGTAAATCAGCCCCTTTGTCTCTGTCTCACTAGCAACCACCTGTATTTGGTAAAGTGGAAATATCAGCATAATCCTCCATAAAATAAATATTTTTACATGTCTCTATCAGTTAAAAGCTTTTGATTCTATTCAGTTTTGGAAAATGGTGCCTTATTATGCCACTTGCTGCTTTATCAAGTCCTAAAACATGATAACTATGATTAAGCCCCGGTGAGTGGGGCGAAACATGTCAGGGGGCATGGCCTGAGGACTCTGAGGAGTGACATTGACTGAGGCTTTCACATGTATACATCTATACCAGGATCAGCTATGGCGAGCTGCATTTTCAGGCTATAATGTTCATTGGTCACTGGATGAGTTCTCTTACACTGGCATCCCTACTATCCTGAGTGCCAATAGAGCTTTACACCTCAGCCTGAAGCGGCACCACCGAGTACTTATGGCCTTATAAAAACATGATAACATTTCAGATGAGAACAACCTTACACCATATTTGTGGTTCACTCTTAAAGTGGAACTGCACTCTAAAGGGGAAGGACTCCTTTCTGTCCTTTTCCCCCTCCTTGTCTTCTTTTGGGACTTTTTTTGGGGGGAGGGAGAGCAGTGCCTAGTTTTCTCAGGTACCCGCTGCCACTTCCACTGGAATTGCCTAGGCAATCCCACGGTAAGTTCTCAACACCTCGAGCCCACAACCTTCTGGGAGATGTCATAGGTCCTTTCACACAGCTCATGCATGCACAGTAGGAAGTCGGCTGTAAATCCACAAGGAGTCACAGCCTGCTTCCCACACTAAACATGCCGGGGTCGAGGACCCAAAGACCGGTGAAGAACCAGCCTAGTTGAGGACAGCGTGGAATCCCTGGACAGGTAAGTGTCTTTTTATTAAAAGTCAGTAGCTACAGTATTTGTAGCTGCTGACTTTTCATTTTTTTAAACCTGACTAAAGAACCAGTTTAGCCACCTAATATGTCTATATTCAATTGAGACCACAGCCACATGCAGTAAGTCTTACCAATTTAGGGATCAGAACTGGGCCAGACAAAATTGGGACAGCTGGAAGATATGCTTTGGCAGTAATGTGTGTAGGCGTCTGGCCCTTTGAAAATTTAAATCCACTATTATAACATAGAGTAGGTTTTGAGCACTTTGGCTACCAAAATACCAATGTACCAGCTCAATCTGTTAGTGGACAATAACAGTATTCATAAGAGTGTAATGTGTGCTTATGTCTGAAAAGTACCAAACTGTGCAACTGGATTAATAAAAGGCTACAATTAACCAATAAAACTATAGAGCATATAATGTGCAGAATAAGCTAACAAATCAATTTGTTGCCACTGATGTAATTTATACAGTGGTATATTAACTACCGGTAATCATGGTACAAAAGGCATTGTGGGATGTTTAGCCGATGCATTCCTAAATGGGCCATGGTTTGCTAATCTGTCGTAGGGATGCAAAAGATTTGCATTCCATATAATAAATGTGTCATATCACTTTTTGTGCCAGTTGTTTTATCAGATTATGCTAAAGTGTGGCAAATTTTATTAGCCTACTTGTTGCAATCTTCCTAAAATTTAGCCTTCAGAAAAACATTTAAGAAGTTATTTTCAGACATTATAAAAAGTGGTCCACATCACTTCTTAATTAAGCGACAGATCGCTGTGTAAATATTGCAGCAATCCAGTTCATACCATTTGTGACAAATGAGAAAAAAATTGACAGACATTGTAAATAGAGTTGAAACTATAATGCCTCGTACACGCGATCGGAATTTCCGTCGGGATAAACTCCAACAGATTTTTCCGTCGGAATTCCGTTCAAGCTGTCTTGCATACACACTGTCACACCAAATTTCGACCGTCAGGAATGTGGTGACATACAACACCACGACGAGCCGAGAAAAATGAAGTTCAATGCTTCCGAGCATGCGTCGACTTGAGTCTGAGCATGCATGGTTTTTTCTCCGTCGGAGTCCCATACAGACGAACGGAATTTCCGAAAAAAAGAGAACATATTCTCTTTCTAAATTCCGACGAAAAAAAGTCAGATGGGGCACACACACGGTCGGAATATCCGATGAAAAAATTCCATCAGACTTTTTCCATTGGAAATTCCGATCATGTGTACAAGGCATAAGTGTTCCCACGCAGCTATGATTCAATTACACCCTATCCAAGCAGCTTGCAATAATTGTGGATCACAAACACAAACATCTAGACAGTCAATTATCCTCTGATGAAGTCTGTAATTGGACATAACGTGTAAGGTGGCGCTTAGCCCCAGCGTCATCATCACGTTTTCTTTTGGGAGCCGATTCACTTACATTGACAGCAGGGAGGAGATAAACGATGTACAGATGAGGGTGAACTAAAGGCAGGTTTGAAATGTGTTTTATATGCACTGGAATATTATTATTTTTTTGTGTGTAGTTGTACATTTTTAATGCTTTACATTTTAATAAAATTTGAAAAACGGTGAGCACTATGAGGTTTTCTTCTGCTTGATTCCTGAGGTTCTTGGTGATCTTTGGATACACCAGATATGGAGATGCTGGGAGCCTAAGGAGTCCATCCCTGGAGATATTTAAAGCAGCATTAGACCGCCTATTACTTAAGAGGTCCATGCTGCAGGGTGTGCATGTTTTCATATGTTTGGGGGAAGGCACATTTGTGTGAAGTGCTGAAAAGCCTTTTGTGCACAATATCATGGGGGGTTTTCAGTATATATTGAAATGATGTTCTCGTGTGAGTATATTGGAATTTCTTTTTTAAATACCATTTTAGAAATGGTGAGCACTATGTTGTCCTTTCTTCTTACCTGCTGAGGTTTTCTTGGATTGTAGAATATATTAGAAGTAAAAACATTGTGAGTTGGTGGAAGATAATCATTGGGATATTTAAAAAAGCAGCATTGGACCTCCTATTAGAGGTCCATATACAAGGGTGAGCATATTTCCATATGTATGGGTGATGGTCTTCATGGTTATAGGATATGCTGAAGGATTTTTGGCACGATATTACAAGATTTTGGATGCACATAAAAAAGTTCCGTATTAGGAGAAGCACTTGTAAGATAGCTCTTATCATTATTATATCTTTATAATTTAATTGGGACTGCACTGTGGACTTTCTAGATAATTTTATTTGTTTTTTTATACTTGTATTCCACATTTGAGTGTATAGCAGATGTAGGCATTATATAGAGTGCTGCACATACTAAAAGCTAAGTAGGGTGCAACTGCGTTCATAAATGTCCCCCATTACCTATGAAAGAATGTGCTAGATGTACCATGTTAATAATATAATTTCATATGCTTGCTTTAATCAGCTGAATAATTAAAATAAGACTGTAGAATATTGGGTCATCCAGTAAGTACAATTGTAAGGGTTTGCTATTTGATAATTGTTTTTTACAGAAAAACACATTTCTTACTATGAATACTGTAATAAATTAGGATTATGCTTCATGATTTTGTAATACAGCAGTAAAAACAATATTTCTGAGTTCATCTATTTTGAGTAAACCTGTCATGGAAGAAATACGGGGGAGGCATTGCTGAGTGCCTTGTATTATGCTGACCCACTGACTTAAATACTTTCAGAGTCACTGAGCAGGAACAGAAGTCCTTGTCTCCAGCTGTAGCTTTTGTGGATAGCACTCCTTGCACTACTAGAGTTATGGGTTTTATTCTCTACATAGCACTCTGAATGAATCCATCATATTTTTCCTTGTTTACCTCAGTTCCTCCCACAATGGAAATACCAACTGAAAGATTGAATGTCTTCTACACCGGCGGGCCCCAGTATCTTCCTCTATGGACCTGTTTACATCTCAGTTTGCATTTTATGTGAATGTGCATTTTTAGGTGCAATTTACACCCATTACCATTAAACTCAAGCACTTTGCTGGAAATTATATAAAAAATGTAGCAAACAGGTCACTTTTCAAAGCACCACCATGCAACATACCTAAAACTTGCAGTTGTGTATGGGTCCTATAACTAAGGACATCTTTTAAGGTAGTATTAAACCCAGAAGCACACACATATTATATTGCAGCTTACCAAATCTTAGTGTGTTGGCATTAGTTTTCTTTTTTAGGCTTTCTTTCTTCTATTGTCATCTTGTGATCCAGACAGTAAGTGTAGCGGGTATTTAAATTTAGGGGGAGCATCTGGGTGGTAGTATGACCCAGATGCACTGATTGTTAGGGAATTTGGGACCATTTTTATTCATGGAGGACTCCAGTGGTGTGCAGTTCCCTGCAGCCTGTGGGTGGCGCTGTCACCCTGAGCCGGGGTTTAACCATCACTGCAGTGCTGTGCCCTTTTTGTCCTGTTTTGGCAGCAGTATGGCGGGGCGGGGAACCTGCTTGACCTGCTGAGATGAGGAGATAAAGGGAACAGACGCCCTCAATGTGGGGTCAGTCGTCGGAGGTGAGAGCCGCACCCAGGCACCTTCAGCTTGGGTGCTGGCGTTCCGGAGTTCTGGGCCCAGGTGCCCTTGACCTGGCCGGAGCGGGAGATGGAGTCCATCCCAGGCACCTTCAGCCTGGGGTGAGGTACTGCTGAGAAGGCCCGGGGCCCAGTACCTTCGTCTGGGTTCCGCAGGGGTGGAGGAGTCCAAAGGGGCCCTAAGGTGTTGGGCGTCCGAATCTGAGACGAGGAGGCCAGGGAGCGTAACCCCTCCGAAAAGTCCGGTGCAGCATTGCCGGTGATGGCGGGGCCTCTGGTAACTCTCTTGGAAGGATATCTTCCCTCTGACAGGGGCTGCACTTAGCGAAGGTAATTCTGTTCTTGTTCTACACGGTCGTGGCAGCGGCTGTGCGCCATAACCGTTGGTGACACTGCAATGGTTAGTTCTATTTGAGGATTGTGCTTTGACCTACTCCCCACTTATACTGAACTGTTCTTTGGGTCACAACCTGTCTGCTGTTAAAGGATGATTTATTGCTGTCAGAGAATAAATAAGAGTTGGACCTTTTCAGTGGTGTGGAACTTCAGTTACTGGGAGCAAAGGGGGGTCATCTGCAGAACGGACTTGGCTCTGGGTTATGCACACAGCCCGAAGGTAAACAGGTGGTGGCTTTCACCTCTACACATTAGAGGACATAGGCCGTAGCGTACCGCATCCCTCCTCCCTGATCCCCCTAGACAAGACAACAAGCCGAGAAGAAGAAGGGGTGAGAGGGGTGAGGCCGCTACATGTGGGGGCGTCGTCCGGGATGTGTGTTATACAGATGGAGCTGAGAATGTCTATATTTGAACTTTACTGCCCGGTGGAGTTCCGAGTAGGTCGGCCATGTTGGCCAGCGCGCCACGAGGCACACCATAGCTGCGCAGTTTGTGGGCAGGGAGAAGAGAAAGCCCGCGAACAAGTGCAGAGTATGGGAGGAGTCTGGCCATGTGGAAGGACACACGTGGAGATTCCAGCGCAAATTGGTCAGTGCGAAATGGAGCAGCAGACAGTCGGGATGACCTCAAGTGCCCCGTGTATACCGGTTCCTTCCACCACGAGAATGACTTCCTTTGCTGCTCCGATCACAGACACAGGAATAAGACTAAGGCCCCGAGGACGTTTGGCTCTGTATACATGCAGAGACATAGAGGCCCTCGGTGTGATCTGTCCCGGTTGTTCGGGACTGGTGGTTCACTTGAAGCCGTTCGGGCGATGTGAGGCCTGCAAGGAGTTCCTCTTTGAGGTGGAGCCATCCACAGAAAGGCCTCGCGCCTTCCACCTCAACTGCCTGACAGGTACCGCCACTCCGGAGGGAGAGATCAGAGCCTATGCGGACATTCCTGTGCGCACTGACCGGGGCGAGGAGAAGGCCCTAGCGGAGACCAAAAAAGAGAAATCCGAGGATGCTGCCTCGGTCGCCACAAGCTCCCTGCTCCCACCGCCGAAGAGGAAAGTCACCTGGTAAAGGCATCCTGTGGTCGTGGAAGAGCTTCGCCCCATCGCTTGCCTGGCCTGGATGGATCAGGAGGGAAGAGCCCTGGACATCTCTGTTCTGCTGAAGGCCCAGGTGAGCCAGGGGTTGGGACTGTGAGTGTGGTTGGAGGTGTCGGGAGTCCACAGTCGGTGGAGCCCGTTCAGGGGGTGATTCCGTGTCCACTGGGAATTACCTGCCCGCGGAGTTCTATGACACCTCCAACCTAGAATCGTTATCTGATGCCGGTGATGACGGGGAAATTGATGAGATCTTCCACAGGAAAGGTTGGGACAAGATGCCGCTACTCTCGTCCCAAGCAACAAGGGACCCGCCCATGTCTATTGGGGATAGTGCACCCCGGGTGGAGGCCCCGGAGCCTGAGGAGAAATCCAGTTCCCTGCCTGCCTTTCCACCCCCTGAATCACCTGCTGTTTCATCCGCTCCTGTTGTGGGAGTGCAACGCGCATCACTGCGGGCTCCTAAGCCCAAATCTACAGAGGTAGTTAAAGTACCTCGTCACCCTGAATCCATCGTTCTGCCTGGAGAAGGAGATCGTGCCACAATGCCACCTTTGGCCAGGCTGCAGCGACTCTTTTGCCAGAAGGTTGCCCGTGAATATGGGTGGGAATACCCGTATTTACCCCGAGATTTGCTCTATGAGGTAGAGGTCTTGCGGCAGTGGTGGTACGATGAATCCATCTGGACACAACTTAAGGTGCCCCACGCTCGCAGATCCCTCTCGTGCTCACCTACAGCTTCTAGGAAGTTCAGAGACTGTAAGGCGGAGTGGATGCTGGGTCGGCATATCCATGCGGACAGGGTGCTTATCTGTCGGAAGGATGGAGAGGCCATTGAGTATAATGTGGAGTCTGTTGATAAGCACTTAAAGCCCTTGTTCCTGCCGCACCCAAAGTTTTACCTCTAGGAGGAAGAGACTCCTTTGTTTTTTTTCATTTGCTGGACTTTCCGGAGTGCCTTTGCCGGAACCCAGGGACTGTGCCCTAGTCATATGGGTGTTTTGCTCTTAGGAGAAATGGGAGCAGTTGCTGTTGTTTGTTCTCCCTTCTCTCCTCTCACCACAAGGAACACTTTGGGGTGTAGCCAGCATAGGGCCACAGCACAGAGAAGCAAAGTTTCATCTGGATTTGACCAAGTGTCTTTACCTCGGCACTACCACCAGGTAGTGGTGCTGCGCAACGACTGTTTTTTTTTTTTACACTTGCACCATACTTTTTGGAGCGAATGGGTTTCTTTTCGGATAGACCCATTCATTCAGGAGATTCATCTATCAAGGCTGCTGAGAATGGGGTGGTCCTTAGATAGCAGAGAGGGAGGGGTATGTAAATATGTAAAATACCTAGAGTATATTTGATGAGAGTATATTGTTTTATTTTCTTGTTTTCCTTTTCCTATTTTAGGTCCTGGCACAATTTTTGGTTAGTTGGTAAGGTTTGGTTCTATGTGTAGTTTGGTCTCTGGGTTGAACTTATGTTACCACTCTTTGGGAGACATGGGTTTGCACCAGACACTGGTGACCAGTGTCAAATCACCAGGGGGAGAGTGTAGCGGGTATTTAAATTTAGGGGGAGCATCTGGGTGGTAGTATGACCCAGATGCACTGATTTTAAGGGAATTTGGGACCATTTTTATTCGTGGAGGACTCCAGTGGTGTGCAGTTCCCTGCGGCCTGTGGGTGGCGCTGTCGCCCTGAGCCGGGGTTGAACCATCACTGCAGTGCTGTGCCCTTTTTGTCCTGTTTCGGCAGCGGTACGGCGGGGCGGGGAACCTGCTTTACCTGCTGAGACGAGGAGATAAAGGGAACAGACGCCCTCAACGTGGGGTCAGTCGGAGGTGAGAGCCGCACCCAGGCACCTTCAGCTTGGGTGCTGGCGTTCCGGAGTTCCGGGCCCAGGTGCCCTTGACCTGGCCGGAGCGGGAGATGGAGTCCATCCCAGGCACCTTCAGCCTGGGGTGAGGTACTGCTGAGAAGGCCCGGGGCCCAGTACCTTCGACTGGGTTCCGCAGGGGTGGAGGAGTCCGAGGGGCCCTAAGGTGTTGGGCGCCCGAATCTGAGACGAGGAGGCCAGGGAGCGTAACCCCTCTGAACAGTCCGTGCAGCATTGCCGGTGATGGTGGGGCCTCTGGTAACTCTCTTGGAAGGATATCTTCCCTCTGACAGGGGCTGCACTTAGCGAAGGTAATTCTGTTCTTGTTCTACACGGTCGGTGGCAGCGGCTGTGCGCCATAACCATTGGTGACACTACAATGGTTAGTTCTATTTGAGGATTGTGCCTTGACCTACTCCCCACTTATACTGAACTGTTCTTTGGGTCACAACCTGTCTGCTGTTAAAGGACGATTTATTGCTGTCAGAGAATAAATAAGAGTTGGACCTTTTCAGTGGTGTGGAACTTCAGTTACTGGGAGCAAAGGGGGGTCATCTGCAGAACGGACTTGGCTCTGGGTTATGCACACAGCCCAAAGGTAAACAGGTGTTGGCTTTCACCTCTACACATTAGAGGACATAGCGTACCGCATCCCTCCTCCCTGATCCCCCTAGACAAGACAACAAGCCGAGAAGAAGAAGGGGTGAGAGGGGTGAGGCCACTACATAAGTACAAGTTCCCAGATGTATCAGTTTCAGGGATGAGACAAACCATTTATTACGAGTGGTGCTTACAATTATCAAATTTTATTTATGCATGTAAAACTTTTTATCCCAAAAAGATATATATATATATTTTTTTTTTGCTGTAACTGCTTATAACGTATTCTTTGCTGGTTTTAATTGGTTAAATGTGCCCAGTGATGATTTTGAATCAACATACTGAGATACTAACCTACTGAAGGAGTTAATTAACCAAAAATCGATGGTTGAGTCAAGATGACTCATCGGACATTGCGGCACTTACCTCTTCTTCTAAACAATCTTAAGGTACTCTATAATAAAACACAAGTGTTTATGTAAAAGATCCTAACGTAATCTGAAGCAACTGTACCCTGTCTAAAATGACAAGACATTTCATAGAGCACATGCCTCAGTCATGCTTGAGGTTTATCCAGATCACTTCTGTGTCTTCTCTGCTTATTTTTTTTTCTTTCTCCTTTTAGGATTGAACTTTCTGTTTTTTCTTGCTTGCTACTTATAGAACTCTTATTCTTATCCTCCATTCCCTATGGGCCAGGCCCTTGTCCAGAAACTGATTTTAATATAACTCATCATTGTCACATCAATAACTAACCCTTCAATATTGTTCTACAACCTTAAGAAGAAACCAAATGGATAGTTAGTTACTGTGACGTGTTGAACTATATATAGCTGCAGCACCATTCCATAAATAGTTATGCAAGGCTTTCTCAACTTATCAAAGATAAGGGTTAGCTTGAAGCCATTAATATAAAGTAAACAACTCTGTTCCATGCAGTTGTTTAACTGTTTATTGAAATGTCATTTTAATATATTTATTTGTAAAAGAAGGACTTGCAATGCAATCCTACTAGCCACTTTTTCAGATATAGTACAGTAAATCATGATTAGGTTCAGTAGGCAAGACTAGACAAAGGTCTAATACATATACTATAATACAAAATACTACTACAATTTTTTCTACTTTGCCCAGTCTGAAATGAATGATGTTTTATACTTAGACTACCCAATATGGTTTACACTATTCTTAATTCTGTTAGACTAGCCATAGATGACTCCATTTTGTTTAATCATCCAGAGGGCTGATTGAAAAAAAAACCAAAAAACTGATTCCCTTATCCACAAAAGCGACGTGGATGGAGCAATCCTCCCACTGTGTCATTGTATACTGACAATGGGGGTCATTCACTCTCAAAATACACTGATCAGCAGTTGAAGGCTTTTGAGAAAATATTTCTGGCAAGCGGGAGTAGCCACACATATGGGTAAAAATTTGGATAGCCCCTGCTGAACAGGCCAAATTTAGATCCATCTATGGCCAGCTTTAGACTCATGCCAGTGTTGGTCATCCAGGTGGATTATGACCTTCCGAGATGACTCCTTTTGATGTGGTTCTAAAGCAGGGATCTCAAACTGGTGGCCCTCAAGCTGTTGTGAAACTACAAGTCCCATCATGCCTCTGCATGAGGGAGTCATGCTTGTAACTGTCAGCTTTGCAATTCCTCATGGGACTTGTAGTTTTCCAACAGTTGGAGGGCCGCCAGTTTGAGACCCCTGTTCTAAAGGCTTAAGGTTGGCTGCTGTCAATCAAATCCTGTAATGAGGTAGCAGGGGCAGGAGCGAGCAAGCCCGCACAAGTGCCCCCATAAGAAGCAGCTTCCTATGGGGGCATTCGCCATAAAGGAGAAGCCAGGAGCCTCAGTGGGGGACTACAGAAGAGGAGGATCAGGGCTGTTCTGTGTAAAACTATTGCACAGAGCAGTAAATATGTTTATTATTAAAAAAATAAATAAAGCAAAGTCTGAAGTTTTAAAATGACTTGCACCTGGAGTATGCTGTCCAGTTCTGGGCACCAGTCCTCAGGAACAGGGATGAGCCGAACACCCCCCTGTTCAGTTCGCACCAGAACCTGCGAACAGACAGAATGTTTGCGTGAACTTTAGAACCCTATTAAATACAATGGACTCGAAGTTCGAAATCTAAAGTGCTAATTATAAAGGCTAATATGCAAGTTATTGTCTTAAAAAGTGTTTGGGGACCCGGGTTGTGCCTCCGGGGACATGTGTCAATGCAAAAAAAAGTTTTAAAAATTGACGTTTTTACGGGAGCAGTGATTTTAATAATGCTTAAAATGAAAAAATAAAAGTGAAATTTTCCTTTAAATTTCGTACATGGGGTGTGTGTATAATATGCATGTAAAGTCGCGCTTCTTTCCCGTGCTTAGAACTGTCCCTGCACAAAATGTAATTTTTGAAGGAAAAAAAGTCATTTAAAAATTGCGGCTATTAATGAATTGTCGGCTCCCGGCAATACATAGAAAAGTCATTGATAAAAAAGAAAAAAAAAGCGTGGTCCCCCCAAATTCAATTACCAGGCCCTTCAGGTCTGGTATAGATATTAAGGGGAACCCCGCCGCAAATTAAAAAAAAAAATGCGTGCGGTTCCCCCCAAATATCCATACCAGGCCCTTCAGATCTGGCATGGATTTTAAGGGGAACTCCACCCCAAATAAAAAAAAATGGCGTGGAGTCCCCCCAAAAATCCATACCAGACCCTTATCCAAGCACGCAACCTGGCAGGCCGCAGGAAAAGAGGGGGGGATGAGAGAGCGCCCCCCCCTGAACCATACCAGGCCACATGCCCTCAACATGGGGAGGATGTCCCCATGTTGATGGGGACAAGGGCCTCATCCCCACAACCCTTGCCCGGTGGTTGTGGGGGTCTGCGGGCAGGGGGCTTATCGGAATCTGGAAGACCTCTTTAACAAAGGGGACCCCCAGACCCCGCCCCCCCTACATTGTACCCCTACCATTTCACGAAGAAAGTGTAAAAAAATGTAAAAAAAACACACAAACAATTCATTAATAGCCGCAAGTGAGTTTTAAATTACTTTTTTTCCTTCAGAAATGACATTTTGTGCAGGGACAGTTCTAAGCACGGGAAACAAGCGCCACTTTACATGCATATTATACACACCCCCCATGTACGAAATTTAAAGGAATATTTCACTTTTATTGTTTCACTTTAAGCATTATTAAAATCACTGCTCCCAAAAAAACGGCAGTTTTTAAAACTTTTTTTTGCATTGATACATGTCCCCTGGGGCAGGACCCGGGTCCCCAAACACTTTTTATGACAATAAATTGCATATAAGCCTTTATAATTAGCACTTTAGATTTCTCCCATAGACTTTTCGAATTTGCCGAGAACACCCCAATTTGTTCGCTGTTCGGCGAACGGGCGAACAGGCAATGTTCCAGTCGAACATGAGTTCGACTCGAACTCAAAGCTCATCCCTACTCAAGAAGCATGTACTGGAAATGGAGCAAGTACAAATAAGGGCAACAAAGCTAAAGGTTCTGGAGGACCTTAGTTATGAGGAAAGGTTACGAGCACTGAACTTATTCTCTCTGGAGAAGAGACGTTTGAGAGGGGATATGATTTCAATTTACAAATACCATACTGGCGACCCCACAATAGGGATAAAACTCTGACGCGGAGGGGAGTTTTACAAGACACGTGGCCAAAATTAGAAGAAAAGAGGTTTAACCTTAAACTAAGTAGAGGTTTCTTTACTGTAAGAGCGGCAAGGATGTAGAATTCCCTTCCACAGGCGGTGGTCTCAGCAGGGGGCATCGATAGTTTAAAAAAACTATTAGATAAGCACCTGAACAACCACAACATACAGGGATATACAATGTAATACTGACCTATAATCACACACATAGGTTGGACTTGATGGACTTGTGTCTTTTTTCAACCTCACCTACTTTGTAACTATGTAACTCTAAGCCCACGTTCACACTGGGGCTGTGGGAGTGAAGCCTGCGAGTTCAGCTGAACTCGCACGATTTCACTCCCGCTGGCAGTCCCGATTTCAGCCACGATTTCAAAGACATCTGAAACAGATGTCAATGTAAATCGCGGCTGAAATCGCAAAAAGTAGTACAGAAACTACTTTTTGAAATTGGTGCAGCGCCGCAGATGCGGCGTTGCACCGATTAGGACGGTGCCATTGCCCGCAATTTGCGGCAAATTTTGCCGATTTGACATGCGATTTGACATGTCAAATCGCATGTCAAATCGCACCAGTGTGAACCAGGGCTAAAGGCTCCTAATATTATTATCTTTTATCCACTGGAAAACTTCAATAAATAGATTTTCCCCCCAAAAAATAAAAAAATCTATTCATTCCTTTATTTTTGAATTTAAAACTTTTCTGATCATGCAGACATTTGCCTTATGAACAACATTGTTCTTTTTATCAAGGGGGTGGGATGCTAATTGATTTCTACTTTTTCAATAAAATGTTTGTTACATTTTGCTGCAAAGGCAACTCTATGTGGTGTCTCATTCCGCAATATCTGTTCTATATTTTTGTATGCACATTTGCTTTTTACATTGTCAGTATGTTACCTATACAGTTAGTACTCTTGCCTAATTTCATGTACACGGGACGTTTTTACAACCTCTCCTGAACGATTTAACTTGACAGATAGTAACCCATGTTTAAAACGTCTGTTTTGCTGCGTTTACATGCCGCGTTTGCATTTAGAAGCGTTTCAGAATAGCCAAAAACCCAAAACGCCTGTAAACGAAACGCGACTAAATGCAAGTTACCGCATTTAGCCGCGTTTAGAAGCGTTTGACGCTTAAAATGCCTCTAAACTCAGCTTCTAAACCCATTTTTCTGCGTTCCAAAAAAAGCCTCTAAATTCAACTGCCTAGAAACTACTGTAAATGACCCTGTGTACATGTACTGATAAGATAACATAGAGGAGAGTTCAGGAGCAGTTGAAAAAAATGCCCAACTGCTCCTAAACGTCCGTTTACAAGCAGCAGTGTACATGAGGCATAAACGTTTCGTTTACAGACATTTTTCATTTTAACCCAAAAAAATAAAAAATTTCAAACGCTTCTAGACGCAAACACGGCTAAACGCGGCATGTAAACGCAGCTAAACGTCCGTTTTTAGACGCCGGTTTCTAGCTGTCAAGTTAAATTGTTCAGGAGAGGTTGAATAACGTCCCGTGTACATGAAGCCTTACAGTACAGGGACACTATGAGTTGATTTACTAAAGGCGAAGCTGTGTTCACCTCAGTCACCCAATAATGTACAAGGAAAATTAAAAAAATTGGATATTTTCATGTACATGATTAGATAACTGCATTGAGCACAGCTTCACCTTTTTACAAGGCACACATTCATTTTGTAAAGTGATCCTTTGTTTGTTGCCAGCGGTTTAGACATTAATGGCTGTGTTGAGATATTTTGAGGAGACAACACATTTACACTGTTATACAAGCTGTACACTCACTACTTTACATTGTAGCAAAGTGTCATTTCTTCAGTGTTGTCACATGAAAAGATATAATATAATATTTACAAAAATGTGAGGGGTGTACTCACTTTTGTGAGATACTGTATGTATATAAGTAAATTGCTCAGTTTATTTAGTGATATAGGTCCATATAACACGTCTTATCTATTTCTTTTTTTTTTTGTGCCATATTCTTGTATAGCATACGAGTTCCTCTATGCCAAAGTAACTTCCATAAGTATTGTTGATTGTATATTTTTTTTTTTAGGCTGCTTTCACACTGGGGCAGGGGGGCGTTAGCGGTAGAGCGCCGATAATTTTAGCGCCGCTTTACCGCTGTTATCAGGGCGCTTTTCGGGCGCTTTTATTTCCCGCAAGCGCACCGCCCCAGTGTGAAAGCACTCAGGCTTTAACACTGGGGCTGCAGAAGAGGCAGGTGTTTTTCAGGCACTATTTTTAGTGCAAAAACGCCTGTAAAATGCCTCAGTGTGAAAGTAGCCTTTCCATGACACCCAAAATTGAGCTCAGGTGCATCCTGTTTCCACTAATCATCCTTGAGATGTTTCTACAACTTGATTGGAGTCCCCCTGTGGTAAATTCAATTGATTGGACATGACTTGGAAAGGCACACACAGTGCATGTCAGAGCACAAACCGGGCCATGAAGTCCAAGGAATTGTCTGCAGCCCTCCGATACAGGGTTGTATCGAGGCACAGATCTGGGGAAGGGTACAGAAACATTTCTGCAGCATTGAACGTCCCAATGAGCACAGTGGTCTCCATCATTTGTAAATGGAAGAAGTCTGGAACCACCAAGCTATAACATAAAAAAATGTGGAAAAATTGAAGCGGATGAATGATCTCAGAAGCATCTCAAACTGATGCCATCGCCACTAGCCCAAAGCATACCTCCCAACCCGCACGGATTTTGCGGGAATGTCCGCATAGACACCCCCTTCCCGCAGTCCCACGAGACAGCAATTTGTCCCGCACAGGAAGAGAGGAGAGCCAGAGTGGAGGCAGCATGGGAGGCAAGCGCCCCCCCGATCGGCATCAGTCCACAGCCCCCCCGCTCATCAAGTCAGAAGTCGGCATCACGTCCCACGATAGCACCCCCCCCAACTCAACAACTTTTATGTTGGGTTTAAAAAAAAATTGCTGTCCCGCGATAGCACCCCCCCCCCTCAACATTAATGTCCCGCGGTTGCATTTTTAAAAGTTGGAAGGTATGCCAAAGCCTGTCCACAAAGAAGTCACAACTTGGCACAAGAACACATTACTTGGCACTACACATGAGAACCCTTTCTATAAATAAATATATATATATTTTTTTATTTTTAGTAATAGTTTCAAGACCATAATAACTCTTTGGTGGGATCAGCGGCCTTTAAAAAATAAACTTACAAGCGCTCATTTACTTGATGGGTAAAGCCATGCAAAGCACATGATATTTTTCAGAGTGGTCAGTACTTTTTGGAATAAATATATGTTTTCTTCCAGAGCATGTACATTCAGGGGCCATGTCATTTGTAGTCATGCTATTTTAAGCAAGTAATCTAGGGCTGTGTTATGAAAGCCATAAAACTTGGACAGTGAAACAGGTGCAAAGAATGCAGAAGACATAGACGATGGTGATAAAAAAGACCAGCAGCTGGGTTTTCTCATTTTCAGCTGAAACATATTGAACTGAGTACCTCTTTATTATCAGTCGCTGATAGGCATGCTCGTTCTGGAGTCGCAGCTGTTGGGTTCTTAGTTATGCTGTGCTTCTGGTGACTTGGACAGTGAATGACTTGTGAGTTGTCATTGCACACTCATTCCTTGGTGATAGTGTTACCACAATACATTAGCTGAATCGGTATCTTACTGGTTTATCTCAATGATTTACTTATCAAGTGAACTAAAAAATAGGTTATAGGGAAGCGGAAAATGAGGGTCTGTTTCTGCTGCGAGGAAGATCATTTCAATTAGTTTTGAGATTAATAACTTTGCAGGAGTTAATTCATATTACAGCAATTCAACAAAAATAGGCTGTTCTACAATTGATAGCAGTGTAACTTACTGTATAGTGTATGTGCTGGCAAAAAAATACATATGCACTACATTTCTTTAATATAAGTACTGTTTTTCATGCTTATCCTCTTAAATTGCTGCAAGTACAGAAAAATACCTGGTGATCCTTCCAGAAATTCAGTGAACGAATTTCATGTTGTGGTTTTTATGACACTTCCTCTGCTACATTGAAATCCCAAACTGTGTCGCCCCTCTGACAGGGGCAGTGATTAGCAGCAGGGAGAGGTTCTGGATGAGTAAGGAAAAGCCTCGTACACACGACCGAGTTTCTCGTCGTAAAAAACACGTCGTTTTTTTCGACGAGATTCTTGTTAAGCTTGTCGATTTTCTCGTCAAGCTTTCTATGCGTACACACTGTCATTTCCCAATTTCCTTGTTGTTCTCCACGCTCACGTCCAGCACGTACGACGGCACTATAAAGGGGAAGATCTTTTTTCTTGGCGCCACCCCTTGGGCTGCTTTTGCTGATCTCGTGTTACCGCGTGTGAAGTAAAAGTTTGGGAAGAGACGATTCGCGCTTTTCAGTCTTCGTACTTTTCAGATCGTTTTCTGCGGTTCAGTTTGTGCTTGTGGGTTCGTATCTTGACTTTCAGGGCATCTAGGCAGGTCGTATCTGTTTTACAGTGCGTTCTTGCCTGTTCGTTTCTGTTTTTCAGTTCGTTATTCATAGGCCTTGCTGTTCTAAAGTGCGTTCTGTTCTGTACGTTCTGATAAGACGACCGTTTCCTAGCCATGTCGCCTGGACGTTCTCGTCGTCGAGTTCGTGCTGTGCGTGCGCTTGGTGTTGGTCTGCTTGTTTTGGACCAAGACCAGTCCATGAATGGTGTGAGGAGGAGTTCATGGACCAAGAATTGGTTGCTCCAGCGGGACCAATTCTGCCACATGCCTCTGCTGCGGGAGATCGTCGAGAATAATCCTGAGGACTACAGGAATTTTCTGCGGATGTCTGACCCCGTTTTTCAGGAACTGTTGGCTTTGGTGTCCCCCTATATTACCAGGAAGGACACCGTTATGCGGGAAGCCATCAGTGCTGAGCAGAGGCTCATCGCCACGTTGCGTTACCTGGCGACAGGGAGAAGTCTTCAGGACTTGAAGTTCACCACAGGCATCTCCCCCCAGGCTCTGGGCCTCATAATCCCAGACACCTGTTCTGCCATCATCCAAGTCCTGCAGGAGGACTATATTAGGGTAAGTTTTCTCCCTTAACATCACATTTTATGTATTACATGTATGCTAATGTATTGTATTTCTTTCATCCTTCCCTAATGACCATGATTGTAATATGCTGAGAATGTCCCCTTTGTCCCCATGCATGTTGGAAGCTTTAGATTGCCCCTTTTTTCTCCTCCATAAATATTTCCCTTCACTAACTTTTCCAGCAGGGGCGCCTGTTGCTCCAAATGTTTGGGGGTTCAAACCCCAATTTAGGAAATAAACTTCCTCCTTTTTTGCTCTGGTGCCTATTAAACGCCCCCAGTTGTCCCCTCCAATGCAGCCATTTTGTTCCCTCCAATGCAGCCATTTAGTCCCCTCTAATGCAGCCAGTTTTCCCCCAGCCCTGCACTTACCTTCTTGTGGTCAGCGCCATCCTTATTCTGTCCTTGATGTCTTCTCCTTCCCTTCATGTTGCATCAGCCAATCATGTTACCATTAAACAGACTTGGTGAACATGATTGGCAGAGCAGCCTGCCAGTGTTTCCCCAAGGAATGCCCCCCCCCCCTGCGTCCCCGATTTTACTTTTAGGAAGCCAATTACATCCCTCAGGTTGTAATGTGCAAGACTATTTTACTACCTGTTTCTGCTATGCAATTTGAACCCCCTAAATGCCGCAATGATTCATATGTCGGTCGCTTTACAAGAGGCCATCCATCTGAATAGTGTGCGGCATAGACAATACATAGGTTCATGCAACGCATGAACCTATGTATTGTTCTGAGTGATGGGCACAGGAGAGAGGGGGCAGTGCTCCAGCGCCCACTCTGGACGCACCGCCACTGCAATGCTATCCTGTGGCCAAACACATCTCCCCCCCCCCAAAATAATTTAGTAATGGCCCATCAGAGGGGGTGATGAATATGATAAATGAGCCTTCCATTATACTTATTTTAAACACCTTAATAAACGTAGAATTTGATTGATGTTGGCCTCTAATTTTTTTGGATAGAATTTCCTTGTAATGTATGACTTTGGTTTTCTAATATTATTTCATCTTGTTTCACTCCACAGCTTCCTTCCACGCCACAGGAATGGCAGACTGTGGCATCGGAGTTTGCAACGCGGTGGGACTTCCCCAACTGCGGTGGTGCCATAGACGGGAAGCACGTCCGCATCGTGCCGCCACCCCGTTCTGGGTCCTACTACTACAACTACAAGGGGTTTCATAGCATTGTGCTGATGGCGGTGGTGTCAGCACGGTATGAATTCCTCTATGTTGATGTAGGGAAAAATGGCCGGATGTCCGATAGGGGATCCTTCATCCAGACGGAGTTTGCCCTCCGTCTCCAGAGTGACGACCTTGCATTGCCACCGGATGCAGGGAATATTGAAGGACTCCCCTTTGTTTTTTTGGCTGATGAAGCCTTCGGGCTCGGACGGCATCTTATGAGGCCATTTCCTCAGAGGACCCTGACCCCAGAGAAGAGGGTGTTCAATTACCGGCTGGCCAGGGGCCGAAGAGTCGTTGAAAATGCCTTCGGCATAATGGCCAGCCGGTTCCGCCTTTTTATGACTTCCATCCACTTGGCGGACTACAAAATAAACTATGTAGTGTTATGCTGCTGTGTGCTACACAATTTTCTTTGCCGCAAATCGAATTCATATATGGCCTCAGTTTTGCCAGAGGCTGGACTTTCCCCTGCAAATCCCCTGCCGGGCCTGGAATCTGCCCGTCCTGGCTTGCCCCCCCAAAATGCCCGTGAGGTTCGGGAAAAATACATGGAGTATTTCACGGGTAGGGGGGCAATTCCTATGCCAGCCTATGTCTAAGTATCCCAATAAAAAGCTTGTTTAAACCTTTAATTATTTGTTCTTTCCTGTCTCCTAGTTTGTCTTTGTGCATTTGTAGTGGCAAGTGTATTTTACTTTAGTAAATAACAACCATTTCACTATGTAACCTTACAAAAGCACCAAATAAGCTTAGAGGGTATTATAAAAAGAAGCTACACGTTGTTTGTGGTCAAATATTTTACTCTGGGCACATTCTCTTCATTATTTTTTTTTTTTTTTTTTTTTTTTGGGTTGGCCTGGCCCCAACCCGGCAATTTTTTGCTTATGAAAATACAAAAATAACAGTTGCATTTCAAAAATTACAACATTGGATACCTCTGAGCAATCGGAGACATTCACTTACACAAACTATGTCTCTATGTGCCCGTCCTAATATGGGGTCCTGCCACCCCTTGCCCAGCCAAAAATTGAATATGCACACATTTGGGATTTTTTTCATCTAGGAAGTTTACAATCCTGATCCCTATTGTCAACATGTGCTATCTGCCATCAGGGGTGATCAATGGACGTGTTTTGGGGGTGCATCCCCTTCCTCAGTTCACCGACTTTAGATACGAGGAAGGGGTTGCACCCACAAAAGACGTACATGGATATCCCCTGATGGCAGATAGCACATGTTGACACACTGTGTGCATATTTAATTTTTGGCTGGTTTGATTGTCAAATAAATTTAAAAAATTACAAAAACAAACATGTAAAAACAAATGTGTTTGGATGGCTTATTGAATTCTCCCCAAAACATCGAGAATGTCTTTAAATGTTTGTTCCATCACATGGATTCTTTGTTTAATTAGGTCCAGTTCCGTGCTACATTCCATCACTTGCTGGATGAGGCGGAGGGCACTGTCAGCAGAGAACCGTGTACTATCCTTCACAACATTTACATCCCCTAAAAACCAAAAAAAAAAGGTATTATAACTCTGCAGGCCTACCTCGCTTACCTTAAGCTGTGGTGTCAGATACTGACCTGTTGTGGTGACCAGATCCACAACGTCATCCACCTCTCCTTCCTGCACTTCTCCTTCCTCCACCTCAACTTCCTGCACATCTTTCGGTTGTGGGTCTTTGGGAGTTTGGGGTTGCTTGGAAGTTGTGGGGTGCATGTGCTCCCTGGAGTGTTCTCCTCCCAGTCTTCTCTCCCCTATGAGAATAAAACAAAAGGTCTATTTATCACACTGTAAATCTCATTGTTAAAATAAAAACAGGCTAAATTGCTTGGAAGTGGGGTACAAGTGTGTGTTTGTGCGGAATTTAAAGAAGAATGCATTATTTATGACCCAAAATATGTTTAGTATTCACATTTGGATGTAATTTATTTGACATGGAGGCACCACAAAAATTCTCTGATGCACCTGTGTGGGACACCCAAAAAAGGCGGGTCTGGTGGCCCACACTATAGTGCTCCAAAGTACAGATGTGGAAGCAGCTGCTGAGTGTCCTCTCCTTTACACTGATAAAAGTTTGCATTTCATTCTCTTTACAAACACATCATCTAGACTAAAAAATTATCAACAATATTTGATCAAAAATGGCAGATGTCTAATTACTTTTGTGGCTCTAAAATAAGCCAAAACCGCGGATAGTGGCCGAACGAAGTGTCGGTAACGTAACGAACGATTACTGTGCCCAACCAAGTTCAAAATATTACATATTGGAAGGGAGTCCAATATGAAAAAAAAAAAAAAAAAACATGTCAGTTTATAAAAAGATTAATAGCAGAAAAGTCTACTTTTTACTTACTTTTAGCGAGCATTCTCTTTATGCTCCTCAACTGGTCTGGCTCCCTCAGTTTGAGGTCTGACCACCTCTTTCTGAGCTGCTCATTTGAGCGTTTCACCCCGAAATTCGCCTTCAGACTCTTCACAACTTTAGTGAGGATTTTGGCCTTCCTTCTATTTGGTTTGCTATACGGCCCATGCTTGGCATCATAATCAGCCTTGAGCAAGATGTCCACCATCTCCGCCATCTCGGCAAAAGACATATTCGATGCCTTGAATCTCCTCCTTGATCGTGACGTTTCCTCGGTCTCCGGGCTTGTCTCCTCGTTAGTTGCGGAATTATCAGACACCTGCTGTAACTCCGCCATATCTGTCTGCGCGCCGAAAGAGAAGGGGCCGGGAAAAGATGTTAGTTAGAACGTCATGGGCGGGCGACGTGTGCGGAGCGACGTGTTCGAATTTTGACGCATGCGTGGTGTGTATATAGCAAACACACATGTGACTATAGTACGTTCGGTGTGCGGAGAGAGGAGTTCAAGTGACGGACGTGCGAACGAAGGTATGTGATTTTGTGACTTGTAAAAATTGTTGGCCTATACTGTCTTGAGATTGTTGGAGGATATATATGGTGACTAGGATGTTAAGGAGGTTAGACTGTTTGCCTCACATTAGTTAAATATAATTTATTTAACTTGCAGATACAATATGAATACAATATGAATGTCTTTATTAGCGACAAAGAGTTCCTGGCGGAATTTATTGACCGTGTAAGGGAGCTGCCGGCTCTGTGGGAGACGAAAAACCCCATCCATAAAAAAAGAGGGGTGAGAAAAGCAGCGCTGGAGAAGCTGCTCCCATTTGTGCATACCAAGGTGCCCACAGCCACAGCAAAACAAGTGGACACTAAAATTGGGAGCTTGAGAGGTACCTACAGGACTGAACGCTCTAAGGTGCTGGCTTCTCAGAGGTCAGGAGCAGCAGCAGCAGCAGATGATGTTTATGTCCCGATTTTGTGGTACTACAGCAGGATGTCCTTTCTGGATGACCACATTGAGACAAGGCCATCACTCTCCACTCTTCCCCCCAGACTTCCCTGCAGCCAACCTGAGCCTTCTCTGGAGCAAGAGGAGGCAGCCATCCTGGATGATCCTGATTTGGCCATCTGGAGCCAGGTATAGTATTAACTGAAAATGTATTGGGATAAACATAATGTTTGACAAATATGTCAAGATGAGAAACATACATTATTTTGGATTCCACAAGGGAAATCAAGATCTGTAGACATTATTCTGCACTTAATTGGGTGCTAAATAGTCAATCTGATGTAGTGGTAAATTTAAAGCAAGGATTTATGCATTTACATTCTAATTGCTTCAATCAGGATTACAAAGTTTGATGCAAAGATTAAACCAACATATTAAACTATGTTCCTTTTTCATACACAGGATGAAATCAGCCAGGAGGAGGGTCTGGAAACTGTCAGGCAGGAGGTGGCAGGGCCCAGTGGCAGCCAGGAGGTGGCAGGGCCCAGTGGCAGCCAGGAGGTGGCAGGGCCCAGTGGCAGCCAGGAGGTGGCAGGGCCCAGTGCCAGCCAGGAGGTGGCAGGGCCCAGTGGCAGACAGGAGGTGGCAGGGCAAAGGAGAAGCACCAGATCCCAGGTGCCTCCCATCCGGCTTCACAAAAGAGGCAGGAGGGACAGGACCACCAGTGAGGCAGCAATGGCCCTTATTAAAGAGGCCCATGCCACCCTCACATCCCCTGAAGAGGCCATTGCCGGCCTAGTGGAGGCTAAGTTCAAGGTGATGAGCATGGAGCAACGCCTCCTATGCGAGCCCCTGCTCATCACCTTGCTCAACAAGGGGGTGATGGAGAAAATTACCCCCAATACCGCCATATGTGAGGTGGCCCAACTGACCCAACCTCAACCTCCACCTCCACCTTCTTCTTCTGCCCCACCCTCTTCTGCTACACCTCCACCTTCTTCTTCTGCCCCACCCCCTTCTGCTACACCTCCACCTTCTGCCCCACCCCCTTCTGCTACACCTCCACCTTCTTCTTCTGCCCCACCCCCTTCTGCTACACCTCCACCTTCTTCTTCTGCCCCACCCCCTTCTGCTACACCTCCACCTTCTGCCCCACCCCCTTCTGCTACACCTCCACCTTCTTCTTCTGCCCCACCCCCTTCTGCTACACCTCCACCTTCTGCCCCATCCCCTTCTGCTACACCTCCACCTTCTGCCCCACCCCCTTCTGCTACACCTCCACCTTCTTCTTCTGCCCCACCCCCTTCTGCTACACCTCCACCTTCTTCTTCTGCCCCACCCCCTTCTGCTACACCTCCACCTCCTCCTCCTGACAGGAGTACCCCTCCAGTGGGCCAGCCTCCAGCCAAACGAAGAAGGAAGGCTGCAGGGAAGGCTTCAGGAAAGGCTGCAGGGAAGGCTTCAGGAAAGGCTGCAGGGAAGGTTGCCAGGAAGAAGAGGAAGTGATGGCCTTGCTTCATTGTGGTCGGACAGAAGGCAGCCTGTTGTAGTACCACACACTTGGGACATATATATCACCTGCTGCTGTTCCTGACCTCTGGGAGGCCAGCATCAGATTGTGTTTAGAAATGTTGGCCTTCTCAAGCTCCCAATTTTAGTGTCCACACAGGGTTGCTGTGTGCTCTGGGGTCCCTGGGATGCACAAATGGCAGCAGCTTCTCCAGCGCTGCCTTCTCTTTATTTAATTTATAAACATGAATAAATGTGATTTTTGTTTAAGTTCATACTTGACTATGTGTATTTTTAAATAAACAAAATCAAGCTTTGGAGTAAGCAGATACATTTGACTGACAATAAAAGGGACAGATATCACCCCCCAAAAGAATAACTAAATCTGATTAGCACAAAAACATGGTGGGAAATTTAAATAATATAGATTCCAAAATTAAATGGGAGATCACTATCAAAACATTGTGAAATTATAATTAACATCATTTTGAAAAATCTAACCATTTAAATTATTCCTAAAAACTTGCACGATATAATACACATAAATCTGATGAAGAGCAGCATGAAAAAGGTTAAAAATAAGGCATAACTCTGTGTGAATATCAGCAGCAAAAGAAGGTCACTCGTTTTGATTAATGTAACATTCTAATGAAGATTTCAATGCAGAACATTTAAACGATGAAATATTTTTGAGCGTGACGAATATGCTCTCTCCATTACGAAGGCTTGTTTTACCAGAAGATGCGCTCCCATCTCATAGTTGCTTGTGAGCATGCGCGCTTTTGGAAGAGTCGTAAAAGCATACACACGAACCATTTTCTCATCACAAAACAGGCCGACGAGAAACACGACGAGGAAATCTGGAATCCTGACGAGAAAATAGAGAGCAGGTTCTCTATTTTCTCGTCGAGATTCTCGGCAATTTTCTCGTCATAAAACCATACACACGAACGTTTTTCTCGACAAAAAAACTCTTGCGGCACTTTTCTTGACTGTTTTGGACGAGAAACTCGGTCGTGTGTACGAGGCTAAAGGCTAGGAACGTGTCATCCTTCCTGGGAATTTTTCCATTTCGGTACGGACCAGCCAGGTCCCTTAGGCTGCTTTCACACAAAGGCACTTTACAGGCACTATAGCGCTTAAAATAGCGCCTGCATTGCACCTGTAAAGCGCCTCTCCTCTCACTCCAATGTCAAATTCAGAAAAGCAGCTGAAAAGCGCCTCAAAAAAGACCGTAAATCGCCACTAAGTGTGAAAGCAGCCTTAAGACAGATGCTACTGGCACATCTGAGACCTGCTTGGCTACACACTGCTGTTAAAAACTGTAAGGGTACTTTCACACTGGAGCGGTGCCAGCGTTAGCGGTAAATCACTGCTAGTTTTAGTGGCGCTTTACCGCTGTTATAGCGGCGCTTTTCCTCCGCTAGCCGAAGAAAGGCTTAAAAGCACCCGTGTTGCGGCACTGCTGAATCGCTTTGCAGGCGGCGCTGCCCATTCATTTCAATGGGCAGGGTGTTTTGGGAATGGTGTATGCACCACTCCCGCACCGCCCCAAAGATGCTGCTTGCAGGACTTTTTTTCCCGTCCTGCAAGCGCACCGCTCCAGTGTTAAAGCACTTGGGTTTTCACACTGGGGAGGCATGAGAGGCGCTTTTCAGGCACTTAACAGGCGCCCCAGTGTGAAAGGGGTCTTATGCCCTGTACACATGATCGGATTTCCGATGGAATAAAATCCGATGGAATTCTCAGTCGGAATTCCGATGAAGCAGTCTTGCCTACACACCATCAGACAAAATTCCGACCGTCCAAAAAGCGGTGACATAAAACACTCCGATGAGCCGAGAAAAATAAAGTTCAATGCTTCTGGGTTTTTTCTCCGTTGGAGTTCCACACAGACGATCAGAATTTCCTATCGTTTTTTTTTTCCATCGGAAAAATTTAAAACATGTTCTATTTTTTAACACCGATGGAAAAAAGTCTGATGGGGCCCACACACGATCGTTTTTACAGATGAAAAAAGTCCATCAGACTTTTTTCATCGGAAAAAACGATCGTGTGTACAGGGCATTAGTGTTCCCGGATGGGTGCCCTTCTGCCGGGTATGATGTAAATTGTTAGAATCTGCATTAATACAAGTTCTGTTAACTACAATCAGACTCTGAGTGTTTACTGCCACCGCACCATTCTGCACCTGCCCACATCCTCCTTTCACAGAAGCCATAGGCTCCTGCTGCTGTCAGTCAAACTCCTCTGAGGTGAAAGCAGGCCAGGCTTGCTAAGGAGGCACCCAGAGGTGGAAGGAGTGGACCCCACTGGCGGGGGACTGCCAAAAGAGGAGGTAAGAGACCTTTCTTTGCAATATAAATGCATAGAGCAGGCAAGTATAAGACCCCTTTCACACTGAGGTGTTTTTCAGGGGCTAAAGGGCTAAAAATAGCACCTGAAAAACGCTTCCCCTGCCACCCCAATGTGAAAGCCTGAGTGCTTTCACACTGGGGAGCTTCGCTGGCAGGACGTTGAAAAAGTCCTGCAAGCAGCATCTTTGGAGCGGTGGAGGAGCGGTGTATAAAACGCTCCTCCACCGCCACTGCCCATTGAAATGAATGGGCACCGATGCCGAAGCACTTTAACAGCTGTGCTACACGGGCAAATTTAACCCTTTCTTCGCCGCTAGCGGGGGTTAAAAGTGCCCTGCTAGTGGCCGAATAGCACCACAATAACGTCAGTAAAGCGCTGCTAAAGCTAGCAGCGCTTTACCGCTAACGCTGCCTGCGGCTCAGTGTGAAAGGACGGACTCTAACTTATTTTTTATTAAAACATTTTAATTTATAAAAAAACTTTAGTATTCCTTCAACTTCACTTCCTGTTTCAGTGACATTATTATCACTGGGACCGGAAGTAAAGGTAAATTTCCCCAACGGGGACTCAGATAGCAATATAAACCCAACAGGGATTCTAATGCCTCTTTTTTTAAAAAATTTACGTATTTATCAGCGTATAACACGCACAGGCGTATAACACGCACCCTAACTTTAAGAGGGAGGTTTCAGGAAAAAAACTTATCACAGCCCCCTGCGTATAACACGCAGGCACAGTTTACCCTCCATTTTCAGGGTAAAAAAGTGAGTGTTATACGCCAATAAATACAGTATATCCAAAACTAAAAAAATACGTTTTTCGACCAAGAAGAAAAACACTGTAACCATAACTATGGTGTGTAGTAAGTTTGTTTCTAGAACAGAGTAGCCATCATTTTTGGACATGGAAAATGAGGTATGCAATGTTGAGCCTAATGTCATTGGGACTGTAAATACAGATTTTTTCCCCATTGTTTATGGCTGTGTCCTTCATGGCCATCATTTTCCCGGCTGTGGTCTTCATCAAAATGACAACCATTCCAAAATATTATGGTTCTTTGGCTGTTTAAAAGCGGGGCACCCGAATATAGTTAAGGCTGCAAATAAACTCTTTAAAAATTAGCCTGTGTTATATTGTACACAATTTTTACTCCATGCCCCATTCTAGTTCAAAAGTTAAGTAAATCACTCTTTGCCCAGCACAGCGAACACATACAGGAAGAATGAAAAAGCTCCAGTAAAATAAATTCCTGGTCATGACGTTGTCATCGTTAGAGGATTTAAATCTTTACTTTGTCTGAGAAAGCATAACAGTGAATTTGTACTTAGGTAAGCCCATTCTGTATGATAAATGTACTGAAAATAAGGGTGTCATGTATTACTATATCATCTGCTTTAAAGCATGCTCATGTCTGTGTAGTTTTTTAAGTACAGACAAATTGCATGCCTATTCAGACCCTTGGAGTTTCTTCAGATTTACAGAGCGCCGTTAGTAAATTGTGTATGGCTATCACATGTCGGCTGACCAGTAGCAGAAAAAATGCTGACAAATTCTGTCAGAAGCACAAAAAATAAGAGTATCTTCTTGCAGTTGAACAAATCCTACCTGATGCATCATCATTCGAGTCTGTAACGTAGACCTATATCAAGCAGTGATAAGCCAAAATTGTGTTTTTATGAACAAATAAAAAAAAGGGTTTATTTACTAATGTAGTGTTTGTTCACATTGCAAAGTAAATGTTAGCAAATAAGGTAAAGCAGTGTCCACTTTAAATGCTGCTGCTTAACTGCAGACAGGAAACAGGAACTTTATTTAGGAAAAGACAATAGAGTATATATATATATATATATATATATATATATATATATATATATACATAAATGCAGCTACAAACTTACCAAACACTGCCATCTACTGGCTGATGTTGTTGCACAAAACACATGAACAATGTATTCCAACACTTAGTGAATGCAGTGAAGCTCTGTTCATCTCCATCATCCTATCATGTTGAAGCAAAAATTATGTTTTTTTATTTTATTTTATTTTATTTTCCTTGCATCTGATTGGGTATTCATTACAAAGTGACGCTTCACATTCACTAAGCTTTGGGGAAAATTAGTGCAACTCCAATAGTAAGTCAACCCAGCAGCCTTTTTATTTAATATGACTTTGCTTTGTATACTGTAAAAAATGTGGATTAGAGATGAATGAAATGTAGAGTTTTCTTTTTCCTATAAATTCAGGGAAAATCTGGAGATTTTAATTAAATATTGCCATTATGGTGGGAAATGTAAAAATAAGGTGATTTTGGTGGTTTTTAGGGATGCATCAGGCTCTAAATGCCCTCTGAGGGTAAAGTAAGCCCTCCTTTATTACTGTGGATATATAAAAATAGAAAAAACAAGTACAGAGAAAATACTTTAAATGAAATAAACTAAACTACCCAATTACACATTAATGTTTTTAGGGGTTAGGTAAGTTCCTTTCAACTATCTTGAACCTGTTTTTGTGCCAAAAGACACCATGGTAACCAGTTTTAAATTTTTTGCAAGGAATTTAACAACAAACAATGAAAAAGCTAAGTTAAAGGAGAAGTCCAGCCTGAGCTTTTTAGGCTGGGCTTCTCCTCTGGGTCACAGGAGTGCAATTCGTTTTGCACTCCTGTGACCTGTTTTCAGCGGAGAGCGGTCTGAAGTCCGCTCTCCGCTGACGTCACTCCCATCAGTCGGGGCAGCGCGTCATCACGACTTCCAAGTTTTCCCTGATTGATGGCAGTCTGAGCGAGCCACTGAGACAGCCTCTCCCCGCCCCTCCGCAGCTCAGCACTCCAATGAGCATGGAGAAGCAGAGAGGAAAGACGATGACTGACAGTCAGCAGCTTTCCTCTTGGGGATCTGTGAAAACCGAGCCATCGGCGATGTTCGGTGGCTCAGTCCTCAGTGCAGAGACGGCGGGGGACAGATGGAGTATCGGTCTGATGCTCCATCCCCCAAAGGAAGGATGAATAAAAAAATAAATAAAACCCATACTTCTCTTTTAAAGTAAGTTAAAGAGGCAGCACATGAAAAACACAAGTACAAAAAAACTAAATGAAATAAACTCAAATACAACCAATACCCCCTAAATAAACAATTACCAGTAAATCTTTTTTCCAGCAAGATTTGCCCAAGCACCTTAAAGCAAAACTAAACTCTCTCAAACAACATTGACTATTTTTTAATCCTTATGCTGCTAGCATTTGTAAATTTAGAAATAGATAGGAAATTATATATATATTTTTGTTTTAAACTGTTTTGTTTTGTTCTTTTTACATTTTTCAGTTACTTCCTACGTTATAGGCCTAGGCAATTCAGTTACTTCCTACTTTTTAGGCCTAGGAAAAATGATGCAATACATTTTAAGAGTCATCCAGAAGGGAGGATGGGATTTCTCAACTAAGCACACCCTCCTTGTTGCATGCCTGAGCTAAGGGTAGATGGATTTCAGGAAGTAAATGTTACACAAATCATTTGTTTTTACTAAAGATGGCTAAGGCCAGAAATGCTAGGGGGTGTTTTCCAAAGTGAGTTATTAAAGAAACAAAAAAAAAACAAAGCATGGAGAAATGGATGGATGGATGGGTGAGTTTGCTTTGAATGTTATAAATGAATATAATAGTGTTTTCAGTTTGTGGTGCTCATATACAGTTTAGTCCAGCTTGAATGTGCAAAATTGAGAGTTCCCACTGTGGTCCAAGCCAAAGTTGGTAGTTTGCACCAAGTTGATGGTTTGTGGCAAAACCAAATTCACCAAATGTGCAATCCTAGACTCAATGAGTGGATTTGAGATTGGGAACAAAACTGAATACAGAATTGTGATTTTGGAAACTGAAATTCATGAGGTTAAACAGCACCGCCCAGATTGATCATTTTGCATTTGCCAGACAGGTTGGAATGCCTGAGAATAATTGAAAGGCTGGCATGATCTTCTGTTGGCTGTTCTGCCTGTATCAGCTTTGTCTTTATAAGAAGGAACAGTAGCTTGTACACATTTATCACTTACCCTGCAATACTGTATTGAGTTGGAAATGCTACCAGTATGTAAACAGCTGTACCAGTGGCCTTAACACAGAAGGGAAAGATGTTTGTGTAGCACGGTTCTCTGTATATATTTAAGAGCAAAGAGTGTTGTTACATTGCCAATTTTTTTAATTTTATGCATTGTAAAGTTGTGAGGGTACTACTGTTACTTTTATTATTTAGTAGTGTGTCCAGTTGACTGTGTGCTGCCATTGAACAGGAACACTGCCATGAAATGCTTTTTTACATTTAAATAAAAGATTTACTGTTTATAAATTTTTGTATTATGCTGGGCAGCACCAGCCAAAAAAAATCAAAACCTGTTTTTATGATTTTGATGTCCTCGTTCACATGGAAGTCTCCCTGCTCAGTGGGGTTAATTTACTAAAGGCAAATCGACTTTTCAAGTGCAGTTGCTCCAGAGCTTAGTAAATGGGGTAAAGCTTCACTTTGCAAAGAATACCTAATCATATGCAAGTGAAATAAAAAAGACAGAATTTTTGCTTGCACATAATTGGATGATGGAAGTCAACAGAGCTTCCCCCTTTTACTAAGCTCTAGAGCAGGCATGTCCAAAGTCCGGCCCACGTGCCAATTGCGTACCACGTTCTGGTTTAATAAGGCCCCCCTGGTAATTTGTATATATATATATCTTTTGTGGCCCCCAGGGCCACAAAGATATATACCTTATTTATTGGCGCTGGACAGGGGACAGAAAGGGGCAGGATGAGTACCATCAGATTACATACAGGAGAATCTCCTGTTTATTCGGCGGCCTCTGTAATAGGAAGTTCCATCTCCTGGGCTGGCATTGGACGACTGTTCTGTCTATCATAGGAGGCGGGACTTTGTATTAAAGAGGACGCCGAGTAAACAGGAGATTCTCCTGTATCTAATCTGTTGGCTGCTCGTCCCGCCCCCCTCCCTGTCCCCTCCAAAGCTGCAGATGGGCATTGATCAGGCTGCATTCATGGCAATGGTAAGGCTGCATTCATGGCAATAGTAAGGCTGCATTCATGGCAATGGTAAGGCTGCATTCATGGCAATAGTGAGTCTGAATTCATGGCAATGATAAGGCTGCATTCATGGCAATGGTGAGGCTGCATTCATGGCAATGGTGAGGCTGCCTTCATGGCATTTGTGAGTCTGCTTTCATGGCAATGGTGAGGCTGCATTCATGGCACTTGTGAGGCTGCATTCATGGCAATGGTAAGGCTACATTCATGGCAATGGTAAGGCTGCATTTATGGCAATGGTGAGGCTGCATTCATGGCAATGGTAAGGCTGCATTCATGACAATGGTAAGGCTGAATTGATTGCAATGGTAAGGCTGCATTCATGGCAATGGTGAGGCTGCATTGATGGGCACTGACCCTTATTTTGCTCACAGTTCCTTATTTAAATGTAGTTTTTTCCTGAAACTTCCCTCTTAAAGTGAAGGTGCGTGTTATACACCTTATCATTCAACCCACTGGTTGAAAGGAAAATACTGAATCATCTATGGGGTTCCAAAAGAAGAAAAAAAGGACACAATCTAAGGGTGCTCTAATACAGCAACTACTATGCCTAGAGTAGTATTAGAACAGGTATAAAGTAATATATTCTGCTGTATAGTGTTGAGCTTTTAATTCAAAACTAAATGCATTGTGGCATGCATCTATTTCTCATACTGTTTACTGACTTACAGGATGAGACGGTGTTGATCTTAAAACCTGTATCAGAAAGAATACTTGAGATCCAGACATTCCGAGAGAAAAACCGAGGAAGCCAGATGTTCAACCATCTTTCTGCCGTGAGTGAAAGTATCCTAGCACTTGGCTGGATTGCTGTGGTAAGATCACCCCCTTTTTAACATTTTAAGACACACACAAACACACACACACACACATATATATATACCATATATATATATATATATATTATAATAATAAAGTTTGCGCAGCGCTTTACAACATGAGGGCAGACAATACAATTCGATACAAAAGGAATCAGAGGGCCCTGCTCATTAGAACTTACAATCTAGAAATATATATATATATGCCAACTGATTTAATATTTTAACCCAAACCAATAACTTTGCAGTAAATATATTATTTATCATGCTCTGGTACAGCCATGTCAAACTAGTGTGTTTTGGTCCAAACATAGTCCCCTTAAATTGAATTTTTTTTAGCTATTCATTAGTTCACAGGTGTCAAACACAAGGCCATTTAATGTGGCCCTCGCACCCCTACTTTCTGCTTTCAAGCAATGCATCCAGCTTCTTCCCAGCAGCAGCATAAGGAAAGGGGTGTACACTGTGATGTAAGGGAGGGTGGGGGACTGAACTTCTGATGGTGGGGTGGCTCTTGACATCTAATGTAAGGGGAGGGGATGCGCTGGACATCTAACCTTACAGATACAACCGGCCCTTTTAAAAACAATCATAATGTTGATGCGGCCCACGATGAAATTGAGTTTGACACCCCTGCATTATTTGATAAAGGCCTTGTTCACATGGGGTGTACTAAAGCACATGCCTGTGGAGGCAGGCTGTGTTTACCCATACAGGGATACTCAGTTCATCCCCGTGCAGGCAGTCCCATTGCTATCATTTGTGACGTAGCAGTTGCACAGACACAGACGCTGCTCTTGGTCTGACATCCTCGAAAGCACACTGCCTGTGTTCAGGGCCATGCACCTGCACCCACACGGATGTCAGATTAAGAGCAGCGTCTGTGTCTACGCACCTGCCGTGTCACATTTGACATCAATGGGGCTGACTGCAGGGAGATACATGGAACACCAATGCATCCTTGTGTGGGTAAACACTCCATGTGAGCAAGACCAAGGGCTAGACTTTCCTATATCGTTTCACAACTAAATTTGTTCAGAAATGTTTATGGCCCCTTTCTGTAGTATAAAAAGTTCTAGGTTGCAATAATTATTATAATGATGATTACCAAAATTGTTTAATATTATTGAACAATATGGAAACTTGAGTGGGAATTAGCTTTTGTTGTCCTATTGCATTTTTGTCCACTCCTTCTTTAAAAACTTGTGTAGGTGACTTAAGTTTTATTGTTAGTCTAATAAGTGCACTCTCCAGCTGTATATGCCTCCCACTCTCGTGTTCTAGTCAAAGGCTTGCTAGTTAACCACTAGAGGGTGAACAACCATCAATTGAAAGCTTGTGTGTCAACACAGGATATTCCATAGATGTAAAAATGAAAAGGTGCTCCAATAGTGTAAAATAGTAACGACCAAATTTATTAAAATACACAACCACACTTCAAATATTGCACTCACATGATATGAAAATAAAACCAGCCTTAAATCAATCACAGCAAGCAGAAAAAAGTGTAAGATGGCACTGCAGTGATTTACGATCACGGCGGACCCAAGGTGTACGCTCGGTGTAGGTCTCTCACCCCCTCCTGAGCTCCAGGTCACAGCAGCCGTGTAGCGTACTTAGCCTCAGCGTGTCACGATAGTGTCAATGATAATGCAGCCATGCACCCCACGTTTCGTCACTTGGACTTATTCATGGGATTGGCTGCTCATTCCCTCACAACTTCCTTTTATGCTCTCCCACCTGCCTCTCACCAAAACTTCAATCCTGCACCTGCACACATCCTGTGTCCCCATAACCGCAAAGCGCTGACATGCCGATGCCCAGTGACACACAGACATAACAGCTCGCGCTTATTAGTGTGTTAAAAATGCAAAACAATAGTTTAAATGGTTTAAAGCCTCACTGATGAAAGTATGGTGTGCAGCAAACTAATAATAAAAAAATAAAAAATAGAACACAAGTCCATTTCAAGTTTAAAATCAAACCTGAAAAGAGAACCACTATAATTTGGTATAATAATTAATGGGGCTTAAGAAGCATCTATTCAGCAGGTTATAATGACTGCTAAAAACTAATTTAACTGTATCAAAGATACAGGAAAATAATTTAATTTATTAAAATTATTAAGATCTCCTCTAACAAAATAAGGAGGGCTGTCACATAAATGATGTAACAATGGATGGTCTCATCAAATGGGTCGTAAATGAGCCATCCACCGCAACACCACAAATCCCAGAGCCATTCGGCACATGATGGCAACTGTGCTTCAAATTAACCCTGGATTCAGGTATATTTACAGGCACCAATGGTAAAGCAAAATTAATGCAAAATTAATGCTGTCTGTAAGACCTCCCTCTTTTAAATAAAATCGTCACAACCGCAATAGGCGAGGAGAAGTCACTGTATAGAAACGTGCAAGTTACTGCACAATCCCAAACAGTGTCAACCCACATGAGACTAGATGCTCACTAATCAAATGAGCCTAATTATACATAATATGAAGAATAATAAACAACACCAAATCTGATTGGAACAGGTACAGTAGACAATTATTATAAAAAAAAATCATTCTAAAAAAGTAGGAAAAATAAAATGATCACTATAATTGCTACAAAGCTGGTCAGAAATTACTAATAAAACAGTTTAAGTCGACTTCAATGTTTAACCCTCTAGGGCTAAGACACTTGAGCAGAAAAATCCAGCGGGTTTCCCTTTGGGACAGGTCTCTCACCCTGTTGGAACCCCTCCAGGCTGGATAGACAACATCTATCCCACAAAATTGTAATAAAGACGGATCCTGGTTGTGCTTTTCCTTAAAGTGTAATGACACACTATGGAAACTGAACCCCTTTCTTATATTTGATAAATGCTCAGATATTCGTACCCTCAGAAGTCTTTTGGTCCTTCCTACATACACTTATCCGCATGGACACCACATTAAATACACCACATGTGTGGAATTACACGTGATGAATTCATTAATGTCAAAGGACTCCCCATCACTACTAGAGACTTCAGTTTTTCCTCTATTGCTTACCCTAACAGTCCTACAGCAAATTCCTTTTTCTACAGGAGAAAAAACCTTTTAAGTCAATCTTTAAAAATTGCTTATCTGGGGGGTCCAAAATCTTCCTAACTACTTGGTCACCGAAATTGGGGGCACGCCTGTATATAAATTTTGTTTGTTTAGTTATTATTTGCCCAAGATGTCTGTCCCTCCCAAGTATATGCCAGTGAGTGTTTTTTTTGTAGATGTTTTCGATCTCTTTATACTGGCAATGGAAGTTAGAAATGAACCCCAGTTGGTGTTCAGTTTTTGGTATCTCCTCTGTAGATTTTTTTCTCAGGCATTGTTCTCATGGTATCTCGGATTAATAAATTATTCATTTAAAGAGCCTTCTGTATATCCCTTCTGCAGAAATTTCATCTTCAATAGTTGGGATTGTAGTTACGACGGACCCTCAACATTTGGCCTTTTGGAATGTTCCTAATCCATGATGGATGATGTCCACTTCCTATTGACAGATAACTATTCCGATCCGTTGGCTTAAAGAATACTTTAGTATTCAGTCTATTGTTATCCTTTTCAATGGTTAAATCCAGAAAATTCACAGACTCATCACTTATCTGATATTCCAATTTAATGTTATTCACATTATGATTTAGACCCTCTAAGAAGTCCACAACAGATTCACGTGTTCCCTCCCAAATAAACAGGAGGTCATCAATGAACCTGCGGTAAAACTTCAACTGTGGGAGCTATTTACTGAACACCTGCCTGTCCTCCTATTCAGCCATGAACAAGTTGGCGAGGCTAGGAGCATATTTGGCTCCCATAGCCACGCCAACCTGCTGTGAATAGAATTGTCCCTGCCACCAAAAGTAATTGTGTGACATGCAATATTCTAATGCATGTCCCAAGAACCTTTTTTGTGTATACAGGATATTATCCCTTTTGCTCAAAGCCCAGTTAAGCGCTAATGCTGCATCTTCATGTTGGATGATGGTATACAAAGAGCACACATCAGCTGTCACCATATACGTTTCAGCAGTGGTGCTCAGTTGAATATCTTCCATCAGTTGCAGTAGTTCTGAAGTGTCCTTCAAGTAGGCCTTGATTGCCTTTACACTAGGCTGGAGGAACTTATCTAGAAATTCACCCAATCTGGCTGTTACCGACCCTATTCCATTAACTATAGGGGGGGCTGGAGGATTTTGACTGTTCTTGTGGATTTTAGGTAACGTGTAGATGATGGGAATTCTACATGCACTGGGTACCAAATATCTTCTCTCCTTGGAGTTTAGGGCATTAATGCCATAGCCCCACTCCACTAATAAATCCAACTGGGTAGAGAAAGAATCTGCTGGATCACTTCCAAATTTTTTGTACGTCACGTTATCTTCCAATAATTCACTCAATTGTTGACTGTAAAAAGTTTTGTTACGATGATGGCAACTTATCAGCAGGGCGCACAATGATGTCCTTCCTTTTTTTTTTTTTTTATAAATAGTTTTTATTGAAAAAGAATTTCAAACAGGGTGATACAGATAAAAGCAGTAAGCATGGGAAGGTTTCATAGCTTGACAGGTCTATATTACTACATATGCATAGCAAAAGAAAATAATAAAAAGTCCCAGGGGGGACCAATAAGCAGCTTCTATAATAACCAGCAGAAGGTGAAACACCATGGCTTATAAAAGGAGAAACTAAAAGACAAGAGAGGGGGGGACGGGGGAGGGAGAGAGGAGGGGAAGTAGCTGGAAAGGGGTTGGGAGAGGGAGGGTGTGGTTGATATGTGGTTAAATATGCTAACAAACGAATAAAGCAATTAAAGTACCTAACAAGATAGAGTTATTCACTTCAGATGTCCTTCCTTTTTTCAAGTGATCTGATGCCCTCTTTAATATATTCAGGATTGACTCTTTTCTTAGGAGCCAGTTCTTCAATATCCTTCAGCACCAGGCTTTTGAAGACTTCAATTAAATGGTTACTTGGATTCTGGGGATTGAATATGGATTTATTTTTCAATCCGCTATCAATTCTCTCAGTAGTGTAAGTGACCTTTTGCGAAACTTCCGCTGTTTGGCTCCAAAAATATTTTTTCATGTTTAAAGTTTGAATAAATTTGTGCGTGTCTATATAGACATCAAACTTATTTAAACATTTTTTGGGGCACATTTTGATCCCAATTGGAGTATGTTTAATTCATTTGGGCCTAGATCCGTCTTACTCAGATTATATATCCCCGCATTCAATGGTTTCGCATCTGCTTTTTTGTGTTGTTTCCGTCGGCCTGATCTGCATCCCCTTCTTCTCTTAGAGTGGGTGCCAAATCTTTGTTCAAGTGGTATGGGGGTGCTCCTTTCTTGCCTCCCTTGTGTTTGTTGAGTTGGGGGTTCTTCCTTGGTGTTCCTTCACCCTTCCCCCCCATCCCTCGATGTCCTAAAAAAGAGGAGGTTGGATACCGGTTAGGGTAATCTTCATAGTAATCACTATCAGCCAAGGCTTGATACCTATTATACATAGGTGGTTCATTCCTTGGATCCGGGTAGTAATACAGGGAAGGGTGTTGGTACCATTGTTGGTGATCCCGTGGGGGATAATAATTATTCTGTGGAGTATTCCCCCTACCTACTCTTGGGCCGTGTTGAGCCGAACACGAGAGTATACAGCTGGTGAGTGCATTTTCAAAGGGGAGCTGATACGTGCACGGTGTGGTGGAAGATATTCTATATTAAGACTACATCTCTCTTTTTGGAATATTTCTTTCTTCTTTGGAACATTACTTCACTTTATGGACTATTGTTTTTGAATTTTATCACATGTCACGTGGGGTACAATTTGATTATCACAGTGTCACTAGTGAATGCTATTATATTAGTTTAGTGATTTTCTTTTATTAGCGCTACATTTTTTCCTATTTTTCACTTGTGTGTTTTTAGGTTTAAATTCTGTTTTCATATTTATCATTTTTATCATTTTAAGTGGCAGCTTTAGTTTAATATTTTTTATTCTCATTTTTTTGCATTGGCGCAGTGGTGGTATAAGATATTAGGAGCGGTTATATTTTGATACCTATTTTTTATTGCTAGTCTAATAAGTGCCTTTCTCTAATTTTGTTTTATATTTAGACCCCTGCTCCAGGTCCCTATGTAAAGGAGATGGCTGATGCTGCCGCATTTTACACAAACCGGGTGTTAAAAGACTATAAAAATATGTACGTATTATGTGAATGATACAGTATATAGTATATTTCGTACATTGTAGAGCTGCACCAGATTTTGCACTCTCCATTTTTAGTAAATCAACCCCAGTGTGTGTAGAACATGTCCCCAGAATTCTAATTTGTTGCTTACGTGATTGTCCTAGGCCCCTTTCACACGGGCCGTATCCAGTTTTGCTCAGCGGGTGATTTGTCTGCTGATCCCCTGCTGAGCTGAGCTGGGCGGTGCGGCCGGATGACAGTCCACTTTGCTCTATGGGTGTTCCATCTGATTAAGCGACCCGTCAGATTTGGTAACGGAAGTGACGTTCCATTGCCACCATCTTGCTACACCCTGCACTCCTCCACAGTAAGGATACACCGTGAAGGGGGCAAGTGGACATCTTGTTACACCCACCAGAGTTTTGCGGCGACGGCACGTCACTTCCGTTACCAATTCTGGCGGGTCGCCATCTCTGACGGAACGTGGGCAGTTGGATGCCCTCTGATCAAGCAAGACAGAGGGAAACAGATCGCCTTCCCTGTTTTTGCCGAATATGAGGTAGCTGGATGTAAACACAAGTGCATTTACATCTGACTGCCCATAAAGGAATGAATACCCAGCAGGTGTGAACAAAAAACGTGAAAATCAATCCACAAAATAGTCAATATATGCAGAAATTCAATGAGATATAGTGTCCATCATATATCAATATAAATAACGTGATGAAGATGTCATGAGATTACAAGAAACATCCCAACATAAATCTTCAGGTGAGTGATGTAATTCAAATGCGCTTACCGGAACCGCTGGACCCGACTGTCGTAAGACAACGGATCGATTGAGTTTAAGGTATCCCAAACGGCTTTTCCACGGGGGTGTCAACGAGAATCCAGAAGGAGGTGGAGTCTACCACATTGGCAACCAGGTGACATCAACCCGAGATATGACAGATAGGTTCGATGTTCCTCAGCCACAGGTTATTCTGGTATGGGTAACCCAACTGTGTTGTTGGTGAGGCAATCATAGGGATCTACCAGACATCCAAGCACAACCCGGTTCAGGCAAGCAGCAACCCTGACTAGGGTAATAGAAACTGTAACGACAGGGGTTAACGTTGTTTAGATATATTCCATTTCCGAACACACAGCAGCTACCACACACTCCACAGTCAGGCGACCGCTTCCCATAGGAATAATCCTTCCAGATATACGAGACAAACACTCTGTATGAAGTTTCCAGCAGGTCTGACATTCTTTATTGACAAACTTCCAGTTTTATACACACAGAGAGGAGGTTCTTACATTCCTCATTTTCCTCTGACAATACACCTTTGACCAGACCTAATTTACATGAGCTAATTAACTACAGCTGATGACTCAGACACATGACCTTTAGGCTAGCCTCACTGTCTTTTAAACTACAGTACCCATTATCAAAACACTTCACACAATAGTTACATAACGAGCTCCCAATACACATCTGACAGCTCTTAGCAGACAACAGGTGGGTTTATTAGCTAATCCCTTTACCATCTTAAATGACTATGCATAACCTTTATGTTCCTCAGACTGTCTGTCTGCTAGTTTATAATACCTATAATTACAGACTTAATTACCACAAGCCACAATAGACAATAGAATGCAATCACACCCTACCCCATCACAGCAATTAGTGCACAGCAGCCAACACACAATATACACACAATATATACAATGTATATACAGCATTGAATCTGACTAGCACAGATCATAGTGGGGTTCTCCTTCACCCTGTGCCCAAAGTGACCCCTGTCACAGAAACCAACTGGAGAGAACTCAAAAAGCAACTGCAATCAACATGTGGCCTGGAGCATGACCAAAAAAAAAAAAAGAACGTTCTTTTTTTTTGGTCATGCTCCAGGCCACATGTTGATTGCAGTTGCTTTTTGAGTTCTCTCCAGTTGGTTTCTATTGCTGAAGTGGCTAATTTACCACTGCATGTTTGGAAATGATTGGTTGTCTGCATACAGTTATTAAAATAGGACAAATATTACTGGTAATATTAATATCATGTTAAGATTCACACATACAGCTTCACATGATTTAACATGGATTGGTCTACTAATGTTCATTATTCACTTATGCCTTGGTTTATGGTCCTGATTCATCTCTGTTGTATGTTGCAATGCTAGACTTCTGTATGGTATTACTTAGTAGTCTCTTTGCATTGCATGTGACGTAAAGTCAGGTATTACTTATTGTGTTTTTCCTTTCCTTTCATCTCCATGAAATGTATTAACATTGTTTAACTAACCTTCATCCTATACAGATAAATGCAACAGTGCTGTAGAAAATGTTACTATTATTAAAATATACATGTGATAATAAGTCAATTTAGGCTTAACAATATGCCTTAACAATACTGTCTATAGTAGCAAGTAGAAAGACTGTGTTAGCATTAGGGATGGGCCGAACACCCCCCGGTTCAGTTCGCACCAGAACATGCGTTAAAGTCTATGGGACACGAACATGAAAAATCAAAAGTGCTCATTTTAAAGGTTAATATGCAAGTTATTGTCATAAAAAATGTTTGGGGACCCGGGTCCTGCCCCAGGGGACATGTATCAATGCAAAAAAAAGTTTTAAAAACGGCCGTTTTTTCGGGAGCAGTGATTTTAATAATGCTTAAAGTGAAACAATATTTTTTTTAAGGGTTCCCCTTAATATCCATACCAAACCTGAAGGGCCTGGTAATTGAATTTGGGCAGACCCCCACGCATTTTTTTTTTTTAATCAATGACTTTTCTCTGTATTGCCGGGAGCCGACAATTCATTATAGCCGCGAGTGCTTTTAAATTACTTTTTTTCCTTCAGAAATGACACTTTGTGCAGGGACAGTTCTAAGCAAGGAAAACAAGCGCTGCTTTACAGGCATACTATGCACCCCCCCCCCCCCCCCAGGTACGAAATTTAAAGGAATATTTCACTTTTATTGTTTCACTTTAAGCAATATTAAAATCACTGCTTCTGCAAAAAAAAGTCAGTTTTTTAAACTTTTTTTGCATTGATACATGTCCCCTGGGGCAGGACCCGGGTCCCCAAACACTTTTTATGACAATAACTTGCATATTAACCTTTAAAATTAGCACATTTGATTTCTCCCATTGACTTTTAAAGGGTGTTCCGCGGCTTTTCGAATTTGCCGCGAACACCCCACGGGCGGACAGGCAATGTTTGAGTCGAATTCTTGTTCGACTCGAACAGATAGCCCATCCCTAGTTAGCATCAAAATTGTCATTTTAAAAACCACCTTCTGAAGTGTTATATAATATGGAATTTCTAAATCTGTGAATCCTGTTGTAAAGTTGATTTTATTATGGGGGATATAATGTAAATTGTAAAAATCTGTAGGATATACTGGCGGTAATTACAGTGTATGTAAACAATTAACTTCGCTCATTTGCTTCTTTAGAATCAGTTTGAAGCCCAACTGCAAGGGTTAACTGCTCTCCTATGTCTAGGGGGATAAAAAGCATTTTTACTTACCAGATCCTTTGCTTCTCCAGCAGACAAAGCTTCCCTATGTCCCAGCAGCGGACTGTTTCACAGGGCCATAACATCCCCTGCATCAGTCTTAATGGTGTCAGGGAACCTTAGCCCAACAGAGACTAGGGAAGAATAGGATGCAAGGACCAGTCTAGCAGTACAAGGAAGTATACTTTTTTTTTCTCGTTCAACTAGCGGGTTGAATGAGGAAAAAAAAGGGCCAATTCCGATGGCGAGGAACACAATGATCAGTGTTGCCAGCTATAGCCTGGGGTACTGATCGTACAACAAGGGTACCCAAACATGGATCACAAATTTGGCAGGTTCCTTCTGAATCTGACAAATTTTGATTCATGTATGGCCGGCTTAAGCTTTACCCTTTCCTCTACACATAAACAAGCAGTTAACCCTTGCAGTGCAGGTGCAGCAGAGAGGACTTTTAGGTTTCCTGGAGTTCAAATTTAATATACAAATTTGAAGCATTTTGTCAAACCTGTTTGAAAAGTGCAAAAAAAATGTTGATCAGAAATGTGGAGCTGTCATGTGTCCTCTGCACACTTCTTGTGTTATCCTACTGATCCCTTCTTGTTTTTATCTTGGATTATAGAATGGCTATAGAGATCTGAATGTGAGAATAGTTGAGCAGTTTAGCAACAGACCATGGGTAGGGCTGACACTACTCAATCCACATAAGTGCTGTGGGTTGACAGCACACAACGGGGCTTAAAGTGTTACTAAACATAAGCTGCTTAATTTACATTGTCCCTTCTATTTCTATATATGGACGATGGTACTGTAATTATTTTAGTTAAAAAAAACCCATCTAGGTACCTTTTTCCTAATCAATATACAGCTGTCACATGACCCAGACCTTTCCCAGCCTGTCTGCAGGGAAGCATAAGCAGGAGGAGCTTCTTGGCAATAACATGGTGTGGGCGGATTTCTGCCAGACACAGGCTGTGTCACACCCCTCCGGCCTGTGTCTTAGAATAACAGGGAGGTGAAGCCTCCATCAATCTACATGTGATATCCCACCCTGTTGTGTTTACCTGGTTATTGGGCGTGAGTAGGAGGGAGGGAGTGGGCTGTCATTTACCACTGTTTATAATGCCCACATGTGTGACTCTATAGTCACATGTGCTTCTGAGATGTAATAGGGACGTGAACTGCTCAGCATAGAAACTTACTGAAAGCTGCAAAATCCCTAGCTGAATTGGGGACATGAACGGAAGGTGGAGATAGAGATCAACCAGGTTTTTTGCAGAAAACGAATCTCATAGTGACTGAGTATGAACAGCATGTAATACAGCATTTATTGATAGTTGTTTATGATGTAGGTTTAGTGACACTTTAAGTGCAATATTGGTAGATCAACAGCTATCTTTCTATACTTTAAATGGTTGGTTCAACTTTAAATCACTTTTTCCCCCAAAAAATACCTATGCATTCCAACTGCTCCAGTATATTAAAAAGTAGTCCTAACATTATTAAAGGGACACTAAAGGTTCCATTTAAAAAATAAATAAATAACAAACATGTTATACTTACCTCCACTGTGCAGCTTGTTTTGCACACAGTGGCCCCCGATCCTGGTCTTCTGGGGTCCCTCGGCGGCTGTCTCGGCTCCTCCTCGCAAGGATTCCACACCTTCATGCGAGCGAGCTCGCATGGTGTGGAGGTATTGCGGGCGCGCTCCCGTGATACAGCGGTGGCCATAGCCGCCGACTGTATCACTCGGCCCCGCCCCCCTCATTGGATGTGATTGACAGCAGTGCCAGCCAATGGCTGCGCTGCTTTCAATCCATCCACTGTAGCCAATCAACGACCAGGCTCAGGAACGAGGAGGATGACGGGGGCGAGCGCGGGACTTTCGAGGGGTCAGGTAAGTAAAACGGGGGCTCGGGGGGGGGGGGGCGGTATTGTCGGATGTTTTTTCACCTTAATGCATAGGATGCATTAAGGTAAAAAAAACATTTACCTTTACAACCCCTTTAAGAAGATCTTCAGTTTCCAAGGAGTACCTGTAGGAATTCCTCTGTTGCATAACACTGAGCTCAGCCACTACTGCAGCAGAGGAGGAGAGAGTGGAAAACAAGAAGAAAAAAGAAAGGCGCACCAGCCTCGTGCATTATCGTTGGATAAATTTATTAAAATGAAATAAAAGAATCCTACTTACAAACAAACGTTTAAAACCATGCGTTTCAAAAAGCCACAAGGTCGCAGCAATGCGTCCAGAGACGAACCCACTCAGATCGGTCACGGAGGGATTGACAAAGGTCACTGCCGACTGACGCGTTTCGAGGACAAGTCCTCTTCCTCAGAGCTCAGCAGTGTTCCTCTCTCTGGCTACCCAATATATACACGCATATGCACACGCCCCTAGCAGATGGACAGAGATTGGAGACTCCCACTGGTGTGGGCGGTACATACTAGTGTGGGCGGTGCACACAGTGTATGACTATAGAGACTGAAAGGGGGGGGGGAGGATAGTGAGGGTGGTGGGAAAGAAGCCCACAAAAAAAAAAAAACAGCAGCTAATAGGGGTCCCACATTAGCCATAGAACACACACAAATGAATGGCATGTGGATGTGAAGTCTAGCAACTAGGGGGAAGAGTGGCAAAAGATAGTGCTGACATGAGGGAAATGTAACCTACCTCTACAAGGTGGAGACATCTGGAAACCAGAAGTGTGCCAGGCGCTCCACAGCTGGACAGTTTACTGCTTGCAGTGGCGTTCGCTGATGTGCATTGGTTACACCTGCAACCCTGCACCTAGAACTTACCGATCTCGCTATGTCGTCTGGGACGCACGCTGGCTAGCTTGCGCTCCAGCAAAACAGGAAGTGAGGTAATCACAACCAGAACGTCGGCCGTCACTACATTGTGCACTGTGATTGGTTGGAGGAGGAGAGAGTGCACTGTGCATGTGCAGGTTGTGAATGAGCTAGAGCACCTGTTCCTGTCATTTAGGTATAAAAATATTGGTTTTCTCTTTGACTTTAAATGAGGCGCAACACACACAGCCACTCAATACACCCATATACATGATTAGTAGATTACCAATGTATTAATATATAGGTATAATTCTCATTACATTGCATATAAAACAGACCATATAATATATAATATCAAGCTAATAGTAGTTCGATAACATAACATTTAGTACATGATTCAAATATTCCAAGTATCAATACATAATTAAAGTGGAGGTTCCGCGGTCCATACATTTTTTTTTTTTCAGTCCATTCTATGCTACAACTTATGCCTTTGTACTACTCACTTCTCCGGCGCTATTAAACATCCCCCGTCCGTTTTCGGAATAAATAACAGTTTATAAAAAACCTTCCTGAATTTGCCATTTTGCTTGTGGGCATCTTAAAGCCCACAAGCATATTCTTCCGGGTAGCGATGAATGCGCGTCTCGTCACGTGACGGGGTAGACAAGTCACGTGACGATTGAATTATCGTGATGGTTGCAAGGAAGGCGTCTTTTACTCCTGGGAAGCAGGAGACGTTGCAGCACAATTCCCGGCATACACAGCGACACATAGCAGCAAAGGACACGCCTACTCCCGCAGGAGGAAATCCCGGAAGTAGGAATGAAGAAAGAAGATTAAAGAAAACTAAACAAAAAAAAAAAAGTTAGGCATTTGTTTCTATTCATGCTAAGAGGGAATGGTGACATCAATCTCTAAAATGTGGGTAAACCTCCGCTTTAAATTGAAAAATGAATCCTAATGCCTAGTACACACTGGCCAAATGTCGGGAGGCATCAGCCGGATCAATAAAAACCGCCCAACATTCGGGCTGTGTGTATGTCAGCTGGTTCAACAGAAGCCGGCTGTTTTGCCGGCTTCTGTCGGATAGGCATGCTGGAAAATCAGCAAACATCCAGCTCCCGATCAGTGCTCTCAGCCAATGGCTAAGAGGGCTGTTTGGAGTGTTCTGGTAGTGGGGCCTTCCCCCTGTCAGAACACAACAGCTCAGTGGGGGAGAACAGTGTACTAACATTGGATCATTAGTTGAACAAAGAAATGTATTAGTTTGTCCCAAGCTTAAAACTCAACTCATTTCATTAATTTTTGTTCACTGCATCAGGAGTAGATGCATGTATAAATATCTGTAAAGTAGAACATCAATTTTAAATATAACCATTGTTAATTAATGGTATTATTCAACCTCAAGGGCCACCTGAAGGACCCAATACTTACAATTGAGCTAAAATTAAATACACATAACATATGTTTATGTAGGGATGGAGACACACCACTTGGTGCATCAGACCGGAAATTTTATTTATTTTGCCATTTAGGTAGGACACGTAGGGTCATCCACTCTAGAAGCTATGCGGATAAGCAGGGGAGAGGGTCCACATGGCCTACAGATATTCCAGCATCTTTTTAAACCCTGAGGACTTCCCGAAAGCTCTGCAGGGATCTTTGGTTGTGTCAATAAACCATGGGCAGTCAGGCATGTGCTGCCTGGAATATTTGGGCCCCGGGTGACCACACAAACCAGCAAAAATATAATCTGCCATAGCTTTCAGTCATCCATTGGGAGGATCCTATTCATTAATAGGCTTTGAATAGACATTTGAAATAGACTTGGTTCAACGTTAGGTAAACCTTTTTAAAATGATACAAGGACATTTTAGGAAGCCAACATGGAAGTTCAGTAGAAATTGTAGGGTATTCTTAGTAATATTTTTTGATAGAAAAGAAACCTTAACAAGCATTTCGTTTTCAGAAAGAAAAAAAAAAAAAACACTTTATCTAATGCAGTTATTAACAACCACTTTAATGTTAATCCTGGGAGACCGCACACAGCTCAGAAAAATATCTTGCGTAATTAATCTTCTGGCAGAAGAAAACGAAGACTGCTTTACTGGCAAAGAGAATTGTTGAGAACATTTCTGAGTGTGAACTATGTATTCCTCCCCATGTATTGTAAATAACTTCCCCAGAGCTGTATATTAGAAGTGTACAACACGACGATGAAGTGTGTTGGTTTGTCCAATTCTCGCACACCCTGGTTATTTTTTATATCTCTGTTTAATGTTTTCTCTTGATGTGCTCCTAGAGAGTAACATTTGATCTTTTACTTTGTTTAAGTGACGTGCGCCATGTTGATTGGGTAAAATCTTACCTGAATATTTGGAATCAGCTGCAAGCATACATTAAGGAACATCATACAACAGGGACTTCGTGGGGCCATGCAGTAAGTACATACCCAATTTTATTGTAAACTACACAGAATTAACTTTTCTTTCTTTTTTTTTTCCCCATTTTTTAGTTAGTGGTATGCGACATACACAATACAATGTCAGCTTCACAGAACATATCATTTGTATGAAATAGCCTTCACACATTCAAAATACATTTAAAATTTAGAGCAGTGGTTAAAGATAAAGCTACTTGTTAACAGGTAGCAAGTTCAACTATGCCATAAGTGCACCAAGGTTTAGGGGCCTCCTTGGATGGGTTGTGTGAATGCCAACCTTGCTTTAGGTTGGAGACCCTCAAGTTTCTGGAAGCAGTTACCGGTAGATGAAGGGAAGTCTGATGCGAGGTGTCCAACTAAGGTCCGAGCATACCAATTTTAGTAAGTTAATATGAGAGAAAGGAAAAGCAGAATTAACTTTTTGTGTATGCCCTGTTTTTAATTTTAAATGTGATTGTGGCTCCATAATTACACAAAGGCATTGCTTGTTATATTAAATGACATGCAGAAATGCATTTTATTTTTTTTACCCGATGTCAACAGCACTAATTTCATTATGCTGCGTATCCCTGCAGACTCATAACATGTTCATAAGTAATGTGTAACCAATAAAACACATCCGAGAAAAAACATGTTGAATTGAACAGACTTTACCTTTTTAATAAAACAATTAAAAACAATAAATTGCACTCACAAATGGCAAAATCATAGGTGTATCAACAGTCAGATGTACCACATGATTTCTCCAACCCTTAACGGTGAAGCAGCCCTTCACCACTAAGTTATCGACCTAGGGAAGGCGGATAGCTCATCCCTGTATAAAATGAGATATTGGGATGCACTAACAGTGAGAAAACATCCAAGTTGGATTTACCGAAAAAGGTCAACACTGACAGCTTGAAGATGTAACGTAAATGCCTATACCTACGCCTTTCAGGACAACATGACCCCTTCATTAGAAGGAATCACATGCTGCTTCTACCTTTTGATATATCAATAATTAAGTTTCCCATTTGTAAATGTTTTTATTGCTTTATATCATTTCACATTTTTTCTGGCCTTTTGGAAGTACAAAGGCCATTGGAACAACATCCAGCATTTTCAAAACTAGAGGACAGCAAAGGCAACCTTAGTTTTCTTTCAATACAGGTCTTGATTTTAGGGGATTGTTAAACAGACCATGTTGCCAGGCCATTTCTTTTAGCAAAAAGCTTCCCATAACGTTATATGTGTATTTAAAATATTTTTTCGCACTTGATTACCTGTAAAAGCCTCCTTTGTGTAGATGTTCAAAAGTCCTGAGACTCCTGCTGAGTTCTAAATTCTTGTTTGTGATTTCTGCAGCCCCAGAATACTTATGCCTTGTACACACGAGCGGAATTTCCGACGGAAAAAGTCTGACGGGAGCTTTTCATCGGATATTCCGATCCTGCGTATGCCCCATCGAACTTTTTCCGTCGGAAATTAGATAGAGAACATGTTCTCAATTTTTCCGTTTTGATCGAAAATTCCAATCGTCTGTATGCTTTTCCGAGGGAATAAACACCACGCATGCTCTGAAACAATTTGACGCATGCTTGGAAGCATAGAACTTAATTTTCTCGGCTCGTCTTAGTTTTTTACGTCACCGCGTTCTTGACAGTCAGATTTTAGTGTGTAAAATGAAGTGAAATACTAAAGCGCTAATATGTGAAAAAATGTGTATAACAAACAAAAGATGACTAAATAGTGACAGCTGCAATCATTCAAAAAAGGATCCTGTGTCCTCCAATGTGAAATATAAAACAATATAATGATGTGCTTGCACTAACCTTCTGTGTTGACACAGTGAACTTACACCTCATACATAAATGCAACAATACCAAGATGCTGCGTGAAAAAATAAAAATAAAAATAAATTTCCGTGCTTAATGTACGTATATAAAGTGCTATTGTGCTCAAAGCAGCATACATGTAATTCAATCTGGAATAAACGGCAGTCCCAACCATAAAAGTCCTGCTACCACCCGAATACTTGGCTCCTGGTGAACGTTTGGACAATTCACAGACTTTTGGGTGTGCAATGCACCTGCATGGAGCAAACAAACAGACCTTACTGATTGCGGTGGAAATGCTAAAAAAAAAAACCCTCATTCCATTGTAATCACCGGGATCCAACGATATCAATATGGACATATAGAGGGAAAAAAGAAACAAATCATTGCGCAGTACCGCCACACCACAGTTTCCTAGTCAGCTGTGTGTGTGGTTACACTCACATAACCTCAATGCAGACTAAGGGGGAGGAGCTTAGTGACGCTTCCAGCAGCCTGATGAGGATATCGTCCTACTGAGTTGAACTAAGCGCTGTCTGCATTGAGGTTATGTGAGTGTAACCACACACACAGCTGACTAGGAAACTGTGATGTGGCGGTACTGCGCAATGATTTGTTTATTTTTTCCCTCTATATGTCCATATTGATATCGTTGTATCCCGGTGATTACAATGGAATGAGGGTTTTTTTTTGAGCATTTCCACCGCAATCAGTAAGGTCTGTTTGTTTGATGCATGCAGGTGCATTGCACACCCAAAAGTCTGTGAATTGTCCAAACGTTCACCAGGAGCCAAGTATTCGGGTGGTAGCAGGACTTTTATGGTTGGGACTGCCGTTTATTCCACATTGAATTACATGTATGCTGCTTTGAGCACAATAGCACTTTATACATGTACATTAAGCACGGAAATGTATTTTTATTTTTATTTTGTCACGCAGCATCTTGGTATTGTTGCATTTATGTATGAGGTGAAAGTTCACTGTATCAACACAGAAGGTTGGTGCAAGCGCATCATTATATTGTTTTATATTTCGGATTTTAGTGTGACCATGTGTATGCAAGACAGTTTGAGCGGAATTCCGTCGGAACTCCGTTGGAAAAACCTTCAGAGTTTATTCAGACGGGAAAACCGGTCGTGTGTACAAGGCATAAGACCTACAACTTAGGTGACATCCTTTAGTATTCCTCTTCTCTGCTCCCCTGGCTACTGCATAGGAGGTTACAAGAAAGGTGATAATAGTTGCATTAAAAAATACATTTGATGACTTATTAATGAATATCTAGCTGCATTTATTTGGAATCTGACTTCAATCACTTCACCACCACCATACATTTTAGAATGGTGGAGGGGTGTGTGACAGGGGGGGTCACTTTGGACACAGGGTGAGCCAGGAAACAATGGACATTAAGAATATGGCTTGGATTGCTTGAAATTGAAATAGTAATATTAGTCCACAGTATGTACTGGTTGTTTTATTCTGAACTCAACAGGTTAATTGAGAGATGTGTTACCTGCCAGTTGTGATGTAAATGAATCTAGAAGGGCGTCTGAAGACCCTTTTAGTGTGAATAGGGATAATTAACTCTATACTTGTGTGTATTGTACTCAGACAGACAGGCTACAAATCCTTTCATTGTGAGATGTGTATTGAGGGTCGTCATGTTTCTATTGTGTAAAGTCTTTTGAACTGAAAGGGGATTAGAACCTGTTGTCTCCTAACAGACGTCAAAATAATGTGTATTGGGTCTTGTTATGTTGTGGGTGGAGCTGGACCATTGTTCATTCAGGTTAATGCAGTATTGGATGTGTATAAAAGTTACAATGTTTTTTTAAATAAAGTCAGTCTATCCTGGAAAGATACAGAGTGCGTCTCGTTCTTTCAGAAGGATTAATACCTATGGGAAGTGGTCGTCTGACTGTGGAGGATCGACAGTGAATTTGTGTCCAGGAGAGGGAAGATATCTAAAACGACGTTTAAACCCCTTTCATATTTGGGGTGTCGTTACATTGGTTGGCAGCGGTGGGATTTTCCCTCCAGTTCCTGGGACACTCCAAACCACCACAGTGAATGACCAGCTATGCATACTGCAGGAAAGCCACGCTGAAAGACCTACTTGAGAGCCGAGATGGACCAGAGGGATGGTGATGCAAGACCCCGGTCAGTTGAAGACTTGTTTCAGCAACGAGTTCGAGAGCGGTTGGCATTATATGGTGCTAACCCATCAGAGACCGCCATACAGAAAGCCATTAAAGACATCCAGCTGCAGGATGAGCGACAAGAGAAAGAACGAGAGCGACAAGAGAAAGAACGAGAGCGACAAGAGAAAGAACGAGAGCGACAAGAGAGAGAACTGGAGCGACAAGAGAGAGAACTAGAGCGGCAACATGAGCAGGGAATGGCGGAAATACGGCAATCGGAGACAACACCTAAAGATGCAGCGCCTTTCCGCAAGTTGCCCTTTCGGGCGTTCAAACTATTTAAGGAAGGAGAGGAGGAAATTGAAGCGTTCCTGCAGGACTTTGAGAGACTATGCCAGATACATGAAGTACTGCCCCAAGATTGGGTCGCCTTACTGGCAAGTAATTTAACGAGCAGAGCGGCGGATGCGTATCGGGCCCTGGAGGATGAGGACGCTAAAGACTATGACCGGGTAAAAGAAGCTCTGCTAGCCCGATTTGCCATTACACCCGAAGCCAGCCGGATTAAGTTTTGAGAATCCCGGAAACAAACCCACATAACATACGTGGAGTGGGCACATCGTCTGCAGCGAAACCTTTAAGGGCTGGTTCCAGGGAAGCCACGCTCATACCATATAGGAGATCACCCAGCTAGTACTCTTAGAACAGTTCTTTAACCACACCCCTCCGGTACTACGGGATTGGGTGCGAGATAAGCAACCACGGACTGTACAGCAAGGGGCTACTTTTGCCGATGAATATCTGGACTCTCGAAGGTCAGGCGGAAGCGAGCGCTATCCACTATCTCGGCCCAGTTTATCAGCCTCTAACCCAGCTTCAGCACCAACCCCAGCGGCCACTTATCCTCAGCAGCCCAGGTTTAACTCCCAGGACTACGCACAACCCATCAGGTGTTTCGGATGTAAACAGCTAGGGCACAAAAAGCCAGACTGTCCGTTGAATCCAGCCATCAAGTCCCAGTCATGGAGACAACCAGCAAGGGGGAGCCCCCGCACACCCATGCCTGCGGCCCACTGCGTTGAGGAGGAAGAACATTGGGGCGTCCTGCACGAGACTGATCCAATACAAGCAGCTAACCGAGACAACAGGCAACAACACAGGCAGACGGTCCGGGTTAATGGAACGGTAGCCAATGGCTTATGTGATAGCGGTGCTACCATGACCCTACTACAGAAGAACCTCATCCCAGAGAGCCAACACACCGGAGACACTGTAGCCATAAGAGTGGCGGGAGGTACCATCTTCCGGCTACCCATTGCTCGTGTTCACCTGGATTGGGGGGTTGGTTCGGGACACGTGAATGTGGGGGTGATGAAGGACTTGCCTGCGGATGTACTACTGGGGAATGATTTGGCCCCCCTCCTTTCTGCTTACGCCCCGATGGGCCATGATGAAGTCAACCCTGTGACTACCCGTGCCCAGACACGTACTGCTGGAACCGGCTCGCTTGCTGCGGAGACCCAGGTGAGACTATCCTCCCCGACACGTACCTTAGATCCGGCGCGCCTAGGCTGGAATACCCCAGAAGCATTCGGGAGGGAAACTCGGGAGGACCCGACCTTACACAAGTATAGGGCTAAGGCAGATACTCAGGAAAGGGGAATAGATGGGGAGCTTTTTGAATGGGATGGGGATAGACTGTATAGGATCCCTAAGCCATCTCAGAGAAGTAAGGCCCCTTCGCAGAAACGACAGCTGGTGGTACCTAAGAAATACCAACTGGAGATTCTGCGAATCGGGCATGATGTGCCGCTAGCAGGACATCTAGGGTTCCGTCGCACGGCCCATAGGATTACACAGAATTTCTTCTGGCCCAATTTTAGCCAGGATGTGCGACAATACTGCAAAACGTGTGACACATGTCAACGGATAGGTAAGAGGGGGGACCACCCTAAGGCTAAACTCATGTCCATGCCTATTATTGGGGAGCCCTTTTACCGCATAGCCGTTGACATTGTGGGTCCCCTGGCCCGGCTTAGTCCATCCGGGAAGAAGTATATTCTCACTGTGGTGGACTACGCCACCCGCTACCCAGAGGCAGTAGCTATGTCTAACATTAAAGCAGAGACAGTAGCTGATGCCCTGGTTAAGATTTTTACCAGAGTGGGGTTCCCTAAGAAGATTCTCTCTGACCAGGGAACCCAGTTTACCGCGGTACTCACCCAGCAGTTGTGGAAGGTGTGCAATATTAAGCCCTTGCTGAGCTCACCCTACCACCCCCAGACTAATGGTCTCTGCGAATGCTTTAACGGGACCCTCAAGCAAATGCTGAGGACCTTTTCGGATGCTTGCAGAGACTGGGAGAGATTCCTGCCTCACCTGTTATTTGCGTACAGAGAGGTACCCCAGGAATCTACTGGGTTCTCGCCCTTCGAGTTGCTCTATGGGAGAAGGGTCCGCGGACCCCTCGATCTCATCAGAGGACACTGGGAGGGATAGACAGAGCAAGAAGGGACCCCCATAGTGCCCTGTGTTCTGGAACTCAGGGACCGCATGGAGCAACTGTCTCTGATGGTAAGGGAGAATCTCCAGGCGGCCCAGGGAAGACAGAAGAGATGGTACGATCGGGGGGCCCGACAGCGTGTCTTCCAGGTTGGGCAGAAGGTCTTAGTGCTCAAGCCTGTGAAGACCGACAAGATGCAGGCATCTTGGCAGGGCCTGTATAAAGTAGTAGCCCAGGTATGTGATACTACCTATGTCATTGCCAGCTGTGCAGATGAAAGAATCCAGCGAACCTTTCATGTGAACATGCTGAAGGAGTATCAGGAACAGCAGGAGGATATTGCTGCAGTATGTGCCCCTGCTGCGGACGACTCAGAAGGTTTACCCCTCCCTGACTTACTAGAGAGAGAGCCCCAGACTGACCTCATTAGCCTTGTACAGCTAAGAGACCGGTTAAGCCCCACAAAGAAGGAAGAGGCTAAGCGGCTTCTGTGGGAGAAACAGGCGACGTTCTCCCAAAAACCGGGCTATACGACCCTGGCTGTGCATAAGGTAGAGACCAATGGACAAGCACCCCTTCGACAGCCCCCCTACCGTATCCCTGAAGCAGTCCGAGAGGAAATGTGGAAGGAGATACAGGAGATGATTCAGTTAGGAGTCATTGAGCCTTCTGACAGCCCTTGGACCTCGCCTGTAGTCCTGGTGCCTAAGAAAGACGGGACTACCCGGTTCTGCGTGGACTACAGGCGACTCAATGAGAAGACCACCACCGATGCCTACCCGATGCCCAGGGTAGACGAACTGCTAGATCGTATAGCCAGGGGACGTTATTTAACTACAATAGACCTGTGTAAAGGTTATTGGCAGATCCCCCTGGCCGAGGATGCTATCCCCAAGTCGGCATTTGTTACCCCATTTGGCCTGTACCAGTCTAAGGTCATGCCATTTGGGATGAAAAATGCCCCGGCCACCTTCCAACGTATGGTGGATAGGCTCCTCAAAGGCTTCCAGGATTTTGCATGTGCATACCTGGATGACATTGCGATCTACAGTGGGTCTTGGGAGGAGCACCTGGTTCACGTAGGGGTGGTTCTGGACAAAATTTGGGCCGCAGGCCTGACCTTGAAACCAGACAAGTGCCATCTAGGTATGGCAGAGGTGCAGCACCTGGGACACCGAGTGGGGTGTGGGAACCAGAGACCAGAGCCAGCCAAGGTAGAGGCAGTAGCTAACTGGCCCACGCCCCGTACTAAGACCCAGGTATTAGCCTTCTTGGGGACTGCAGGGTACTACCAATGTTTTATCCCTAATTATAGTGCTATCGCCAAACCCCTGACTGACCTGACGAAAAAGAATTTACCTAGGCAGGTCCTGTGGTCTCCAGCTTGTGAAACCGCGTTTCTAGCCCTCAAGCAAGCACTTGTAAATGCCCCTGTCTTGGCTTCCCCAGTACCTAACAAACGATTTCTTGTCCACACAGATGCTTCCATGTTTGGACTGGGGGCTGTGCTGAGCCAAGTTGGGGAGGATGGAGGAGAACACCCTGTCGCATACCTGAGTAGAAAGCTATTACCCCGGAAAGTGAGCTATGCGGCAGTGGAGAAGGAGTGTTTGGCCCTGGTCTGGGCCCTTAAAAAGTTGAACCCTTACTTATACGGACAGGAATTTTCACTGGTCACCGACCACAACCCATTGGTCTGGCTTAACCGGGTCTCCGGAGACAATGGCAGGTTGCTGCGGTGGAGCTTAGCCCTACAACCTTACAACTTTACCATCAGCTACCGACCCGGTAAGCAAAATGGCAATGCTGATGGGTTGTCCCGGCAAACAGACGTCCTCCCGGGCTCCTAGTGCAATGTTGATGGGTTATCCAGACATCGGAAGAATGGACCTATGGACTAACTTCGGAGTCAACCCGTCTGGGGTCACCTCCTGTGTTGAGCCAGGAAACAATGGACATTAAGAATATGGCTTGGATTGCTTGAAATTGAAATAGTAATATTAGTCCACAGTATGTACTGGTTGTTTTATTCTGAACTCAACAGGTTAATTGAGAGATGTGTTACCTGCCAGTTGTGATGTAAATGAATCTAGAAGGGTGTCTGAAGACCCTTTTAGTGTGAATAGGGATAATTAACTCTATACTTGTGTGTATTGTACTCAGACAGACAGGCTACAAATCCTTTCATTGTGAGATGTGTATTGAGGGTCGTCATGTTTCTATTGTGTAAAGTCTTTTGAACTGAAAGGGGATTAGAACCTGTTGTCTCCTAACAGACGTCAAAATAATGTGTATTGGGTCTTGTTATGTTGTGGGTGGAGCTGGACCATTGTTCATTCAGGTTAATGCAGTATTGTATGTGTATAAAAGTTACAATGTTTTTTTTAATAAAGTCAGTCTATCCTGGAAAGATACAGAGTGTGTCTCGTTCTTTCAGAAGGATTAATACCTATGGGAAGTGGTCGTCTGACTGTGGAGGATCGACAGTGAATTTGTGTCCAGGAGAGGAAAGATATCTAAAACGACGTTTAAACCCCTTTCATATTTGGGGTGTCGTTACAGGGTGTATTTCTGATGCTTATAAACAGGACTGGAGAAATGAGACACACGTGGCCAGTGCGCCTGTGAATACCTGTGATCTGAGTCCTTATTGGCCCGCTCAGATCATAGAGTACTGAGCCAATTCGAATGACCCTGTAACCGCTGTGATGACCAATCACAAATGTAAACACTGTACTATTTACACTTGAGAGCCTGCCTCATTCTATCACAGTGAAGGATGGAGGAAATATTATTAAATTAATCATTAATTATCAGAAAAACAGAGTCAATAGCAGATTAAAGAGAAGGATTTAACTGATTGTGGGATTGTTTTGTTAACCCTTTCAACACAACTCCAGCTCGTCTAAATGTGTGAGCTGTACATCTGATCTGCATCCTTTCTCTGACATGTATATTATTACCATCACCTCCCTTATCCTGCATATATCTGCACATTAACCTCCCTTCATATTCACACTGTAGGTGGCCTGCACTTTAAAGTGCTTCTAAAGGCAGAAGGTTTTTTACTCAATAAAGGGGTTGTAAAGGTACAAGTTTTTTCACCTTAATGCATTCTATGCATTAAGGTGAAAAAATATCAGAGTATTTGCAGCCCCCCCGAGCCCCCGTTTTCTTACCTGACCCCTCGAAAGTCCCGTGCCGTGAACGTGCAGGCTTCTCGGTCGGCTTCTATGGTCATTCATTGGTTGACTGAAAGCAGCGCAGCCATTGGCTCGCGCTGCTGTCAATCACATCCAATGACACGGACCGCCGGGGGCCGGGGCCGAGTGATACAGTGAGCGGCTATGGCCGCCGGCTGTATCACGGGAGCGCGCCCGCAAGAACTATCCACCATGCGAGAGAGCTTGCATGAAGGAGGAAAGTTCTTGCGGGAAGGAGCCGATACAGCCGCTGAGGGACCCCAGAAGACCAGGTTTGGGGCCACTCTGTGCAAAACGAGCTGCACAGTGGAGGTAAGTATAACATGTTTGTTATTTAAAAAAAAAAAATTGTGCCTTTTGTGTTCCTTTAAGGTAAAAAACTTCAGCAAGCAGATTCCCCCCAGCCCTCCCTTCCTTATACTTACCTGAGCCCGATGTCAATCAAGCGATGTGAATGAGAGCAGAGGCTCTCTCAGCTCTCTCTCTCTCTCATTGGCTCTGACACAGCATTGGGAGCCATTGGATTCTGCTGCTGTCAATCAGTGAAGAGTTCGATCCAGATCCACTGCCAGAAAAAAATTTTAATTCACCAATTGAACTCGGATTAAACATCGCACATCATACAAAAGCATTGTACAGTAGCAACAACATATTCAAAATAATAGAAAAAACATGTTATGGTGGCACTTGGTGGGGGAAGCAGCCAGGAGCGCCAACAGGGGAAAACTATTGCACAGAGTGGGTAAGTATGACATGTTTTTTTTCCCCTAAAGAATCACTTTAAGCTCTTCACCTCTTTATCTGTCTGTGTATTACCTGTTCATTGTAATGATGTACTGTATCTAGTGCAACCAAGCACCATGTTTTAACCACCTCAATACCAATATGTTTTTTCATTTCCAAAAAATTGTGGTAACAAGTAAGATCACCTCGGCTGTGATGTTTTGTTTTTTTTTGATCATAAAATAAGGGAAACTGTTTTTTTTTATCCAAAAGTTTGGTCTTTTTCCCTGTTGTTTTATAGTAAAAAAAAAACAACAATGGCTATTAACTACCTCCAAAATACCGTTTTATCTGTCTACCCCTTTTGGGTAGAGTGTTGCATGATGGAATAACTGTTAGTCAAAAGTGGTCTGGTAATGAAGATGTATGGACAGGTACTTAAGTATATAAAAAACCATATGGAGCTGCATATAACAACCTCATTAAATTAATTAAAGAAATGGGGAAACAACATTTACATTTAAACAGGTAATGTGTGGTGACATTGTAAACCGTATGGGTCATGTTCTCTTCACTTTGGCTGGGAAAACAGCTCTTGCGCAAGTACGCCTTTCACTATCACATGTGCTAATGCTTAGTAATGGTCCTACGTGTCTACTTTCTTAATACAGCTTTCTGTGTAAGCTTCAGAACATCAGTGTGCTATTTTTATGTTAGCTTTTAAAAAGCATTAATTCAACAGGGAAAGCTGCCAAGCAGAAATAACTGGTCCTCAGAAACACATTGTGCACAAAGTCCAAAGGATCCACATTAAAATAATAAAACAATACTTTAAAAGTCGTTTAATAGTTCCAGAAATATGCGTCTTTCATACTGTGCGTCGCAGCCCTGGAGCAAGCATGCAGTCAGTTATTTTTCTTAGGAAGTCAGAACTCCTAATTTGCATACTTATTGCATCTCAGTGACTGATATTGAAACCACTGAATAAGCATGCCAACCAGTATTTTGAGAAAGAGGTAAACAAATGGCTGCCTTTGTTTTTCTCTCAGTACAAATTTCCTTTAAAAACTACCCAACCCTCACTTTATTTTTTTGTTTTTCATCAACATACCTGTTGTTTTTAGTCTTAGATTGACCCCCAAAAGTGTCCTATGTTTTGGATGGGAAAATAACACTGTCTGCTCCTCGCTGCTTCCATCTTGTTTCTGGTGGCAGCAGATCTGTAGCGCCCTTGGAGCTGTCAGTCTGTGATTTAACATTGCATATTACTAGCTGGCAGGAGCCCACACTCTGTGGTTTCACATTGTAATACTGACAAGATGTTATCACTGAAGGTCACAAGACAGGATTTGTTTACAAACTGAAAATATTAGTTTGCTTTTGAAGCCCTATCATGTGAAAGAGCATATATATAACTTGCACATGGACTCTTGCTGGCATCCTCATTAAAGTGTTCTTTGCAAGGCTGACAACATATCAGATGGAAGAAGGGAGGTTTTTGGGGGGGGGGGGGGGCAGCAGCAAAGCCTAAAGGATAGAAGGATCCAACATACTCCATGAAAGTGTTAGATTCTAAAAACCCAAATTAACGTTTCATTTAAAGTGGTGTTCTGCCTGGGAAAAAAATAAAATAAAAGTCAGCAGCTACTAATACTGTAGCTGCTGACTTTTAATATATGGACACTTACCTGTCCAGGGAGCCCGCGATGTCAGCACCCAAAATGAATTTTCGGAATGGCTGTCGAGTGCTGCTGCAGCCAATTTTCGTAAGGGAAACCAGCTGTGAAGTCTTTCAGCGATTCCCACCAGTGCATGTTTTTAAGCGCAGTGCTGCATTTTCTAATTAGTCCAGCGGCAGAGTAAGTAGGAGGGGGCAAAACTCCTGAGGGACAGTGCCACGGCACAGTCTCCCAGAAGTGGGGAAGAGTACCTGTCAAAAAAAGGTATCCATTCCCCCCTCCCCCCTGAAAGGAGTGGGGGAGGAAGCAGTTAAGCAGAGGTTTCACTTTTGGGTGGAACTCCGCTTTAAATCTGCTAAATGCATTGCAGTTGCATCAAAACAAAAGGTATGCAAAGCCTTGGGTCCCTTTCACACCAGCCGCATCCGGTTTTGCTCTGCAGGCGATCTGTCTGCTTATCCCCTGCTGAGCTGAGAGGAGCTGCCAGATGACAGGTCCGTGCGTGTCCGCTATGCTTATACAGAGCAGACACAGCCTGCTTTGCTCTATAGGTAGTTGGATTTAAACGGACAGGCTGTCTCTCTACACCCAACTGCCCTCTGATCTGATCAAATTCGGCCAGATCGAGGGGAATTAATCCTCCTTTCATTTGTTTTTGCCAGTTTGGATCAGAGGTAGCTGGGTGTAAACGGACACAAGTGCATTTATATCCAACTGCCCATAAAGGAGAATGTAGGGTCTGATTGGGTCCGCCTGAAAAATGGACAGGCGGACCCAATCGGACGGCCCATGTTAAAGCGGAGGTTCCGCGACCAATCAATTTTTTTTTTTGTGTGTGTAATCAGTGGTGTTATATATCTGAATTGATTACTTGTTAGTAGAGAGAAACTTATATCTTGCGATCTAGGCATTTGCCATTTTGCATGTGGGCATTGTGAAGCCCACAAGCAATTACTTCCTGGAAGCGGTGAATGCTCTGCTCCCGGCATTCACCGCTCTATCCCGGGCATGGGCACTGTTTACGGCAACCTGCGCCGTAAACATCCTGGTTGCCATCACAACGGGCGGCCTCATTGAAAGTACATGCCCCGTTGTGATGGCATTCACAGCTAGTGGAACATCAGCGCTCCCAGTACACAGTGCGGCGAGCTCCCATAACACACAGCGGCGCCGGGAACACGCCTACTCCCGCGGGAAGGAAACCCAGGAAGTGCTAATTATTAAGGTAATTACAAGTCATATTAATAAAACTGGTCATTTGTCTATCACAGGTGTACAAGGAAGCAGTGAAAATAGACTTTCAATTTGGGTAAACCTCCGCTTTAAAGGGGCCTTACAGTTTGTATCCTTTAGAAAGCAGCTAAAGATTGATTAAAAATGCTTGTTCCCTGCCTGCATACTGTAGAAAATGTTTGATTCTTGTGTGGAAGCTGTGATCTTTCATTAGAGGTCTGGTGCCCCCTGCTGAGTCATAGCTAGAGTTCTCCAATCAACAAGGTTCAGTATGGAAAGCTCTAGCTCTGACTCAGCAGAGGATGTGTCAGACCTCAGCAGAGAGATCACTGCTTCGACGCAAAGAGCAAGGGTCCTTTTCTTACAGCATGCTGGCAGGAGACAGACTTTTCTAAACAGGTTTTGGTGCTTTCTGAAGAAAAAACTGTAGGACTTTGCGCACCTCATAGTTTGATGCACCTGAAAAGTATTTAGCTGATGTAGGGCTGGTTCACACCAGGAATCGCAAAGAAACACACTTGTGTTCCTCTGTGATTCCTGTGCAGGTTGAGTGCATTCAGTATTCACCAGATTCATTTGAATGGCCTGAAATCATACTGCAGTGCATGCACTACTTTACAAAATGCTCAGCAGCCAGATCGGATGGTACTTCTGTACCATGTGATTTGGTGCAGCCAAATGCACTGTGTTTGCAATCTGCGTTTGGGGTGTTATTAGCATTGCATGGACACCGCTGCCCATCACAAGTGCAGTGCGTTGTGAACATGGTGCTGGAGATGCACACAGAACGCGGATTTTCCACACTGCGTTTTGGGGTGAACAGGCCCTTAAACTGAAAGTTCCATTTGAGCTTTAGGAAATGTACTTTACTTTGTAACTACAAGAAGATTTTGGAGAATGTAGGAACACTATTATGCACTAGTGCTGCTTAATTTAGAAAATACGTTTCTCCTGATGACAGGGCCTCTTTACGGTCTAAAAATATAACGCAGTAACAGACCTAATTGGAATATTAGGTCTGTTACTGCGTTATATTTTTAGACAGTTGTTTAGTTATACACTGATTTTTCAAATGCTTCAAGAAAAATATGCTGCATGAGAGTTATTTAAGGTTTCAGTGTGTGCTCATCCCCAACCTGGAAAGCTTTACAAAGCAATGATGGAAAATCTACTCTGGATGAATAGTTACAATTTGTTACCATAGCTGACCTTTCTAAGACACCAGCAGCTGTATAAAGCAACTGTTCCTTTCATTGCAGTAGCACCTGTCAAAAGGCAATTGGCAGCGGTGTTTTTGAATTGTGGCTTGTTGCACGAGGGGGGCTGCTGTGTGCATAGAGGAAGAAACCCAACAACAGCTGTTTCACAGCCTAACAAGAAGGACTTTTTAATGCTGGATGCATTGACCATCAAACTAGTAATCTAAAAACACTTACAGTGCCTTTATAATCCACTGAACAACTGCTGCCATTGAATGCCTCTAAGCACGTGCCACATAAAAGGCAAATGCTGAAGACTTATCAAGCGGTATAGGGCTTGGTAACAGAATACATACGTTTTTTTTTCTGAACTGTTAAAATCCCTGTAAAGAAAAAAAAACATATCATAGGTTCATCTGGGTCAAGTGTGAACCATTGCCTCACCACATCCCTCATTGGTAATTGCACCCAATGTTTATAGGAATTTGTTAAACAGAATCAAAAACACGTGTATGTGAAAGGTTTTTTTAGCTAATAAATTCACCATTATGATGTTCATGTTGGTGCAATCAAAAGGGAAGAGAAAATAAATCTTGAAAGTGTAGAAGCCGGACCTATTATGTACCAACTTAGTAGTAACAACTGCTACAGCCTTCCCTTTTCTTATTCCAGCCCAATGGCCCGTACACGTGATCCAAAAATCGGACGAAAAATACCGCCTTCGACGCGATTGTATGATAATCGGATCGTTAGTACAGAGCTTTTGAGAGCCGATCACGACAGTTTATCCAATATTATTAGATTGGACAAGCACGAAAATTTTCCTCGTACGATACCAGATCGTACGATTTTCGTTTAGTCAGTACTGTTGTCGTCCTAAAATACAATACAAATTCACTACAACACATGACATCACTTACAATTTATTTTTTTCTGTCGTACGAGAATTTTGTAACCTATTCAATTTCTACTTGCGACTAGTAAGCGAAAAAAGTTATACGATCTGTCGGATCGTGTGTACGGGGCATTAGGAATCGGGGTAAGGCCTCGTTCACACAGGTAGCAAAAAGTTTGACCGCATTTTGGCTGCTCCCCAACCCAGCCTACCTGGAAACGCCCTTCATTAATTAAAAATTGTGGAGCAGATAGAGCTGCAAACATGCATGCATTCGAATTGATTCACGCCACTGTGAGGCAACAATTACATTGCCTGTAGATTTGTCAGGCATCAAAGCTTTGCAACCACCCCCACTGGCTTCTATTGTAGTGCACTTTACACATGCTGTAACCGCACCCATCGCGCATTTAGGATACAGTTGGAAAGGTTTACAGAATAATCAGGATGAACATGCGTGCAGCGCATCTGAAATACGCATTAATACTATTGGTGTGTTAAAGGCAAACACCTGTTTGATTTTAGCCTAAGAAAGAAGCCCAACTTTAGCAGAAATTAAAATAAAATTATGATTGTCATGGGCCAGTTTTATTTCATTCAGCCCGGGTTCACACTGGAGCATTTTGACATGCGATTTGACATGTCAACCGCATGTCAAATCGATGGCAATTTCCGTCAATGGCACTGTCCTAATTGGTGCGACGCTGCATCTGCGACACTGCACCGATGTTCAAAAAGTAGTTTCTGTACTACTTTTTGCAATTTCGTGCTGCGATTTACATTGACATCTGCACAGATGTCTCTGAAATCGCGGCCGAAATCAGGACTGACATGTGGGAGTGAAATCAGCTGAACTCGCACGATTTCACTCCCACATCTCAGTGTGAACCTGGGCTTAAAATTAACAAATTTTTAAACTGATGTGGTCAATATTATGGGGTTGATTTACTAAAACTGGAGAGTGCAAAATCTGGTGCAGCTTTGCGTAGAAACTAGGGATGCACCGAAATTTCGGCCACCGAAACATATCGGCCGATAATGGCTCTTTCGGCAAAAAGCCGAAAGAGAAATTTGGCCGATTCTGGAGCCAAAAATGGGACTGGGCTCCGCCCATTACAGGGGTGTCGTTGTGGGAGAGGAGAGCCGCTGCCACCTGGTGATTAGAGCGCCGGGAACATAACAGCTTTCATTTCAATAGCTGTGTGTTCCCTGCGGCGCACCATCACATACAGCCCCTCCCCCTTGTCCGGGCACTTTGATAGACAGATCACCCGTCCAGTCCTGGGACGGGTGATCTGTCTATCAAAGTTCCCCGGACAAGGGGGAGGGGCTTATGTGATGGCGCGCCACAGGGAACACACAGCTATTGAAATGAAAGCTGTTATGTTCCCGGCGCTCTAATCACTAGGCGGCAGGCGGCAGTGGCTCTCCTCTCTCTTCCCCTGCACAGGTAGGCTGAACTGGGGACACACAGGCTGCTGAACTGGGGATACACAGGCTGGCTGAACTGGGGACACACAGGCTGGCTGAACTGGGGACACAGGTGAGGCTGCATTGATCTCCTGTACCACATCTGCAGTCTCTGGTCATCTCCTCTACCATGTCTGCAGTCTCTAATCATCTCCTGTATCATGTCCTCAGTCTCTGGCCATCTCCTGTACCATGGCCCCAGTCTCTGACCATCTCCTGTACCATTGCCCCAGTCTCTGGCCATCTCCTGTACCATGGCCCCAGTCTCTGGCCATCTCTTGTACCATGGCCCCAGTCTCTGGCCATCTCCTGTACCATGGCCCCAGTCTCTAGCCATCTCCTGTACCATGGCTCCAGTCTCTGGCCATCTCTTGTACCATGGCCCCAGTCTCTGACCATCTCCTGTACCATGTCCTAAAGCAAAACACTATGTTTGGCGGAAAACTAACACTCCACATCACCCTGAACACACCATCCCCTCTGTGAAATATGGTGATGGCAGCATCATTTTGTGGGGATGCTTTTCTTCAGCAGGGACAGGGAATCTGGTCAGAGTTGATGGGAAGATGGATGGAGCCAAAAACAGGACAATCTTAGAAGAAAACCTGTAATGCCTCTTACACTCGACCGGTTTTCCCGTCGGAATTCCTCTCAAGCCTGCCTTGCATACACACGGTCACACAAAAGTCCGGTGAACTTTTGACTGCCAAGAACACGGTGATGTAAAAGACTACGACAAGCCGACAAAATGAAGTTCTATGCTTCCGAGCATGCGTCAAATTGTTTCCGAGCATGCACGTTTTTTTTCCCGTCGGAAAAGCATACAGATGAACGGTTTTCCCGCTAGGATTTTTTCCTGACAGGAAAAAAGAGATCCTGCTCGCTCTCTTTTTTTTTCCGGCAGTTTTCCCGTCGAAAAAACTGCGATGGAGCATATACACGGTCGGAATTCCCGGGCAAAAGCTCTCATCGCAGCTTTTCCGACGGGAAAACCGGTCGTGTGTACGAAGCATTAGAGTCCGCAAAAAGACTTGAGACTGGGGCGGAGGTTCACCTTCCAGCAGGACAATGACCATAAACATACAGCCAGAGCTACAATGGAATGGTTTAGTTTAAAGCATATGTATGTCTTAGAATGGCCCAGTCAAAGTCCAGACCTTAAACCTATTTAGAATCTGTGGCAAGACTTGAAAATTGCTGTTCACAGACGCTCTCCATCCAATCTGACAGAGCTATTTTGCAAAGAAGAATGGGCAATCTCTAGATGTGCAAAGCTGGTAGAGACATCCTCAAAAGACTTGCAGCTGTAATTGCAGTGAAAGGGGGTTCTACAAAGTATTGACTCAGGGTGGCGGAATACAAATACACGCCACAATTTTCACATATTTATTTGTAAAACAATTTAAAAACCATTTATCATTTTCCTTCAAAACAAATATGCTGAATAAAATCCAACATTAGCAGCGCTCAAGTTTAAATTATTATAAAGTCCATATAGTCACATATGTTGATTGAATAAAAACCACAAATAAAAATTCATCCATGTATTCCATGCGGTATATATCCTAATTGTTTAACCGTCACCATACCTCGTGCGATCTCACCCCTATGGTAGTGAAATCACCGGATAAACAATAGTTATGAGCCAGTATAATCGTCCATTCATGGAGCAGCAAACAGGTCCTTCCATCTGTGCCACTTCTCTTTTCTTGGTGAGTGGGATTGTCCTCTCCGGAATGTTCTTTTCTTCCTTGTATCTGCCACTGGGACAAGACAAAGAAAGGATAATGCCAATTGTGGATGTTTCAAGCGTAGCAAAGTACAACGGTGACAGCCATGTGCTGTGTCGTTTGGGCAGAATAAAATATAGTCTGTGTCAATTCCACACTGCTAAATGAACCTCCAGCCTGTTTACAAGCTATAGAGATGGGAGAGAGAGAGAGAGAGAGAAAGAGAGAGAAAGAGAGAGAGAGAGAGAGAGAGAGAGCTACTTCTAGTAACTAACTATTCCACACATACATTTTTTTATTATTTTCCTTCCACTTCACAATTATGTGCCACTTTGTGTTGGTCTATCACATAAAATCCCAATAAAATACATTTACGGTTTTGGTTGTACCATGACAAAATTTGGAAAATTTCAAAGGGTATGAATACTTTCTCACAGCACTGTATATAGCACCGACAGTTTGCGTGGCACTTTACTACATGAGGGCAGACAGTACAGTTACAATACAATTCAATAAAGAAGGAATCAGAGGGCCCTGCTCGAATCAACCCCAATGTGTCATACATCACAAAGTGCAGAGTGAAGTGGTCCCTTCCTACTACATAACATACAGCACAGCATACAAAGTGAAATGGTCTGGAGAATGTAATGTAAAGCACAGCATTCAGGTTGTAGTTCAGATAGTGTCATGTAAAGAATAGAATACAGTGTATAGTGGTCCTTAGTATGTAATTATCTAATATACAATAGAGAGTATGTAATGTACAGCATAGTACAGCAAAGTGCTAGTCCATGCAGTGATGTTTCAGGTCTTGATCTTCCTCGGGTCCCTAAGACCACTACACCCCGCGGATTTTCTTTCTATTGTATTACATACTGGGATGTTGGCACCATGCATAGGCGCAAGTCGCACTGTCCAATAATGTACAGTAATTCTGCTGTGGAATTATGAGATCACGTGGCTGGCTCTGGCAGATACATAAGAAGTGAGCAGGTATCCTCTTAATATGCATTGAAACAAAGCCACACAGCCTGAGACCTAGATAAACAGACGTGTTTGCTGAGATACATAAGAAGGAGCTCTCCCATTTCAGTGACATCCAAAGTGCCTGAACATCAGCTGCTTCGTCTTGTAAATTCTATACATGAAAGCACGTCGGACAGGTGGCTATAAGAGTGCCCTGAATAGAAGAAGCATCTACATTTACACAAGGAACACCTTAACAAAAGATCAGTGTCTGTGTGACAATCCACCTGTTCTCCAGAGATGACATCCGATATGTAGGGATATTTACCCCTCGCCATGTGTCCTTGCAGAGATTAGCAAAGCATTTGTTACCTAACCACATATGCCGGGCTCTATAGTATTTGTGTCACATGTTCTTCATGTATTCTGAAAGTGACAACCTCCCTGTAACACATATCATTAGCACATGTAATATACACACTATACAGCTATACTAATATTGAGTAGGCTCCCCTTTTTGCCACCAAGACAGCTCTAACCCACTGAGGCATGGATGCCATTAGATCTCTGAAGGTTTGCTGTGGTATCTGGCACCAGGCCATCAGTGGCACATCCTTTAAGTCCTGTAAGATGTAAGGTGGGGTCTCCATGGATTGGACTTGCTTTTTCAGTACATCCCACAGATGTTCGTTTGGACTGAGATCTGGAGAATTTGGAGGTCAACACCTCAAACTCGTTGTTGTGTTCCTCAAACCATTCTTGAACACAACAAACTGTGATGCCCAATTTTTCTGCTTTCAACACATCAACTTCAGGGACAATGGGGGAGATTTATTAAAACTGTTTCACTTAGAATCTGATGCAGCTGTACATGGAAGCCAATCAGCTTCTAACATCAGCTTGTTCAATTAAGCTTTGGCAATAAAACCTTTAGCCCTGGTTCACACTGGTGCATGTCAAATTGGCGAAATTTGCCGCAAATTGCGGCCAATGGCACCGTCCTAATCGGTGCGACGCCGCATCTGCGGCGCTGCACCGATTACAAAAAGTAGTTTTTGTACTACTTTTTGCGATTTCAGCCGCGATTTACATTGACATCTGTTTCAGATGTCTTTGAAATCGCGGCCGAAATCGGGACTGCCAGCGGGAGTGAAATCGTGCGAGTTCAGCTGAACTCGCAGGCTTAACTCCCACAGCCCCAGTGTGAACGTGGGCTTAAGCTGATTGATTTCTATGCAGAGCTGCCACAGATTTTGCACACTCTTTTAGATGCCACTGTAATGAAATAATCATTGATATTCACTTAACCTGTCAGTGGTCATAACATTTTGGCTGATTGGTGTATGTATTATATTCTATTAGCAAATGTGTACAAAAGTCATTTGGAGCTACTTACATGATATCCCAATCTTTCTCAACCTTATCCTGGAGAAACCCTAAAAATCAATTGGACGTCTCAGGGAACCTCTGCTAAAAAGATTATTTATTAAAAATGTCTTAACAATATAAAAAATATATATTTAAAAAATATTTAAATATTAAGCCTCGTACACACGGTGGGACTTCCATCGGACTTTTCCATGGTTTTTTGTCCGAACGGAGTTGGCCGGGCACACCCATAGCATACACACCACATGACTTTTCTGCAAACTTTCCCAAAACTTTTTCCAACATCACGTGGTTTTTCTGCTCTTTTCTGCTCTTTACCGCCACCCTTTGGTCAACTTCTGCTATTGTTGGTTGATTTTAACATTATTTGTTTTGTCCATCGGACAAAAGTCTGATGGTTTTCTGTACACACGGTCGGACTTTGCTCCATCTGACTTTTGTTGACCAAAAGTTTGTCCGTTTGGAGACCGAACTTTTGTCCGATGAAAACAAAAAAAAAAAAAAAAGTTTGTCCGATGGAGCGTACACACGGTCGGATTGTTGGTCCAACTTGCTCAAAATGAAGTTTGTTGGCCAAAAGTCCAACCGTGTGTACGGGGCTTAAGAATATGAAAAGGACTGGGATGATTGTTTGAGTATGTATACCACTAATATGATATCTCAGATAGTGATAGCTTTCTCCAACTCAAGTTCTTATACAGGGCCTGTTATATGCCACAGAGATTGGCAGCCATCTACCCTTCCACTAGCTCCTCCTGCCCACCCTGTCAAATGCTTGAGGCATCCTTCTTTCGTACGGTATGGTCTTGGCCCTCCCTCCGATCTTACTGGACGGAGGTTGTGGCCGATTTTAATCAAGTATGTCAGTTCACCCTCGGATTGGACCCTAATGCCTTGTACACACGATCGGATTTTCCATCTGGATAAACTCCGACGGATTTTTCAGACGGAATTCCGTTCAAGCTGTCTTGCATACACACTGTCACACCAAATTCTGACCGTCAAGAACGCGGTGACGTACAACATTACGACGAGCCGAGAAAAATTAAGTTCAATGCTTACGAGCATGCGTCGACTTGATTCTGAGCATGCGTGTTTTTTTCTCCGTCTGAGTACCATACAGACGAACGGAATTTCCAATAGAAAATTTTTTCTTCTGAAAAAAAGAGAACATGTTCTCTTTCTAACTCCGTCAGAATTTACGACGGAAAAAGTCCGATGGGGCACACACATGGTCAGAATATCCGATGAAAAAATTCCGTCTGACTTTTTTCATTGGAAATTCCGACCGTGTGTACGCGGCATAAGGTGCTACTCTTAAATGTTTTTGACAATTCCACCTTGGGACAATTTGTTAAATTGTTTATTTGATATAATTTGTATGCACGCAGGGAGATACTTCTCCGTCCTTATCCCACCTATTATATCCTCCTGGCATTCTATTAACTCTGTCTTATCTCTGTAGAGGCTTACCTACAATAATATAAAAGTTTGACAAAATACAGTCTGTTTGGATAGACTCCTGGGGTTTGGATGATAATCCTCCCTTCCACACTCAAATATAATGTTTAGCCCAATAACTATGTTAGCAAGATCTTTGCCCCTTCCCCCCCCTTCCCTTTCCTCCTTCCCACTTTAATTAAAGACGTTGGCCCTATCAGTAGAAAGCTCTTTAATGGCCCATTTTATTTGATTAATAGTTGTGACGCTGATTTTATTTCTAAATTCTTTGTTTACTACCATAGTGTCAAATTCTTTTGTTATTGTAACAACTGCCATGATTTGCTGAGAGAATGATTGGATTGTAACTTGTTTGAAACATACTGGAACTTGATGAGATATGTATGCTTTTTTTGTGCTTGTACCAAAAGTATAAGTATTTCTTAATAAAACTTTCTACTTGTTAAAATAAGAATATGGCATACCTTGTATTTGATACCCAGAGCCAATTATTTTGCAATCGTAGTGTCACTTTACACCAGTGATGAGTGGAGAAGTGCGCCCTAAAACCACACACTAAAAACAGTACATAAACCACACAACAGCATGTCTCTTGTCTAGCTCACACACCATACAACAGCACAGCTTAGCTCTCACACCTTATACAGACCTGCAGTACTGCTAGTGCACATTCACCCTTTTCTATTTACCTTGTACCATTGTATTTAACCTGTTACTGTGCATTTTCATATTGCTGTACAATGCAATTTTTGATTAACATTTACAATAGATTAACCCTTTACTGTGCACTTTACATCCAGTAAACAATAAACCTTTACTGTTCAACCCCTATTGCACATTTCCTTTTTGATGCTCACTCTCAAACAGAACTGTACCATTGACTAGGGGTGCAACGGATCAAAAAACTCATGGATCGGATCGATCCTCGGATCAGGGGTCACGGATCGGATCGGCAAAAAAAAAACAAAAAAAACCCACAAATCTTGTTACCCTATTAAATGTTAAATGTGAAAATCAGAGGTGTTCTGTCACATTAGCAAGCATGTAAGGTCAGCAGGTTTGCTGCTGCTTTTAAAATGTAACATGTAAACAGTCTGTTGGATTTACAAATAATGTATTTAAGCATATAAACTCCAGTAGTGTTGAAAATACCTGTAAAATTTAAAACTACGTTGGGTGTAACAAGATGTCCGCTTGGCCCCTTCTTACTATTAAACTGTGCAGGAGTGTGAGTGGAGCAAGATGGCGGCGACGAAACATCATTACAGCGGCGCCGCCGGGTGTACCAAGATGGCCGCAGCTCCGGAGCTAGGCCGAAGCCGCGGCCTTTCCTATGGCCGAGGCTCCGGAGCGCTCTGCGGATCGCGTGGTGATCCGATCCGAACAGGGCGACCCATTCGGATCACGGATCACCACCGATCCGTTGCACCACTACCATTGACCATTTATTTGGCACTTCCCATTTAATATACAATTAACCCTTAACTATGCAATACCCATTGATTTTACATAAACCCTCTATTACGCAACTTCGAGTCACTGCTTATTAACCCTTTGTTGTGTCATTACCATGCATTGTATAATAATCCTTTTAATGTAAGTTAACTCATACCAGGTCATACTCAGTAAGCACTAGTTTTCATAATGGATTGCCTACAATAACTTGAGAAAAACTGTTGTACACTATACTCTTTAGACCAGGGGCTCAAACTGGTGGCCCTCCAGCTGTTGCGAAACTACAAGTTCCATCATGCCTCTGCCTGTGGGAGTCATGCTTGTAACTGTCAGCCTTGCAATGCCTCATGGGACTTGTAGTTTTGCAACAGCTGGAGGGCCTCCAGTTTGAGACCCCTGCTTTAGACCCTTGGTGCCCAATATGTGGCTCACAGGCCACATGCAACTCATCAGTGCTCAACATGTGGCCCACTGTGCCCCAGACCTCAATTCACGTTGAGTGCATAATGGGCAGCATGCTGAGTACCAGCAGCTCTAGCACACTTTAATGCTAAAACTGTCAGCTGTCACTGACTAATTCAGTCCAGCACTAAGCCCAGGAGAAGAATCAATCAGCTTCCGCTTCAGCTGCTGTGACAGGACAGAACTAGCTCTGCCCTACCACTTCCAGCAGCAACAGATCACTACAGTAGCAAGAAATAGATCAATATTAGAAGTAATGTTGGCGCAGGGGTGCATGGGGGGCTGGATCAGCTGTCCACTGGCTTGATCCAGAACACCCCACTGAAGGAAAAAATGCAAAATAAAAAAAAAATCTCATTAAGCAAGAAGTGACCTCTAGAAGCTGTACCTTTAAAAAAAAAAATGCTGCAGAGTGCTTGTCACCAGTATTGCCTGTGGTCTCCGAGTAGCTTATCTTTTCCATTACTGAGCTACCATGCCTTGTTCTGCACTGTGTTTCTATGTGGAGGTGGCCCAGCACAGCAGTGACATCAAATCTCACTCTCAATCTCCTGAGACTAGCAGTTAGAGGCATCAATGCCTTAGACCTCACACAGCAGATATATAGCTATGAGGATACTGGCTATGGTGTCTAGGCACATACACATACCAGGAAGTGCGTGGCTATTTTTTAGGAGGGGCTTCAGAATTTTTTATTTTTTTTTGTTCCCTATAACATGGCAATTATTTATTTTTTAAACTCAAGTCCACTTTAATACCCAGACCCCAAATTATAAGTCAAATGCTCTGCTTGTCATTTGTGTTTATTGTGTTAGTGTGCAAACCCCAATAAAGGCATATCTAGACCAAAGAGTTAAAATGTAATATAGTATATTGCAGTTTGCCAGTCTGTAGATGTTGTGGCTGCATTAGATTTCTTTTTAAGAGCAAGACATTTTTCAGTAAGTACACAGCTTCCTGTGAGTTGAACTTAAAGAGGAGGTCCAGCCCCCACCAAAAAATTAAAAGTCAGCAGCTACAAATACTGTAGCTGCTGACTTTTAATATTAGGACACTTAAGCCCTGTACACACGATCGGATAACCTATGGATTTTCGTCCGATGGATTTGTCCATCGGAAATCCGATGAAACTGTTTTTCATCAGTCTTGGCCACACACCATCAGTCAAAAAACCGACGGCAAGCAAACGAGGGCACGCACAACATGTACGACGCGCTATAAAAGGGCCGAACAAATCTAATGGCGCCACCCCTTGGGCTGCTTTTGCTGATTTCGTGTTACCACGTGTTAGTAAAAGTTTGGTGACAGCCGATTCGCGCTTTTCAGTCTCCGTGCTTTGCAGATCGTTTCCTGGTGTTCAGTTTGTGCTTGTGGGTTTGTATTTGTGATTCAGTGCGTGCAGTCAGGTCGTTACTGCCTTGCAGTGCCTTCTTGGCCGTTCGTTTACTGTTTTTCAGGTCGTTCTTCTCAGGCCTTGCTGTTCCACGGTGCGTTCTGTTTGAGTGCGTTCTGACCAGCCGACCGGTTTAAAACCATGTTTGAAGTGCGTTCTCGTTCTCGAGCTTGTGCTGGCTTTGGACTTGGTGTTGCAGTTAACACTGTAACCCGAGTTCAGTCTGTGAACAGGGTGAGGAGGAGTTCATGGACTAAGAATTGGTTGCTCCAGCGGGACCAATTCTCTCATATGCCTCTGCTGCGGGAAATCCATGAGAATAACCCTGATGATTTCAGGAATTATCTCAGGATGACGGACCCCGTATTTCACCGTCTTTTGGATTTGCTGTCCCCCTATATCACGAGGCAGGACACTGTGATGCGCCAGGCCATCACTGCCGAGCAGAGGCTTATTGCCACGTTAAGATACCTGGCGACTGGGAGAAGCTTGCAGGACCTCAAGTTCTCAACAGGCATCTCCCCCCAGGCTCTCGGGATCATTATCCCTGAGACGTGTTCGGCCATCATTCAGGTCCTGCAGACGGACTATATGAAGGTAATTTTGCTCCTTTAACCTCACATTATATGTTTTTATTGTTTTATAATCTTCTCTTTTTTTTCCCTCCTAACCCAAATTTGCCTGTTTGTAATATCCTGGTAATGTCCCCATTTTCCCCATGCATGTTTTTACCTGTAAAGCCCTCTTTGTGCCCTACATACCTATTTCCCTTCACTAACCTCTCCAGCATGCTATCATGGGCGCAAATCCAGCTAGCCTTCTATTTTCCTTTTCTTATTTTTGTGGTCATTGCCCTCGTAGTTTAACAACCCCCCCCCCCCCCCAAAGATGTTTAAAAATTGTAAGTTCTCAATCAAGCTCAGCAGAGTGGTAGAGCCTTTTTTTGGATCCCCCACAATCACCTTAGGCCCCCCCCTTACATTATTTTAGAATGTTCACTCAGCGGGGGTGAGGCATCTGCTAAGTGGGCCTTTGTTTATTGTTAGGAAAAACTCCCTTAAATAATAATGTTAGAATGATGTGGTTCAACAATGTTTTTGTGTGTAATCTGCTTGCACTGTAAACATAAACCGTACTAATGTATTCTTTTTGTTTGACTCCACAGTTCCCTAGCACACCACAGGAATGGCTGACTGTGGCCTCCCAATTTGCCCAGCGGTGGGATTTCCCCAACTGCGGAGGGGCAATTGATGGGAAGCACGTCCACATAGTGCCGCCACCCCGTTCGGGGTCATACTATTTTAACTATAAAGGTTTCAATAGTATTGTGTTAATGGCGGTGGTGTCGGCACGGTACGAGTTCCTGTATGTGGACGTGGGGAAGAACGGCCGGATGTCCAATGGCGGAGCATTCGCAGAGACGGAGTTCGCTCACCGTCTGCAGGCTGGGGGTCTTGCACTGCCTCCAGATGCAGAGAACGTGGAAGGGCTACCATTCGTTTTCATCGCGGATGAAGCTTTTGGACTAGGACCACCCCGGAGAGGAGGGTTTTTAATTACCGGCTGGCCAGAGCCCGGAGAGTTGTGGAGAATGCCTTCGGGATAATGGCCAGCCGGTTCCGCCTGTTCCAGACAGCTATCAATTTGGCAGATTATAAACTGAACAACATTGTCTACTGCTGCTGCTTGTTGCACAATTTTTTTGCGCAAATTTTCGACAAATTATGTGTCATCAGTTGGGCCTGAGGCCGGTCCATCTGAACTGATAAATCTGACCGGCCTCAGCACTGCCCGTACTGGCTTGGCCCCCCAAAGTGCCTGTGAAGTACGTCAGAAATACGTAGAGTACTTCACGGGTAGGGGGGCCATCGCAATGCCAGACCACATCTGACCTTTGATTTTACCTTTTTAAAATAAAAAAATAAATTGGAATTACTACAAACTTGTGTTGTCATTCTTGTATTTGTGGTTTATGTGTCTCCCAGGTTCTAGTAGTGCCAAGTGTATTTCTTCTTAGTAAATAGCCTCAAATCTCTGAGTTGAAAACACTGTTTTTGCATCTTCAGAACTGCTCTTGAACATAGAAAGAACAAGGCACACCTTTTTTTGACTTTCCAAATGTTTTTATTGATTGCACCACATTTTTGTTTGGTTTTCGAAATACTAGCCTTTTTTTTTTGTGCGGCTTTTTTTGCAGAAACATGCATGGGTCAAAAGCCAATTTTTTTTTTCTGAAAAAGTAATAAAATAACACAGTGAAAAATACAAACAGGAGATGGGGTGATGTTACCCCTGATCCATCCCAAATGTTAAGAACCACACTTTCTTTTTGGGGCTCAAATGGGTATCTTCAACATGATCCCATGGCTAAGGTAAACATGTGCTATCTGCCATCATGGGGGATCAATGGACGTGCTTTGGGGGTGAAAACCCTTCCTCTCACCTACTTGAGGAGGGATGAAGAGGTTGCACCCCCAAAACAGGGACATAGATATCCTGTGACTGCAGATAGCACATGTTGAGTCAGTGTGCGCATCTTCACATTTGGGCTGGTGGCAATCCCATAGGAAATTTCTGACGCATAACAAAACACACAAAAAGGGGGGGTTCACACTATTCTCCCCAAAATATCTATCATGTTTTTATATTTTTGCTCAATCACAATCATTCTCTTTCTCATATTGTCCATTTCGCTACTGCATTCCATGATTTCCTGAATGATTATTTTTGCGCTGGCACTCGAGAATGGAGGATTTGGACTTCCCGACACACCCCCACGTTCAGTCCCTAAAAAGAAAGAATTTTTTTTAAACTTTGCAGGCCTACATCTGTATTTACCTTGAAGTTGTGGTGACAGACACTGACCTGTTGTGCTGATAAGCTCCACCTCTCCTTCCTCCACCTCCCCTTCCTCCACCTCCGCTTTCTCCCCCTCCGCTTCCTGAACCTGCTGATCTTGGTCTGCTTTGGGATCTTCGGGGAGTTTCTGTGGTGTTGGGTTCCTCGTCTCCTGAGCATGGTGTGCTCCCAGTCTCCCCTCCCCTATGGGAAATTTAAAAATAATGTATCCTTTAGCACACAGACTTTTTCGGGCAGAAAATGTATTCTCAATGTTTTAAAGTGGGGTCCAATTGATATTTGGCCCTGAGTTTCAAGATGAACATATGAGATCTTGCAAAATCAACAAAGCAACATGTTATTTTTGAGGCCACTCACAAATACACTTGGATAACCACCAAGGTATCCACTGGACCACCTGTGTGTGACACCGTTTCTAAATTTGGTCATGTGGCCCAGACTATAGTATCTTGATCCAGAAAAAAAAGCTGAGTACACAACTGCTGGAGTGTCATCTCCTTTACCCAGAATACAGTTTAGCCTTTCCTTCACATTCTAGTTTTACTTACAACACATCATCTTGCCAACAATGTGTAGATAAACATTGTTGAAGTAAAATGAGGCATGCCCACATGTAGTTTACGTGGATATGTGCCAAACATGTTTGGGGGAAGAGCAGCAAGTTTTTTTTAACACACACTTACAAAATAAGTGGACTCTCCACTTAACATAAAAGTTGACATTTTAAAATGTGAAACCAGTCAAGCCAAGCACATGTTGCAAAACATGGAAGAATACATATTACAATGTGAAAGAACACAGTAAATAGACTTACTTTTTTCAATGCTTTTTATAAGCTTCCTATACTCCCTGAGCTTCAGGTCTGACCACCTTTTACGGAGTTGTTCCTTGGATCTCCTGACCCCATATTTTTTATAGAGAGTCTTCGCCACTTTGTCCATAATTTGTGACTTCCGGAGATTAGGGGTGTCGTATGGCCCATGCTTGCCGTCGTAATCCTTCCTCCGCAGAATGTCCACCATCTCCGCCATCTCCGAAAAATACATATTAGTCGCCTTGTATCTTTTTTTACAGGATCGGGACGTTTCCGCCTCCGGGCTTTCCTCGTCGGTAATTTCAACTTAAGAAGCCACCTGTGTCTGCGACATGTCACCGTCTCACACTGTGCGCCGATCGTTAAGGGGCGGGGAAATGCAGAAAAAGTCAGTCATGGGCGGGCGAAGAGGGCGGAGTTACACGCATGCACAGAGTATAAAAAGGGGAAAGAAGTTATTAGGGATGCGCGGAGTAAGGACGACCGGAAGTGAACCAACGAAGTGAACTAAGGTAAGAAGGGAACTCGGGCCTGCAGTGGCCTATAATGGTTCATGATTGTAAAGGGCAATATTGTGATAAGTTGAGCAGAATCAAATCTGATTCTTTTTAATTTATTTTTATATTTTTTTTACTTGCTGACCCAAAAAGATGCATAAACTACGTGAGCCGGAGGTGATGCTGACTTTTATTGAAAAATATAAGGAACAGCGCAACCTGTGGGAACTGAAAGACCCAGCGTACCACAAGAGTGATGTACATCGGGCAACTATTACCAAATTAGCAGAGGATATGAAGCCATGGATCCCAGATGCAGACTACACTATGATCAATAATAAAATCAACAACCTGCGTAATTCCTATAAAAAAAAATACAAGGAAGTGCGCCAGTCAAAGAGATCAGGAGCAGCAGCCGACGATGTAGTAAAGCCCAAGCTGTGGTACTACAGACATCTTCAATTTCTGGATGACCATATCGAGGCCAGGGAATCTATTTCCAGCCTTCCCTCAACCCTTCCTTCCACCCTTCCCTCCAGCGTTCTTTCCACCCTTCCCTCCACCCCTGCAGAGGCGGAGGAGGAGCCTCCCGAGCTAGAAGAGCCAGATCTTCGCATCTTCAGCCAGGTATAGTATTTTTGATCATAATTATTGTCCACTAAGTAATATTGTGTTGAACTGTTTGGATTAGCCAAAAATGATATCATCCCCCCCCAAAAAATATATGCACCAGTACTGATATCCAAATTGTGGGTGGTAGATTCCCCAAATAATACAATTTTTTATTTTATTTTATAAACAGGATGAGGCAAGCCAGGAGGAAGAGGGTCAGGAATGTGGCAGGCAGGAGGAGGCAGGGCCAAGTGGGACTCAGCAGGTCCCCAGGCCTAGTGGCAGCACCGTCTCCCAAGTGGCTCCCCTCCATGTCAGACCGCCAAAACAACCACGGATGACACAAGTGGAGGAGGAGTCACTAAAGATGATTCAGGAGGCTGCTGCCATCATGAGGGCCCCCCTCAACCCTACGGAGGGGTTTAGCACCTATCTGGCGGATAAGTTGCTCAGAATGGAGGCGGGACAATGGGCCCTTTGTGAGCACCTCATATATATGGCCGTACACATGGGGGCGAGGGGGCTGCTGACTGAGGCCACCCATATCTCGCAGCAGGCCAATCCCTCTCCTCCTTCTCCTCCTCCTCCTGCCACATCACCACCCACAGTGGCCCAGCCTGCAAGGGTGCGTGGACGGGGCCGTGGAGAGAACGCTTCAGAGAGGCGTGGAAGGAAGGCTACAGGGAAGAGCAGGAGGTGATTCTCTGGCCTCGAGCTGCTCATACAGAAGTTGAAGGTTGATGGAGTACCACAGCTTGGGATGATGTATGTCTTTGGCTGCTGCTCCTGATTTCATGCTGTTGTTGATTTTATTATTGATCATAGTCAGGTCTGCATTTGGGATCTAAGGACTTGATATTCTCTGCTAATTTCTGAATAGTTGCCCTTCGGTTTTTGTTTGCTTTTTTTCCGAAATAAAGGAAAATTTGATTTCAGCCAACATACATGCCTGATGTGTTTTTTTTTTTAAGTAGCAATAACATTTCAGAAATACAATGTGTAATTAATAACAAGGGACACCAACCTCCATGAGGAAAGGAAAAAAAAAAAAATGTTCTGAGAAATTGACACACCAAAAAATGCACAACAAATTTAAAGACAAAACAAAAATAAAAGGTGGAATTTGTGAGGTCGGCCTTGAAGAATTAAACTAATTATTCCTAAGATCACAAGAAAGAAGATAGACATACGTTTGTCAGAACTCATGAGAAAGATCTGCTGCCAAAATGACATTTTAAAGACCGTTCTAAAGCAACAAAACATGCGCTGCATTAAACGAAGCAATAACTTGCAGAATGACGAATGTGCTCTTTCCATTAGGAACGCTAGTTTTACCAGAACGAGCGCTCCCGTCTCCTAATTCTGTCTGAGCATGCGTGGGTATTTTAACCGATGGACTTGCCCATAGACGATCGGAAATTACCATCGGTTTTTTATCCATCGGAAAATTTTAAAACAAGTTCTATTTTTTCCAACCGATGGAAAAAAGACAGATGGGTACCATACACGATCGGTTGGTCTGATGAAAACCATCCATCGGACGGTTTTCATCAGTCAAACAGATCGTGTGTACGGGGCTTTACTCGTCCAGGGATCCTGCGATTTTGTCACCCCAGCCGATTTTTCAATTGGCTCTCGGGTGCTGCCACCGCTATTCCTTGTAATGCAAACCAGTAGTGAAGCCTTGAGGCTTCACAGCCAGTTCCCTACTGCACATGCCTGAAGTGCGCTGCACTTTGTGAATGGTCCAGCGGCGGGGTACCTGCTCCCCCCACCCGAAAGGTGCCAAATGTGTCAGCGGAGGAGGGGGAAGCAAACAAGCGGAGCTTCCTCTTTAATAATGTCTCCTGGGTGCATTGCAATGTAACACTGCATAAGGGGAAAAAAGCTCTCCTAAATTAAAACCCCCACCCTGTGATATAGCCAATCTGAGGCCCTCTACATTTACCACCACTGCTTTAGACTGTCATCATATTCTCTACCCTCCTTTTTGCACTGTATATTATACACTGTGCTGTATCTCAGTTCCTCTTTGTACCTTCTTTGCTGTTCCTTGTCTATTCCCCATCTCCAAGCAACCCTATACTATTTTTTTAACATGCTGATTCCTGTGCCTAGAATGGATGCACATTTTTTATTATATATGATGAGGTAAAGCTGTATTTATCATAAGTAGTGGTAGCCACTTTCAGGTAAACCTAAAAGTAAAAATAAAGCATATACAGTGGAACCTCGGATTACGAGCATAATCCGTTCCAAGAGAATGCTCGTAATCCAAAGTACTCGCATATCAAAGCGAGTTTGCCCATTGAAGTCGATGGAAACTAAAATAATTTGTTCCGCATTGACTATCAATGGAATGCAATACCGCATGCGGCCAGAGGCGGGGGGGGGCACCGGAGAGCCTCAGAAAATGCCGAAAAAGGCCTGAGGACACCTCGGCTGACCTCGGGAAACCTCGGAAAGACTTAGTTTCCAAGATTTGCCGAGGTCAGCTGTGCTGTCCTCGGGCCTTTCCGTGCATTTCTGAAAAAGTTTCCCCTAAAAAAAAGCCCTGTACTGTACAATAAGGCATCATTTTTAACATATTTTTAATAACATAATTTTTTTTACAGCTATCCTTAAAAGGAGAACCTCAGAACAATAATGCAACATCAGGATCAAGTCACCCTCCACCACCACCTCCACCACCACCTCCAGGGCCTCCTCCGAGTATAGATATTTTTAATAAATCCAAAGATGACATGTCCCAGGATCGATCTGCACTCTTTGACCAACTCAACCAAGGAGAAGCCATCACAAAAGGTAAACAAAGAGATAAAAGCATGTGTGTAGGTGGCAGGCAAATAATGGCTTGTTTAGACATAAATTACATGCTGTTTTGTGCTAAATAAACTAAGCAGGAAAATGAGAAGAACATAGGAATATCAATATTTAGGATACAGATCTTTTCGCTATCTAAAGCCTCGTACACACGGTCGGACTTCCATCGGACTTTTCCATAGATTTTTGACCGAACGGAGTTGGCCGGGCACACCCATAGCATACACACCACAGGACTTTTCTGCAAACTTTCCTAAAACTTTTTGCAACATCACATGGTTTTTCTGCTCTTTTCTGCTCTTTACCACCACCCTTTGGTCAACTTCTGCTATTGTTGGTTGATTTTAACATTAGTTGTTTTGTCCATCGGACAAAAGTCCTATGGTTTTCTGTACACACGGTAGGACTTTGCTCCATCGGACTTTTGTTGGGAAAAAGTTTGTCCGTTTGCAGACCCAACTTTTGTCCGATGAAAACAAAACCAAACGAAAAAAAGTTTGTCCGATGGAGCGTACACACGGTCGGATTGTTGGTCCAACTTGCTTAAAACGAAGTTTGTTGGGCAAAAGTCCGACCGTGTGTACGGGGCTTTAGACTAAATTTAAATATGCCGACTGGAAGGCCTCTATTATGTAGGCAACAAAGAGAAATTATTATTCATGTTGCTGAATCACAACGCAAGGTTGATTTTTAAGCAAACTTCCTAAATTTCTAAAGACTATATCAAGTCCTTTAGAAGTTTTGTGTTTACCTGCTTCAAGTATCCTATAACGTATTATGAATAGGGGCACTGAGAGCCAGCACTGACCCCTGGGCAGACAACTTTCTGGGCCTCCAAAAACCAGTCCACATAATTTAAGGTAAGGTTTTTAATTAAAACATGCTAACAGCTCCAAAACCTGCAGCAGAATTTTTTTTTATATAGATCTTGTGTGCCCCATCACGGTGCTTCACACCTTGCTTTGATAGATCGGCACTACTCTTCTAAAACAAAACCAGAACAAACATATAATCCTGCATAAAAAAAAGAAAATAGGTCCTATAAAATTCACCCCAACTAAAATCAATAAAAAAACAGGCATAAAATTATTGTACACATTTTTTATTTATTTTTTAATCCGCAGTGGTGCTGAAAAACTAAAACACACTCTCCATCTTAGTGAGATAAAAACACACACAAAAGTAAAAGAGTGACAAACAGTGGAGAAAAATAAATAAATAAATAGGTGGCCATGCAATAGTGCACTGGCTAAGCCCTGAGGCCTGGTAACAAACATTGCCCTGGACTTCAACCAAAAGGCCTAGCCCTAAAAGGTGCAGTGCAGAAAAAGTTTTAGTGGCCTTGACCATGTGCCTTTTTACACTGTGGGGTCCCACACCCAAGTGTTACTAAGAGCACCCCTATCAGGGGCACAGACACCGCAGACTCTCTGCCTTCCCGGCCCATGGCCAGACAAGGTAAAACAATTCAACTCAGGAGGGACGGGCCCATACAGTTTTTCTAGGGGAATTACTCCCGTGCCCCAACAGCCTGTGGGTGCCCCAGTTTCTTTTACAGCCGGTACTAACCTATAGATCCCCCATCACTTCAGCAGGGATACTACATAACCAGCCACTCAAGCTCCCGGTCAAGCCAGAATGATGGCATAGCACCCCTACCGGGACACTGATAAGATCAGATACTACATTTGATCTTAGATCGAGAAGTATGACACATGAAATAAGAGCTGCTCAGAGGCTGGGGTTCTACACCTCGCCTCCCCCTGTCCCCCTTTTCTTCAGGTAGTCAGTTCATGGAGTGGTTTATCTTAAAATGTATTTAAAAGGCATTCTGTATTCACTATTTGGCATACAAAGAGCAACTATTTGCATAGTGTAGTTGTCTCTACATATAAATGTGCTTGTGATATTATGGGACAACATGCAAGTAATATTGTCATTCAGAAATAAACTTCAGAAATAAACTTCATTATATTTTAATAACTAACATTTGCAAATACTAGTTTTCCATGTAACTTCTATGGGTTACAGGTCCAGTCACTGTGCTAGATTCATTTTTATCTATGTAACCTAACTAACACAAAACATGCATGTAAAAGCATATGCAGTACATATCAGTTATGCACTCTGTATACGTGGTAACATTTTTCAGGGCTTAAACATGTTTCTGAAGACCAGAAGACCCACAAGAACCCTAAACTACGTGGGCAAGGGGTACCAGCCCGATCCCCCACAAATAGTTCCAGCTCTGGCTCTCCGAAGGCACCCCCCAAGTCTTATCCTCCTTTGCTAGAGCTGGAGGGAAAGAAATGGAGAGTGGTAAGTCACTATTTCTGGTTCCAAAAACCTGAAGACTAGTTCATCCAGATGTAAGCATTTATTGAAATTTAGAAAGAAAATGAAAAGAAAATTCAGTAGGCCAATGCCTACTGAGCATCTGATGCCCACTTTTAGGGATCCTTGACACTGGTGGCCAGGGGGCATTAAAAAATAAAAAAAAAGTGGCCTAACTGAGGTTTTAGGAGAAAGAGAGATACCGCTCCAGGTGGGTGCAATCCGGCAATCAATGTCTTCTCGGATACCAAGGGTGCAGGCAATGCATGTAGCAAGAAATAGGATGAATATGTGGACAGCCGCACTCCAAAAAAAACGTTAAGGTAGCCTTTATTTAGCTATGACTAAGCACTAGTTCCCAGTGCGAAACATGTCAGTTGTACCCCCTTTTTGTCTGTTGTGACTTGTAGTGCTTTGCAATTTTTAAATAAAGGCTACCTTAACGTTTTTTTTGGAGTGCGGCTGTCCACATATTCATCCTATTTCTAACTGGGGTTTTAACTTCCCCTAGCCACCCACCAGAATGCTAACCTTAGACCATGGCAATTTGGCATTTTACCTTAGACTGAAGAGTTTGACAGATAGCACTGCCTTTCAGATTTGCCCATTGAGATCAATGGAACAGCTCTGAAACCACAAGCCAAATGATTGGCTTGCAATGCGGGACAGCCCCGTAGTGCTTTCTGAACTCCTGCCAGCTGATGCTATACTGCCCTTTGAAATGCAATCCACCATGGATTGCTTCTCAAAGGGCGATAAGTATTGCCACCAGTGTGAAAGAGTCCTTAGACATATTAATCCATGGGGGATCTCTGGGAGTCTGGTATTTGGTGTGTGGTAGACAGTAAAGGATTATTATTTTTTTTAATAACTTGGTTTGTTACAATTCAGCATAAAATGATAACCAGTTCCTATTAGAAATGTACAACTAAAATTGAAAAGTAATAAAAGTAATCATTTTAAACAAAGCATCCTTCCAAGAAATGAATGACATGTTGGAGTTAACTGGCCAAGGGAAAAGATAACTCACTGAAAGCCTGCATTAGAGTAAGCATTAGTGCTATCATATTGTTTCTGAGACAAGTCAAGTATGTGTCTGATTGCTTAGTGTGTGATGCAGTATGGGGTTATTTGGTAATGACCCTAATCTCCTAGCTTTAAGTGCTACAGGTGCAGATGATACTCAAGTCCTTATTTGGTAAAGTTTTTTCGTTTTTTTTTTTTCTTAGATTAGAGACTACTTACAACCATTTCTGTTTAGCTGTGATCTCATCCATGATATCATTCTAATTTTAGGAGTACCAAGAAGGAGTGAACAACTTAGTGATTTCTGACACCGAGTTGAAACAAGTGGTTTACATTTACAAGTGCAAGAAAGCAACATTACAAATCAAAGGAAAAATAAATTCCATAATAATAGGTAAGAGAACTCAATCATAGTGAAAATGATTTACGTTGGTCAATCAGTTATTTGCTATTTCATATTAAGCCTCATACACACGATCGGATTTTCCGCCTGGATTTGTGTGATGGCAGGCTGTTGTTGGAAAATCCGACCATTTGTATGCTCCATCGGACAATTGTTGTCTGATTTTCCTCCAACAAATGTTGGATAGCATGCTTTAAATTTTTCCGACAACAAATGTGTGCTGTCGGATTATCCAATCGTGTGTACACAAGTCCTCCAGACAAAAATCCAAAGTACAAACACGCATGCGGAGAAGCAATGCTAACCATAACACAACATTAGCAGAAGTTGCCCAAAGGGTGGCGCTAAAGAGCTGAAAAACCACGTTGTTTTGTGTTTGTTGGCCAACAATTCTTTGCCGTTTGTATGCAATACAAGTTCATGGCCAACGCCCTTCGGACAAAAGTCGTACGCTTTGTCTGTGGTAAATCCGATCGTGTGTACGAGGCTTTAGTGCTATTTATCTGAAATTACAATTGACCAGTTATGAACATACTACTCGAGATTTTTATATTTCCTTCTTTTTTGTATGCTCACTAGGTTTTACTAAAGTAAAAGCTAAAGTTTTCAAAAAGTTTGTAAAATAAGTTATTGAATAGCTAAATTGTTAAAAAATATAATGGACCTATTAGGTTATCTTGTGCGTTTTTAGCACTGGTGCATTTTTAATACGTTCTTACGTATATAAAAGTGTCATCCACCCATTAAAATAATTTTATGTGTTTTATGTTGAAGTCCTGCTGCAAAGTTATTGTTGTTTTCAAAGCATGGGTAAGGATTAAACCTCAGACAGTTTTTTTTTTTTTTTGTGTCTGTGTTTTTGTTTGGAAGTTTTCCTTCATCTCCATTGACAATTGTCCCCATGACATAAAGTAAAAGGAAATGCAAATTTTAATGTAATAATTGTTACTGAAGCAGGTAACAGGAAATCTTACCACAGGTTTCACTGACAGCTGATTTCCCTTCATTTATCCAGGATTTCTTCCTATATTATGTCATGCTTCCAAGACAAAAAGTGACAGGGTATCTTCTCAAGGGGTACAGAGACAGCAATAATACTGACGGAGGTTCTAACTCTTCTCTGCTCTGTTCAAAACTTAAAAAAAAGTGTCTGGAATTCTGCTTTAAACGCATAAATATTTGAATGATAATTGTGCTGTCATGCAACACTTTTCCACACAAATAGGGCTTTCTTTTGGTGGTATTTAATTTTAATTTAAACAAACCAAAAAAAGACAAAAAAAACAAATTTTTTTTGTTTCTGTTATAAAAGTTTACAAATAAGTAATTTTTCTTCTTCTGATGAGCACTGATAGGCAGACCTGATGGGCACTGATGAGGAGGCAATGATGAGGTGGCGCTGATATGCTGCACTGATGGACACTGACTAGCACTGATGGGGCTGCACTGATAATCAGTGCCCTGATTATCAATGTAAATGTGTGCTGTCACAGGATAGCTGGTTATCAGCTTTCCTATCCTCTCTCAGTGACAACGCTGAAAAAAGGAAATGCCGATAACATTTGTTTACATGGGATCAGCTGTGATTGGACGCAGCTGATCACATGGTAAAGGGCAGCTGTGATTGCCCCTTTACCTTGATCTGTGATCAACTGTGTTTGAAGGACACAGCGATCACAGAGTGCGCCCGATATGTTTTCCAGGGGGCATGCAGGGGGGGATTCTGGGAGGGTTTCTGGACGACCACGCTGTAGCCGTCTTTCGGCTATAGCGTGGTCGACAAGTGGTTAGTAGAAATAAACCTTCAGAAAAAAGAAAATTGTGAGCAGGCAGCATTTTATTGCAAAAGCCATGTCTTGTCAACATTCAAAATAAACTCACCTGACTGCTAGGAGTCTTCTATTAAATGTACACTAAGCTGTACATGAGCCGCTCAGCATACATTTGTGGCACAGTGGAAATGAATGAATGACTTATATGTACATGCACGGGACTCGTGTCATCCGTCATCCCTGCCAGCCAATCAAGAGCCCAAAGAAGCCCGGGGAGAGGATGTCAGCAGCTGGCAAGAAATACAGCAGTTGAATCACTGGAAAGGAGCTGAGTATTCTGTGCTTTATGGGCAAGAAATGCTGCCAGAAGTACCATCTGTTTGTTCTCAGTATCATAATGGCTCCTGAAATGCTAAAAAAGTAATCTTATTTTGTATCCCTATTAGTGATGAGCCGAACACCCCCGGGTTCGGTTCGCACCAGAACCCGCGAACGGACCGAAAGTTCGAACGAACATTAGAACCCTATTAAATACAATGGATGCGAACGTTCGAATTCTAAAGTGCTAATTATAACAACTATTATGCATGTTATTGTCCTAAAAAGGGTTTGGGAACCCGGGTTCTGCACCAGGGGACATGTATCAATGCAAAAAGAAGTTTTAAAAACGGTCGTTTTTCGGGAGCAGTCATTTTAATGATGCATAAAGTGAAAAAAAAAAAGTCAAATATTCCTTTAAATATCGTACCTGGGGGGTGTCTAAAGTATGCCTGTGAAGTGCCACGTGTTTCCCGTGTTTAGAACTGTCCCTGCACAAAATGACACTTCTAAAGGAAAAAAAAGCCATTTAAAACTGCTTGCGGCTTTAATGTAATGTCTGGTCCCGGTAATATGGATGAAATTCTTTAAGAAAAATGGCATAGCTACCCCATGACCCCCCCCCCCCCTACCCCAGCCCATTACCAGCCCCTTTGGGTCTTGTATGGATATTAAGGGGAACCCCGCACATAAAATAAAAAAGGCCCTATATACTCTGAACAGCCCTATACAGGCGGTGCATACAAGACAGGGACTGTAGGTTTGTTCTTATGTAGAGTCTGTTTGTAATTTTGAACAGGTACATTGTTGAAGTGTAGCTCCAGACCAAAAATCTATTTTTAAACTTTTTGGAAAACATAGGTAAGGGTTATCACCCCTGTAACATTTGTTTTGCTGTCTGTGCCCCTGTTCAGAACATTTCACCTCACTTTCCGTCCCAATGACAACTCTTTTTGAAATGTGGTCTTTTTCTTGAAACAAGGATTGCTGATAAAGCATCAGTACAGAGGAGACACCTTTCTCCCATATTTATTCTTACAGGAGAGAATTTTCCTTCCTAGTGGTAGATTTCCTCTCACTTCCTGTTGTCTTCTTGCGTTTGCAAGTAGGAGTCGTTTGTAAGTTGGATGTTTGAAAGTAGGGACCTGCCGTATATACTCTGCAGAAATAGGCCCCTTAGTTGTTGGTGTTGGCACAACACTGTAAGCACTCACAGTTACTCTTGGTTGGTGCTGGAACGCCCTGCTGTCAACTATTATATCAGGAATTTTAATTACATATAATTGTTGAACAGTGGTAGTAAAAATTGGGCCTTTGATGGTGGTGCTGGTGCCACAACACTGTAAGCCCTGACAGTTACTCTTGGTGGGTGCAGCAATGGGCCCTGCTGTGAATTATTAGATCAAGAATTGTAATTACATGCCCCTGTTGAACAGGGGCTGAAAAATTGGGCCTTAGGCACTGGTGGCACAACACTGCAACCCCTCACAGATACTGTACTTGGAGCACAGCAATGAGCCCTGTTGCAAAGTATTGCTTCAAAAATTGTAATGACACGCCCCTGTTAAACAGGGGCTGAAAAATTGGGCCTTAGGCACTGGTGGCACAACACTGCAACTCCTCACAGATACTGTACTTGGAGCACAGCAATGAGCCCTGTTGCAAAGTATTGCTTCAAAAATTGTAATTACACGCCCCTGTTAAACAGGGGCTGAAAAATTGGGCGTTAGGCACTGGTGGCGGCACCCATAAACAAAAATGATCTTACAAGCTATCATCATCAATCGTATCATTGAGGACTCGGAGGAGGAGGATAGCCAGTCAACATAACAGCACAGGCACTCAGCATCAGCATCAGTCTTGAAGGGATGTGACATGTTAAAATCAATTAGTCTGTTATATCAGCATCAGGTGTGTGGTAGCTGGTGGTGATCCAAGACTGGTTCATCTTGATGAAAGTCAGTCGATCAACCGAGTCGGTGGACAGGCGCACCCTGTGATCCGTGACAAATCCTCCAACAGCACTGAATGTGCGTTCCGAAAGAACGCTGGATGCAGGACAGGCCAGTAGCTCAATTGCATACTGTGCAAGCTCTGGCCAGTGATCCATCCTCAAGACCCAGTAAGCCAGAGGATTTTCGGTGGGGAAGGTGTCCAAGTCTGACCTTGCCCCTAGATATTCCTGCACCATGTTTATCAGACGCTGGCGATGGTTGCTGGAACCGATCATACTTTGGGGCTGCGGACTAAAGAATTGTCTGAACGCATCGGTCAGACGGCCACCTTCCCCACCGCTCCTTCTTTGACTGGCCGAAGCCTCAGCAACTCGTTGTCCAGGACCAGGAGTTTGCAACCTCCCAGTCTCTGGGAACGCGTTGCACAGACCTTTCTGCAAGGCCTCCCGGAGTTGTCTCATCCTCTGCTCCCTCTGCGACGGTAACATAAGGTCCGCAACCTTACCCTTGTACCGTGGATCAAGGAGAGTGGCCAGCCAGTAATGGTCCCTCTCCTTGATCCGAAGAATACGAGGATCCTTCCGCAGACTTTGCAGGATCAGGGAGGCCATGCAGCGTAGGTTTGCTGAGGCATTCGCTCCGGAGTCCTCTGGGTCACTAAGGACGACATGATCCGCAGCCACCTCCTCCCAGCCACGTACAAGTCCACTGGTTTCTTGGGACTGTAAATCATCCCTAAAAGACTGCTGCTGATGATGCTGAGTGCCAGCCTCCACCTCCATGCTGACACAATCCTCCTCCTCCTCCTCCTCCTCCTCCTCCTCTTCCTGTGCGATGGGTGGGACAGAAGGAACACTGTCTGGGTAAAGGGGGCCTTGAGAGGCAAGGAAGTCCTCCTCTTCCTGCCTCTGTTCTGCCTCAAGTGCCCTGTCCATTATTCCACGCAGCGTGTGCTCCAACAGGTGGACAAGAGGTACAGTGTCACTGATGCATGCACTGTCACTGCTCACCATCCTCGTGGCCTCCTCAAATGGTGCCAGGACAGTGCATGCATCCCTGATCATGCCCCACTGGCGTGGAGAAAAAAAACCAAGCTCCCCTGACCCTGTCCTGGTGCCGTAGTCGCACAGGTACTCATTGATGGCCCTCTGCTGCGTGTGCAGCCGCTGCAGCATGGCCAACGTTGAGTTCCACCTGGTGGGCATGTCACATATAAGGCGGTTCTTGGGCAGGTTCAACTCCTTTTGCAGCTCAGCCAGGCGAGCACTGGCATTATAAGATCTGCGGAAATGCACACAGACTTTCCTGGCCTGCCTCAGGACATCCTGTAAGCCCGGGTACCTGCCCAAGAAGCGCTGCACCACCAGGTTAAGGACGTGAGCCACACAGGGCACATGGGTCAGTTGTCCCTGTCGGAGGGCGGAGAGGAGGTTGGTGCCATTGTCGCAAACCACCATTCCTGGCTTAAGCTGGCGTGGCGTCAACCACCTCTCGGCCTGGCCCTGCAGAGCAGACAGGACCTCTGCCCCAGTGTGGCTTCTGTCCCCCAAACACACCAGCGCAAGCACGGCATGGCATCTTTTTGCCTGCGTACTTGCGTAGCCCCGTGAACGGCTACGGAGCACCGCTGGTTCATAGGACAAACCACAGGAAGAGGCCATGGAGGAAGAAGAAGAGGAGGGGGTGGAGGAGAGAGGTGTGTCACAACCAGTAGTAGCATTTTGGAGGCGTGGCGGTGGGACAACCTCCAACACTACTGCACCTTGTCCTGAATCCTTCCCAGCTGCCAAAAGAGTGACCCAATGGGCCGTGAAAGAAAGGTAACGTCCCTGTCCATGCCTGCTGGACCATGAGTCAGCGGTAATATGCACCTTACCGCTGACCGCCCTGTCCAGCGAGGCCAAGACATTGCCTTCCACATGCCGGTAGAGAGCCGGAATAGCCTTCCGTGAGAAAAAGTGGCGTTTGGGAACCTGCCACTGAGGAACCGCACATTGCACAAACTCACGGAAGGGGGCCGAGTCTACCAACTGAAAAGGCAGCAGTTGAAGCGCTAGCAATTTAGCCAAGCTAGCATTCAACCGCTGGGCATGTGGATGGCTGGGAGTGAACTTCTTTCGACGGTCCAGCAGCTGGGGCAGGGAAATTTGCCTGCTAGAATCGGACGTCGGTGTACTGCTAGCAGAGTGGCCGCAAGTACTTGGCTGTGACACACCTAATTCTACACCTTCATTCCTCTCAGTGCATGTTTCAGAGAGGACTGAAGTTATAGTGGGGTTGGAGATCCCAGCTGATGCGGTGCAAGGAGAGGTCCGCTTTGTTCTTTGGTGTGGGTCTTTGAGGTAGGCTTGCCAACGAGCTGCATGGCAGGTCAACATATGTCTGGTCAGGCATGTGGTACCCAAGCGGCTGATGTTTTGGCCACGCGATATACGCTTGAGACATATGTTGCAAACAGCAGCTGTGCGATCTGATGCACTAGCCTCAAAAAAGGCCCACACCAAAGAACTTTTTGAATGACGGGCAGAGGCAGCGCCCTGCACAGGCGGAGCTCTGCGGTGTGATTCCGTCGGTGTACTGCCCTTACGCTGGCCACCAAAGGGCATCCTGCCTCGTTGGAGATGTGCCTCCTCCTCATCCTCCTCCTCCTCCTCTCTCCTATTAGGCACCCACGTGGAGTCAGTGACCTCATCATCCCCTCCCTCCTCATCACTGGAGCCAATCTGGCAGTATGCTGCAGCTGCTGGAACATGACTGCCAGATTGGTGTCCTTCTTGAGCATCCCCTCTGTCTGCTCTCACGCTACTGCCTTCCTCTAGCTGGGTTTCATCATCAGACCCTTCGAAACGCTGGGCATCCTCCTGGAGCATGTACCCAACACTGTGCTGAAACAGTTCGGGGGACTCCTCAGGAGGAGGACATGGTGGGTCTAGGGAAGGAGTGACTGATGATTTGTCTGACATTGATACCAGGGAAGACGACGCTTTGGCAGCTGCTTTTCCAGTACCCTGAGCCTGGGTGAGAGAGGATGAGGAGGAGGAGGAGGGCTTGGTCATCCACTCTACCAAGTCTTCGGCATGATGTGGCTCAACATGTCCAGCTGCCGAAAAGAAGGACAAGCGTGTCCCATGGCCATGTGCTGATGACAATGCACCGCGTCCACGACCAGCACTGTTGCCCCCAGACACAGAGCCTGCTTGCCCTCTTTTATTGCCTCCTGACTGTCTGCCTCTCCTTGTTTGCCTTCCAGACATTCTAATAGATGGCCTGCAGGGAGATGGGAAAAAAGCAATAAGGGCTACCTTCAGGTGTCCTTCTCTGTCCCTTGAAACAAGGACTTTCACAGTGAAAGAAACTGACACTCTCCCTACCTACAGTTTTCTGTCCCTAGAAAAAATATTTTTTTTAAGCACAATATAGCACAAGGACAATTCACTCACTGTCCTTACAGGTCCCTGGAAACAAGGACTTGCAGAGTGAAAGAAAAAAAACACTCTCCCTACCTACAGTTTTCTGTCCCTAGAAAAAATGTTTTTTTTAATCACAATATAGCACAAGGACAATTCACTCACTGTCCTTCCAGGTCCCTGGAAACAAGGACTTGCAGAGTGAAATAAACTGACACTCTCCCTACCTACAGTTTTCTGTCCCTAGAATAAATGTTTTTTTTAAGCACAATATAGCACAAGGACAATTCACTCACTGTCCTTACAGGTCCCTGGAAACAAGGACTTGCAGAGTGAAAGAAAAAAAACACTCTCCCTACCTACAGTTTTCTGTCCCTAGAAAAAATGTTTTTTTTAATCACAATATAGCACAAGGACAATTCACTCACTGTCCTTCCAGGTCCCTGGAAACAAGGACTTGCAGAGTGAAATAAACTGACACTCTCCCTACCTACAGTTTTCTGTCCCTAGAATAAATGTTTTTTTTAAGCACAATATAGCACAAGGACAATTCACTCACTGTCCTTCCAGGTCCCTGGAAACAAGGACTTGCAGAGTGAAAGAAAAAAACACTCTCCCTACCTACAGTTTTCTGTCCCTAGAATAAATGTTTTTTTTAAGCACACTATAGCACAAGGACAATTCACTCACTGTCCTTACAGGTCCCTGGAAACAAGGACTTGCAGAGTGAAAGAAAAAAAACACTCTCCCTACCTACAGTTTTCTGTCCCTAGAAAAAATGTTTTTTTTAATCACAATATAGCACAAGGAGAATTCACTCACTGTCCTTCCAGGTCCCTGGAAACAAGGACTTGCAGAGTGAAAGAAAAAAAACACTCTCCCTACCTACAGTTTTCTGTCCCTAGAAAAAATGTTTTTTTTAATCACAATATAGCACAAGGACAATTCACTCACTGTCCTTACAGGTCCCTGGAAACAAGGACTTGCAGAGTGAAAGAAAAAAAACACTCTCCCTACCTACAGTTTTCTGTCCCTAGAAAAAATGTTTTTTTTAATCACAATATAGCACAAGGACAATTCACTCACTGTCCTTACAGGTCCCTGGAAACAAGGACTTGCAGAGTGAAATAAACTGACACTCTCCCTACCTACAGTTTTCTGTCCCTAGAATAAATGTTTTTTTTAAGCACAATATAGCACAAGGACAATTCACTCACTGTCCTTACAGGTCCCTGGAAACAAGGACTTGCAGAGTGAAAGAAAAAAAACACTCTCCCTACCTACAGTTTTCTGTCCCTAGAAAAAATGTTTTTTTTAATCACAATATAGCACAAGGACAATTCACTCACTGTCCTTACAGGTCCCTGGAAACAAGGACTTGCAGAGTGAAATAAACTGACACTCTCCCTACCTACAGTTTTCTGTCCCTAGAATAAATGTTTTTTTTAAGCACAATATAGCACAAGGACAATTCACTCACTGTCCTTACAGGTCCCTGGAAACAAGGACTTGCAGAGTGAAAGAAAAAAACACTCTCCCTACCTACAGTTTTCTGTCCCTAGAAAAAATGTTTTTTTTTAATCACAATATAGCACAAGGACAATTCACTCACTGTCCTTCCAGGTCCCTGGAAACAAGGACTTGCAGAGTGAAATAAACTGACACTCTCCCTACCTACAGTTTTCTGTCCCTAGAATAAATGTTTTTTTTAAGCACAATATAGCACAAGGACAATTCACTCACTGTCCTTCCAGGTCCCTGGAAACAAGGACTTGCAGAGTGAAAGAAAAAAAACACTCTCCCTACCTACAGTTTTCTGTCCCTAGAAAAAATGTTTTTTTTTAATCACAATATAGCACAAGGACAATTCACTCACTGTCCTTCCAGGTCCCTGGAAACAAGGACTTGCAGAGTGAAATAAACTGACACTCTCCCTACCTACAGTTTTCTGTCCCTAGAATAAATGTTTTTTTTAAGCACAATATAGCACAAGGACAATTCACTCACTGTCCTTACAGGTCCCTGGAAACAAGGACTTGCAGAGTGAAAGAAAAAAAACACTCTCCCTACCTACAGTTTTCTGTCCCTAGAAAAAATGTTTTTTTTAATCACAATATAGCACAAGGACAATTCACTCACTGTCCTTCCAGGTCCCTGGAAACAAGGACTTGCAGAGTGAAATAAACTGACACTCTCCCTACTGTGACAGCAGGAAGGTAAAGTCACCTGGTTGCATCCAGGGGGGTAGATATATTTCTCCCAGAATTAGGCTTTATGCTGACTTATACAACTAGGGTGGAGAGTTGTATAAGCCCAGCTGAGGCTAGTAGGCTCATGGATGACTCATACCTCTAGGGAGAGGGCTGGGCGTCGTGCAGGCAGGGAGTTGATGAGACCAGCTGAAGCCTGTCAGTTCGTTTAAGGCCTCTATAAAAACTCCCAGATTCATTAGGTGTTAGCTCATGCCTGGAACAAGACCTGTGTGGACTGTCTAGGGAGAGTGAACCCCTGTGCGGTGAGGCAAAGCCTGTGTGGCTATTTGTTTGGACTTTTACTAAACCAGGGACTTAGGGACTAGGACAGCACCAGGCTGATCCCAGTTGTTAGTTTAGGAAACCTGCATGTTTAGTCAGAGGTCAAGTTGACCAGGATTTATTTTGTTTATGTTTCTTTTTGGCTTTGCTGTGTTTTTGTCACTGTACATAGAGAAATAAACCGCACCTTTTGATTTTTGAAAACCACAACCTCCGTCTGCTGGCCCTGTTTTTGTGTGGGGAGCCCAACCAGGGGGTCACACACACCCGCTACCGAGTTAACCCCCTCACAGTTGGTGGAGAACCAGTGGCAGTTTTTTTTAAGCCAGCATGGAGGAGATACTGAAACAGCTGGCTCTAGCAAATGCCAATCAACAGCAGACAAATGCAGGTTTGCAAAGGAGCCTTGCAGCCCAGCAGCAAGCTCATCAACAAGCCCAGCAGCAATCTGAGGCCCGCTTCATAGACCTGTTACAGAAGCAAGAGCAGAGACTACAACAAATGGAAGCAGTAATGCAGCAACGTCCGCAGACCAGTGAGGAAAGCCGTCCCACTAATACCGCGTCCTTTGGGGTGAGTCGTTTATTGACAAAAATGACTGGAGAGGATGATCCAGAGGTATTTTTGACCACATTTGAAAGGACTGCTGAAAGAGAAAAGTGGCCTGAGGAGCAGTGGGCTGGACTGGTGGCTCCTCTGTTAACTGGTGAATCGCAGAAGGCTTACTATGACCTAGAGCCTGACCAAGCAAAAGACTATGTGATGCTAAAAGCTGAAATATTGGCAAGGCTGGGTGTCACCCTGGCTGTCCGGGCTCAGCGTGTGCATAACTGGACTTTCCAGCTTGGAAAACCCCCCAGGTCTCAAATGTATGATCTCATTCACCTGAGCAGGAAGTGGCTACAGCCAGAGACTTTGTCCGCACCAGAGATTGTGGAACGTGTTGTAATGGATCGGTTTTTGAGAGCTCTTCCTACTGCCATCCAAAAGTGGGTAAGCCATGGAGACCCAGAGACGGCCAGTGGTCTTGTGGATCGTGTAGAGAAATACTTGGCTACAGAGAACCTGACGGCCTCTTCCAGAGACTCTCGGACTTTCCACCCTAAGACCAGACCATCCCCAGGGGCGGATAAGAGGATTCCAAGGGGTGAGGGTGGAGAGAGTGAGAGGGTGGGAGCTCTACCCAAAGTTTGGCGAGAACAGCCTGGGAAGTCAGGGGCTCAAGAGGCAGCCAAAAGGATTGTTTGCTACCGCTGCCGGCAAGCGGGACATATTGCAGCAAATTGCCCGGTTGTGGAGGAACCCATGCAATGTGACTTTCTGACGGACAGACGTCAGTCGCTGTGTGCGACAGTCGCATGCACTGCCATTCGGGGAACTGAGAAACATTTATGCAAAATGTGTATTAATGGTAGAAATGTTGTGGTATTACTGGATTCAGGTAGCCTTGTGACCCTGATAAAGGCTGAATTAGTTAAAACAGAGGTCTCTGGGAATAGCAAGGTAGCTGTTATTTGTGTGCATGGGGACACCCGAGAGTATCCAGTGACTACAGTGTGTTTCGAGACCCCCAAAGGTACCCTCTCTCATCCAGTGGGGTTAGTATCTCAATTACCGCATGATGCCATTGTGGGAAGAGATTTTCCGAAGTTCTGGGAACTGTGGGATGATCCTGAGCCCCCCACTGGTGCCCCTATGTACCAGGAATGTGATAGCCAGAACTCCTCTGAGAGTGGTGAGGACTCTCCAGAATTTCCCTTGTCAGTATTGGCAGGGGAGACTCAAGAAACTGGAGAGGAGCCCACCTCCTCAGACGAAAACCTACCGTCTGTGGAGTTTTCTGATCTGGAGGTTCACAGGGAAAATTTTGCCACAGAACAGTTGAAAGACCCCGCCCTAATAAAGGCACGGGAAAACGTAGTGGAAATAGATGGCGAGTTAGTGAACCCAGATAATACCTGCACTTACCCATACTTCAGCGTAGAGAAGGACCTACTGTATCGGGTGGCAAAAAGGGCAGAAGAAACCGTTGAGCAGCTTGTGGTGCCCAAACCTTACAGGAAGTTGGTGTTGGAGTTGGCCCATGGGCACATTCTTGGAGGTCATCTGGGGACAGAGAAAACCCGAGAGAGGGTATTACAGAGATTCTATTGGCCTGGGGTGATGAAGGACATAGAAAATTATTGTTCCTCCTGCCCTGTGTGTCAGAGGTCGGCCCCGATGCCACATTTCCGTAGCCCGCTGGTCCCTCTACCCATCATTGAGGTCCCGTTTGAGAGAATCGCAATGGATTTGGTAGGTCCTATAATCAAGTCCGCTAGGGGGCACCAGTACATATTGGTTATAATGGACTATGCCACCCGTTATCCAGAAGCGATCCCTCTCAGAAATACCTCGGCCAAAACCATAGCCAAAGAGCTATCTCTTGTTTTTAGCCGGGTGGGTATTTGTAAAGAACTGCTTACGGACCAAGGTACACCCTTTATGTCCCGGGTTATGAAAGAGCTGTGTAAATTGTTCAAAGTGACGCAATTGCGTACATCTGTGTATCACCCCCAAACCGATGGGCTGGTTGAAAGATTCAACAAAACCCTAAAACAAATGTTGAAGAAAGTGGTGGATAGAGATGGAAAGGATTGGGACTGTCTACTTCCTTATTTGATGTTTGCTATTAGGGAGGTGCCCCAATCCTCTACGGGATTCTCCCCCTTTGAGTTACTGTATGGGAGACACCCAAGAGGGCTGTTGGATATTGCCAAGGAAACTTGGGAAAGTGAGAGTTCTCCCCACAGGAGTGTGATTGAGCATGTCGCCCTGATGCAAGATCGAATTGCACAGGTAATGCCCATCGTGAAGGAACATTTGGCCCAAGCGCAGTTGGCACAGCAGAGAGTGTACAACCGTGGAGCAAAGACCCGTACCTTTTCCCCGGGGGATAGGATATTGGTACTTGTCCCTACGGTTGAAAGTAAATTCCTTGCCAAATGGCAAGGCCCCTACGAGATAATGGAAAAAGTGAGCGAAGTGAATTACAAGGTCAGACAACCAGGAAGGCGAAAGCCCGAACAGATATATCACGTTAATCTGTTGAAAGCCTGGAGGGATAGAGAGTCCCTAGTCGCAGAAACTTGGTCACCAGCTCAAACTGGTTGCGTGATTCCGGAGGTTGGAATAGCAGCCACCTTGTCACAACCCCAACAACAGGAGGTTAAGGAGTTTGTGCTTCGCAACAAGGAGGTGTTCTCTGAGCTGCCGGGACAAACATCTGGGGTAGAGCATGATATTATTACCCCGCCCGGTGAAAGGGTGAAGTTAAAACCCTATCGGATCCCAGAGGCCCGACGGGAGGCAATACGGGAGGAAGTACAGAAAATGTTGAACTTAGGGGTGATAGAGGAGTCCCAAAGTGATTGGTCTAGTCCCATTGTGTTGGTGCCTAAACCGGATGGGAGCTGGCGATTTTGTAACGATTTTCGTCAGTTGAACAAAGTTACAAAATTTGACACCTACCCCATGCCACGTATAGATGAGTTGATCGACCGGCTGGGAACAGCCCGATACATGACGACTCTTGACCTCACAAAAGGGTATTGGCAAATTCCCCTGGCCAAGTCGGCCAAAGAGAAAACCGCATTTGTAACCCCAGACGGGGCGTTCCAATATAAGAGAATGCCGTTCGGGTTACAGAATGCGCCGGCCACATTCCAGCGGAAAATGGACCAGATACTGAGGCCCCATCGGAAGTATGCTGCGGCTTACCTGGATGACGTAATTGTCCATAGCACAGATTGGGCCTCACATCTGCCAAAAGTGCAAGCAGTCCTAGACTCTATCCGGGAAGCGGGGTTTACGGCTAACCCCAAGAAGTGTACCATTGGGCAGGAGGAGGCCAAATATCTTGGGTACACCATTGGCAGGGGAGTGATAAAACCCCAACTCAACAAAGTCGAGGCCATCCAGAGTTGGCCACGTCCCAACAGCAAGAAGCAGGTACGGGCCTTTCTGGGAATCGCGGGTTATTATCGGCGCTTCATTCCCCACTTTGCTTCTAAGGCTGTGCCCCTAACCAACCTGACGAAAGGGAAAGGGTCGGTCATGATTAAATGGACCCCCGAGGCTGAGGCAGCATTCCAATTCTTGAAACAAGCCTTATGTAGCCAGCCAGTGTTGTACTCACCCGACTTCTCTAAAGACTTTGTCGTACAAAGTGATGCGTCAGATGTGGGGTTAGGAGCAGTATTGTCCCAGGTCTGGAACGGGGAAGAGCACCCAGTCATTTACCTCAGCAGGAAGTTGAAGTCCCATGAGGTAAATTACGCCACGGTTGAAAAGGAGTGTTTAGCGGTGAAGTGGGCTCTAGATTCCCTTCGGTACTATCTGCTAGGTAGGCACTTTGACATGGTTACGGATCACGCTCCGTTAAAGTGGATGGCTCAAAACAAGGAGACAAATAGAAGAGTGAATAGGTGGTTCCTGGCCCTCCAGGAATTCAACTTCACAGTAAAGCATCGCCCTGGCGTTCAAATGGGGAATGTGGATGCTTTGTCTCGAGTACATGAATGCCTGATTGCTGGTGTTCCAACCCCAAGGTTAAAACAAGAGGGGGGGGTATGTGACAGCAGGAAGGTAAAGTCACCTGGTTGCATCCAGGGGGGTAGATATATTTCTCCCAGATTCAGGCTTTATGCTGACTTATACAACTAGGGTGGAGAGTTGTATAAGCCCAGCTGAGGCTAGTAGGCTCATGGATGACTCATACCTCTAGGGAGAGGGCTGGGCGTCGTGCAGGCAGGGAGTTGATGAGACCAGCTGAAGCCTGTCAGTTCGTTTAAGGCCTCTATAAAAACTCCCAGATTCATTAGGTGTTAGCTCATGCCTGGAACAAGACCTGTGTGGACTGTCTAGGGAGAGTGAACCCCTGTGCGGTGAGGCAAAGCCTGTGTGGCTATTTGTTTGGACTTTTACTAAACCAGGGACTTAGGGACTAGGACAGCACCAGGCTGATCCCAGTTGTTAGTTTAGGAAACCTGCATGTTTAGTCAGAGGTCAAGTTGACCAGGATTTATTTTGTTTATGTTTCTTTTTGGCTTTGCTGTGTTTTTGTCACTGTACATAGAGAAATAAACCGCACCTTTTGATTTTGAAAACCACAACCTCCGTCTGCTGGCCCTGTTTTTGTGTGGGGAGCCCAACCAGGGGGTCACACACACCCGCTACCGAGTTAACCCCCTCACACTACCTACAGTTTTCTGTCCCTATAATAAATGTTTTTTTTAAGCACAATATAGCACAAGGACAATTCACTCACTGTCCTTAGAGGTCCCTGGAAACAAGGACTTGCAGAGTGAAAGAAAATAAACACTCTCCCTACCTACAGTTTTCTGTCCCTAGAAAAAATGTTTTTTTTTAAGCACAATATAGCACAAGGACAATTCACTCACTGTCCTTACAGGTCCCTGGAAACAAGGACTTGCAGAGTGAAAGAAAAAAAACACTCTCCCTACCTACAGTTTTCTGTCCCTAGAAAAAATGTTTTTTTTAATCACAATATAGCACAAGGACAATTCACTCACTGTCCTTACAGGTCCCTGGAAACAAGGACTTGCAGAGTGAAAGAAACTGACACTCTCCCTACCTACAGTTTTCTGTCCCTAGAATAAATGTTTTTTTAAGCACAATATAGCACAAGGACAATTCACTCACTGTCCTTCCAGGTCCCTGGAAACAAGGACTTGCAGAGTGAAAGAAACTGACACTGTCCCTACCTACAGTTTTCTGTCCCTAGAATAAATGTTTTTTTTAAGCACACTATAGCACAAGCACAAAACACACTGACACTCTCCCTACCTATCCTTCTCTTTCCCTAAACTAAAGGAATCCAGGTTAAGCAAGAAAGAAATAACAGTCACTGTCCCTGCCTATGCTGCTCTATCCCTGCTCCGGAACACACTACACTAGGCCGCCGTGCTGGCGGCCTTTTATAGTGTGGGGCGTGTACTAAACACCCTCAGCAATAATTGGCCACAGGCATCCTGCCTGTGGCCAATCATTGCTCTCCTCGCTGCCGGCGCTGTGATTGGCCAAGCATGCGGGGTCACAGTGCATGCTTGGCCAATCACAGCGCCTGGATGACACTGCGATGGCGTAGTGCATTGTGGGCCGTTCGCGTCACTCGAATTTGGCGCGAACGGCCCAAATCGTTCGATCTTCGTCGAACGATCGAACAGCCGATGTTCGAGTCGAACGTATGTTCGACTCGAACACGAAGCTCATCCCTAATCCCTATCCTCGGGAATGCTGGCTCTTCAGTTATACAGGCTAAATACATAAAAGCAGAACTGTCCTCCAATCCTTTTGAAGCCAAAGATGGCTCAACCATTTGAGGGATTTGAAAATTGACCTGATAACTGCCCTAGCACACTGGCAACTGTAAAGCCTGCATTAGAGTAAGAAAATCGAGTGAACGATTGTCCGGTTTTCCTCCATGTTTCACAGCAAGTCGAAGCCAAGGATGGAACTAATTTACGATAATTCTCGTATGACAAAGGCTTTTTTTTGTCGTTTATTGTTTCTGATCATGCACAATCTTTCGTATCCAATTTTTCTCGTACAGTACACATTAAACGAAAATCATTCGTTCTGTTCACGTACAAGAAAAATTTTCACGTTTTGTCTCTTTAGAAATTTTTGTCTCGAAAGTCTAAATCGGATTTCGAAAGTTCTGTACACACTATACGAAAATCGAATGATCGTGCCTGGTACAAATTTTTTCTTCTGATTTTCCCATAGTGTGCCCCACTTAGTTATCACCAGAACCATGCCTTGAATGTAACATACACTGTGCATGCAGTAGTAGGCAGAATGTGAACAATGACACTGCAGAGAATTGTGTATGTTTGATTATGGATTTAATAACTTTTATAGAACTTTTCCAACTTTAGTTTTCTGTTATTAAACAATTAAATCAGTGGGAGTAATCCAGCTTTAATGATGTTTCTACACTTTTGTTTCATTGTTCATAAATACATTTTAAATACAATGATTTCTTATTTAGTGTCAACATTTTAATTTTTTCTTTCTGTACTATTTACAGATAATTGCACAAAACTTGGCCTAGTGTTTGATGATGTTGTTGGCATTGTAGAAGTCATAAACTCTAAAGATGTGCAGATACAGGTAAGGAAATTTTTGTGACCAAATAAGACGTAGCTGCAGGCAAGTGGCACAGAATCAAATTTAAGGGAAAAAAATACAGCTAAGTACAAAAATGCATTGTTTGTCATGTCATTTTAAATCGTATCTAAAACTAAAAACAAAAATGTGGTTGCATTAATTTCCTATTTTCAGGCAAAGAACATTTTTAGTAAGTACAGAAATTATCTGGTGATCTTTCCAAAAATGCTATGTCCTTCATCACTTCCAGAGAGCTAAAAATACTATTTAAACAATGGTATCTCTCTTTTGAAAACTACGTATTCAATCAGTCCACTTTATAATGGAAATGAATAAAGGCAGACATCTTTGTTCAGCCTGTGTGGCAGCCATAGATACATACTGTGTTTCCCCGAAAATAAGACCTACCCCGAAAATAAGACTTAACGTTATTTTCCAGGAGGGCTGCAATATAAGCCCTACCCCGAAAATAAGCCCTAGTTAAAAATGCTTGTAAAATCCTATAATCCACTATATTACAGTAGTATATAATGTACAATGTGTGTGTTTCTATAATATAATTGTGGGGAAGAGAGCTCCGGCGGGTCACAGAAGTGCAGAGCGGCGCTATAAAGAAGGTATTTGGCACAATTATATTACAGAAACACACACATTGTACATTATATAATACTGTAATAGAGTGGATTATAGGATTTTACAAGCATTTTAACTCAGTTCACACCGGGGATTCCTGTCAGGCAGAGAGAGAGAGGGGGAGAGAAGACAGCACAATACATGGTAAGATCTACCCCGAAAATAAGCCCTACTGTGTCTTTTGTTGCCAAAATTGTTGCCCCTTACACACGTAAGATCCAATCGGGTCTGCCTGTCCGTTTTTCAGCTGGACCCAATTGGACCCTCAATTATCCTCTATGGAGTGTTGGATGTAAACAAACTTGTGTCCATTTACACCCAGCTAGCTCCAGGTCCGATCCAGCAAAAACAAACAACAAAAGGGGATCGGTTCCCCTCCAGCTAGCTGGTATGGAGGGCAGCAGGTTTAAATGGACAGCTGGTCCGTTTAAATCCGGATGCCCATAGAGCAGAGCGCGCTGTGTCTGTGTCCGCTTGCATAAGCGGAGCGGGCAAAGACCTGTTATCTGCCCATTTAGCTCAGCTCAGCAGGGGATCAGCGGATGGATCCCCTGCTGAGCAAAAACAGATCCTGATATAGATACAGTGGAGAAGTGAATGTAAACAAAAAGGGAGTACATTATTCCTATCATTGCATGGTAAAAATAAAGGGGAAAAGTGTGAAAAAAGAAAACTAATGCAACCACTACATCTTACACAGTTTGCTTTTTTTTTTTTTAAATAGGGCTGTATAGTGGAATTATGTATACTAATTACAGGGGTTTCTTAGTTTACACTATGATTGCATTCTGGGTTTTGCAGATGCTATTCAGTTTGAATATTGCATAATTGAAAATATTGTTTTCCAAGGAATATAATAAAAATTTCTATAGTTGAGTTCTATGTGCTAACTTTCAACTTTAAATGAAGTTTAGAATAAAATAAAAAACAGAATCTGCCACAAAAGTGCTATCCGACCAAAAGTAATTATTTAGCTTCTTTTCTGCATTCCTACAAGGTAGGGCAATACAGAGGATGCCGTTAATTGTCTGCCAGCATGGGAGACAGGATACATGAAAAAGCGTACTATAATTGTATAATGACTTTTATATTGAGGGCAACACTTGGGTGCAGGGATGCCTGTGTAGTACCTTATTGTATACTCAATCAAAGGAGACACGATACAAGTATACAGTATTTCTGAATTGTGCATTGTAATTATACTGAACCTCACACTTAGACCGGCTATACGCGGTTCGAATGTCGGCTGGTTCAGCAGGAACCGGACGAGATTTGAACCGTTAATGGGCAGGCTGAATGTACTAAGTTGATCGATCAAGCAACTTGGGTACAACCAGCCTGGCAGACTCTCTTGCGATTATCACTAGCGGCTGCTATAGCCACTGGCAATAATCACTGTCTTCTCCCAACGGGGACGACTTTCCCCGCCCCACCTCCCGGAGAGGACAATTGCCTGGCAGAAGGGGTTCCGGCATCAACACTGTCTATGTTGATGGGGTAACCTAGCAAATTTGCTTAGTGTATGGCCGGCCTAACTGTATGTACACTGTTCATAATCTATTTTGCATTTATCAAGGCTGTATAAGGCTACCATGATGTAATAAATCTGCAGATGACTGGGCTCGTCACCACAGATAGCTCTGTTTTTAATATATAGCTATGTTTTCTAAAATGGAATGTGCTTTGGTGGCTCTTTCCAGGCAAATCATAGTATATATGGCTCACTTTTCTCTTTTGTACAGGTCATAGGGAAAGTGCCAACAATTTCAATTAACAAGACAGATGGCTGCCATGTTTACCTGAGTGAAAGTTCAATAAAATGTGAGATTGTAAGTGCCAAATCATCGGAAATGAACATCCTTGTCCCGGACCATGGAGATTATGTAAGAGAAAAAACTGTCTATTTTTACTAATATAACTATATAAAAAAATTATGAATTTCACTTAATTTTGTCTGTGTCATATCACTATCAATATCCCATCAGAAATTAAATATTGTTTTATAGTCTTTAATTTGATACCAGAGCTGTGTATTTACAGATTCCTCTTTACAGCAAAGAGGAATGCTGATGTGCAAAGTATATTGAAATAGGTGATTAAAAGGTATCACCACAGGGTGGCGCTGTGGATACCAAATTAATATATAACACAGTGCCACATCCCATATATTGAGTATAGTGGTGAAAGGATTAGTGTGGGACTTTATAGGCATTGAGATACACTAAAATTATAAGCAAAGTATATCTTATTAAAATTTTTAATAAAACAAGCACAACCAGACAAGGACTATTAAAAACTTTGCTAAGTAAAGATCGCCTAAATGCTTTTAACGATACATAACCCAAACACCAAGAGGTGTAATCCTGAATGGTTAGGACAATGTCCTTGTTGGAACAACAAATTGTTCTATTAGTCTTGATGTGAGTTAATGATAGTATAAAGTAGCTCGGCTCTACATGTTACGCACGTGAACGCTTCTTCAGGAGCTTAGGCTTGGATTAATATACACATCACCCAGGAGTGGATAATAAGGTAAGTTGATGTATTGGATATGGCGGATGTTGCAGGCAAGGATCAGTGAATGTATAACTAGTCCATATGAGTAGAGGCAGTATTAAAGCGGAGCTCCACCCTAAAGTGGAACTTCCGCTCATCAGAACCCTCCCCCCCTCCGGTGTCACAATTGACACCTTTCAGGGGGGTGAAGATACCTGAGAGAGGTATTTTCACCCACTTCCGGGAGTCCTCTCTGTGGGAAATCTGCGGGAAGCACGTCACTTCCCGCAGAATACCCGTAGTGTTCTGGGAGACACTCGGCTCCCAGAACACAGGAGGACCAGTCAGAACGGCGCAGCGCCGTAGGGAACCGGACAGTGAAGCTGCAAGGCTTCACTTCCTGGTTCCCTCACCGAGGATGGCGGTGGGGGCAGCAGAGTGACGAGTGATTGCTCGTCCTCTGCTGCAGACGTCGCTGGACTCGAGGACAGGTAAGTGCCCTAATATTAAAAGTCAGCAGCTGCAGTATTTGTAGCTGCTGGCTTTTAATATTTTTTTTTCGGCGGAGCTCCGCTTTAAGCCCCAGTTCAACAAAAATTACACTGGTATCATATAGTAGCATATAGGCTTCATGTGCACTGCTGCTGGTAAAAGGACATTTAGGAGCAGTTGGGCATTTTCTTTAATTTGATACCAGAGATTTGTATATACAGATTCCTCTATACAGCAAAGAGGAATGCTGATGTGCTAAGTATATTATCCCATACCAAACAATCAGGCATCAAAACTGATTAATGAAACCCAGATGTGACCTTCATATTGTATTTTGCCTTGTTTATCTATAAGATACCAGTTGACAGAACCATCAAACAGAACACATTTACTATGGAATAAGCCTCTGCTTTGAAATATGAAACCATTTTGAAATGCAGGGTTGTTTTTGTGTATAAAAGAATTGGATGTGAAAAGGGGATTCTAATATGGGTCTAAAAGGTAGTCTGAATATTTGAACCATAGGTTCCATTTTTTATCCAGTAGGTGCATGGTATTATGCAAGGTATGCAAAAATTTTTCCATAAGGTAAATGTCGTTTATTCTAATTTTCAATTGGGAAATTGGTAATACTACTGAATCATTTATTTTTTATATGTAATAGATGTTGTCATAAATAAATAAAGGCGGTTACTCTGTCATAAATCATTATAATTATTGATTGAAAATACTGTAATTCTCTGATGTCATGACATAATGTTTGTACCATTATTTTGTACACAATAAAAAAGTTTGTAACCAAAAAAAAAAAAAAAAGAAATATGAAACCACTTCATATATGCATTTGTGACACTTAAATTGTATAATGGCGGCCGACATAATTTTAGCCTGTAAACACAAAGGATGAACTTCAGATGAAGAGCTAAATACACATTTGCAGATATTGTGATATTTTAAAACGACTTGCCGATCACAATATGTATATACTGTATATATATACACACAAAAATAAATATGTTTTGAGGTTATAAGTAATTTTCTAGCAAAAAAAATTTGATTTTAAACTTGTAAACAAAAAGTGCCAGACAAAGCTTGGTCCTCATTTGGTTAACTACCAAATGATTTGTAGTTCTGTTCATCTAGTATTGTGACCTGGCACCCTACCATACAGCACAGCCAGGTCTGTGACCTTATATCTCTTGCTGCAGTTAACCAATACAGCTTAGTCATGGACCCATTACCCTCAGCCCTCTAAATTAGACAATGAAAGCAGCAGCACAATAAGGAATCTATTCCCTGTGCTGGTTTTTCTTTTATTAGTCTGATTGCCACTGTGCTAAAAGATTCATAAGACATTGGTTGATGAAGAAGAACAAGTCCTATTAGGCACTAAAACAGTCCAGGCTGAGAGGTAGCTGACCCCAAGCCATTTTTAGTCAGGCAAAAAATTTCTTGGGAAAAATCACACATGTACAGTACCATGCCTGGCACATGTCTTAACATCTTAACGACCGCTCACTGTATATATACGTCGGCAGAATGGCACCGACAGGCACAATCACGTAGAGTGTACGTGATCGCCTTTGTACAGTTGGGGGGTCCGATCGGACCCCCCTCCTATACAGTGAGCGGCCGTTAATCGTTGGGGAGCGATCAGAGATGATGGGGTGACCATTCGATTTCGGCCACCCCCTCGCGATCGCTCCCGGCCAATGAAAATGCTTCCTCCGCCATGTGATGTAAACACAGGCAGGAGGAAGTGATGTCATCTCCCTCGCGGCGGTCTTTTCGATTCCGGCGCCGAGGAGAGAGGAAGCAGGTTAGTGCACCAACAGTCCACTGACACATAGGTACACATAGGCACACATTTCACCCCCAGATCACCCCCCAGGTCACCCCCCAGCCCCCAATCACAGTGTCACTGATTGCAGTGATCATTTATTTTACTGATCACTGCATTTAGTGTCATCTGTGATAGTAAAAAGTTGCAGGGCAGTTAGGTTTAGGCCCCTTTAGGTCCAGGGTAGCCCCCTAACCCCCCCTAATAAAGGTTTAACCCCTTGATCGCCCCCCAGGTAACCCTTTCACCCCCTAACGCCAGCGTCACTAAGCGATCGTATTTTCGATCGCTGTATTTAGTGCCGGTGGTGCCCTAGATAGCCAGTTATTTATTTTTTAGTTTCGCCGCAGGTTTTTAGAGCGTCAGGTACCCCCATATATTATTTTAACCCTCTGAGTGCCCCTAGAGTTAACCCTTTCACCAGTGATCACCGTATAAGCGTCACTGGTGACACTGGTTACCCAGTTAGTTATTTAGGTATTTAGGTAACCCGTCAGGTTTTTATATAGCGTCGGGTACCCCCATATTTAACCTAATAAAGGTTTTAACCCCCTGATTGCCCCTAGTTAACCCTTTCACCAGTGATCACCATATAAAGGTTACGGGTGACACTGGTTGGTTAGTTTGCTTTTTATAGCATCAGGGCACCCGCCGTATATAAACCAATAAAGGTTTAACCCCCTGATCGCCCGGCGGGTAAGATCAATTAGGTTTTAGCGCCAGAGAGGGTCTGCGTCGCCCCAGGCAGCGTTAGGTTAGTGCCAGTAACGCTAACACCCACGCGCAAAGCATACACCTCCCTTAGTGGTATAGTATCTGATCAGATCTATACTAGCGTCCCCAGCGGTTTAGGGTTCCCAAAAACGCAGTGTTAGCGTGATCAGCCCAGATACCTGCTAGCACCTGCGTTTAGCCCCTCCGCCCAGCCCAGCCCAGCCCAGCCCAGCCCACCCAAGTGCAGTATCGATCGATCACTGTCACTTACCAAACACAAAACACATAACTGCAGCGTTCGCAGAGACAGTCCTGATCCCTGCGACCGCTAACAGTTTTTTTGTAGCGTTTGATATATTTGCTGACGACAGTCGGGTGCTTTTTTTCCTGTGAATCTTACTAGTGTACCCCTAAATTTAGAGCCCAAAATGGCAAGTCGAAGGTACACTAGTAAAGAGGCCTACGAGATTCTGAGCATGACAGATAGTGAAGAGGAGGTCACGTATCTGTCAGATTCAGGCTCAGAATATCTTCCCGTAGAAGACAGTGACGTCAGCGGCCCCACGTCAGATAGCTCTGACGACGAAGTTGAGGTCCCTGCTAAGGTCAGGCGTACCCGATCCCGATCTTCTGAGGTTGTTGAGGAGCAAGAACCGCAGGGCTCTCGTATCATGGAGCAGAGGAGTACTAGCGCCGCTATTCCTTCTGGTGAATTGGCAAGCACCAGCGGCCTAGTACAGCCTGGGCGTACATCCAGCACTGCAGTATCACGTGGTGACGTGGCGAGTCCCATAAGTGCAGTTCAAGCTGGCAAGGTGGCAAGCACAAGTAGTGTCCCGCTGCCACCAAGAAGACAAAGGCAGGCCCGTCGTACCCATAGTGCTCTTCCTGCAGAATTCGCCTATCCTGATTGGGTCCCCACCACTTCTGCAGAACCCGTACTTCCCCCATTCACTGCCCAACCCGGTATTCAGGTGGAAACAGCTGATTTTATGCCAATCGATTATTATTCGCTGTTTTTCACAAAAGATCTCTATAGATCTATTGTGGACCAGAGTAATTTATATGCTGGTCAATTCGTCGCCGCTAATCCCCAGTTGCCTTCCATTGCCAAAGATTGGAAACCAATTACGGTTTCCGAATTTAAGACCTTTCTGGGCCTTTCCCTCAACATGGGCACACATAAATTCCCGTCATTGCGTGCTTATTGGTCCACGCACCCAATTGACCACATGCCCGTGTTCTCTGCCTCCATGCCTAGGAAACGATACGAGCAGATTTTGCGGTTTATGCACTTCAACGACAATGAACTTTGTCGTCCACGTGGGGACCCTGAATACGACCGGCTCTATAAAATTCGGCCCCTCATAAACCACTTCAACGAACGTTTTACAGCCTTGTTTATTCCCGATCAAGCTGTCTGCGTTGATGAGTCCCTGATTACATTTTCTGGCCGCTTGGCTTTCAAGCAGTACCTTCCCAGCAAGCGTGCCAGATACGGGGTCAAGCTCTATAAGTGCTGTGACAGGGCAACAGGCTATGTATGGAGCTTTATGGTTTATGAGGGAAAAGATAGTCAGGTTGAGCCGGTCAACTGCCCGGATTACATAGGGAGCGCTGGCAAGATAGTGTGGAACTTGGTGTCACCCTTATTCGGAAAGGGGTACCACTTGTATGTGGACAATTATTACATGAGCGTGCCACTGTTTAGTCACTTGTTTGATCATCAGATTGGAGCATGTGGCACCGTGCGACCTAATCGCCGGGGCTTTCCCCAGCGGCTTGTAGATGCCTGTCTTAGGCTGGGGGAGAGAGCCTGCGTAAAGTGTAATAACTTGCTCGCTATGAAGTGGAGGGACAATAAGAATGTTTTCCTTCTTACCTCCCTTCATGCAGACACGACAGTCCAAATTCGTACGGCGACTGGTGTTGTGGAGAAACCCCTCTGTGTCCACGAATATAACAAAAATATGGGAGGGGTGGACCTCAACGACCAGTTGATGGCGCCGTATCTAATTGACCATAAGGCGAGACGCTGGTACAAAAAAGTGTCTCTATCCTTATTCCAATTGGCTTTGCTGAACGCTCATGTGCTATACAGAGCTTCAGGCGGGACTTTATCTCTTCTAAAATTCCAGAATGAGATAGTCACAGAACTCCTGTATCCAGGCGGTTCTGCACCTCACCATCCCCTACCAAATGCAGTAAGCCAGCTGCATGAGAGGCATTATACGCATCTCCTCCCGAGTACCCCTACCCAACGAGCCCCCCAAAAAAGATGTCGTGTCTGTAGCAAGCGCGGATTTAGGCGTGACACCCGTTATTATTGTCCACTCTGTCCTGACAAACCTGGTCTTTGCCTTGGTGAATGTTTTGAACGCTACCACACAAAAGTGAAGTTTTAGCGTAGGGTACAGCATTTCACAGACTAGGACACACTTACACAGGGTCTCCCAAGATGCCATTACATTTTGAGAGACCCGAACCATTACAGTTGTTAAAGTTTAAAAAAAAAAGTGTAAAAAAGAAAAAAAAAAACGTAAAAAACAAAAACACAAAAAAAATATAAAATAAAAAAACCAAAAATAGTTGTCGTTTTATTGTTCTCTCTCGCTCTCTCTATTTTCTCTCTATTGTTCTGCTCTTTTTTACTGTATTCCATTCTGCAATGTTTTATCATGCTTGCTTTTCAGGTATGTAATTTTTTGTTTTCAGGTGCGCCATTCAACTGCAGCGCGGAATTATTTATCTTGACAGCAACAGCGTTTGCTCCCACGATACATAAAGCCGTGACTCCAGTGCTGTAGGAGGTGATTTCACCACCACAGTTAAAAAAAAAAGAGCATATATGCCGAAGCATGGGGGCAGCAGGGGCGGAGGAGCGATTTTGCTCCTAATGCCGCGTATATACGGTCGAAATTCCGACGGAGGCTTGCCCGTGGAAAAGTCCGACCGTGTGTACGTGGCATAACTTTTTTGCGGGAGGATGCCCCCATGCTTCGGCATATATATATATTTTAGGCACAGGTTGCGTTAAAAAAATGTTTTATTTTTTACTAGGTTTTGTTTTGGTATTTGCTTTGCAGGTATGGTATGGTAAGGTCTTACTGTTGTACTGTAATGTTACTTTGTTTTAATGTTAACCATCATTTTCTTAGCAGGTACGCCATTCAGTTGCATCACGGATTTATTTATCTTGACAGCAACAGCGTTTGCTCCCACGATACATAAAGCCGTGATTCCAACGCTGTAGGAGGTGATTTCACCACCACAGTTAAAAAAAGAGCATATATGCCGAAGCATGGGGGCAGCAGGGGCGGAGGAGCGATTTTGCTCCTAATGCCGCGTACATACGGTCGAAATACCGACGAAGGCTTGCCCGTGGAAAAGTCCGACCGTGTGTACGTGGCATAACTTTTTTGCGGGAGGATGCCCCCATGCTTCGGCATATATGCCCATCATTAGAAGTGGGTGGATGAAGGGAGGTATTCTAATGGTGGGCATACCCACCGATCAATCTCTTTTTTTCGTTCAGCCAACAGGCTGCATGAAAAAAAAGATTACAATACATGTCCAACAAGGACCAGCAATGTACTGGTATGTTGCTGGACTTTGAATGTTTATACCAGAATGATGCCTGCAGGTTTAGGTATCATCTTGGTATCATTCTTTTCAGCCAGTGGCCGGCTTTCATGTAAAAGCAATTCTAGCAGATAATTAGCCTCTAGACTGCTTTTACAAGCAGTGGGAGGGAATGCCCCCCCCCCCCCGGATATAAACAGCGCCATTGGGAAATTGGGAAAGCATTTTATCACACCGATCTTGGTGTGGTCAGATGCTTTGAGGGCAGAGGAAAGATCTAGGGTCTAACCCCCCATTTTTTTTCCAAAAAAGGGTACCTGTCACTACTTGTTGCTATCATAGGGGATATTTACATTCCCTGAGATAACAATAAAAATGATAAAAAAAAAAATGGAAGGAACAGTTTAAAAATAAAATAAAAAAGCAAAATAAATAATAAAAAAAAAAAAAAAAAAAGCACCGCTGTCCCCCCCTGCTCTTGCGCAAAGGCGAACGCAAGCGTCGGTCTAGCGTCATATGTAAACAGCAATTGCATCATTCATGTGAGGTATCACCGCAAAGGTCAGATCGAGGGCAGTAATTTTAGCAGTAGACCTCCTCTGTAAATCTAACGTGGTAACCTGTAAAGGCTTTTAAATGCTTTTAAAAATGAATGTAGTTTCTCGCCGCTGCGCGTTTGTGCACAATTTTAAAGCATGTCGTGTTTGGTATCCATGTACTCGGCCTAAGATCATCTTTTTTATTCCATCAAACATTTGGGCAATATAGTGTTTTTTAGTGCATTAAAAATAAAAAAAAGGGTTCAACATAATTTTCTTGCAAAAAAAAAAATGTTTTCATGTAAACAAAAAGTGTCAGAAAGGGCTTTGTCTTCAAGTGGTTAGAAGAGTGGATGATGTGTGACATATGCTTCCTAATGTTGTGCATAAAATGCCAGGACAGTTCAAAACCCCCCCAAATGACCCCATTTTGGAAAGTAGACACCTCAAGCTATTTGCTGAGAGGCATGTTGAGCCCATTGAATTTTTTTTTTTGTCCCAAGTGATTGAATAATGACAAAAAGAAAAAAAAAAATGTACAAAAAGTTGTCACTAAATTATATATTGCTCAAACATGCCATGGTTATATGTGGAATTGCACCCCAAAATACATTCTGTTGCTTCTCCTGAGTACGGGGATACCACATGTGTGAGACATTTTGGGAGCCTAGCCGCGTACAGGACCCCGAAAACCAAGCACCGCCTTCAGGATTTCTATGGGTGTAAATTTTTGATTTCACTCCTCACTGCCTATCACAGTTTCGGAGGCCATGGAATGCCCAGATGGCACAAAACCCCCCCAAATGACCCCATTTTGGAAAGTAGACACCCCAAGCTATTTGCTGAGAGGTATGTTGAGTATTTTGCAGATCTCGCTTTTTGTCACAAAGTTTTAAAAATTGAAAAAAAAAAAAAATATCTCTTTCTTCATTTTCAAAAACAAATGAGAGCTGTAAAATACTCACCATGCCTCTCGGCAAATAGCTTGGGGTGTCTACTTTCCAAAATGGGGTCATTTGTGGGGGTTTTGGGCTATCTTGGCATTTTATGGCCTTCAAAACTGTGATAGGTAGTGAGGAGTGAAATCAAAAATTTGTGCCCTTAGAAATCCTGAAGGCGGTGCTTGGTTTTCGGGGGCCCGTACGCGGCTAGGCTCTCAAAAAGTCCCACACATGTGGTATCCCCGTACTCAGGAGAAGCAGCCAAATGTATTTTGGGGTGCAACTCCGCATATAACCATGGCATGTTTGAGCAATATATCATTTAGTGACAACTTTTTGTACATTTTTTTTTTCTTTTTGTCATTATTCAATCACTTGGAACAAAAAAAAATATTCAATGGGCTCAACATGCCTCTCAGCAAATAGCTTGGGGTGTCTACTTTCCAAAATGGGGTCATTTTGGGGGGTTTTGTGCTATCTTGGCATTTTATGGCCTTCAAAACTGTGATAGGTAGTGAGGAGTGAAATCAAAAATTTATGCCCTTAGAAACCTTGAAGGCGGTGCTTGATTTTTGGGGTCCCGTATGCGGCTAGGCTCCCAAAAAGTCCCACACATGTGGTATCCCCGTACTCAAGAGAAGCAGCAGAATGTATTTTGGGGTGTAATTTCAAATATGCCCATGGCATGTGTGAGCAATATATCATTTAGTGACAACTTTGTGCAAAAAAATAAAATAAAGTTTGTCATATTCCCGCAACTTGTTTCAAAATATAAAATATTCCATGGACTGAACATGCCTCTCAGTAAATAGCTTGGGGTGTCTACTTTCCAAAATGGGGTCATTTGGGGGGGTTTTGTGCTATTTTGGCATTTTATGGCCTTCGAAACTGTGATAGGTAGTGAGGAGTGAAATCAAAAATTTACGCCCTTAGAAATCCTGAAGGCGGTGCTTGGTTTTTGGGGCCCCGTACCCGGCTAGGCTCCCAAAAAGTCCCACACATGTGGTATCCCCGTACTCAGGAGAAGCAGCAGAATGTATTTTGGGGTGCAATTCCACATATAACCATGGCATGTGTGAGCAATATATCATTTAGTGACAACTTTGTGCAAAAAAATAAAATAAAGTTTGTCATATTCCCGCAACTTGTGGCAAAATATAAAATATTCCATGGACTGAACATGCCTCTCAGTAAATAGCTTGGGGTGTCTACTTTCCAAAATGGGGTCATTTGGGGGAGTTTTGTGCTATTTTGGCATTTTATGGCCTTCGAAACTGTGATAGGTAGTGAGGAGTGAAATCAAAAATTTACGCCCTTAGAAATCCTGAAGGCGGTGCTTGGTTTTTGGGGCCCCGTACCCGGCTAGGCTCCCAAAAAGTCCCACACATGTGGTATCCCTGTACTCAGGAGAAGCAGCAGAATGTATTTTGGGGTGCAATTCCACATATAACCATGGCATGTGTGAGCAATATATCATTTAGTGACAAATTTTTGTACATTTTTTCTTTTTTTTTCTTTTTATCATTATTCAATCATTTGGGACAAAAAAAAATATTCAATGGGCTCAACATGCCTCTCAGCAAATAGCTTGGGGTGTCTACTTTCCAAAATGGGGTCATTTGGGGGGGTTTTGTGCCATCTTGGCATTTTATGGCCTTCAAAACTGTGATAGGTAGTGATAGGTAGTGAGGAGTGAAATCAAAAATTTATGCCCTTAGAAACCTTGAAGGCGGTGCTTGGTTTTTGGGGTCCCGTATGCGACTAGGCTCCCAAAAAGTCCCACACATGTGGTATCCCCGTACTCAGGAGAAGCAGCAGAATGTATTTTGGGGTGTAATTTCACATATGCCCATGGCATGTGTGAGCAATATATCATTTAGTGACAACTTTGTGCAAAACAAATAAAGTTTGTCATATTCCCGCAACTTGTGGCAAAATATAAAATATTCCATGGACTAATCATGCCTCTCAGTAAATAGCTTGGGGTGTCTACTTTCCAAAATGGGGTCATTTGGGGGGGGGGTTTTGTGCTATTTTGGCATTTTATGGCCTTCTAAACTGTGATAGGTAGTGAGGAGTGAAATCAAAAATTTGCGCCCTTAGAAATCCTGAAGGCGGTGCTTGGTTTCCGGGGTCCCGTACGTGGCTAGGCTCCTAAAAAGTCCCACACATGTGGTATCCCCGTACTCAGGAGAAGCAGCAGAATGTATTTTGGGGTGCAATTCCACATATAACCATGGCATGTGTGAGAAATATATCATTTAGTGACAACTTTTTGTAATTTTGGTTTTTTTTTGTCATTATTCAATCACTTGGGACAAAAAAAAAAAATATTCAATGGGCTCAACATGCCTCTCAGCAATTTCTTTGGGGTGTCTACTTTCCAAAATGGGGTCATTTGGGGGGGTTTTGTACTGCCCTGCCATTTTAGCACCTCAAGAAATGAGATAGGCAGTCATAAATTAAAAGCTGTGTAAATTCCAGAAAATGTACCCTAGTTTGTAGACGCTATAACTTTTGCGCAAACCAATAAATATACGCTTATTGATTTTTTTTTTACTAAAGACATGTGGCTGAATACATTTTGGGCTAAATGTATGACTACAATTGAGTTTATTTGATTTTTCTTATAACAAAAAGTAGAAAATATCATTTTTTTTCAAAATTTTCGGACTTTTTCCATTTATATCGCAAAAAATAAAAATCGCAGAGGCAATCAAATACCATTAAAAGAAAGCTCTATTTGTTGGAAGAAAAGGATGCAAATTTCGTTTGGGTACAACATTGCATGTCCGCACAATTTACAGTTAAAGCAGCGCAGTGCAAAATTCTGAATTCACCTCTGGTCCTTTAGCTACCAAATGGTCCGGGGCTTAAGTGGTTAAACCTAGTAGGGAGACAGTTTATCATGAAATACCTGGGCTTCCAAGAAGTCCTTCATTAGAACAGAAGAGTTTGTGGCTTCTTTTAGGCAGTTATTAGTGGCCATGCCGCACCTGGAAAAATGTAGTGCTAACATAAGCTGCCTGCCAATGGCTTCATCTGTGACTCACCCACACACTGGAGCTCAACATTGCTCATGATGCAGAGTCAATAAGTACCTGTGTTATTATGGTAGGAGGACAGGCTCTGAGGAGCTTGGATTGTTATCACAGCATGAATGACTAATCATTCAAGACACATGCAACGCTTTGGCATCCTTTGAAGAGGCGACCAAAATGGTGGGCCCCAACAAGGCAAAGATTAGTGATTCATTCTCGCTCATGTTCTTCCTGGAGCACACATTCTGTGGCCTAACAGAATGGAAATTGGAGGCACAGCAGTAGAAGTAGGAGATCCTTTGCTTACATCCCTGTGAGGCCGAGGCAACAGGAGGAAGAAGTTTGGGGTGCTAGCAGTGATAGGGCACGATTAAACACAGAAGTTTCACCTCTTCCAAACCCATGGAGTTGTACGTGGGTTGGTTGAGATTGTTTAGGACAATGTTCTCCTCGGTTACCCCAAGGACTTGAGGACCTCTGCTGCAAACAGTCTTTTTTGCAGGGATCTTTTTGCTCAAATGCCTGTGCAATAACGTCAGTCATAAAAGAGGGGAACACTATTGGATGACCACTCTACTAGATTCATGATAGAAGAGTAAAATGGCCAGTCTAGTGCCACTATCTAAGAGGGAGGTCAAAATGTGGCACTTTCAGGAAATGCAGCATAAGATTCATACGCCTATGATGGTGGCAGAACCCCTCTGATGATAGAACCCTGGAGCTTATGATTTGCCCTGCAGCCAGTGTGCTGTCGGAGAGGGCCTTCAGAGCAGCTTGACTCTTTTTTACAGAGAAGCAAATCTGCCTGTTCCAAGAAAGTATAGGCCAGCTCACTGTCGTTAAAATGGACCAGTCTTGGAATATCAATGAGAGGTAGGTTAGGAGGGCCCTGCTCATAGAGCTTATAATCCAAAAGGCAAGAGCAAGTGACACAAAAGGTAATAACCGTGTGCGGACAAGTTGATTGGGAAAGTAAAATTTTAGTTTTTAGGAAGAGGAGACAGGTTTCCCTAAATAGACGTGCTTTCAGAGAGTGCCTAAAAAGGCACAGAATATGAAAGTTGGATAGATTGGAGTAAGGAGTTCCAGAGGATGGGGGAGGCTCCTGAGAAGTCCTGGAGGTGAGCATGGGAGGAAGTGACAAGCAAGCTATAGAGAAGGAGGTCATGGGAGGGGTGAGGAGGACAGTTTGGATGAGATTGGTGTTGGGGGAAGAGTTATAGATGGACTAGTATTCTGAATTCTATTAGTTGGGTGAGCAGAAGCCAGTGGGGGGACTGGCAGACAGATTTGACAGACAATAAGTGATTGGTAAGGTGGATGACTCTGGCAGCAGCATTCATGATATACTGAAGGGGGAATAGCCTGTGTAGAAGAAGGCTAACAAGGAGGGAGTTGTCTCTGCTCTGGCACTGTAAAGGTGCCACACATTGTTTCTGCAGCTGCCCCTCAGCAGTCAAATTTCTATTATTTGCTGTAGTAAGCAAAAAGCCCTGCATTGCTCCAAAGTATGCAGCCTATCCCGGCACCTTGGCGCTGCAAAGGTGACATATAATGTTTCCACAGCTGGAACTCGGCTGCAAAATTTGTAATGTTTGCTTCAGGGTAAATCCTGTGTTGAACCTCAACGTTTGTGGTCATTTCAAGAGCTCCAGCACTGTAAAGGTGTCACAAAAGGTTTCTGCAGCTAGACCTCAGATGCCAAACTTCTAATTATTGCTGCAGGGTAAATCCTGCATGCAGGTACTGTATTCAACTCCATTGTAAGGTACATGAAAGACAGGCTTCAGCTTAGATCCCAGCCCATCGGTCACGCCCCTCTGACATGTTTCACTCACATTGGGCTTAATTGTAGACCTCTACCGGGGACCAGAAATTCACGTAGATCGCCGATCTGCGATCTTACCCGGAAGTGGTAGCAGGTACCTGTCAAAACCAGCTACCCGCTCCCCCCCAAAAAAGGGCCACATGTGGCAGTGGAGGGTGCGAACAAGCAGAGCTGCCCCTTTTGGGTGGAGCTCCATTTTAAAAGCTTTAGCTTTATTTTCTTTAAGATTAAGCTTTCCTATAGCTTTAGGATCTGTTGTGGCTGCTACCTCCACCGGTTAATTCAGGCTTATTACTGCTTAGTAATAAAAAAATACCTAAAAAATATTAGGGTAAATCAGGGGTCTCAAACTGGCGGCCCTCCAGCTGTTGCGAAACTACAAGCCCTATCATGCCTCTGCCTGTGGGAGTCATGCTTGTAACTGTCAGCCTTGCAATGCCTCATAGGACTTGTAGCTTTGCAACAGCTGGAGGGCTGCCAGTTTGAGACCCCTGGGTTAAATGAATCAGATTGGGGTGCTGCTGCTGCTGCTGCATTTAAGAAAAGCTAAATGCACTGTAACAGTTAAAAAAATCACTTGCACATCCAAAATACGTGATACCAGAACACAGTGTCGCTAATGCCATCAGTGAAAATAGTACTATTCTGTAATGTGACATAATATCACCCTCAAAGTCAAATTAAAAAAGACCCTCTCCCTGCTGCTCAGTATTTTTGTACAATTTTGTTTTACATTTATGGCAGTGCCCAGACCTTCATGCCCTTTATTTGACAAAAGCCTATTGATTGCCTATTAGCCTTGAAAATGGGCAGAAGGTTTAGCCCTCATAGACTTTAATGGATGTTTGTGTTTCGCCCTTTCTCAAATTGTCATATTCAGGACACGATATCATGTAAACTAAAATGTTGATACTAAATGTACCTAAGCCAAACTTTTTCAGAAATGCTTTGGTGCATGTATTATAAATTAAAAATATAATTTAAAAAAGGTTTAGTATGATTTGGGTTTTATATGTAGCAATTTCAACAAGAAAGCTCCCACTGAAAAAGCCAGAGGCAGCTATACTGTGTGTGAACTCACCATGATTTTTATCTCTGCTCTGTAACAACAACTTCCTGGGAGTTTCAATGGGCAGAAGTTTATAATCCAGGCTTGTCTGATTTCTAAAGGCCTAGTCATTCATGCAATTTGAATCTCATTCTCTCTGATTAATGTATTGTATCCAAAAGTTTACATAATCTTTTCTGTTGGTTTTGTCTCCCTGCAGAGAGAATTTCCTGTTCCTGAACAGTTCAAGACATCATGGGATGGCTCAAAGTTGGTCACTGAACCTGCAGAGATGATGGGCTAATTTAATACTCTCATTTTGTAAATGCATCCGACCCAGTAGATGTTTTTAAAGCTGCATTACAATTGGGGCATGCTGCATGCAGCCTTAGTGTGCAGTATACATAAAAATAAATAAAAAATCATATATTAATCTAATGAGCATTTCCATCTAATCTTCCTGGAAGCAATTTATAGCGAACTTGCCGAGAAAGTAAATAAATGTATTAATAATACCGAGTAGGCTGTTAAGCACTAGCAGTTTAAATGTCATCCTTAGTATGTAAAGAAATTCTTCAAGAGAAAGCTGCAATCAGCTGTTTAACTCATTCTTTCATTATCAAATTTGTTTCATTTGCAGTTCTAGTTTCCTCTTTTGGTTGAAAATGGATAGAAATGTATTTCTATTATGACCAAGATTTAATGTATCCCAAAATTGTTTGTGTATGTATGCTGATCAGACTACCATAGATAGGCACTTGTATAGTAGTCTGCCTACATAATCAAATGTCTCTTTAAAATGCACTACCACCATTGGAGTATTGAATAATATCACAAAAAACACTTCTTTTGTGTGTGCCTGGCATTAAAATGGTTTTGCTTTTACAAGGTAATATTTTTTACATTTAAAAAAAAAAATGTGTTGTTGATTTAATTTGTGAACATGGACTTTAAGTGGTTGTAAACCCTCACATATACCCAGTGAAGTCAACAGTCTCAGATGATATACAGATAAAACAAATCCTCCTACATAGGTTTTACTTGTTTATCTACAGTCTTCTCTTCCCTACATCCCTTCAAAAGGGCAGAAAAGTGTTAAAATCATTCTCCATCTGTCAGGAGCACAGAGGAGGGGTGGAAAGGCACAAACCCCCCTCCACACAGCAGAAGAACTGTGTTGTGAATAGACAAGTTTCGTTCTGAGCTCTCCCCCTCCCGACACAAATGTATCTCATGTGTCAGAAAAATCTCTCATGCCGCGTACACATGATAGTTTTTTCTGATGAAAAAAGACCGATGGACTTTTTTCATCGGACAAACCGATCGTGTGTGGGCCCCATCGGTCTTTTTTCCATCGGTATAAAAAAATAGAACCTGTTTTAAATTTTACCGATAACGATACCGAAACAATAGCAAATTACGATCGTCTGTGTGGAACTCCATCGGACAAAAAACCCACGCATGCTCAGAATCAAGTCGACGCATGCTCAGAAGCATTGAACTTAATTTTTCTCGGCTTGTCGGAGTGTTTTACGTCACAGCGTTTTGGACGGTCGGAATTTTGGCTGATGGTGTGTAGGCAAGACTGATGCAAGTCAGCTTTATCGGATTTCCGATAGAAAAATCCATCGGATTTTATTCCATCGGAAATCCGATTGTGTGTATAGGGCACCAGAAGTTGTTCATGCTGATAACAGAGGAACGAAGCACCCGAGAGAAACAACACTTTGAGCTTTGGAGAAAGATAAGTAAACACTACAGATATATGTGCTTTGCTCAGATCCCATGACTGAGGTTTACAGCCACTTTAAACACTGCATAGGCAGCAATTATCCATTCATCTACATACTAAACAAATAAAAACATTCATAAGTACATAAATACAATCAAAATGTGTGGAGTTGAGGATCGCCAGGCAGCAAACCACTGCTTGCTTTAGACCTTCAGAGCACAGCTACAGTTGAGAATGAAAATGGCGATGCGCACGATATGGTATGACATATGCATGACTAGAACCTAATTATCACAAGATGTATCGTCATGCATTTTGCTATTGTTTTCAGCTCAGCAAAAATGCACTGACATTAAAGAAAACATTGTTTTTCATCAGTAGTGGCCTTCAAAAGTACAGTTTAGTGCACTTAAAAATATCCTGTATCCGGACCTTTTTGTGCATTGACCTTTATTTTTCAAAATACCTTTATTTGTATGGGCTCCTTAAAAAACAGAACCCATTTGAAACAACATGGCAGAGCACTCATGTTAACATGCTGTTCTAAGTGCCTCTGGTTGGAACAAGTCCTAATTGTATAGGACTGCAATATTTCATGATCGTGCATTCGAAATTGCATATAGTTGTGCCCATCAAAGGAAATTTTTAATTACATTTTTCTTTTCCTGGGAGGAGGATAACATTTTACACACCTCTCCTTTGAATAACATGTACAGGCTTCATACTGCTTGTAAAGTTGATTCAGTAGTCTAATTTTTCAAATTCAGAATATTACTATTTGACTTTGTGCATACACCCTGATTTATTGTAAAATTTAAAATATCCCCTGTTGTTGGTAATGCGGCACTACAGTTCTAAGACTTATGTATCAATAGTCACAAGTACCATTTTTTGAACATTTTCTTTGTCCTCTGAATATATTATAGGAAAGGCTTGACTTTCTAGAAGTAAATCAAATCAAACCAACTAAATTCTTGAGCATGTTTGATAGTTTTCATGTTGCAAACAACCCAAAAACAATCACTAGTCATTTACAGGGAGTCCCCGAGTTACGAACACAATAAGGACTGTAGGTTTGTTCGTAAGTCAAAGTTGTTGGTAAGTCGCAACACTGCATTTGTAAGTGTAACTTACGGTCGGAACACTGCATTCGTAAGTGTAACTGCCGCCTGTGCATGGATGTGGGATGTTGCGGCGCTTGTTATGTTATCTGGGGCGTAGTACGGCAGTGTGGGATGTGTCCGGAGGTGCTCAAAAGGTATCCAGGACCAGCGTGAAGCGAAAGTGGCCGGCATTTGAGGCCGTTCGTAAGTAGGAGTCGTTCGTAACTCGGGTGTTCGTAACTCGGGAACTGCCTGTATATTGATACAAAGTGTACTGTAACAATCATAACTGTGCCACATACAGTATATATTCTATTGTAAGCATACTTTCACATTTACTGCACCATAAAATGGAAATACAGTGGGGAATATATTCAGAAGCAGTTACGCAGTACACATTTTCCCCAGATATTTTATGACTAAGAAGAAACTATAACAATATAAAAATAATGAAAATATAATTGGTCTGCTTCCAGCTATTTTATAGCTCATTGATAATTAAACTACGTTAGGAAGTAATATTTTAGAATGCATGTAAGGCACTACAGAACAGTTATAGACAGCTTGCTCACCTCACTTCATGTTGTCTTTGCACTATGTATTGGAAAGTTAAGTCACTCTACTTGTAGAACAATGACCTCTATATTAAAAGGTGTCCATATACAATTCACTTGAGGTCTGGAATGGCTTATTCTTTGCATAATTAGTTTAACCATGGGGTGTCCACAGTTGGATAACACAGTTATATAATGGCAGCCTGTGTCTACAGTTATCATAGAAACACTTTATATATATATATATATATATATATATATATATATATATACACATATACACACATACACATATATTCTTTGCAAGTTTGATCAATTAGCCAAATATCAGTATGACCAATTTAGCAGAAACTGGGAAGAACATATATGAAGAATGGAAAGAAGCATTAATTAGACAGAGGTTTAAATAGACCCTGTCAGCTGTGTAAAAAAAAATGCCAGTAGGAGCACAGAAAAATCAAGTCTTTTAAAAGTATATTTTTTTTCTTTCCATAAATTGTTTTTTTCCTTTACTTTCAATGTGCCTTTGAACTTGCTAGAAAAGTTGACTCTCTTCTTGCATGGCATAGCCCTCTCCTCTACTGGAGGTGTCTAATTACTCTCTGCTACTCTCTCAAGTTCCCTTTATGTAGCTACAGGGGTAAGGAACAAAGGGGAATACTATAGAGTGTAACGTTAGTGACAACTCTGAATCTACTGGGGCTGCTGGCATCCCATCCAAGATAGCGATGCCCAGCAGCTGCCACAGGGCTTTTGGAAGTCTACACAAGGAAGGCTTTTACAGGTAAATGCACATATAATTTTATGGGAAGATTTTTTTTTCATTTAACGAGCAATCTGGTGATAGAGTAGAAACACACTAGGGTCCGGACTTGGAATTTACTTATGTGCTACTTATGTGCTACTTTGAATTCACAAGCAGGTAGGTAGTGGTATACTGGTGTAATAATTCAATAAATAATTCCTGTGGTGAACATGGTGCTAATCGGTTAACTTTTGCTAAGTGTACTCAAACATTTTGTGGGTCATTCATTCTCAATGCAGAGTTGTAGGAATGGAGTTTCGTGCATGATCTGACTTGAAGTTCATATCAGGGCCTCCATCTCACCATACATCTACATAATTGTACTACAGTTAGACCTTTGTAGTGCTGTTCCCATATTGTGGATTTAAATCATGCTTTAATGCTGGTTATAACAGCTATGTAAATGCTGTTGTTTTTTTCATTATTGACAATCTAATGAGGTTCTGTACAGGGTATTCAGTTTGTGTGCAGTAAATACATGTCACAGTTGCCATCATACACTGTGGCTTTCATGTATTGTTTCCTGCCTCAATATGCAATAACAAGACACCATTCTGAAATAAAGCACACCTGTTTGGGCAAATATACCAGTACTTGTTGGATGCACTCTATTAACATTTCTACCTAAATAAGCTTATATTATGTTAATATAGAGTATAACTGCTCTTTCCTTTGTATGTAGATTATAGTTATGTTTAAACTGGGGAGCAGAGGAGCACTACATACAGGTTCGGACAGGTTCTGTTTATCTCTATATGTTCTGGTACCAATCCTGGAGAAAATTGAAAGACCAGGTTTCACCTAATGAAGCACACAACCCGGACACCCTCAACCTGCATGGGTGGAAACCCTGGGTGACACCATAGACATGCTATACATATATTCCGAACAGTTTGGGGCAAACGCCCTTCATCAAGCCAAAGACTATATACATGTCAGAATGTTTGCTATGGAATTAAAGCAAATTCTTATATCAGACCTCCTTACTTGCATCCTATCCGTTCTATGCATTGTAGCAACCATAAGAAGTAGCTATATGCAGATTATCTGCATTACAGATTTTGTAATTTGGCTGTTATTCCTGTACTGTATAAAATGTACATCTCCAGCAGCTGTTTAATACTTTGTAGGAATGTAAGGTGGACTCCAAGGTGGAGGTCAATCAGTGTGCTCAATAGTCAGTTAAAAATAATAGTTATAATTTTGGATTTGTGAATTAAAGACTATGAACTTCATAATTTGTAATAAAAATAAGCGTTTAGGTATGCCTTGAATAGTCCATCATTAAAAATTAATTTACTGTGTCAGATAGTCAACAAGTCTAATGGTGGAATCTCATTGTAGTCCTAGTGTAGGACTCCACACCCACATACAAAAGCTGTCTTTTTAAATTTCATCTGGCAGAGCTGATGCCAGTTCCTCCCAATGAAATCTGTATATTAGATGCATTACACTAGGTTCACATCTGTGCGGGTGGTGCCGCTGTGGGAACCGCGCTAATACCGGCAGTCGCAACCACCCACACAGAGAAATGTGGGACCTGCAGGCGGGTGCCATTAATTCTAATAACACAACGCCCACACTGGAAATCGGACCCATACTGGCAACATTGGTTCCCATCAGCAGCCTCAGCCATAGTCTTCTCCAGTATTCTAAGACCAAAGGCTTGATATACTATAGTGTGAAGTGCAGTGAGCACAAACACCCAGTCGTATGTAGGAAAATTAAAAAATAGAGCTTCTTTGGCATATGATTGGATGTAAAAAGCCTGTCCTCTCACTTCCTGTCTATTTGATTGGTGTCAGACAGAACAGAAATTGAGGAGAAAGCTCCCCAGTAGAGACAAAGAAAGCTGTAAAACATTTTTGGTAGAACAGGAAAGAGTTAGAACCTCATACAAGGTTTTAATGCCGTTTGTGTCTCCCCTCGTTTTTTTCTGTTTGAACTTGTCAATAGGATAGGAAATGGGAACATTCTTCTTAGTGGGGACACAGCAATGTTTTATTGCTGACTGTGTCCCAACTGGAAAGATTTTTCCTTATTTCCTGTTCTGACTCTTGTCAAATAGAAAGAAAGTGAGGGTAAACCACCACAAGGGGGAACAGACAGCAATTAAAATCTGATTAAAGGTCTGACCACTACACACTATAGAACTCCTAGTCCAAACAAAAAATCTGAAATTGGGCTGTAGGAATTCCAGTAAAAAAAAGTTATTAGCCCAATAAAAGACAAAATAATAACGTTTTTACCACAACAATCGGCTCTAATCCATAGCTTATTTTCCACCACTAGATGCCACATGCTCAAAGGATTTAATGATGGCCAGCATCATTTAACCTACTTCCTATGAGCCCAGGACACCATGGACATATTTCAGCCTGTGATTAGACAGTGAAAGAGAAGAGGCACAGTAGTGAGTGTATTCCACCCTCACTCTGCTTTTTCCTTTTATCAACTTGATTCTTGTCTTCACATGAAATGATTGCTTTCTACTAGTGCTGCCTTTTCTTTCCCACTCTGAGATTTGCTTAATAGGCAATTGCAAAAGACTGAACAAGTCACATTCAGATATTTACACTGCTTTTGTTTAAAAAAAAAAAAAAAAAATTAAATTAACGATTCAATTCTTTGTGTCTTTTATATCTGCCTAAAGTTATCTATACAGGTTTAGTTTATTGCTCCTCTCACTTCACACTATAGTAAACCAGGCCCCAAATGTTCGGTATTTTGTTCCTTTTTTCTCAGAAACAATCCTTACTGTGTGCTTGTATAAAAAAAAGTTGGGAAGATATACAGTAGTCGTTTTGGATAGCCATAAAAATCAGCTAAATTTTTTTCCCACATATGGCTAGCTTATGAAAGTGAGATTTACTAAGTGGTGAAAACCTACAGAACACAAACGTGACACCCATTATACACATTCATGGAGTACAGGACTCACTCTGGAAGCATCTAGACCTATCTTCAGCTTTCAGAGCTTCATGAATGTTTATACATCGTGAGGTCCATATGTTAAGTACAGAGGTGCATTCTTTAATGCAGCTCTGGTGCTTTTAGCGTACAGAAAACATATTTGACATTAAACATATTGTTACATAGGATAATACCTTTACAGACTAGCAGGCGTGTCCAAGCTAAATTTGTATCTTAAAGTGGAAGTAAACCCTCCTATCATTTTCAGGCAAGGAAGCTGCCATCTTGGCCTCTGTTTAATGTTCAACTGCCACGATGCTGCACATGTGATCAGTTATGACACCAGCCATTGGATGGTTTGACAGTTTGGTTGAGAGCACAACCAATGTGACAGTTGGCATTCCCGGCATGCCGGGAATGTAACTGCTTTTTGAAACTGTCAAATCGATGGGTTTACTTCCGCTTTAAGTGCAATTTTCACCAGTCAGTAAATATATGGCAATTATTTTTGTGTGAATAGCAATGTGAATTCTGACAAAGTAAGTGAAAAAGTGTGTGAAGTAATATGTGCTGTGATATCATTGGTGTAAACAGTTACATGGTAGAAATTGTTAAATTTCCCTTGTGCTACTTGTGTATTCTGGCTCTGTGATGCCTCTTTCTGGCCTCATATCTTGACTGACAAAATCAGAAGATAGGGATTGATCCACATAAATCAGTAAAGTTAGTATCATTAGAGTAAAATTAGTACCATGCTAATCACAAACATATAGCTAGACAATCTGAAGAACTTTAAAAATATATGCTAAAGGGCCAAGTTACAGGGACATTAACGCATATTGCACACCACCATGGATCAAAAACATGACCCTTTTTTGCAACATAAGGCACCACCATGCACAGTATGTGTGTTGTGGTGTGCTGCATGGTGCATTGTACGTACTATATTGTGTGTTGGGGTGCCATTCCTAATGAATGGCACCACACATAGAGCAGGTGCATTGCATAAATGCGTGGCAACATACATTGTAGTGAGTGTTGCTGCAATATACAAGTGTAAATGGACCCATAGTGTCTTTGCACATAAAACTGATGGGTATGGTAGGTGAAGGAAAGTTAAGCTCTAACATTTTATTTCAGTTGCTCTGCTTGGGAAATCTAAGTTCTTGCATTGCCAAGTTTGGTGGCACTTATATAATTATTCCGCTCTCATTTCTGGATTCTTTATTTTATATCATGGAGTGGGAAAACACAAATATGAGAGTGGGAACATTCCATAGGGGTTGGGAGCAGAGTCAGGAAACTGAATTGGGGTTAGAGTCCATACAAGACATTTGTGGGTGATTAAGCTTGGCATGTTCCACCGATAAGGGCCCATTCACACTTCTATTTCTGTGCATGGTGTTCACACACATTGTGCCACACATTATTATGCCTTATGTTATAAAAGCCCATTTAATTTAAATGGGCTGCCAACGCACAGGCATGGACCAAAAAACACCATTCAGAATTTTATTTTGACACAATGCACCACAACACAAGGTAGTGCATTACAATGTTTCGGGGTGAGCTGCAACACATGTATTGGAGCTGCGTTGTCTTAATGGGTTGGGGTGCCATTGAAAATATTCACAATGAATGGCACACCATGCGCTAACAGACGTAATGTACGTTACAATGGCACAAACATTGATGTGTGCATTACTGCATCAGAACAGATCACAAAGGTGTGTTTCGGCCCAAATCACATTTCAGTTTTGAGTGAACTGACCCTTTAGGCTGCTTACAGACATTAGACAGCAGCTAAATGTACATGCACGTCTTGGCCGCCAGTAATATTTCTAATGAAAGACCTTTCTACAGCTATGAAAATTAGCTTTAGGCACATTGGTGAACCATCCTTAATGTCTGTAGGCATCTACAATGCAGTGGGGCAGCTCCCAATAACTGTATGTGGTTACAAAGAATAATAGATCAATTCTACATATAATCTGTTATGGTTAAGATACTGATTTCAATTTTAGGCATATAGAATCATTTGGCATGCTAATAAAAATTTAATTTTTCCCAGAATCTAGATTATGTATTGTGCTCATGTACAAGTAATGTAAACCATTCCATCTAATGCCAAATAAAGACGCACATGTAAAGCACTCTGAGGGAAAAGGGGTTTGTAAATGATAGTTATGTCACTTCTGCTTTATATGAAAGCAAACTTGGCCTTGTTAGTGATGTGATGCAATAGTCATCTTATTTGACTTTTAACAACCTTTTCATGAATTGTTAAAATGGTTTCTTTCAAAATAAATATGTTTGTTGCCATTAAAATAAAAAGCTGACTTTTTAACAACAGGGGTATGTTGGTGAGTTGTTTTTATACTTGCAGTTGTATTAATGACATGATGTTTACAAAAAAGAATACATGCCAAAATATTTTCAAAATTAATATGGCATCATACCAGTAGGGTTGCCATATTTTCTTGGGAAAAATACAAGCATCCTGGTCTTTTTTCCTATCAATAATATTGGCAATCAGTCCAATTTTTACCAGCCAGGCCAGTAAAATACTAGTCCTATACAGGTGTGATCCGATTTATAGAACCATTATACCAGGTTCATCTGCTTTTCACTTGCTGGTTTTATGGTGAATCAGACAGTCATACAACTTTCAGGCCGGGTTCACACTGGGGCGACAAACGCTCCGACATTGGGAGCTCATGTCGCATGACGTGTGAAAATCAATGTTTCCCTATGGGAGCCTTCTTAACTGGTCCGACACATGTCGGTCCGACTTTGAAAATGCTCCCTGTACTACTTTGGTCCGACTTTGATCCGACTTCAGCCCATTGACTATCATTGAAGTCGGATCAAAGTCGGACCGCAGTCTTGCATGATCCGACTTTGGCATGCGATTGCCCCTCCAAGAGCATACCAGGCCCTTGGGTCTGGTATGGATTTTAAGGGGAATCCCTATGCTGAAAAAACGGCGTGGGGTCCCCCCAAAGTCCAAACCAGACCCTTATCCGAGCACGCAACCTGGCAGGCCGCAGGGGAAGAGGGGGGGACGAGAGAGCGCCCCCCCTCCCTCCTGAACCGTACCAGGCCACATGCCCTCAACATGGGGGATTTGGTGCTTTGGGGCAGGGGGGGCGACCTGCAGCCCCCCCACCCCAAAGCACCCTGCAGCCCCCCCACCCCAAAGCACCATGCCCCCATGTTGATGAGGACAGGGCCTCTTCCCGACAACCCTGGCCGTTGGTTGTCGGGGTCTGCAGGTGGGGGGCTTATCGGAATCCTTTAATAAGGGGGCCCCCAGATCCCGGCCCCCCACTCTATGTGAATGAGTATCGGGTACATCGTACCCCTACCCATTCACCTGGTGGAAAAAAATGTCAATAAAAAAAACACACACAGCTTTTTAAAGTAATTTATTACACAGCTCCGGCGGTCTTCTTCCGACTCCGGGGGTCTCTTCCGACTTCGGGAGTCTCCGGTGTCGTCTCCGCGCTCTCTGGTTCTTCCTTCCTTCTGCCGGGCCTCCGCTATCTTCTTCCAGCTCTTTTGCTAGCGGGGGCCGGTCTTCTCCGTCTCCTTCTTCCCTCTTCTTCTCTCGCTCTCCGGGTTCTTTCTTCCTTCTGCCGGGCCTCCGCTATCTTCTTCCAGCTCTTTTGCTAGCGGGGCCCGGTCTTCTTCCTCGCCTTCTTCCCTCTTCTCCTCTTCGATGTTGACACGCCGCTTCCTCCCGCTGTAATGCTGGGTGTGCGGTGCGCTCCGATTTATATAGGCCTCTCATGACGTCACAGTCACAAGCTCCTGGTGGCCCCGGAGCATGTGACTGTGACGTCATGGGAGCATGTGGGAGCAAAGCTTTTTTTGGCCATACATCTATGGATCATGGGAGTGCCGTTTGTTCTGCACCCATTTTCAGCTGACAGTGGGCTAAAGCTGCTTTTGGCATTCAGCCAGTCCAGGCTCTGAAAAGATCCCGACCATGTGGTCAGGAACCACCCAAATGCCTGGACCAGCACCTGGCTCAGCCACTCAGTGATCTGCTAAGCGCCTGAGACAGCCCCTCCCACTCCCTCCACTGCCCAGTGTTCCAGTGAGCAGTGGAGGTGGAGAACTGAGCAATCAGCAGTGTTTGATAACTCGGTTCTCACTGCAGAGCTGACGGGGGGACAGATGCAGCATCGGATCAATGCTGTATCCACCTAGGTGAGTTCTAATTTTTTTTTTGTTTTTTTAATCTTGAACTTCTTTTTAAGTACTTAAAAATCTGCTGTCGGTGTCCTGTGCTGTTCCTGCTGCAGTAACCTGTCATAGTTTTCCTATACAGTGGAACCTTGGATTACGAGTGTAGCGGGTATGTACTTTCCCGGGTGTAAATTTGAACTTGGCAGAGACATTAGTGATGTGTAATTCCCTGCAGCCCAGTAGGTGGCGCTGTCGCTCTGGGTTGGGGTTGAATCATTGCTGTGTGTCGCGCCTCCTTTTTGTCCTCCCTCGGCAGCGGTATGGTGGGGCGGGGAACCCGCCGTGCTTGCTGGGAGAGGGTATAAAGGGGCCGGCCATCTTTGTCTCTTGGTCAAGTCCCAGGCACCTTCAGCCTGTGGACGGTGGTTCGTGTCGGTTCTCTAGGCGGGCCTAGGCCTAGAGGACAGCCGGAGGTCGTGTTCCATCCCAGGCACCTTTGGCCTGGGGTGAGGTACTCAGATGGAGGTCTGGAGCTCAGTGCCCAACACTGAGTTCTGCGAGGGAAGGAGATCCTAGGGAACCCGGGGAGTGGGTACCCGAATCCGGAAGGCGTAATGGACCAGGGGGAGCTCCTTACTCGAAGATCTGGTGCAGCAGATTGCCAGTGACGGGTGAGTCTCTCATCGGAGACCGCCTGGAAGGAAATCCCCCTCGCTCGGAGACCGCAGCCCACTTTCAGGGAGGAAAGTGGAGAACACATTGTGTCTGGGCCTACTCGCATCCACACCTCCTTTTCTGTTCTGTTTCTACCAAGGGAGTTCAACTGATTGTGTTCATTCGAGAAGAATAAAGGAGTGTTGAACTTAAATGGTGTGGGGCTCATTTCCTGACAGACATTGTTCAAGGTAACTCTCGGTGGAGGCTCCAGGTGCACAGCACTGACCCGAAGGTAAAAGAACTTTGCTTGTATCACACTGACACCTGTGGTGAAGGCCAGGCGTGGTGTCCCCGCTCCCTCCCCTCTGAAAGATACCCCTAGACAAGAGGCAGACGAGCTGAAGAGAAAGAGGGGAGTGAGGAGGGCGCTACACGTGGGGGCTCGTCCGGGATAGTGTTTGTGCACCACAGAAATTGAACGTGTCTGCTGGAAGAGTTACGAGTAGGCAGGCCTTCATTGGCCAAAGTGCATCCCTGCTCGAAGTCGTGGACATGACCCAATGAAGGGAAAGGCCCGCGCAGAAGAGTGGAAAAAGGGGGTAGTTCAGCCGTGTAAATTACTACACGTGGGGGCTTCTATTGCACTGCGCCACCAGGCACACCCCCGTCGCTTAGTTCGTGGGCGTGACTCAGAAACAGAAAAGAAGAAAAGCCCGCGAACTGGAGCAAAGGGGAGGAGTCCAATACGTGTGAAAGACTACACATGGGATGTTGGCGCAAAAACTTTGCAGTGTGCGATGGATCAGCAACAGGTCGCCATGTTCGGACATACATCATGGATTCCAGTTCACCCTTCCACCACGACATTGACTGCTATAGAAAAAAAGGGTGCTTGTGCGCTTACCACTCAGTAAAAATAGAAACACTAAAGTGCAAATATTGCTGAACAAATTAAATATTAAGAGACAACTAGCAGCTAACTTCTATAATGTGACCAACATGCAATAAAATAGTTTATATAGTGAAGCAGCGCTAAATGTCAATAGAAAGTGCTAATATTAAAAGTGCTATTAATAAAGTCTAACTTCTCATAAATTAAATAAATGGGGTGACAAAATCAACAATAATAAAATAAAATTAAAACGTCCAAACAGTGACTATGTAAATAAAGTGCTAAATAGCCAAAATGGCAGTCCAAATAGCAACAGCTAATTGCAGGGAGAGAAGCAAGGATGGGTGTGGGAATACACCTTGTCTCATCAGAAACACACTGGATCAGATGAACAAATGATGCATAAATAATCCTCCCCCATAGACACCAGCCTCTCACCTCTCTGGTGGACCCCACGGGGTCAGTAATAACCACAAAGATCTCCACTGCTCACAATGAGAACTTCCAGTCCTTTTGCGTGACCCGAAACCACTGTAGGGATCTCCACAGCTTACCAGTGTTCTTCCTTAAAGCGAATCTTCCTGATGGACCCCACGAGGTCAATAATGGCCACAAAGATCTCCACTGCTCACAATGAGAACTTCCAGTCCTTTTGAGTGACCCGGAACCACTGTAAGGATCTCCACAGCTTACCAATGTTCTTCCTTAAAACGGATCTTACTCCATAATATTCAGAAAAAAACAAAAAGGGACTCCATAGTGAAGCATGTAAAGGAAAGCCCCAAGAAAAGGCGTTTATTCAAATAAAAACAGCTAAAAAACACGTTAAAAACCAAGGGGTAAAAAACGCCAAACAAAATGTTCATAAAATACTAACTTCCGGTTTACGGCCGCAAACCGGAAGTGGACGTCACTTAGGCTCCTCCTCCAGATGCGTTGCGTCACTACACACGTGACTTCATCAAGGGCATAGGGGCCAAGTGACTAATAGGAGCTTATATACACTTCTGATCATCATATGCAAATTAATACCAAGCAATGGATTCTGGGAGATCAGTCAGGTCATTCTTGGTCTCCATGACCTTGACAACTACTGCCCAGAACAAGGTATAAATACAAACTAGATAAACTAGTAAATAGATAAAAAGATATACATTAAAGTTGCTAACGTCAAAACATTAAAACTAAATATTGAAAAAAAGAAAAATTAAAGTTAAAATAAAAAAAAAAAAATACAAAAAAAAAAAATTTGACGTAACTACTAAAATACACATCTAATAATTGGAAATAAAACAATTAAGATCAAACTCAATATTTAAACCTAGAGGGGTAAGCGACTGTAACTCAAAAATCCAACGAGACTCAGCTTGACTGAGAGTGATGACCTTGTTACTTCCTCTCCAATGGGGTCTATACTTTTCAATACCCCAAAAGGAAAGGGAACTGGGATCTTTCCCATGAACTTCAGCAAAGTGCCTAGATACACTATGCTTGGGAAAGCCAGATTTAATATTTTGAACATGTTCCCTCAACCGTTTCCAGAGGGGCCTTTTCGTTCTGCCCACATACTGGAGTTTGCATGAGCACTCCAGTACGTAGACAGCCCCTTCAGTCCTACAGGAAATAAACTCTTTGATAACATAATTTTTTTTCCTGTGGAGGTGGCTACAAAATCATCTTTTTTGGACTTCTTAAACTTAGTATGCCTACACGCATAACAATACTTGCACGGGTAGAAGCCCTTTCCTTCAAAAAAGGAAAAAGGCTTCTTAGTTGGAGGATCCAAAACATTCTTGGCTAGTATATTGCGAAGGGTAGGGGCCCTTCTATAAATGAATTTAGGAAATGGAGGTAATACTTGAGACAAGTGGCGGTCTGCTTTTAAGACATTCCAATGTTTCCGGATGATGGATTCTAATTTTTTGAACTGCATATTGTGATCTTAATTGTTTTATTTCCAATTATTAGATGTGTATTTTAGTAGTTACGTCAAATTTTTTTTTTTTGTATTTTTTTAATTTTTTTTTTTTTTTCATTTTAACTTTAATTTTTCTTTTTTTTTTTTTCTAATTTTTTTGTGTTAAATATTCAGTTTTAATGTTTTGACGTTAGCAACTTTAATGTATATCTTTTTATCTATTTACTAGTTTATCTAGTTTGTATTTATACCTTGTTCTGGGCAGTAGTTGTCAAGGTCATGGAGACCAAGAATGACCTGACTGATCTCCCAGAATCCATTGCTTGGTATTAATTTGCATATGATGATCAGAAGTGTATATAAGCTCCTATTAGTCACTTGGCCCCTATGCCCTTGATGAAGTCACGTGTGTAGTGACGCAACGCGTCGGGAGGAGGAGCCTAAGTGACGTCCACTTCCGGTTTGCGGCCGTAAACCGGAAGTTAGTATTTTATGAACATTTTGTTTGGCGTTTTTTACCCCTTGGTTTTTAACATGTTTTTTAGCTGTTTTTATTTGAATAAACGCCTTTTCTTGGGGCTTTCCTTTACATGCTTCACTATGGAGTCCCTTTTTGTTTTTTTCTGAATATTATGGAGTAAGATCCGTTTTAAGGAAGAACATTGGTAAGCTATGGAGATCCTTACAGTGGTTCCGGGTCACTCAAAAGGACTGGAAGTTCTCATTGTGAGCAGTGGAGATCTTTGTGGCCATTATTGACCTCGTGGGGTCCATCAGGAAGATTCGCTTTAAGGAAGAACACTGGTAAGCTGTGGAGATCCCTACAGTGGTTTCGGGTCACGCAAAAGGACTGGAAGTTCTCATTGTGAGCAGTGGAGATCTTTGTGGTTATTACTGACCCCGTGGGGTCCACCAGAGAGGTGAGAGGCTGGTGTCTATGGGGGAGGATTATTTATGCATCATTTGTTCATCTGATCCAGTGTGTTTCTGATGAGACAAGGTGTATTCCCACACCCATCCTTGCTTCTCTCCCTGCAATTAGCTGTTGCTATTTGGACTGCCATTTTGGCTATTTAGCACTTTATTTACATAGTCACTGTTTGGACGTTTTAATTTTATTTTATTATTGTTGATTTTGTCACCCCATTTATTTAATTTATGAGAAGTTAGACTTTATTAATAGCACTTTTAATATTAGCACTTTCTATTGACATTTAGCGCTGCTTCACTATATAAACTATGACATTGACTGCTGCTGCTCCGGTAACAGATACGGGGATCCGGCTAAAGCCAAGGGGTCGATTCATCCTGTATTCGTGCATGGACGTTGAGGCCCTGGGTGTGATTTGTCCCGGCTGTTCGGGACTGGTGTGCCAACTGAAGCCATTCGGGCGATGTGAGGCCTGTGGGGAGTTCCTGTTCGAAGTGGATCTGGCGGTTGAGAAGCCGAGAACCATCTACCCCGGCCTTGCTACAGGCAACACCACTCAGAGAGGAGGAATCACTGCTGTGACAGCCATCCCTGCGCACACTGCAGCGACCGAGGAGGAGGTCGTAAAAACTCAACGGGAGAAATCCGAGGATGCTGACTCGGTCACCACTATCTCGCAGCGTCCACCACCGAAGAGAAAGACCGGCATGGTAGCCCCGACCAGAGGTTGTGGTGGACCGTCTCGCCCGCTTACGCCCGGCCCGGATGGATCCGTCTACAAGAGTTCCGGACGTCCCGTTTCAAGTAAAGGCCAAGGTAAGCCAGGCGGAGAGATTTGGTGTGTGGGAAGAGGTGAAAGCTTGGTCTCCACTACAGGGTACCTGCCTGCGGAGGAGTGTGAAGCCTCTGACCTAGAGTCGCTCTCGGACATGGGAGACGACGTTGCAATAGATGAACTATTTGCAGAAAAGGGCTGGGACAAAGTACCTCTCGCTTCATTCCAGAGGACCAGGGATCCACCCATGTCTACAGGGGAAATTACACCCCGGGTGGAGGCACCAGCGCCTGAAGAGAGGTCCCATCCCCAGCCTGCCTCTACATCTCCGGTGCCATCTGTACCGAAGACCGGAGAAAAGAGACTGTTACTGCGGGCACGAATGCCCAGATCAAATGTGATCAAGGTCCCTCGCCACCCGGACTCAATAGTTTTGTCTGGCGAAGGGGACAAAGCTACCATGCCTCCTTTGACGAGACTACAATGCCTATTTGACCAGAAGGTTGCTGCAGAGTACGGATGGGAGTATCCATACTTGTCGAAGGAACTGCTCTATGAGGTGGAAGTGTGCCGGGAGCGCTGGTACAATGAATTTGTGTGGACCCACCTTCAGGTTCCCCACGCCCGCAGGTACCTGGCATGCTCTCCAAAGGCCTCTCAACGTTTTAAAGACTGCAAGGCAGAGTGGATGTTGGGACGGCACATCCATGCAGACAAGGTGTTGATCCGGCGCAAGGAAGGAGAAGATGTGGAGTATCATCTGGAGACCATGGATCAACACTTGAAGCCACTTGTTCTGCCGCTTCCCCGTTTTTACCTTTAGGAGAGAAGAGACTCCGTTCTTGTTATGCTGCTGAACTTTCTGGGGCCTGTTACTTTTGTGCCCAGAGGAATGAAGGACTGTTCCTGTTGTTCTTCACTTTCCTGCAAGAGATCATGGACTCTGGGTAGATAGGGCCAAAGAGAAGAAGAAAGTTCCACGAGTGCAGTTACCGCGGTGCTGTCACCAGGTGGCAGTTTTGCGCAACGTTAAACACTTTTCACACACTCACTCTTTGGAGAAAAGGGATTTCTTCCAGGAGAAGTTTCTTTTCCCTCACACGAATACATGTGTCAGGGTTATGTGTGTTAATCCTTTCTTTTCCCTCTGCAGGAGAGCATCCCATCAAGACCACTGAGTATGGGATGGTTCTTAGTCAGGATGGGTGGGAAAAGTAAAATGTGAATATGTGATTCGAAGTATGGTTTAATGCTGTTTTATTCTTTCTGTATTCCCTTTTTATTACAGGGCTCAGACACAGTGTTTTAGTTGGGTAGTTTTTCTAAAAGTTTTATTTTTGTACAATTGTTAGTCGGTCTCTGGATTGGATTATGTCAGCCGTTGAGGGCATGATTTACTCCAGACACTGGGGACCAGTGTCAAACCACCAGGGGGAGAGTGTAGCGGGTATGTACTTTCCCGGGTGTAAATTTGAACTTGCCAGAGACATTAGTGATGTGTAATTCCCTGCAGCCCAATAGGTGGCGCTGTCGCTCTGGGTTGGGGTTGAATCATTGCTGTGTGTCGCGCCTCCTTTTTGTCCTCCCTCGGCAGCGGTATGGTGGGGCGGGGAACCCGCCGTGCTTGCTGGGAGAAGGTATAAAGGGGCCGGCCATCTTTGTCACGGGGTCGAGTCCCAGGCACCTTCAGCCTGTGGACGGTGGTTCGTGTCGGTTCTCTAGGCGGGCCTAGGCCTAGAGGACAGCCGGAGGTCGTGTTTCATCCCAGGCACCTTTGGCCTGGGGTGAGGTACTCAGATGGAGGTCTGGAGCTCAGTGCCCAACACTGAGTTCCGCGAGGGAAGGAGATCCTAGGGAACGCCGGGAGTGGGTACCCGAATCCGGAAGGCGTAATAGATCGGGGGGAGCTCCTCACTCGAAGGCCTGGTGCAGCAGATTGCCAGTGACGGGTGAGTCTCTCATCGGAGACCGCCTGGAAGGAAACCCCCCCTCGCTCGGAGACCGCAGCCCACTTTCAGGGAGGAAAGTGGAGAACACATTGTGTCTGGGCCTACTCGCATCCACACCTCCTTTTCTGTTTCTACCAAGAGAGTTCAACTGATTGTGTTCATTCGAGAAGAATAAAGGAGTGTTGAACTTTAATGGTGTGGGGCTCATTTCCTGACAGACATTGTTCAAGGTAACTCTCGGTGGAGGCTCCAGGTACACAGCACTGACCCGAAGGTAAAAGAACTTTGCTTGTATCACACTGACACCTGTGGTGAAGGCCAGGCGTGGTGTCCCCGCTCCCTTCCCCTCTGAAAGATACCCCTAGACAAGAGACAGACGAGCTGAAGAGAAAGAGGGGAGTGAGGAGGGTGCTACACGAGCATAATCTGTTCCAGGAGAATTCTTGTAATCCAAAGCACTCGCATTTCAAAGCAAGTTTCCCCATAGAAGTCAATGGAAACGAAGATAATTTGTTCCAAATTGACTTCTATGGCATGCAATACCGCATGTGGCCAGAGGTGGGGGGTGACGGAGAGACTTGGAAATACTCAGAGACTGCTCGGCTGCACTCGTAAACCCTTGGAAACAATCAGGAATAGAGTATTTACGAGTATTTATGAGTATTTCCGAACGCCTACGAACAGCTCAGAGTGTCACCAGCACCCCCACACCTCTGGCCAAATGCGGTACTGCACACTGCAGAGGCTTGAATCCTGCTTGTATTGCCAGACTGTGACAACACTCGCAAACTGAGCCAGGATTTAAAAAAAACAGTTGCTCGTATTGCGAAACGCTCGTTAACCACGTTACTCGCAATGTGAGGTTCCACTGTACTTGGAAAAGGTTTTTAGTAGCAGGGAGGTGAAACAGCCCTCAGTATGACTTTCGGATGTGCACATAAAAACACAGCAGAAGAGCTATTTTTCTGTCAATTTCTGGCAGCATATTTGGAGCATTTTTTTCATACGTATATGTGCATGAGGCCTACAGCAATAGTGAAACATTATAGCAGCAAATAAAACATAACACACATGTTTAAAAACATAAAACAATCTATCCCAAATGTAGCAGCTGCATGTAGTCTGCAGGCAATGGGTTGGACACCCCTGCTCTAAAGTGAGAAGTAGCTGTATCCCTAAAGTCCTCAATTTAGCCACAATGTCTTCTTTGCACTATTACTAATGTAGCGGAACCTCACTCTCCCTCTTTCCTATTGTGAATGGCTTGTGTCTAGGGGTACCTGGGAGAGGAGAGTGCAGGAACACTATGCCAAGCTCTCCCCTCATGTGTATAAGAGGGTTGAGCAAAGTTAGTTGATTTACCTCCCGGGTCTGTCCACTGCATACGAAGCCTCAGTTGTTCCATGGAAACGTGTCTGCCAATAATACAGTCCCACACCAATCGAAAGTCCAACACTCCTTTATTTCTCATACAATACGGTGAACACACTCAGTTGAACTTCCAATAACAGACGAACATGGGGGTGTGGGAACGAGTAGGCCCAGGCACAACTGAACTCTCCTATTCCTCTTCTAGCGAATAGGCCAGGCGCACGGTCTCTGCCACCGACCGTGAGTTTTGGTCTCTGCCACTGACCGGATGAACTGTTGAGGCCCCTGCCACAGGCCTAATAGCAGGCCCCTGCCACTGACCTGATTGAAATAGATGGATCGCTGCCACCGGTCATTGAACGTGGGCTGAACTTCCTCTTTGAACTTGGCCCCTGTTCGGGAAAGATATCCCTCCGGGTGGTCTCCAGAGGTTCACCCAGCACTGGCAATCTGCTGCACCAGGTCTTCGGGTGAGTCCCTCCTCCGGTCCCTTACGCCTCTAGATTTGGGTGCCCCACTCCCGGGGCCCCCTAGGATGATCCCTCCCTCGCGGGACCCAGCAGAAGGTACTGGGCCCCAGGCCTCCGGCTGAATACCTCACCCCAGACTGAAGGTGTCTGGGATGGAATACGAACTCCAAGTGTCCAGGCCTAGGCCGCCTGGACACCGACCGCAACGACAGCCCTCAGGCTGAAGGTGCCCGGGACTCGAACCTCGTGGCGAAGATGTCCGCCCCCTTTATACCCTCTCCCAGCAAGCACGGCGGGTTCCCCGCCCCGCCCTACAACCGCTGCGAGAGGTCACAGCACGGGTACGGCACTGCAGCGATGGTTCAACCCCGGCCCCAGGTGACAGCGCCACCTGCTGGGCCGCAGGGAACTATGCATCACTGGTGTCCTCACCAGTTTAAAAAGTACATACCCGCTACACTCTCCCCCCTGTTATTTGACACTGGTCCCCAGTGTCTGGAGTAAACCATGCCCAAAAAGGGTCAACATAGCCTGATCCAGAGACCGACTAACGAATTTCAAAAATAAAAAGTTTTTTTTTTTCTTTTTGAAAGCTAACCAACAGTTGTGCCTGAACCTGACACGAAAGGGAAGGGAAGGAAACAAACAACACATAACCACATTATCAGAATCACATATTCACAACAACATTCCCTTACACCGATCCTGACTAAGACCCACCCCATTCTCAGTGGTCTTGATGAGATGTTCTCCTGCAGAGGGGGAAAAGAACGTTAAACACACATATCCCTGACACATATGTTTGTGTAAGAATGAAAGAACCTCTCCGTAGAGAAATTCTTTCCTTCTCTAAGTGTGTGAGTGAACAGTGAATATCGATGCGCAACACTGCCACCTGGTGACAGTGTCGCAGTAACTGCACTGGTTGAAGATCTTCTCTCTTTGAACTTTTTAACTACCCCAAAGTCCATGATCACTTTGAGGGATGGAAGAATGAAGAACAAACAACGGCAACAGTCCTTCAATTCCTCCAGAGAGCACAAACACCCATAACACGGGTACAGTCACTGGGTTTTCCCGGGAAACAACCCCGGAAAGTTCAGCAGCAACAAAACACTAAGCAAGGAGTCTTTTCTCCTACAAGTAGAATCTGGGATGCGGCAAGACAAGGGGCTTGAAATGCTTATCCACAGTCTCTATGTGATATTCAACATCCTCCCCTTCTTTCCTTCGAATCAACACTTTGTCAGCATGGATGTGCCAACCTAACATCCACTCTGCTTTACAGTCCTTGAACCGCTGAGAGGCTTTGGGGGAATACGCTAGGTACCTGTGGGCATGTGGGACCTAAAGGTGCGTCCACACAAATTCGTTGTACCAGCGGTCCCGGCAGACTTCCACTTCATACAGAAGCTCCTTAGGTAAGTACGGGTACTCCCACCCATACTCGGTAGCAACTTTTTGGCCGAAAAGACGCTGAAGTCTCGCCAGCGGAGGCATAGTGGCCCGGTCTCCCTCACCCGGTTGGACGATGGCGTCTGGGTGACGAGGTGCATTGACCACCTCCACTCTAGGCATAGGCGGCCGCAACAACAGTCTCTTTTCACCGGTGCCAGATGCAGGAGGCACCGGAGGTAGAAGGGCAGACTGGGGACGGGATCCCTCCTCAGGCGCTGGTGCCTCCACCCGGGATGTACTATCCCCTGTAGACATGGGTGGATCCCTGACTTTACGGGATGAGGAGAGAGGTATCTTGTCCCAGCCCTTCTTTGCGAAAAGTTCATCTATGATGACATCGTCTCCCGGATCGGAGAGCGATTCTAGGTCGGGGGTGTCACACTCTTCTGCGGGCAAGTAGCCTGTAGTGGAGGCTGAATTGCTACCTCCCGCGGGCACAAAGGGCCGTGACTCCCCGACACCTCCGCCCCAACACCAAGTCCCTTTGTCCGGCTTACCTCGGCCCAAAGTTGAGAAGGTATGTCCGATTGTCCGGGACTCTTCCTACCGGATCAATCCGGGGCGGGCGTAGGCAAGCAGGGTGATCCACCACGACCGCTCGACGGGGCAACCAAGCCGGTCTTCCTCTTTGGTGGTGGACGCTGGGAAGCAGTGGCGACCGAGTCAGCATCCTCGGATTTCTCCCGTACCTCAGTGATTGCGACCTCCCCTGCGGTCGCTGCAGTGCGCACAGGGATGGCTGTAAAAGCAGCGATTCCTCCTTCATGAGTGGTGTGGCCTGTAGCGCGGTTGAGGTGGATGGTTCTGGGTTTTTCAATAGTTGGTTCCACCTCAAATAAGAACTGTCCGCAGGCCTCGCAGCGTCCAAATGGCTTTAGCTGACACACCAGTCCCGAACATCCGGGACAAATCAAACCCGGGGCCTCAACGTCCATGCATGAGTACAGGGCGAATTGTCCCCGGGGCTTTAGCCGAATCCCCGTATCTGTTATTGGAGCAGCGGTAGTCAGACTCGTGGTAGTGGGATGAATAGGAATCCACGATGCGTTAGTGAACATGGCGACTCTCTGCTAATCCATTGCGCACTGCCTTGTTGGCACCAAAGTCCCCACATGTAATCCTTCACACGATTGGACTCCTCCCTTCTTGTACTCCAGTTTGCAGGCTTTCTCCTTCCCTGGGTCACGCCCACGAACTGAGCAGGGATGGTGTGCCTGATGGCGCAGTGGCCAATATGGCCGACCTACTCGGCACTCTTTCGGGCAGACACTTTCAAATTCCAGCAACTCCAGCTCCATTGTAGCACAAACACATCCCGGACCAGAGCCCCCACGTGTAGCGGTACCTCACTCTCCCTCTTTCCTATTGTGAATGGCTTGTGTCTAGGGGTACCTGGGAGAGGAGAGTGCAGGAACACTACCCCAAGCTCTCCCCTTGTGTGTATAAGAGGGTTGAGCAAAGTTAGTTGATTTACCTCCCGGGTCTGTCCACTGCATACGAAGCCTCAGTTGTTCCATGGAAACGTGTCTGCCAATAATACAGTCCCACACCAATCGAAAGTCCAACACTCCTTTATTTTTCATACAATACGGTGAACACACTCAGTTGAACTTCCAATAACAGATGAGCATGGGGGTGTGGGAACGAGTAGGCCCAGGCACAACTGAACTCTCCTATTCCTCTTCTAGCGAATAGGCCTGGCGCACAGTCTCTGCCACCGACCATGAGTTTTGGTCTCTGCCACCGACCGGATGAACTGTTGAGGCCCCTGCCACAGGCCTAATAGCAGGCCCCTGCCACTGACCTGATTGAAATAGATGGACCGCTGCCACCGGTCATTGAACGTGGGCTGAACTTCCTCTTTGAACTTGGCCCCTGTTCGGGAAAGATATCCCTCCGGGCGGTCTCCAGAGGTTCACCCGGCACTGGCAATCTGCTGCACCAGGTCTTCGGGTGAGTCCCTCCTCCAGTCCCTTACACCTCTGGATTCGGGTGCCCCACTCCCGGGGGCCCCCTAGGATGATCCCTCCCTTGCGGGACCCAGCGGAAGGTACTGGGCCCCAGGCCTCCGGCTGAGTACCTCACCCCAGACTGAAGGTGTCTGGGATGGAACACAAACTCCAAGTGTCCAGGCCTAGGCCGCCTGGACACCGACCGCAACGACAGCCCTCAGGCTGAAGGTGCCCGGGACTCGAACCTCGTGGCGAAGATGTCCGCCCCCTTTATACCCTCTTCCAGCAAGCACGGCGGGTTCCCCGCCCCGCCGTACAACTGCTGCGAGAGGTCACAAAGGGTACGGCACTGCAGCGATGGTTCAACCCCGGCCCCAGGTGACAGCGCCACCTGCTGGGCCGCAGGCAACTATGCATCACTGGTGTCCTCACCAGTTTAAAAAGTACATACCCGCTACACTAATAAACCCCAAAATTAAAAATATAAGCTTTTATTTTATTTTCACATAGTGGTCAGCCCAGTAAGTCTGTTATTTTTCAGACCAAGCTGTCCAGACAAAGTAGCAGTTAGAGGGTTGAGACAAACCATTTAACACTGACAGGGGTGCTTACAATGATCAGCTTTTATTCATTCATGTAAAACCTTTATCCCAAAAGGAGAAGAACTGTAAATGCTTATAAAGTGTTAGCTGGAGTTCAGCTGTTATTTGTCCAAAGGTGTCTGCTTCACTACTTCATCCAGAATGCAGACCCCTTAATACAGGAAGTGAGTTACTGTCTGGATCAACAGGTGAAATAAAGGGAAAAAGAGCCTAAAAAAGAAAATGAATGCACAGTATCTAAGGATTGGTTAGCTGCAATATATTCCATTTATGGTTTTGGGTTTATAACTGCTTTAACCCGTTAGCGACCACCCGCCATAGATATACTGCAGCAGGGCGACCGCTCTGTGCCACATAACGTACTACATGATCTGACACTTCTGGGTCTGGAGCACGCGTGCTGGCGGCAGTCTGCTCCTGCTGTGATTGGACACAGCAGGAGCCAGGACCCGTGAGAAAGGCAAAATGGCGGTCTGCCTATGTAAACGTTGCAGACCACCTTTCTGTGAGAGGGGAATGTGCTGATCCTGTGTTCTTGCTAAGCAGGAACATGGATCTTTACATTCCCCCAGTAAAAGCACCTCCCCCACAGTTAGCAATCACTTCTAGGGAACACATTTAACCCTTTGATCGCCCCTGATTAGTGATGAGCCGAACACCCCCGGGTTCGGTTCGCACCAGAACCCGCGAACGGACCGAAAGTTCGCACGAACTTTAGAACCCTATTAAATACAATGGATGCGAATGTTCGAAATCTAAAGTGCTAATTATACCGACTATTATGCATGTTATTGTCCTAAAAAGGGTTTGGGAACCCGGGTTCTGCACCAGGGGACATGTATCAATGCAAAAAGAAGTTTTAAAAACGGCAGTTTTTCAGGAGCAGTCATTTTAATGATGCATAAAGTGAAAAAAAAAAGTCAAATATTCCTTTAAATATCGTACCTGGGGGGTATCTAAAGTATGCCTGTGAAGTGCCACGTGTTTCCCGTGTTTAGAACTGTCCCTGCACAAAATTACATTTCTAAAGGAAAAAAAGCCATTTAAAACTGCTTGCGGCTTTAATGTAATGTCTGGTCCCGGTAATATGGATGAAAATCTTTAAGAAAAATGGCATAGCTACCCCATCACCTCCCCCTCTACCCCAGCCCATTACCCCCCTTTGGGTCTTGTATGGATATTAAGGGGAACCCTGCACACAAAATAAAAAAGGCCCTATATACTCTGAACAGCAGTATACAGGCGGTGCATACAAGACAGGGACTGTAGGTTTGTTCTTATGTAGAATCTGTTTGTAATTTTGAACAGGTACATTGTTTAAGTGTAGCTCCAGCCAAAAAATCTATTTTTAAGCTTTTTGGAAAACATAGGGAAGGGTTATCACCCCTCTAACATTTGTTTTGCTGTCTGTGCAGTGTGCACCTGTTCAGAACAGTTCACCTCACTTTCTGTCCTAATGACAAATGTTTTTAGAAAATGTTTGGTTTTTTATTGAAACAAGAATTGGTGATAAAGCATCAGTGGAGAGGAGACACTTTTTTTCCCATATTAACTCTTACAGGAGAGAATTTGCCTTCCTAGGGGTAGATTTCCTCTCACTTCCTGTTGTATCCTTCCGTTTGCAAGGAGGAGTCGTTTGTAAGTTGGATGTTTGAAAGTAGGGGCCTGCCGTATATACTCAGCTGAAATTTGCCCCTTACATGTTGGTGTTGCCACAACACTGTGAGCCCTCACAGTTACTCTTGGTGGGCGCATGAATGGGCCCTGCTGTGAATTATTAGATCAAGAATTGTAATTGCATGCCCCTGTTGTACAGGGGCTGAAAAATTGGGCCTTTGGTGGTGGTGGTGGTGGTGTTGACATAACACTGTAAGGCCTCACAGTTACTCTTGGTGGGTGCAGGAATGGGCCCTGCTGTGAATTATTAGATCAAGAATTGTAATTACATGCCCCTGTTAAACAGGGGCAGAAAAATTGGGCCTTAGGCCTCGGACACACGACCGAGTTTCTCGGCAAGAACCAGCAAGAAACTTGCTGGCAGAGATGTCTTGCCGAGAAACTCATTCGTGTGTATGGTTTCTCGTCAAGAAAACCGACAAGTAATCTCGACGAGAAAATAGAGAACCTGCTCTCTATTTTCTCGTCGAGATTCTCGTCGGCATGTTTCTCGACGAGAAAAGTGAGTGTGTGTACACTTACCTGTCCTCCGGGAAGCCCGCGCATGTTCGAAATGAATTTGAAGCATGCTCGGTAGCTTCCTAGGCATAGGTAGGGTATACCAAGATGGCGGCGACGGCATCGAATGTGACGAGTGCATGCTCGTCGTAGTCGATGACGTCACCGCGTACGCTCCATTCAAAGAACCGCGGGTTCTTTGAATCGAGCGTCTGTACACTCGGCCGGGACAAGTTTCTTGTCCAAGAATCTCGTCGAAAAAAACGACATGTTTTTTTCAACGAGAATCTCGGCCGTGTGTACGAGGCTTAAGGCACTGGTGCCACAACACTGCAACCCCTCACAGATACTGTACTTGGAGCACAGCAATGAGCCCTGTTGCAAAGTATTGCATCAAAAATAGTAATTACACGCCCCTGTTAAACAGGGGCTGAAAAATTGGGCCTTAGGCACTGGTGCCACAAAACTGCAACCCCTCACAGATACTGTACTTGGAGCACAGCAATGAGCCCTGTTGCAAAGTATTGCATCAAAAATTGTAATTACACGCCCCTGATAAACAGGGGCTGAAAAATTGGGCCTTAGGCACTGGTGCTGGTGCCACGACACTGCAACCTCTCCCAGATACTCTAGTTGGAGTGCAGGAATGAGCCCTGCTGCAAAGCATTGCATAAAAAATTGTAATTACATGCCCCTGTTAAACAGGGGCTGAAAAATTGGGCCTTAGCCACTGGTGGCGGCACCCAGAAACAAAAATGTTCTTCCAAGCTATCATCATCAATCGGATCATTGAGGAGGAGGAGGATAGTCAGTCAACATAACAGGACAGACTTTCAGCATCAGCATCAGTCTTGAAGGGATGTGACATTTGAAAATAAATTAGTCTGTTATATCAGCTTCAGGTGTTTGGTAGCAGGTGGTGATCCAAGACTGGTTCATCTTTATGAAGGTCAGTCGATCAACCGAGTCGGTGGACAGGCGCACCCTGTGATCCGTGACAAATCCTCCAGCAGCACAGAATGTGCATTCTGAAAGAACGCTGGATGCAGGACAGGCCAGTAGCTCAATTGCATACTGTGCAAGCTCTGGCCAGTGATCCAGCCTCAAGACCCAGTAAGCCAGAGGATTTTCGGTGGGGAAGGTGTCCAAGTGAGACCTTGCCCCTAGGTATTCCTGCACCATGTATATCAGTCGCTGGCGATGGTTGCTGGAACCGATCATACCTTGGGGCTGCGGACTAAAGAATTGTCTGAACGCATCGGTCAGATGGCCACCTTCCCCACCGCTCCTTCTTTGACTGACCGAAGCCTCAGCAACTCGTTGTCCAGGACCAGGAGTTTGTAACCTCCCAGTCTCTGGGAACGCGTTGCACAGACCTTTCTGCAAGGCCTCCCGGAGTTGTCTCATCCTCTGCTCCCTCTGCGACAGTAAGATAAGGTCCGCAACCTTACCCTTGTACCGTGGATCAAGGAGAGTGGCCAGCCAGTAATGGTCCCTCTCCTTGATCCGAAGAATACGAGGATCCTTCCGCAGACTTTGCAGGATCAGGGAGGCTATGCAGCGTAGGTTAGCTGAGGCATTCGGTCCGGAGTCCTCTGGGTCACTGAGGACGACATGATCCGCAGCCACCTCCTCCCAGCCACGTACAAGTCCACTGGTTTCTTGGGACTGTTAATCATCCCTAAAAGACTGCTGCTGATGATGCTGAGTGCCAGGCTCCACCTCCATGCTGACACAATCCTCCTCCTCCTCCTCTTCCTGTGCGATGGGTGGGACAGAAGGAACACTGTCTGGGTAAAGGGGGCCTTGAGAGGCAAGGAAGTCCTCCTCTTCCTGCCTCTGTTCTGCCTCAAGTGCCCTGTCCATTATTCCACGCAGCATATGTTCCAACAGGTGAACAAGAGGTACATTGTCACTGATGCATGCACTGTCACTGCTCACCATCCTCGTGGCCTCCTCAAATGGTGCCAGGACAGTGCATGCATCCCTGATCATGCCCCACTGGCGTGGTGAAAAAAACCCGAGCTCCCTTGACCCTGTCCTGGTGCCGTAGTCGCACAGGTACTCATTGATGGCCCTCTGCTGCGTGTGCAGCCGCTGCAGCATGGCCAACGTTGAGTTCCACCTGGTGGGCATGTCACATATAAGGCGGTTCTTGGGCAGGTTCAACTCCTTTTGCAGCTCAGCCAGGCGAGCACTGGCATTATAAGATCTGCGGAAATGCACACAGACTTTCCTGGCCTGCCTCAGGACATCCTGTAAGCCCGGGTACCTGCCCAAGAACCGCTGCACCACCAGGTTAAGGACGTGAGCCACACAGGGCACATGGGTCAGTCGTCCCTGTCGGAGAGCGGAGAGGAGGTTGGTGCCATTGTCGCAAACCACCATTCCTGGCTTAAGCTGGCGTGGCGTCAACCACCTCTCGGCCTGCCCCTGCAGAGCAGACAGAACCTCTGCCCCAGTGTGGCTCCTGTCCCCCAAACACACCAGCGCAAGCACGGCATGGCATCTTTTTGCCTGCGTACTTGCGTAGCCCCTTGAACGCCTACGGAGCACCGCTGGTTCCGAGGACAAAGCACAGGAAGAGGCCATGGAGGAAGAAGAAGAGGAGGGGGTGGAGGAGAGAGGTGTGTCACAACCAGTGGTAGCATTTTGGAGGCGTGGCAGTGGAACAACCTCCAACACTACTGCACCTTGTCCTGCATCCTTCCCAGCTGCCAAAAGAGTGACCCAATGGGGCGTGAAAGAAAGGTAACGTCCCTGTCCATGCCTGCTGGACCATGAGTCAGCGGTAATATGCACCTTACCACTGACCGCCCTGTCCAGCGAGGCCAAGACATTGCCTTCCACATGCCGGTAGAGAGCCAGAATCGCCTTCCGTGGGAAAAGGTGGCGTTTGGGAACCTGCCACTGAGGAACCGCACATTGCACAAACTCATGGAAGGGGGCCGAGTCTACCAACTGAAAAGGCAGCAGTTGAAGCGCTAGCAATTTAGCCAAGCTAGCATTCAACCGCTGGGCATGTGGATGGCTGGGAGTGAACTTCTTTCGACGGTCCAGCAGCTGGGGCAGGGAAATTTGCCTGCTAGAATCGGACGTCGGTGTACTGCTAGCAAAGTGCCCGCAAGTACTTGGCTGTGACACACCTAATTCTACACCTTCATTCCTCTCAGTGCAGGTTTCAGAGAGGACTGAAGGTATAGTGGGGTTGGAGATCCCAGCTGATGCGGTGCAAGGAGAGGTCCGCTTTGTTCTTTGGTGTGGGTCTTTAAGGTAGGCTTGCCAACGAACTGCATGGCAGGTCAACATATGTCTGGTCAAGCATGTGGTGCCCAAGCGGGTGATGTTTTGGCCACGCGATATACGCTTGAGACATATGTTGCAAAGAGCAGCTGTGCGATCTGATGCACTCGACTCAAAAAAGGCCCACACCAAAGAACTTTTTGAATAACGGGCAGAGGCAGCGCCCTGCACAGGCGGAGCTCTGCGGTGTGATTCCGTCGGTGTGCTGCCCTTATGCTGGCCCCCCGAGGGCATCCTGCCTCGTTGGAGATGTGCCTCCTCCTCATCCTCCTCCTCCTCTCTCCTATTAGGCACCCACGTGGAGTCAGTGACCTCATCATCCCCTCCCTCCTCATCACTGGAGCCAATCTGGCAGTATGCTGCAGCTGCTGGAACATGACTGCCAGATTGGTGTCCTTCTTGAGCATCCCCTCTCTCTGCTCTCACGCTACTGCCTTCCTCTAGCTGGGTATCATCATCAGACCCTTCGAAACGCTGGGCATCCTCCTGGAGCATGTACCCAACACTGTGCTCAAACAGTTCGGGGGACTCCTCAGGAGGACATGGTTGGTCTAGGGAAGGAGTGACTGATGATGACATTGATACCAGGGAAGAGGACGCTTTGGCAGATGCTTTGCCAGTACCCTGAGCCTGGGTGAGAGAGGATGAGGAGGATGAGGAGGGCTTGGTCATCCACTCTACCAGGTCTTCGGCATGATGCGGCTCAACACGTCCAGCTGCCGAAAAGAAGGACAAGCGTGTCCCATGGCCACGTGCTGATGGCGATGCACCGCATCCACGACCAGCACTGTTGTCTCTAGACACAGAGCCTGCTTGCCCTCTTTTATTGGCTCCTGACTGTCTGCCTCTCCTTGTTTGCCTTCCAGACATTCTAATGGCCTGCAAGGAGATGGGAAAACCAGCAATAAGGCCTAGCTTCAGGAGTATATTTTGCAGGAATCACACTACGCCTGCTGTAAGTGCTGCAAATGCCTGTTGGTGTAACTGTGACGGACTGGTGTTTATATGGTCACAAAACAGACACCCCAAAGCAAAGTACATATTCATTTATTTTATTTTATTTCTAGCAAAGAAATACCTTCCTGCTATTCTATCAAGAACCAGTAGATGGCAGAGAAGGTACACAAACAGAGTTTATATAAGGCCACCCACCATGTGACTGGAGTAAAACAATTTCCAGCCATAAAACCCAGTGGTCTTGTCTCATGCTGTTTGTGTGATTCTTTGCAGTCCACGCCAAGCTGATCACCTTATCTCATCACGTCTACAATTATCGGCTCTCTTAATTCACATTTTGAGGCCGGTAACATTTTGGGGGCTCGTGTGCCGGGATTCGTTATGTTACCAGTGAGAGGGAAGCGCGAGACAAGCGTGAGCCTACTACAGAGCTACAAGGAGAGTCGTGAGTGTCGTCTGCCTTGTGAGTGCAAGTCTTCAGAGTGCAACAGATATGGCGTCTCCTCGTCGTGCGCTGATGTGGGATATCCGGAAACAACTTCATCTGCTTAGTGAAGAACAGCTGCATAGCCTCGCTATTACACTGGAAGATGAAAGAGATGTGGACGTTCCATCAGTGACTGGTACCAATGAAATGGAACTCGTTGAATTTATTGAAGACTACTTAAGAAGTGATCAGCTGGAGAAGTTAGAAGATCAAGGCATGTCTTACCTACTCATCATCCAAGACAAGATCAATGAACTAAAACTTAACAAGGAAAGTACGGACATTGCAACCACTGCAAAAGAAATAAGTAGTGGGACTGCAAGGACTGAACAGGTATCGGAGGTGGTGAGATTAACTGACGTTGTTGCTTTATTGCCACGTAGAGAATTCAAAATGCATGGTGGTGTAATTTCAGATCATGGTTCGGACATGAGTTACAGTAGTGCGTGCAAATTGACGAGGGTCTAACAGAAAAATTCCCTGAATCTGAAATTATACGCACTGTGTTGAGAATAATCAAACCTGGTCATTTTAAAGATATGTTGACTGACAAAGATGATCTTACTGTTGCTGAATTGAAAAGGTTTTTGAAGTCACATATGAGAGAACGAAGTGGTAATGAGTTATTTCAGGACCTTAGCAATGCTACCCAGCAAGAAAGAGAAACTGCACAACAATTTGTTTACAGGCTAGTGGGGTTAAAACAAAAAGTTCTATCCACATCACAACATGATAGGCGAGAGCTTAACTATGACAAAAAACTGGTGCAAAGCATATTCCTTCATATACTGTATCAGGGACTAAACAAAAAAAACTCTAATGTTAGACGAGATATCAAGCCTTACGTGTCTGATTTGACAGTAACGGATGACTTTATCATAGAGCAGGTCACCAGATCAGTTGATGAAGAAACAGAAAGGCAGAGACGCTTAAACAGTGCACCTAAACATAAACCTCTTACTGTCCATTCATCACAGACACCAGGTAATAGTGAAAAAGACACCTTGCAAAAGAGAGTTGAGGAAGATGCTAGAGCAAATCACACTGCATTAACGGAACTAACAACACAGGTTTCTGCTCTCACAAAGAACCTGGAAAAGATGATGAAGCAAACTCCTGTTGTTGGAAACCAAAGGACTAAGCCACTAACCAATGTTCAAGTTCCAGATACAGCTCACTGCAAACCCAGGTATGATGATTGCATTAAACGAGAGAGTCAGAACTGCTACCACTGTTTCTACTGTGGTTGGACAGGACACAGAGCGGTTGATTGCTTGAAGAAAAGAAAGGCAGACTAAGCCACTAACCAATGTTCAAGTTCCAGATACAGCTCACTGCAAACCCAGGTATGATGATTGCATTAAACGAGAGAGTCAGAACTGCTACCACTGTTTCTACTGTGGTTGGACAGGACACAGAGCGGTTGATTGCTTGAAGAAAAGAAAGGCAGTCGGGAAACGACAGACGGTCACTGGGAAGGGACAACCAGTGACCACCTCAAATGATCTGTCCCGTGCGAAGGTAAACAGGGTATTCACCCACCGGTCAACTAGAACACTACCAAAAGAGAAGGGATTCTCCAAACAACACATAGCACAATTAATTGGAGGAAAATGCCTACTGTCATGCCAGATGAATGGTGTTCTGGTTGACATGTTGATGGACACAGGAGCTCAGGTCAGCATTGTCGGGAAGGCATGGTTAGAAAAGTTTCTACCCAGCATCTCCATTAGGCACATACAAGATTTACTTTGTGATGACAACTTATCTATTACAGCTGCAAATGCTTCTATCATTCCATTCATCGGATGGATTGAAGTCTGCCTGGAATTCGAAAGTAGTGGACATGGAAACTCAGCCATCTATGTGCCAATGCTGGTGAGTGACTGCTGTAATGGCAATCCAATTCTTGGGTTTAATGTGATCGAAGAATTAATCAGAGAAAACCGTGACCGACCAAACAGCACCCAAAACCTGACTATCTTGCTGAGTGAAGCTATGAAAGTAAGACAGAGTGTAGCGAATAACATTGTCAATGCTGTCAGTCAGGCAATTGACCCAGGAGACATATTCGATAGTCGTATGGTCAAAGTGGGGAAGAAGGGACTCCAGATTAAAGGAGGCGAGATCTGTGAAGTCAAATGCAGAATTAGAGCATGGCCAAAAGGAGGAATCATGCCATTTGAACCAGTTGAGGAAGGACTTGAACTATTTCCTTCAGTGGTAGATGTGCCAAATGGGTTCTCTAAACTGGTGAAGATACCTATACTGAACCGTGCTCAACATGACATCTACCTTCCGCCCAGAACAGTATTGGGTACCATTTCTCCAGCAGCTGAAATTCTACCATTGTCTCCAAACAAAGACGATGGAAAGGGAATTGACCAGAAGAAAAGGGTGTTTCATGTTAACCAGTTGACTCAAGTGGACACTGGAAATCAGCTACCCACTAACAAATCTGTTAAGTGGCACCCACCTGTCAATTTGGAAGATCTCTCAGAAGAAGAACAGGAGATAGCGAGACAAATGTTATATGACGAATCAGATGTCTTTGCTCGAGATGAGTGAGACATAGGATGCATTCCTAACCTGAAATTGAGAATAAATCTGAAAGATGAAACTCCTGTCCAGAAACGCTACAATTCGATACCGAAACCCCTATACAAGGAAGTGAAAGAATATATCCAAAACCTTCTTGACCGAGGTTGGGTAACAAAATCTTCTTCCGCATACTCATCACCGGTTGTCTGTGTTCGAAAGAAGGATAGTAGCCTACAACTATGTGTTGACTTTAGGGAGTTAAACTGAAAGACTATCCCAGATAGACATCCACTACCCAGAATACAAGATCTGCTGGATAACTTAGGAGGATTTACATGGTTCTCAATCCTGGACCAGGGTAGTGCGTATCATCAAGGCTTTGTGCATGAAGACTCCAGACATCTGACGGCTTTTAGCACCCCCTGGGGTCTCCTGGAGTGGAATCGTATTCCGTTCGGATTAACTAATGCCCCAGCAGCTTTTCAGAGATGCATGGAAAATGTACTAGAGGGCATCAGAGACAAATGTTGTTCTCCATACCTGGATGACGTACTTTGCTACTCCAAAACTTTTCAGGAGCATGTCAATGATATTAGGCAAGTGCTTAGTCGAATGCGCGAGCATGGTATCAAACTTAGACCGCAGAAGTGTGAACTATTTAAACGACAGATTCGATACCTTGGACGAATGGTGTCAGAAGAAGGCATAAAAATTTACCCAAAAGATCTTGAAGCGGTATTACATTTGAAAAGGAAAGAACCAAAAACGGTGGGAGGAGTCAGATCTTTGTTAGGATTCCTGAGCTACTACAGGTCCTTCATTCAAGATTTCTCTCGACTTGCTAAACCACTGTATGAACTTTTGCAGAACACTGAGAAAGAATCTGCTACATCCATTACCAAAAACAATCAAGGGAAACCTACAAAGAAAAATGGGAACAAAACACAAGTGCCATCTAGAACACCGATTCAATGGACACCCAAACATCAAGCTGTAGTATCCAGACTGGTGGACATGCTAACCAATCCACCAATACTAGCATACCTGATTTTGGCCTACCCTTCGTATTACACACTGATGCTTCCAATGAAGGCCTAGGTGCTGTACTGTACCAACGACAAGGAGAAAAACTTTGTGTTATCGGGTTTGGCTCCAGAACATTGACTCCAGCAGAGCGCAATTACCATCTTCACTCTGGTAAACTTGAGTTTTTAGCTCTCAAGTGGGCAGTCTGTGACAAATTCAGAGATTACTTGTACTACGCTCCAACATTCACAGTCTACACAGACAACAACCCATTGACATATGTATTGAGTACTGCCAGACTGAATGCTGTGGGTCATCGCTGGGTTGGCGAGTTGGCCGATTTCCACTTCGATATCAAGTACAGGCCAGGTAAACAGAATGCAGACGCGGATATACTGTCACGATTTCCGGTGGAACTCACAAAGAATCTGAGTGAGTACACAGAGCTTGTACCATCTGAGGTTGTGTCAGCTATGTGGCAAGGGAGCAAAGCTGTCGACGAAGAAGAGGCACTATGGGTGGCTTCATTGACTTTTCACTCAGAAAGTGATGTGGCCGAAAAATTGCTGAAAGGACAGACAATCTGCCCAATGACTCAGGAGAACATCAGAGCATTACAACAAGACGATACCAACATTAGAGAAGTTGTCTGGCTTAAGGAGAACGACTGGATTCCAAACCACAAAGAAAAGGAGAGTATGACCAGTAAAACAAGACGTTTGATACATGAATGGAACAAACTCAGAGTTGATGAAGGAATCCTCTACCGACACGCTGGAACCCGAAAACAGCTAGTCCTACCAGAAAAGCTAAAACCATTGGTCTTAAAAAATCTTCATGATGACATGGGTCACATTGGTACTGACAAGGTAACTCACCTAGCACGTGAACGATTTTACTGGCCATTTATGCAAAGAGACATTGATGAATATGTGCTGAAGAAGTGCAACTGCATCAAACAAAAGCGTCCAAATATCACCGAAAGAGCACCTATGGGTTCGATTACTACCAGTTCACCCTTGGAGTTAGTATCCATTGATTATCTTCACTTGGAAAAAAAGCAAAGGAGGATATGTGTATATACTTGTAATAGTTGACCACTTCACACGCTTTGCACAAGCGTATCCCATTAAGAACAAATCTGGAAAAACGGCGGCAGAAAAGATCTTTCAAGATTTCATACCACGTTTTGGCTATCCAGAGAAACTCCACCATGACCAAGGAAGAGAATTTGAAAACAACTTGTTTCAGACATTGCAACGATTGGCAGGGATTTCTCATTCAAGAACTACTCCGTACCATCCACAGGGTAACCCAGTGGAGAGACTGAACCGTACTTTGTTACAGATGCTTCGCACCTTAGAGGAAGAGAAAAAGTCAGATTGGAAAGAATATCTTCTACATATGGTTCATGCATACAATTGCACCAGGCATGAAGCCACAGGATACTCGCCATTCTTTCTATTGTATGGAAGATCTCCTTGTTTGCCAATTGACCTAATGCTCAACCTAAATTTGGAAAAGGAATCAGAAAGTCAACCAACATTTACTCAAAAATGGGCATCCAGAATGCAAGAAGCTTACAAAATCGCATCCGAGAATAGACAAAAATCATCTGCTAAAGGGAAGAAGTACTATGACAAGAAGATAAAAGGAGCACCTGTTCAACCGGGTGATAGGGTCTTAGTACGAAATCTCTCTGAAAGAGGAGGACCTGGTAAACTTCGTTCATACTGGGAAGAATCAGTACACAAAGTGGTAGAAAGAATCAAAGATGGGCCTGTGTACAAAATTCAGCCTGAAAGTGGTAAAAAGACTATTCGAGTGCTGCACAGAAATCTTTTACTACCAGTAAATGACCTACCAATTGAAGGACACATTCCAAGAGTACCAATGAAACAAAGACAATCAAGTAACAGAAAGGAGACCAGAATGGATGTGGACCAAGAGGAGGAATGTTCAGATGAAGAAAGATGGTATTATCCTTATATACCAGAGACTACAGAAAGTCATGATCGTGTTGTGTCTCAACAAAACTCTCAAAACGTACAGAAAATCCCTTTAAGAGTTTCTGCTGAAGAGTTCTATCCTACAACTACCACACCCAATCTTGAACAAGAACAAAATGATGGAACATTAGTTGGCTACCAAATCTGGGCTACAGACATGGTGGGACTAGACACTGCAGAATTACCCTCATTAAGTCAAGACTTACCTGTGAGCCAAGATATGCAAATGGAGAATGATGTTGATGGAGATGACTCAACTCCTGTCAGAAGATCTACCAGACAAGCTAAGCCTAATGCCCCGTACACACGATCGTTTTTAATGTCATTTTTTAAACCGACGTTTTTCTCCTCGTTTTTTTTCATGTTTCCTCTCAAGCCTGCCTTGCGTACACACCATAATTTAAAGAAACGATCAAGCAAAGCGCAGTGACGTTCAACACGTACGACGGCACTATAAAGGGGAAGTTCCGTTCGAATGGCGCCACCCTTCATGTTAGTAAAGTTTTTTGGGCGACGATTCGCGCTTTTCAGTCCGTTACTGTGTAATGAATGTGCTATCTCTATTACGAACGCTAGTTTTACCAGAACGAGCGCTCCCGTCTCATACTTGATTCTGAGCATGCGCGTTTTTTTTCACGTCGTTAAAGCATACACACTATCGTTTTTCACGTCGTTAAAAAAAATGACATGAAAAACGACGTGAAAAAAGAGAGCATGTCCGGAATTTTTAATGCCCGTTTTTCACGTCGTTAAAAATGCTCTGGAGCATACATACGATCATTTTTCAGGGCCATTTTTTAAAATGGCAGTTTTAACGGCATGAAAAACGATCGTGTGTACGGGGCATTAAGAGATCTTTACATATGACACACTAGGTCAGCCAAGATACATACCAAGTCAGATTCACACCGTACAAACTCCTACAATGCTAGCTACTCCCATGACATGCCAAGTAGTTAACATAGCTCCTTGGTGGCAACAAGTACCTATCTGGGTTACTTAAATCACTAAACAGTGTTCAGAGAACAATTGAGTTTAATGTCGGGAGCCATTAACTGAAGGAGGGGAGAGTGTGACGGACTGGGGTTTATATGGTCACAAAACAGACACCCCAAAGCAAAGTACATATTCATTTATTTTATTTTATTTCTAGCAAAGAAATACCTTCCTGCTATTCTATCAAGAACCAGTAGATGGCAGAGAAGGTACACAAACAGAGTTTATATAAGGCCACCCACCATGTGACTGGAGTAAAACAATTTCCAGCCATAAAACCCAGTGGTCTTGTCTCATGCTGTTTGTGTGATTCTCTGCAGTCCACGCCAAGCTGATCACCTTATCTCATCACGTCTACAATTATCGGCTTTCTTAATTCACATTTTGAGGCCGGTAACATAACACACCAGGAAAACACAGCAATACGGGCTAACTTCAGGTGTAAAATGATCAGGAGGCACACTCCGCCCGCTGTAAGTGCTGCAAATGCCTGTTGGTGTAACACACCAGGAAAACACAGCAATACGGGCTAACTTCAGGTGTAATATGATCAGGATGCACACTCCGCCCGCTGTAAGTGCTGCAAATGCCTGTTGGTGTAACACACCAGGAAAACACAGCAATACGGGCTAACTTCAGGTGTAATATGATCAGGATGCACACTCCGCCCGCTGTAAGTGCTGCAAATGCCTGTTGGTGTAACACACCAGGAAAACACAGCAATACAGGCTAACTTCAGGTGTATAATGTGCAGGAGGCACACTCCGCCCGCTGTAAGTGCTGAAAATGCCTGTTGGTGTAACACACCAGGAAAACACAGCAATACGGGCTAACTTCAGGTGTAATATGATCAGGATGCACACTCCGCCCGCTGTAAGTGCTGCAAATGCCTGTTGGTGTAACACACCAGGAAAACACAGCAATACAGGCTAACTTCAGGTGTATAATGTGCAGGAGGCACACTCCGCCCGCTGTAAGTGCTGCAAATGCCTGTTGGTGTAACACACCAGGAAAACACAGCAATACGGGCTAACTTCAGGTGTATAATGTGCAGGAGGCACACTCCACCCGCTGTAAGTGCTGCAAATGTCTGTTGGTGTAACACACCAGGAAAACACAGCAATACAGGCTAACTTCAGGTGTATAATGTGCAGGAGGCACACTCCGCCTGCTGTAAGTGCTGCAAATGCCTGTTGGTGTAACACACCAGGAAAAGACAGCAATACGGGCTAACTTCAGGTGTATAATGTGCAGGAGGCACACTCCGCCCACTGTAAGTGCTGCAAATGCCTGTTGGTGTAACACACCAGGAAAACACAGCAATACGGGCTAACTTCAGGTGTAATACGATCAGGAGGCACACTCCGCCCGCTGTAAGTGCTGCAAATGCCTGTTGGTGTAACACACCAGGAAAACACAGCAATACGGGCTAACTTCAGGTGTATAATGTGCAGGAGGCACACTCCGCCCGCTGTAAGTGCTGCAAATGCCTGTTGGTGTAACACACCAGGAAAATACAGCAATACGGGCTAACTTCAGGTGTTTAATGTGCAGGAGGCACACTCCGCCCGCTGTAAGTGCTGCAAATGCCTGTTGGTGTAACACACCAGGAAAACACAGCAATACGGGCTAACTTCAGGTGTATAATGTGCAGGAGGCACACTCCGCCCGCTGTAAGTGCTGCAAATGCCTGTTGGTGTAACACACCAGGAAAACACAGCAATACGGGCCAACTTCAGGTGTAATATGATCAGGAGGCGCACTCCGCCCGCTGTAAGTGCTGCAAATGCCTGTTGGTGTAACACACCAGGAAAACACAGCAATACAGGCTAACTTCAGGTGTATAATGTGCAGGAGGCACACTCCGTCCGCTGTAAGTGCTGCAAATGCCTGTTAGTGTAACACACCAGGAAAACACAGCAATACGGGCTAACTTCAGGTGTATAATGTGCAGGAGGCACACTCCGCCCGCTGTAAGTGCTGCAAATGCCTGTTGGTGTAACACACCAGGAAAACACAGCAATACGGGCTAACTTCAGGTGTATAATGTGCAGGAGGCACACTCCGCCCGCTGTAAGTGCTGCAAATGCCTGTTGGTGTAACACACCAGGAAAACACAGCAATACAGGCTAACTTCAGGTGTATAATGTGCAGGAGGCACACTCCGCCCGCTGTAAGTGCTGCAAATGCCTGTTGGTGTAACACACCAGGAAAACACAGCAATACGGGCTAACTTCAGGTGTAATATGATCAGGAGGCACACTCCGCCCGCTGTAAGTGCTGCAAATGCCTGTTGGTGTAACACACCAGGAAAACACAGCAATACGGGCTAACTTCAGGTGTAATATGATCAGGAGGCACACTCCGCCCGCTGTAAGTGTTGCAAATGCCTGTTGGTGTAACACACCCGGAAAACACAGCAATACAGGCTAACTTCAGGTGTATAATGTGCAGGAGGCACACTCCGCCCGCTGTAAGTGCTGCAAATGCCTATTGGTGTAACACACCAGGAAAACACAGCAATACGGGCTAACTTCAGGTGTATAATGTGCAGGAGGCACACTCCGCCCGCTGTAAGTGCTGAAAATGCCTGTTGGTGTGACACACCAGGAAAACACAGCAATACAGGCTAACTTCAGGTTTATAATGTGCAGGAGGCTTAGCAACAATGACACTGACACTGTCCCCTGCCTATCCTCTCTCCCTGCACACAAGGTTTATCAAAGAATATGACACTGAAACTCTCCCTGCCTATCCTTCTCTCTCCCTGCACACAAGATTTAGTAAAGAATATGACACTGACACTGTCCCCTGCCTATCCTTCTCTCTCCCTGCACACAAGGTTTATCAAAGAATATGACACTGACACTCTCCCTGCCTATCCTTCTCTCTCCCTGCACACAAGAATAGCACAAATAATATCAACACTGTCCCTGCCTATCCTTCTCTTTCCCTGCGCCGGAACACACTACACAAGGCCGCCGCGCTGGCGGCCTTTTATATTGTGGGGCGTGTGCTAAACCCCCTGAGCTATAATTGGCCACAGGCAACCTGCCTGTGGCCAATTATGGCTCTCCTAGCTGCCGGTGCTGTGATTGGCCAAGCATGCGGGGTCACAGTGCATGCTTGGCCAATCACAGCGCCGGGATTGCACTGCGATGGTGCAGTGTATTGTGGGCCATTCGCGTCACTCGAATTTGGCGCGAACGGCCCAAATCGTTCGATGTTCGCCGAATGGTCGAACAGCCGATGTTCGACTCGAACACCGAGCTCATCCCTACCCCTGATGTTAACCCCTTCCCTGCCAGTGTCATTAGGTTGACGGGTGGCGCCATTGGATTTGAACTTCCCATTTATAGTGCCGTCGTACGTGTTGTACTTCACGGCATTTGGGACGGTCGGAATTTTGTCTGATGGTGTGTAGGCAAGACTGATGGAAGTCAGCTTCATCGGAATTCCAATGGAAAAATCCATCTTATTTGATTCCTTCGGAAATCCGATCGTGTGTACAGGGCTTAACAGTGCATATATTTTAGCACTTAACATTGTATTAGTGTCACTGGTTCCCAAAAAGTGTCAAAAGTGTCAGTTAGTGTCCGATCAAATACCACCAAAATAAAGCTCTATTTGTGGGGAAAAAAAGGGAATTTTTTTGGGGTACAGTGTCGAACGCCCACGCAATTGTCAGTTAAAGTAACGCAGTGCCGTATCGCAAAAAATGGCCTGGTCATGAAGGGGGGTAAACCTTCAAGAGCTGAAGTGGTTAGGGTTACCCATGCAGACACAGACATCAAGTAAGTTCTGAGAGGCCTACAGCCTGTGACTGATATAACCCTGTCACAAGTATCAGAGGTTTACGTTATGCATGTACCAACATTAGAACAGTGTATGGAGTTACATCATTGTCTGGTATCTTATTTTTCGAAAAAATAGGTGTAAAGACAATAGAGGCTGGTAGGATATGAATAATACCAGTTGCTGACAATACAGTTCCACCCAAAAGTGGAAGCTCCGCTTATCTTCCCCCCCCCTCTGGTGCCACATTTGGCACCTTTCAGGGGGAAGGGGGAGCGGGTACCTGATTTTGACAGGTACCCATCCCCCCTTCCGTCGGACCTCGCAGCAGCAAGGTAAGTCAGAAGTTCGGCCCCCCTTCTCCTTCCCCGCCGCGGGGCCATTCAGAAAGCGCAGCGTGCTTCGCTATGGCACAGTAGGGAGTCGGCAGTGGAGCCTGTTTCCCTTACAGGCAATGGCGGCGGCAGCACCCGAGAGCCGATGGAAACATAAGTTGGGGTGCCGACATTGCAGGATTCCAGGACAGGTCCCAATATTAAAAGTCAGCAGCTACAGTATGTGTAGCTGCTAACTTTGAATTTTTCCGTGGGGAGGCTGGAGCTCCGCTTTAACTGGCAAACAGTGTCTATAGATGAAGGTAATATATCTTAACAAATGACACATGAGGCCGGGTTCACACCTATGCGTTGCGTTTTTGAGCTTGGAGTCTTTGCCAAGTTCGCAATCAGTCGTTCAGCGGTTCCATTACGTTTTTAGCTGCGGACTTGCCGACCTGGTAAGTCTCGCCGCTGTTATCATGAGGGGCAACTCCACGCCAAATTTTAAATAAAAAACCGGCATGGGTTCCCCTCCAGGAGCATATCAGGCCCTTAGGTCTGGTATGGACTTTAACGGGAACCCCTACGCCGAAAAAGACGGCGTGGGGGTCCCCCCAAAGTCCATAGCAGACCCTTATCCGAGCATGCAACCTGGCAGGCCGCAGGAAAAGAGGGGAGGACGGTTCCCTCCTGAACCATACCAGGTCGCATGCCCTCAACATGGGGGGGTGGGTGCTTCGGGGCAGGGGGGCGCACTGCGGCCCCCCCACCCCAAATCACCCTGCCCCCATGTTGATGAGGACAGGGCCTCTTCCCGACAACCCTGGCCGTTGGTTGTCGGGGTATGCGGGGGGCTTATCGGAATCCAGGAGCCCCCTTTAATAAGGGGGCCCCCAGATCCCGGCCCCCCACCCTATGTGAATGAGTATGGGGTACATCGTACCCCTACCCATTCACCTGGTGGAAAAAAATGGCAATAAAAACACTACACAGGTTTTTTAAGTCATTTACTAGTCAGCTCCGGGGGTCTTCTTCCAACTTCGGGGGTCTTCTTCCAACAACGGAGGTCTCTTCCGACTTCGGGGGTCTCCGGTGTTGTCTCCGCCGTGCTCTCCGGTTCTTCTCTCACTCTCTGGTTCTTTCTTCCCTCTGCCAGACCTCCGCTATCTTCTTCCAGCTCTTTTTCTAGCGGGGCCAGTCTTCTTCGTCGCCTTTTTCCCTCTTCTCTCCTGGAGACGTTGACTCGTCGCTCTCTCCGGCTGTAATGCCGTATGAGCGGAGCGCATTCACTTTTAAAGGCATGGGCGTGGTCACCGGGTGATGACACCCAGTGACCCCGCCCCCATATGCCGTCACAGTCCCATCATTCCCCGGGACTGTGACGTCATATGGGGGCGGGGTCACTGGATGTCATCACCCGGTGACCACGCCCATGCCTATAAAAGTGAATGCACTCCACTCATACGGCATTACACCCAGAGAGAGCGACGAGTCAACATCTCCAGGAGAGAAGAGGGATGAAGGCGACGAAGAAGACCAGGCCCCGCTAGCAAAAGAGCTGGAAGAAGATAGCGAAAGCCCGGCAGAAGGCAGAAAGAACCGGAGAGCGCGGCGGAGACGACACCGGAGACCCCTGAAGTCGGAAGAGACCCCCGGAGCTGACTAATAAATGACTTAAAAAACCTGTGTAGTGTTTTTATTGCCATTTTTTTTCCACCAGGTGAATGGGTAGGGGTACGATCTACCCCATACTCATTTACATAGGGTGGGGGGCCGGGATCTGGGGGCCCCCTTATTAAAGGGGGCTCCTGGATTCCGATAAGCCCCCCACCCGCATACCCCGACAACCAACGACCACGGTTGTCGGGAAGAGGCCCTGTCCTCATCAACGTGGGGGCAGGGTGCTTTGGGGTGGGGGGGTCGCAGTGCGCCCCCTGCCCCGAAGCACCCACCCCCCATGTTGAGGGCAAGAGGCCTGGTACGGTTCAGGAGGGAGGGGGGGCCCGCTCTCTCGTCCCCCCCTCTTTTCCTGTGGCCTGCCAGGTTGCGTGCTCGGATAAGGGTCTGCTATAGACTTTGGGGGGGGACCCCCACTCTGTCTTTTTCGGCGTAGGGGTTCCCTTTAAAGTCCATACCAGACCTAAGGGCCTGGTATGCTCTTGGAGGGGAACCCATGCCGTTTTTTTTTGTTTTTTTTGCGTGGAGTTCCCCCTCAAGATCCCTGTTCAGAACGCAACACATGTGCGAATCAGATGCGTACCCATAGAAAATAATGGGCCTGAATTCGCACCTGAGCCGCACCGCAATGCCTAAAGAACGCACACGTTTTTTCGGCAATGCGCAGTGTGAATGCATCGCACATATGTGAACCAGCCTCATTGGAATCAATGTATTTTATAATGTTATGCGAATTGGATGCATGTAAGCCGCAACCAATTCGCATAGGTGTGAACCAGGCCTGAAAGTACAAGCTAATATGTACCAAAACTTCACATGATGTATGAAATTAGAATCCAGTGTTGCAGATTAGGTGCGAATGATTAGAACCTTCTTAGAGAGTATTCAGGTGGAACTTGTCCTATTTAAACCTCAGACATCTAGGGTTTGGAGTTCTCATTGCTATTAACATATGTGTGGTCTTCCTGCAAGATCACTAGAGCTCTATAAGGCCCTCAGAAAGAAAGCTGTGGATTTTGCTTAGTCTGGCAAGAGATATAAAATGACTGCCAAATGATTTGAAATTAGGGATGAGCTTCGTGTTCGAGTCGAACATACGTTCGACTCGAACATTGGCTGTTCGATCGTTCGACGAAGATCGAACGATTTGGGCCGTTCGCGCCAAATTCGAGTGACGCGAACGGCCCACAATGCACTACGCCATCGCAGTGTCATCCAGGCGCTGTGATTGGCCAAGCATGCACTGTGACCCCGCATGCTTGGCCAATCACAGCGCCGGCAGCGAGGAGAGCAATGATTGGCCACAGGCAGGATGCCTGTGGCCAATTATTGCTGAGGGTGTTTAGTACACGCCCCACACTATAAAAGGCCGCCAGCACGGCGGCCTAGTGTAGTGTGTTCCGGAGCAGGGATAGAGTAGCATAGGCAGGGACAGTGACTGTTATTTCTTTCTTGCTTAACCTGGATTCCTTTAGTTTAGGGAAAGAGAAGGATAGGTAGGGAGAGTGTCAGTGTGTTTTGTGCTTCTGCTATAGTGTGCTTAAAAAAAACATTTATTCTAGGGACAGAAAACTCTAGGTAGGGACAGTGTCAGTTTATTTCACTCTGCAAGTCCTTGTTTCCAGGGACCTGTAAGGACAGTGAGTTAATTGTCCTTGTGCTATATTGTGCTTAAAAAAAACATTTATTCTAGGGACAGAAAACTCTAGGTAGGGACAGTGTCAGTTTCTTTCACTCTGCAAGTCCTTGTTTCCAGGGACCTGTAAGGACAGTGAGTTAATTGTCCTTGTGCTATATTGTGATTAAAAAAAACATTTATTCTAGGGACAGAAAACTCTAGGTAGGGACAGTGTCAGTTTCTTTCACTCTGCAAGTCCTTGTTTCCAGGGACCTGTAAGGACAGTGAGTTAATTTTCCTTGTGCTATATTGTGATTAAAAAAAACATTTTTTCTAGGGACAGAAAACTGTAGGTAGGGAGAGTGTTTTTTTTCTTTCACTCTGCAAGTCCTTGTTTCCAGGGACCTGTAAGGACAGTGAGTTAATTGTCCTTGTGCTATATTGTGCTTAAAAAAAACATTTATTCTAGGGACAGAAAACTCTAGGTAGGGACAGTGTCAGTTTCTTTCACTCTGCAAGTCCTTGTTTCCAGGGACCTGTAAGGACAGTGAGTTAATTGTCCTTGTGCTATATTGTGATTAAAAAAAACATTTATTCTAGGGACAGAAAACTCTAGGTAGGGACAGTGTCAGTTTCTTTCACTCTGCAAGTCCTTGTTTCCAGGGACCTGTAAGGACAGTGAGTTAATTTTCCTTGTGCTATATTGTGATTAAAAAAAACATTTTTTCTAGGGACAGAAAACTGTAGGTAGGGAGAGTGTTTTTTTTCTTTCACTCTGCAAGTCCTTGTTTCCAGGGACCTGTAAGGACAGTGAGTTAATTGTCCTTGTGCTATATTGTGCTTAAAAAAAACATTTATTCTAGGGACAGAAAACTCTAGGTAGGGACAGTGTCAGTTTCTTTCACTCTGCAAGTCCTTGTTTCCAGGGACCTGTAAGGACAGTGAGTTAATTTTCCTTGTGCTATATTGTGATTAAAAAAAACATTTATTCTAGGGACAGAAAACTCTAGGTAGGGACAGTGTCAGTTTCTTTCACTCTGCAAGTCCTTGTTTCCAGGGACCTGTAAGGACAGTGAGTTAATTTTCCTTGTGCTATATTGTGATTAAAAAAAACATTTATTCTAGGGACAGAAAACTCTAGGTAGGGACAGTGTCAGTTTCTTTCACTCTGCAAGTCCTTGTTTCCAGGGACCTGTAAGGACAGTGAGTTAATTTTCCTTGTGCTATATTGTGATTAAAAAAAACATTTATTCTAGGGACAGAAAACTCTAGGTAGGGACAGTGTCAGTTTCTTTCACTCTGCAAGTCCTTGTTTCCAGGGACCTGTAAGGACAGTGAGTTAATTTTCCTTGTGCTATATTGTGATTAAAAAAAACATTTTTTCTAGGGACAGAAAACTGTAGGTAGGGAGAGTGTTTTTTTTCTTTCACTCTGCAAGTCCTTGTTTCCAGGGACCTGTAAGGACAGTGAGTTAATTTTCCTTGTGCTATATTGTGATTAAAAAAAACATTTTTTCTAGGGACAGAAAACTCTAGGTAGGGAGAGTGTTTTTTTTCTTTCACTCTGCAAGTCCTTGTTTCCAGGGACCTGTAAGGACAGTGAGTTAATTGTCCTTGTGCTATATTGTGCTTAAAAAAAACATTTTTTCTAGGGACAGAAAACTCTAGGTAGGGAGAGTGTTTTTTTTTTTTCACTCTGCAAGTCCTTGTTTCCAGGGACCTGTAAGGACAGTGAGTTAATTGTCCTTGTGCTATATTGTGCTTAAAAAAAACATTTATTCTAGGGACAGAAAACTCTAGGTAGGGACAGTGTCAGTTTCTTTCACTCTGCAAGTCCTTGTTTCCAGGGACCTGTAAGGACAGTGAGTTAATTTTCCTTGTGCTATATTGTGATTAAAAAAAACATTTATTCTAGGGACAGAAAACTCTAGGTAGGGACAGTGTCAGTTTCTTTCACTCTGCAAGTCCTTGTTTCCAGGGACCTGTAAGGACAGTGAGTTAATTTTCCTTGTGCTATATTGTGATTAAAAAAAACATTTTTTCTAGGGACAGAAAACTGTAGGTAGGGAGAGTGTTTTTTTTCTTTCACTCTGCAAGTCCTTGTTTCCAGGGACCTGTAAGGACAGTGAGTTAATTTTCCTTGTGCTATATTGTGATTAAAAAAAACATTTTTTCTAGGGACAGAAAACTCTAGGTAGGGAGAGTGTTTTTTTTCTTTCACTCTGCAAGTCCTTGTTTCCAGGGACCTGTAAGGACAGTGAGTTAATTGTCCTTGTGCTATATTGTGCTTAAAAAAAACATTTATTCTAGGGACAGAAAACTCTAGGTAGGGACAGTGTCAGTTTCTTTCACTCTGCAAGTCCTTGTTTCCAGGGACCTGTAAGGACAGTGAGTTAATTTTCCTTGTGCTATATTGTGATTAAAAAAAACATTTTTTCTAGGGACAGAAAACTGTAGGTAGGGAGAGTGTTTTTTTTCTTTCACTCTGCAAGTCCTTGTTTCCAGGGACCTGTAAGGACAGTGAGTTAATTTTCCTTGTGCTATATTGTGATAAAAAAAACATTTTTTCTAGGGACAGAAAACTGTAGGTAGGGAGAGTGTTTTTTTTCTTTCACTCTGCAAGTCCTTGTTTCCAGGGACCTGTAAGGACAGTGAGTTAATTGTCCTTGTGCTATATTGTGCTTAAAAAAAACATTTTTTCTAGGGACAGAAAACTGTAGGTAGGGAGAGTGTTTTTTTTTTTTCACTCTGCAAGTCCTTGTTTCCAGGGACCTGTAAGGACAGTGAGTTAATTGTCCTTGTGCTATATTGTGCTTAAAAAAAACATTTATTCTAGGGACAGAAAACTCTAGGTAGGGACAGTGTCAGTTTCTTTCACTCTGCAAGTCCTTGTTTCCAGGGACCTGGAGAGACATTGAGTGAATTGTCCTTGTGCTATATTGTGATTAAAAAAAACATTTATTCTAGGGACAGAAAACTCTAGGTAGGGACAGTGTCAGTTTCTTTCACTGTGAAAGTCCTTGTTTCAAGGGACAGAGAAGGACACCTGAAGGTAGCCCTTATTGCTTTTTTCCCATCTCCCTGCAGGCCATCTATTAGAATGTCTGGAAGGCAAACAAGGAGAGGCAGACAGTCAGGAGGCAATAAAAGAGGGCAAGCAGGCTCTGTGTCTGGGGGCAACAGTGCTGGTCGTGGACGCGGTGCATTGTCATCAGCACATGGCCATGGGACACGCTTGTCCTTCTTTTCGGCAGCTGGACATGTTGAGCCACATCATGCTGAAGACTTGGTAGAGTGGATGACCAAGCCCTCCTCCTCCTCCTCATCCTCTCTCACCCAGGCTCAGGGTACTGGAAAAGCAGCTGCCAAAGCGTCGTCTTCCCTGGTATCAATGTCAGACAAATCATCAGTCACTCCTTCCCTAGACCCACCATGTCCTCCTCCTGAGGAGTCCCCCGAACTGTTTCAGCACAGTGTTGGGTACATGCTCCAGGAGGATGCCCAGCGTTTCGAAGGGTCTGATGATGAAACCCAGCTAGAGGAAGGCAGTAGCGTGAGAGCAGACAGAGGGGATGCTCAAGAAGGACACCAATCTGGCAGTCATGTTCCAGCAGCTGCAGCATACTGCCAGATTGGCTCCAGTGATGAGGAGGGAGGGGATGATGAGGTCAATGACTCCACGTGGGTGCCTAATAGGAGAGAGGAGGAGGAGGAGGATGAGGAGGAGGCACATCTCCAACGAGGCAGGATGCCCTTTGGTGGCCAGCGTAAGGGCAGTACACCGACGGAATCACACCGCAGAGCTCCGCCTGTGCAGGGCGCTGCCTCTGCCCGTCATTCAAAAAGTTCTTTGGTGTGGGCCTTTTTTGAGGCTAGTGCATCAGATCGCACAGCTGCTGTTTGCAACATATGTCTCAAGCGTATATCGCGTGGCCAAAACATCAGCCGCTTGGGTACCACATGCCTGACCAGACATATGTTGACCTGCCATGCAGCTCGTTGGCAAGCCTACCTCAAAGACCCACACCAAAGAACCAAGCGGACCTCTCCTTGCACCGCATCAGCTGGGATCTCCAACCCCACTATAACTTCAGTCCTCTCTGAAACATGCACTGAGAGGAATGAAGGTGTAGAATTAGGTGTGTCACAGCCAAGTACTTGCGCCCACTCTGCTAGCAGTACACCGACGTCCGATTCTAGCAGGCAAATTTCCCTGCCCCAGCTGCTGGACCGTCGAAAGAAGTTCACTCCCAGCCATCCACATGCCCAGCGGTTGAATGCTAGCTTGGCTAAATTGCTAGCGCTTCAACTGCTGCCTTTTCAGTTGGTAGACTCGGCCCCCTTCCGTGAGTTTGTGCAATGTGCGGTTCCTCAGTGGCAGGTTCCCAAACGCCACTTTTTCTCACGGAAGGCTATTCCGGCTCTCTACCGGCATGTGGAAGGCAATGTCTTGGCCTCGCTGGACAGGGCGGTCAGCGGTAAGGTGCATATTACCGCTGACTCATGGTCCAGCAGGCATGGACAGGGACGTTACCTTTCTTTCACGGCCCATTGGGTCACTCTTTTGGCAGCTGGGAAGGATTCAGGACAAGGTGCAGTAGTGTTGGAGGTTGTCCCACCGCCACGCCTCCAAAATGCTACTACTGGTTGTGACACACCTCTCTCCTCCACCCCCTCCTCTTCTTCTTCCTCCATGGCCTCTTCCTGTGGTTTGTCCTATGAACCAGCGGTGCTCCGTAGCCGTTCACGGGGCTACGCAAGTACGCAGGCAAAAAGATGCCATGCCGTGCTTGCGCTGGTGTGTTTGGGGGACAGAAGCCACACTGGGGCAGAGGTCCTGTCTGCTCTGCAGGGCCAGGCCGAGAGGTGGTTGACGCCACGCCAGCTTAAGCCAGGAATGGTGGTTTGCGACAATGGCACCAACCTCCTCTCCGCCCTCCGACAGGGACAACTGACCCATGTGCCCTGTGTGGCTCACGTCCTTAACCTGGTGGTGCAGCGCTTCTTGGGCAGGTACCCGGGCTTACAGGATGTCCTGAGGCAGGCCAGGAAAGTCTGTGTGCATTTCCGCAGATCTTATAATGCCAGTGCTCGCCTGGCTGAGCTGCAAAAGGAGTTGAACCTGCCCAAGAACCGCCTTATATGTGACATGCCCACCAGGTGGAACTCAACGTTGGCCATGCTGCAGCGGCTGCACACGCAGCAGAGGGCCATCAATGAGTACCTGTGCGACTACGGCACCAGGACAGGGTCAGGGGAGCTTGGTTTTTTTTCTCCACGCCAGTGGGGCATGATCAGGGATGCATGCACTGTCCTGGCACCATTTGAGGAGGCCACGAGGATGGTGAGCAGTGACAGTGCATGCATCAGTGACACTGTACCTCTTGTCCACCTGTTGGAGCACACGCTGCGTGGAATAATGGACAGGGCACTTGAGGCAGAACAGAGGCAGGAAGAGGAGGACTTCCTTGCCTCTCAAGGCCCCCTTTACCCAGACAGTGTTCCTTCTGTCCCACCCATCGCACAGGAAGAGGAGGAGGAGGAGGAGGAGGAGGAGGAGGAGGAGGATTGTGTCAGCATGGAGGTGGAGGCTGGCACTCAGCATCATCAGCAGCAGTCTTTTAGGGATGATTTACAGTCCCAAGAAACCAGTGGACTTGTACGTGGCTGGGAGGAGGTGGCTGCGGATCATGTCGTCCTTAGTGACCCAGAGGACTCCGGAGCGAATGCCTCAGCAAACCTACGCTGCATGGCCTCCCTGATCCTGCAAAGTCTGCGGAAGGATCCTCGTATTCTTCGGATCAAGGAGAGGGACCATTACTGGCTGGCCACTCTCCTTGATCCACGGTACAAGGGTAAGGTTGCGGACCTTATGTTACCGTCGCAGAGGGAGCAGAGGATGAGACAACTCCGGGAGGCCTTGCAGAAAGGTCTGTGCAACGCGTTCCCAGAGACTGGGAGGTTGCAAACTCCTGGTCCTGGACAACGAGTTGCTGAGGCTTCGGCCAGTCAAAGAAGGAGCGGTGGGGAAGGTGGCCGTCTGACCGATGCGTTCAGACAATTCTTTAGTCCGCAGCCCCAAAGTATGATCGGTTCCAGCAACCATCGCCAGCGTCTGATAAACATGGTGCAGGAATATCTAGGGGCAAGGTCAGACTTGGACACCTTCCCCACCGAAAATCCTCTGGCTTACTGGGTCTTGAGGATGGATCACTGGCCAGAGCTTGCACAGTATGCAATTGAGCTACTGGCCTGTCCTGCATCCAGCGTTCTTTCGGAACGCACATTCAGTGCTGCTGGAGGATTTGTCACGGATCACAGGGTGCGCCTGTCCACCGACTCGGTTGATCGACTGACTTTCATCAAGATGAACCAGTCTTGGATCACCACCAGCTACCACACACCTGATGCTGATATAACAGACTAATTGATTTTAAAATGTCACATCCCTTCAAGACTGATGCTGATGCTGAGTGCCTGTGCTGTTATGTTGACTGGCTATCCTCCTCCTCCGAGTCCTCAATGATACGATTGATGATGATAGCTTGGAAGATCATTTTTGTTTATGGGTGCCGCCACCAGTGCCTAACGCCCAATTTTTCAGCCCCTGTTTAACAGGGGCGTGTAATTACAATTTTTGAAGCAATACTTTGCAACAGGGCTCATTGCTGTGCTCCAAGTACAGTATCTGTGAGGAGTTGCAGTGTTGTGCCACCTGTGCCTAAGGCCCAATTTTTCAGCCCCTGTTTAACAGGGGCGTGTCATTACAATTTTTGAAGCAATACTTTGCAACAGGGCTCATTGCTGTGCTCCAAGTACAGTATCTGTGAAGGGTTGCAGTGTTGTGCCACCAGTGCCTAAGGCCCAATTTTTCAGCCCCTGTTCAACAGGGGCATGTAATTACAATTCTTGATCTAATAATTCACAGCAGGGCCCATTGCTGCACCCACCAAGAGTAACTGTCAGGGCTTACAGTGTTGTGGCACCAGCACCACCATCAAAGGCCCAATTTTTACTACCACTGTTCAACAATTATATGTAATTAAAATTCCTGATATAATAGTTGACAGCAGGGCGTTCCAGCACCAACCAAGAGTAACTGTGAGTGCTTACAGTGTTGTGCCAACACCAACAACTAAGGGGCCTATTTCTGCAGAGTATATACGGCAGGTCCCTACTTTCAAACATCCAACTTACAAACGACTCCTACTTGCAAACGCAAGAAGACAACAGGAAGTGAGAGGAAATCTACCACTAGGAAGGAAAATTCTCTCCTGTAAGAATAAATATGGGAGAAAGGTGTCTCCTCTGTACTGATGCTTTATCAGCAATCCTTGTTTCAAGAAAAACACCACATTTCAAAAACAGTTGTCATTAGGACGGAAAGTGAGGTGAAATGTTCTGAACAGGGGCACAGACAGCAAAACAAATGTTACAGGGGTGATAACCCTTACCTATGTTTTCCAAAAAGTTTAAAAATAGATTTTTGGTCTGGAGCTACACTTCAACAATGTACCTGTTCAAAATTACAAACAGATTCTACATAAGAACAAACCTACAGTCCCTGTCTTGTATGCACCGCCTGTATACGGCTGTTCAGAGTATATAGGGCCTTTTTTATTTTATGTGCGGGGTTCCCCTTAATATCCATACAAGACCCAAAGGGGCTGGTAATGGGCTGGGGTAGGGGGGGGGTCATGGGGTAGCTATGCCATTTTTCTTAAAGATTTTCATCCATATTACCGGGACCAGACATTACATTAAAGCCGCAAGCAGTTTTAAATGGCTTTTTTTTCCTTTAGAAGTGTCATTTTGTGCAGGGACAGTTCTAAACACGGGAAACACGTGGCACTTCACAGGCATACTTTAGACACCCCCCAGGTACGATATTTAAAGGAATATTTGACTTTTTTTTTTTCACTTTATGCATCATTAAAATGACTGCTCCCGGAAAACGACCGTTTTTAAAACTTATTTTTGCATTGATACATGTCCCCTGGTGCAGAACCCGGGTTCCCAAACCCTTTTTAGGACAATAACATGCATAATAGTTTTTATAATTAGCACTTTAGAATTCGAACGTTCGCATCCATTGTATTTAATAGGGTTCTAATGTTCGTTCGAACTTTCGGTCCGTTCGCGGGTTCTGGTGCGAACCGAACCCGGGGGTGTTCGGCTCATCACTATTTGAAATCAATCATTCCACTGAACAGTAGGGATGAGCTTGGAGTTCGAGTCGAACTCATGTTCGACTCGAACATTGCCTGTTCGCCCGTTCGCCGAACAGCGAACAAATTGGGGTGTTCGCGGCAAATTCGAAAAATCTATGGGAGAAATCTAAAGTGTTAATTATAAAGGCTAATATGCAAGTTATTGTCCTAAAAAGTGTTTGGGGACCGGGGTCCTGCCCCAGGGGACATGTATCAATGCAAAAAGAAGTTTTAAAAACGGACGTTTTTTCGGGAGCAGTGATTTTAATAATGCTTAAAATGAAAAAATAAAAGTGAAATATTCCTTTAAATTTCGTACCTGGGGGGTGTGTATGATATGCATGTGAAGTGGCGCATGTTTCCCGTGCTTAGAACTGTCCCTGCAAAAAATGTCATTTTTGAAAGAAAAAAAGTCTTTTAAAACTGACTCGCGGCTATTAATGAATTGTCGGCTCCCGGCAATACATACAAAAGTCATTGATAAAAAAAAAAAAAAAAGCGTGGGGGTTCCCCAGAATTCAATTACCAGGCCCTTCAGGTCTGGAATGGATATTAAGGGGAACCCCGCCGCAAATGAAAAAAAAATTGACGTGGGGTTCCCCCAAATATCCATTCCAGGCCCTTCAGATCTGGCATGGATTTTAAGGGGAGCTCCACCCCAAATTTAAAAAAAACATGGCGTGGAGTCCCCCTAAAAATCCATACCAGACCCCTTATCCGAGCACGCAACCTGGCCGGCCGCAGGGGAAAAGGGGGGGACGAGAGAGCGGCCCCCCCTCCCTCCTGAACCGTACCAAGCCACATGCCCTCAACATGGGGAGGATGTCCCCATGTTGATGGGGACAAGGGCCTCATCCCCACAACCCTTGCCCGGTGGTTGTGGGGGTCTGTGGGCGGGGGGCTTATCGGAATCTGGAAGACCCCTTTAACAAAGGGGACCCCCAGATCCCGGCCCCCCCCTATGTGAATTGGTAAGGGGTACGTTGTACCCCTACCATTTCACGAAGAAAGCGTAAAAAAATGTTTAAAAAAACACACAAACACCTTGAAAAAGTCCTTTATTAAAAAAAAAAAAAAAAAAACATTCCAGCGGTGAAATCCAGTGTCCCACGGCGATCCCGATGTCCAGCGCTGTCCTTCATTGGTTGTGCCTGAGCGGACCTGATGGGAAACTCCCTCTCAGTATTTTAAATGTATAGACCCGCCCCTTCTAAAGTTCCCCATCAGGTCCGCTCCCTCGGTATGTCGGACCCGCCTACGTCATTGGCTTGAGCGGGGAACTTCCTTCACTGTGTAATTTAAATTTACATAGTGAAGGAAGTTCCCCGCTCAAGCCAATGACGTAGGCGGGTCTGACATACCGAGGGGGCGGACCTGATGGGGGACTGCTCTCACTTTGGTAATACATGTATAGACCCGCCCCTTCTCATGTTCCGCATCTGGTCCGCTGAGCGGACCTGATGGGGAACTTTAGAAGGGGCGGGTCTATGCATTTAAAATACTGAGAGGGAGTTCCCCATCAGGTCCGCTCAGGCACAACCAATGAAGGACAGCGCTGGACATCGGGATCGCCGCGGGACACTGGATTTCACCGCTGGAATGTTTTTTTTTTTTTTAAATAAAGGACTTTTTCAAGGTGTTTGTGTGTTTTTTTAAACATTTTTTTTACGCTTTCTTCGTGAAATGGTAGGGGTACAATGTACCCCTTACCAATTCACATAGGGGGGGGCCGGGATCTGGGGGTCCCCTTTGTTAAAGGGGTCTTCCAGATTCCGATAAGCCCCCCGCCCGCAGACCCCCACAACCACCGGGCAAGGGTTGTGGGGATGAGGCCCTTGTCCCCATCAACATGGGGACATCCTCCCCATGTTGAGGGCATGTGGCCTGGTACGGTTCAGGAGGGAGGGGGGGCCGCTCTCTCGTCCCCCCCTTTTCCCCTGCGGCCGGCCAGGTTGCGTGCTCGGATAAGGGGTCTGGTATGGATTTTTAGGGGGACTCCACGCCATTTTTAAAAAAAATTTGGGGTGGAGTTCCCCTTAAAATCCATGCCAGATCTGAAGGGCCTGGAATGGATATTTGGGGGAACCCCACGTCAATATTTTTTTTTAATTTGCGGCAGGGTTCCCCTTAATATCCATTCCAGACCTGAAGGGCCTGGTAATTGAATTCTGGGGAACACCCACGCTTTTTTTTTTTTTTTTTTATCAATGACTTTTGTATGTATTGCCGGGAGCCGACAATTCATTAATAGCCGCGAGTCAGTTTAAAATGCATTTTTTACTTTCAAAAATGACATTTTTTGCAGGGACAGTTCTAAGCACGGGAAACATGCGCCACTTCACATGCATATCATACACACCCCCCAGGTACGAAATTTAAAGGAATATTTCACTTTTATTTTTTCATTTTAAGCATTATTAAATCACTGCTCCCAAAAAAACGTCCGTTTTTAAAACTTCTTTTTGCATTGATACATGTCCCCTGGGGCAGGACCCGGGTCCCCAAACACTTTTTAGGACAATAACTTGCATATTAGCCTTTATAATTAACACTTTAGATTTCGAATGTTCGAGTCCATTGTATTTAATAGGGTTCTAAAGTTTACACAAACATTTTGTCTGTTCGCAGGTTCTGGTGCGAACCGAACAGGGGGGTGTTCGGCTCATCCCTGCTGAACAGGAAATAAACTACAAATGTCATAGATTTATTTCAAATGACTGCTAGTTTGTATAGGTCTGGCCAGCCCAGCAAAATCAACCTAACAGCTGACAGTTTGATGCTAAAACAAGTCTGCAAGAGCCCAAAAATTCCATTGTGGGGTGTTTTTGGTAACCCTTGCTTAGTTGGGGGTCAAAGTGCATGTGTCTACAATTCGAAAGAGGTTGCACCAACTCAACCTGTATTAGAGGTGTGTTAAGGAAAAGCCTTTGCTGCCCAAAAAGAACATCAGAGCAAGATGATATTTGTCGTTGGACATATAGACAAATACCTGACCTTCTGGAATAATGTACTGAAGACTGATCAGCCAAATACAAAGTTGCGTGGTCACAGTAACAGTATACATGTTTGTTAAAAACAGTATTTCAGAAGTAACTCATAACAACTTTGAAGCATGGTGGTGAAAATGCTATGGTTTGGGATTGTTTTACTGCTTCAGGAGTCTTTTATTTATAACTACTATCTGCCTTCATTTTGTAAAATGCTGTTCAAACTGTTGGCGCTATATAAATTCTGTATTATTATTATTAATAATAATAATACCATGGTAATGATTTGAAACACACCAGCAAATTCACCTGGGAATGGCTAAAAATATAAATAAATAAAATCCTATGGACTGCCCTAGCCAGAACTCTTATTTGATTCCCATGGAAATTTCATAAGTGGGTTTTGAAAAGGGGCAGTTCATGCATAGAAACCCACAAATCTTGTAATCAAAGGAATTTTGCACAGAGAATTGTTCAAGATCTTCATCGTTGAGCAGTTGTACAAAATGCCCAATTTAATCATGTCTGCTAAGAGGGGCAATACCAAATTTTGATGCCAAGATATACTTACTTTTTGCACAGCACACCATTATATTTATTGATGTTTTTGTTGAATAATTGATTGAAGGTAAATTTGCCTGGTTCTGCTAAGCAACCAAGTTTATTTTGTGGTTGATTTGATGTCAGCTGTCCCTTCCATTGCAAACTTTTTTTATTGCAGGGTTTCCCTTAAGGCTGGGTTCACATATGAGCAGGGGTCCGGTGCGTGCTGGTTCACTGTTTCAGGTCCGTTTTCAGCCCGAATTCTGGGCTGAATTCAGACCTAAAATGGACCAAAAGACGCACAGCATTTTTTCTGCTAAACGCACCAGACCTGCTGCAGAGATATGTGAACCGGTCAAAATCTGCTATTGCGAATTGGATGCGGGGATCAGGCATTCAGGTCGCAATGGTGTGAACCCAGCTTAAGAAAATACTTTTGTTTCAGGGGGTAGTTTACATTTATTTTGTGGGTATATTGCTTGAAATTTTATGTTGATAGGGGCATTATTTTAGGTTAAATTGCTTTTTTTGCTACAAATCTAAGGCGTCAGCATACCAAGACATTTTGGATAATTTCATGCTCCCAACTTTGTGGGAACAGTTTGGGGATGACCCTTTCCTGTTCCAACATGACCGCGCACCAGCACGCAAAGCAAGGTCCATTAAGACATGGATGAGTGAGTTTGGGATGGAGGAACTTGACTGGCCTGCACAGAGTCCTGACCTCAACCCGATAGAACACCTTTGAGATGAATTAGAGTGGAGACTGCGAGCCAGGCCTTTTTGTCCAACATCAGCGCCTGACCTCACAAATGTGCTTCTGGAAGAATGGTCAAACATTCCCATTGACACACTCCTAAACCTTGTGGACAGCCTTCCAAGAAGAGTTGAAGCTGTTATAGATGCAAACGATGGGCCAACACAATATTGAATCCTACGGACTAAGACTGGGATGTCATTAATGTTCATGTGAGTGTGAAGGCAGGTGTCTCAATACTTTTGATAATATAGTGCATATGCGGCCCCAAGTAAAAAAAAGGCCAGTGTAGCGAGGTCGCATATATGTGTTACGTTGGCATGAAAATCTGTGGTGCCTAAAGAAGAGCATTCACTTGTTCTAACCTTCTGTGCTTAAACGTCTTTTGTTCGCAAAAAAGTAAGTAAAAGTAAAAAAGTGCAAGAACAATGTGCACCTAAGCCACCTCACATTATATCTCTCACATTCACCACATCCCTTTATTCCCTTAAATAAAATAAAAGTCAAGGACTGTCCTGCTACTGACCAAATTCACACTGCTACTGTATATCATATACAATAAGCTTATTCTTGTATTAAAAAGGAAGTAAGCACTGCCTCTTTTTTATTTATTTTTTGGTCACCTGCAAAGTAAAGGCATAATGTGCTAGTATGGGGTTGTAAGGGGAAGTTTACTTCCTCTTTACCCCAGCCAAGGATTAATCACCTTAAGATGATGATCCTTCCTAAATGTAATTATATATTCAGAAATTGTCAGATTTGGGTTCCTATCTCTTTTTTCAATGACATAGAGCACTGTGTGGGCGCCTTCATTTGGAATGGTGCTCTCCCCAGTTTGGTGAAGTCTGCTCTATTTCTTCCACCGCAGTTGGGAGGGCTGGCATTATCCATTTTCCAGGTGTATTTTTGGACCACGTGTTTGGATGCTGCTTTTTTGGGGTCCTTGTCAGACTTGAGGAACTTAGTATATCAGGGACCACGGGCATACGCCGTCGTTCCGGGGCTGACATATGTGGGTGTTGAAAGTTGCCACACGTCAAGTTATACGGCCCAACCAATTGTCGCCTGCTCAGCCCTTCTGGGGTAACCCTGCTCTGCCTTATTTCCGTACTCTTCCCAGACCTACAGGTTTGGGCATGTTATGGGGTTAGGACACTAAAGGACATTATGCCCTTGGGTACTCTGCTATCTTTCTCTCAGTTGTCTTAGAGGTTTTGTCTGCCGGGCTGGATGATGTTCTGCTATGTCCAGCTTCTTCATGCTGTCAGGTCCCAATTCCCACAGTTGCCTAGTCTCCAGATTGATCCAATTAAGGAGCTAGTGAACCCCAGTGATTTAGACAAGCTTCTCTTGACCATTTATGGTGCTCTCCTATCTGTTGACACACCTAAAATTGAAAACTTGTGGGAGTATTGGAAGGACGATATTTCATCTTTGGAAAAAGAGTACTGCGTAGACTGTTTAGAGCAGGGTCCTAAACTGATAATCTCATGCAAAGATAAGCTGATACAAGTTATCGTAGGTGTGCGCAGCCTATTGCATTAGGGTGTGCCCCCTAAGCTCAAAAACACATGCGTGTGTATGTTTCTACATATATATGACCCCGGCACATTGTACTCCCTGCCGGCACAGTGAAAGAGAAGACCATAAACACTTCTCTTGTGGCAGAGTCAGTAAGAGGGAGATCTCTCCCATGTTCTTGCTGCTACACAGAGTGATAACACTAATGTGCATGGGGTGATTAGGGTGTGCCTGGGCACACCTGGCACACCCTGTGTGCACGCCTATGCAAGTTATATTCCTGCATCGGGTTTACATAGAACATTCCCAGATAGAGATCCTATTTGTCCTCGTTCTAGACTGTTTTGGGAATGCTCTTACATTGCAAAATTCTGGGCTGAGGACTTTGAGGAGATAAATCTCAAGCTACAGCTGACCCTCCCGCTCTCTCCATCCTTAGCACTACTGGTCACTCAGGATGACGAACAACATTCTCATCATACTAAGTTGTTAATATCGTATCTCCTTTCAACCCACCCTGGAGTGTCCTCCTGGAGGCTATGGTGGATGCAGACCTTCCTATGTACAAGCTATATCAATCGGTGCTGTCCCTGGAAGTTTGATAAGGTGTGGTCCACTTGGACCTCAAGTTGACCCGTTACTTGTACTATCCAGAGTCTGAGTATGAGATTTGGGTGTTGGGCATGGGGTATCCTTCCTGTAGGAGACCCCCTCTTAAGTGCTTCTCCTTTTGCTGCTTGCTCTGGAGGCACTCGGCAGGAGGGAGGGGCCAGAAGAGCCGGCAGGGGACCCAAAAAGAGGAGGATTGGGACTGCTCTGTGAAAAGCCACTGCAGAGAGCAGGTAAGTATAATATGTTTGTTCTTTGTTTTTAATTATTGCATTTAATATCACTTTTTGTAGGATAGCCCAAGGCTGTGTGTGTTCTTTGTCTCCAGTAAATTTGGGTATAATCTTGTTCACAAAAGTGTTCTGCTGCTGACCAATAACACTGGTGTGTAATTTTGCTAATTACTTTTCTTCAAACTGAAATGAATCAGATTGGAGTGTTGGTATTGGTGCATGTTTATAGGGGTTACCGTTAGAACAAGAGATGAGGAGGTGAGATAAAGCCTCCTTGCCACCTAGCGAAGCCCTCTGAATAGCAATCCACCACAAATTTCTCTACAGAGGGCGCCACAAGTGTAAATGTGTCCTAATAGATCATACAGTAAATATAGTAAAATAACTGTCTCCGCACACAGCGTCTGCCACGATCGGATCCCCGATCGTACTGATGTCCTCACTCGACAAGTCAGATGCCACTCAGGCTCCGCAGTGGGGTGGAAGGGTCTTCGGAAGTTGCGCAAGGCCCCAGGCTTCAGGCCTTTCACTGCAGCAGATCCGCACAGGAAGACTGTTGCTTGCAGCGCGGTGTCCAAAAGAGGCCGAGCTCCGCCTCGCCTCCTTCTTAAATAGCCCCTCCCATGAGTCTCTGCGGTAGCCAATTGCACTCTGGGTGCCGAATGGGGTTCTATGTAACGTAGTCCCGGGGCCTTAAAGGAGACCCCGCTACACACTCCCCCCCACTTAAACTTTTTGGTCCCCAAAGATAACATAACATTAAATTACAGAACGTACAACATCAATCAAAGTTTCGTATGATGTTGGCAGAGGAAACTCCCACCAAAAACGAGGCGGTGAACTTCCCTGCCCACAGGTCACACTATCACTAGTGTCCTGCCTAACTGTGCCAGAGAGTGAGTTGGGGTTGCCCCCCACTAAATAAACAGTGGGAGGATCAGGGTCTTCCACACTCCTCCTGGAAGTAACCACAGTGTCTTCCGCACTCCTCCCCATCTGTGGGTAAGTTAATCTTCTGGGAAGATTTATGGCCCTTCGCTTCCACTGTCCTCTTGGGCTTTCTGTTATAACAGGTTCCTCTTCTGGAATCAACTTAGGAATTTCCTCTGGTTCGGGAGCACTGGACTCCGGAGCAGGGAGGTACATGGATTCCCTCAGATCTTCTTCTGGGAGTAAGTCACAGGCACTCTCCCAAGAATCTGATCAAGGACTGGACGGGATGAACTCAGTAGCTTCTGCATTCAGTGTGTTGTCTATGGTGTCTTCTTCAGGTGGAAGATCAATAGCAGAAGTTTCTGGGGCCTGAGAAGGCCAAAGCCAACCAAGTTTTTCTCCCTCATCTTCACTTATCTCCGAGGTCTCTGTATCCCCAATCTGAGGGGTCCGAGACCGAGTGTTTGGTCTAGGAGTACCCAGAATGGAAATTGGGTTTGGGGAGTCCCTTGCAGGAGGTATCCGAACTGCTTCAGCAAGTGGGAGTAAGTGGTTTCGGTGCCAGGTCTTCAGTGGGCCCACCTTCCCTTCCGGCTTCAACTTATAGACAGGTAGGCCCGGCAGCTTCTTACAAACGACATAGGGTTCAGGTCTCCATCTGTCTGCAAGCTTGTGTTTCCCAGGGACTCCCAGGTTTCGTAGGAGAACTCGGTCTCCAGGTTGCAGGTCCTGGATCCGAACCTTTAGGTCGAAGTTCCTCTTATTGTTCTGAGGCCGCCTGGGCCTGTTCATAGGCTAATTTCAAATTATGTCTGAGTCTGTCAACATATCCCTTGTGGGAAGCGGCAGAACAATGGTCTATGGAAGTGCCAAAGGCCAGATCTACTGGTAGTCTTGCCTCTCTTCCGAACATCAGTCGATAGGGTGAGTACCCTGTAGCATCACTGGTGGTGCTGTTGTATGCATGCACAACTGCCACGATGTGGTTGCTCCAATACTGCTTCTTTTCACTGCTTAAGGTCCCCAGCATGTTGAGCAGGGTTCGGTTGAACCTCTCCGGCTGAGCATCACCTTGTGGATGGTAGGGGGTAGTTCTTGTCTTCTTGATCCCCAAAGAATCCAGGAGCTTCCGGATCAACCGACTTTCAAAATCCCTTCCCTGATCTGAATGGAGCTGTTGTGGTAGCCCATAGTGTACGAAGTATTTTTCCATAAGCACTTTGGCCACAGTGGAAGCCTTCTGGTCTTTGGTTGGGAAGGCCTGAGCATACCGGGTGAAATGGTCGGTTACTACCAGAACATTTCCTAGTCCACTCAGGTCGAGTTTGAGGCAGAGAAAATCAATGCATACCAGATCAAGTGGGCTTTGACTTTGCAGATGGCCCATTGGGCAGCTTGATGGGGTAAAGTCTTTCTCTGGATGCATCGTGCACATGAGTGGCAGTATTCTTCAACTTCAGCCCTCATGCAGGGCCAATAGAAACGGTCCCTAACAAGTTGGAAGGTCCTTTCCGCCCCTAGGTGGCCATGATTGTCGTGCAAAGCAACCATGACAGTCTCTCTGTGTTTCTCCGGCAGGAACAATTGCCATTTGTCTTCCAGGTCATCAGAGGGGCCCCTTCGGTAGACCACTCCCTGATGCACCTGCAACCTGTCCCACTCCTTCCTTAACAGGTGAGCTTCCTTTGAAGGGTGACGTAAGAGTCTATTCGGATCCTGATTCTCCAGGGCCTCCAAGACCAATTTCCCCATGGGGTCTTCCAATTGGTCAGATCTCAACTCCTTTTTGGACAATTTTGGCAAGTCATCTTCCCCCAGTTGGGTTACCCCACAGTACTGCTTGGGGACTCCAACTATAGTAACCCCTATCTCTTCTGCTCTTGAGCCGCCACTGGCTTGGAGTTCAGCCCCTTGACAGAGGGCCTGCATCCCGTCGGGTGCCACTTGAGTCCAGTCTCCTGTACTGCAGGTGGGGACATGAGATCTTCTAGACAAGGCGTCTGCATCTCGGTTTCCAGCCCCAGGTCTGTACTTTAAGCTGAAATTGAAGGCAGACAGTGCCGCCAGCCATCTATGTCCTGTGGCATCCAACTTTGCTGTGGTGAAAAGATAGGTGAGGGGGTTGTTGTCGGTTTTCACCGTGAATTCTGCCCCATACAGATAGTCTTTGAGTTTGTCAACTACCGCCCATTTAAGGGCCAGGAACTCCAACTTATGGGTGGGGTAGTTCTTTTCAGAGGGAGTCAGACTTCTGCTCACATACGCAATGGGCCTCAGTTGCTCTTCATGCTCCTGGTAGAGCACTCCTCCCAAACCATCATGACTGGCATCTACATGAAGTTCATAAGGCTTCTTAGGGTCTGCGTAGGCCAGGACAGGGGCAGTGGTTAAGGTTTTCTTCCACATCTGGAAGGCATCTTCACACTTCTCATTCCACTGGTCCTTGACTGACTCCCCTGGCTTCCTGGGGCCCGAGTCATCTTCTTCCCCCTCCGTCTTTAGCAGCTCATTCAGAGGCCTGGCTATCTGAGCAAACCCCTCCACGAACCTCCTGTAATAGGAACAGAACCCCAGGAAGGATCTGAGCTCTGTCACAGTGGTGGGTCTTGGCCAGGAGGTGACTGCCTCCAATTTTTCGGGGACTGTGGCTACCCCATCTTCAGACACTATGTGTCCCAGATAGTTGACTGATGACTGATAGAATTGGCATTTTTCAGGTGAGAGCTTGAGTCCTTCCTCACTCAGCCACTTCAAAACTTTCTCCAGCCTCTCTTCATGTTCTTCCAAGGTTCTTCCGAAGACAATGATGTCATCTAAGTATACTAGGACTTCGATGAGGTTCATGTCTCCTACAGTCTTCTCCATAAGACGTTGGAAGGTAGCTGGGGCTCCAGACAGACCTTGAGGCATCCGATCAAATTCAAAGAACCCCACTGGGGTTATGAAAGCCGTCTTCCCTTTGTCTTCTGGATGCATCGGGATTTGATAGTACCCGCTCTTTAGGTCCATAACACTGAACCACTTGGCTCCAGACAAACTCTGTAGGGCATCCTCTATCCTCGGAGTGGTATACTGGTCGGGTATGGTTCTCCTGTTGAGGGTCCTGTAGTCTATGCACAGCCTCAATGATCCATTCTTCTTTCTGACCACCACTATCGGGGAGGCATAGGGGCTTCTAGATTCTCGAATCACACCGGTTCGTTTTAGCTCGGCGAGCTGTTACCTCAAGTCCTCGAGGTCTGCTAACGGAACTCGCCTGACTCTTTCCCTGAAGGGCTTGTCTTCCTAGAGGCGGATTCGATGGGTGGCACTCCTTGCACACCCCACATCGAACTCATCTTGGGAGAAGATCTTTTCCCACCTGGTCAACTGGGCCTTGGCTCTCTCTTTCCAAGCCCTGGGTAGGTTTGGGTTCTCCATGGAAAGTTTCTCCCACACAGTGCTTTCTTCATCTGTCTTCTCCACATCCGACAAAACAACTGGGGTGGCAGGGCTCACCTGACCCAGCAGCACCCTGGCTGGGATCTCCATGGGGCCACCTGAAGTATTCCTGACACTCACAGGTACCTTACAAGTGGGCCTTCTTCAGGGCCCTCAACAGGACCACTTCTGGAACTACTTCTAAGCCTGAATGTTCTCCCCTTGGATCGGGTTCCAACATGACAAAGGGCCCAGGCTGCTCCCAAGTGAGTTTCACAGTGGCTTTTAAACAGGCCACTTCTCCGGGCTGTAGCACTATCCCTTTTCTTCCCAGCCTCCAGACCTTCCCTACTCCCTCTTCTGGGGCCCGCTGTTCTAGGATCAGTCGTTGGTAGGCCGTCTTCAACATTGGGTGGATCCCAGTGGCTGTGGGGTCTTTCCCCTTTGTTAGAGGGGCCAAGAGTCTTCGGACCAGATTCGTGTTGGTCCCTATTATTAAGGAACTCTTGTTAGCTCCAGGCGGTCGGGGGCATACCACAGCTAATGTATCAAACACTTCAGCCTTCCCGGCTATGGACAGGTCGAAAGTCAGTTTTATAGGCAGATAGCCATCATAAGGGAAATTCTCTGTCCCAATCCCCCATATTTCCAACTCTTCAATCTTCTGGATGGGAAGGTGACTTAGATGCTTGTCATAAAAGTCCCGGTACAACAGGGTCACTTGCGCCCCAGTATCCAATATGGCTCTTGTGTAGACTCCCTCCACTTGAACAGGTACTATCGGGGAGGGACCCACCAGCTTCTCTGGATATCGCTTCGAAGGAGTCTCCTTCCTTGGATCTTTGCGTTTTCCTTTTGGACTTTCTTTCTTCCATTTCTCTTTGGACTTAAGTCTCTCTTGAGCCTGGTATTGATCTCCCTCCTTTTAATGGGTGTAACTACCCGCTGAGGGACATTGCACACTTTCTTTGGGGTGCGTTCCCTCTGAGGAACCTTGTGTTTCTTCTGAGGGGTCTTGTCCACTCTTTTCATGTGCTTCTCATTCAGTTTGGAGTTCACTGGAGATGATGGGCACCCGGTTGACTCCTTCACCGGGGCCCGCTGAAGTTTTCCGGCGGCTTGCGGTTATTCATCTTTTTTTCTTTGGACTGGTACATACTTTGGCCGCATGGCCAACCCCTCCGCAGTTGAAACAAGTCATGTCCCCCCCAATCTTGTAGGGATGCGGGCGCTGAGGTATTTGTAAACAGCTTCCTCCTCGGCCTTTCCCTCTCCGGTTCCCTTGACTTCTTTTCCATCAGGGAGGTCAGTAGCCCCAATACTTGGGACATCTGCGACTTCAAGGTATCCACCTCTGAGTCTCTTTCCAGGGTCATGGCCGTCCTGACCATCACCGGAGGAGGATTTACCGACTCAACTGGTTGGTTCTTCTTCTTCTCCTCCAGCATAGCTTCTTCCTCTCTGACTACTCGGATCAAGTCAGGGTACTCCAGGCTCTTCCCGTCCTGTCTGGTGCGTAGCGCCAGTGCGATGGGGTCCAGGGGCTGAGATCCTCTCATCACCTGCTGAACACGGGCCTCATCTACCTTCCGCGGGTCAATCCCCTTCTTAAGGATCATCTTATGCAGGATCTTATCCAGACGCCTCATAAACTCTGATAGTTTCTCTCCTGTCTTTTGGTAGCAGTGCTCCAGCTGGTAAGTGAGCTCAGTGATTTTCTCTGTCCCACAGAACACATTCTGTAGAATGTCCAGATAGTCCTGTGCATCACAGTCTGTTTTACTCATCTTGAGGTTGCGTATGGCCTCTAGAGCAGGCCCCTTCAAGCTCTCAGCAAGCTCTCAGCAATTCTCTGCTTCTTTCTGTGGTCTGGGACTTCCCGTTCTTCTAAGGCCTGAGTGGCACCGTCTAACCACTCCTCAAACCCCTCTTCACCCGAAGGTACAGGTTTCCTTCCAGAGAATATTCATAGTTTTCTGTATCCCTACATTTGGTAGTCTGTAGGATCCTTCTTACACTGGGCTACAATTTCCCCCAGGACTGCACATAATTCTGCGCTGAGGGTGGCAGGTGGCGATCCGGGACTTTCCTTTTTCTCCCGTTTTTCTGCTTTTGGGGTGGGTGATGGAGATAGTTTCGGTGTCTGAAACCGTCATCCTGGCTTGAGCGGCAGCGCGTGTATTAGGCTATAAGTCTGATCATCTATTGCTTCTACACTTGGATTCTTGAAATGCTCTGGGACTCCGTTCTTCCACTCTATTAGTGCGTGGGTCAGTGAAGAATCCGACCTGACATCCACCACCCATACCTTTTGGTGCGGGGACAGCGACATCACTAGCTGCTTCACCGCTTCTTCTTGCCAGATCCCTGGGAGTTCTATTACTACTACCCCGGCTGGATCTGTGCCGACCGCTTTGCACCACTGCCCTACTTCTAGTGGGTCCATGCTGGTGCTTTTGGCACGTTACTTGCTGCAACAGGATCCCGGACTCGAGAGCCCCCACGTGTAGCGCTACCCCCAGTTAAAAGAGCCGCTGGATTTTTGTTTCGGGCCCTGTGTACAGCACCGCCAACCCCCGGCAATCTTACTCGACCCACTCTGGCACAGTTAGTCTAGGGATTATACTTGTATCACAATCAAACAGTATTGCAAGGGTTACCTCTTTGCAATAAGACAACACACTGATACTAGAGATCAAGTATAACGGTTTTACTTTAGTTTTAAAAGGGCATAGGCAGAACATAACACATACAACTCGCTTACAGAGCCCTGCAGCAATAGATATAGCACGCAATAATGGCGCAGCGCGGTAATCCACCACGCGAAGCTATTATTGTATACGCGCCCTATGGCGCACTAAAACAATAGTCTATCTCCCCTCCCTAGTCAGGCCTGACACAGAATAAATCAGTCTTGTCATTAAGGATTTCTTTGCATGCAAACTTTCGGTGGTGCACTTGATGAAACAGTATTTTTGTAATCCACAAAGTAGGCAGTCACAAAGAACATTATACTGGAGACCGTTTTTAAACTCTGTCCTGCTACTGGTCTCCAGTGAAGTAACAAACAAACGATCGGTGGGCCAAGGCAGTCTATAGGCCTAAACATGGTACAGTCTATTGGATTGAGCAAGTGCTCGCTCACCACTCCGGACGCGATCCCAGTCCGGGACTTCCACTTGCTGTGTCTCCGCACACAGCGTCTGCCACGATCGGGTCCCCGATCGTACTGATGTCCTCACTCGACAAGTCAGATGCCACTCAGGCTCCGCAGTGGGGTGGAAGGCTCTTCGGAAGTTGTGCAAGGCCCCAGGCTTCAGGCCTTGCACTGCAGCAGATCCGCACAGGAAGACTGTTGCTTGCAGCGCGGTGTCCAAAAGAGTCCGAGCTCTGCCTCGCCTCCTTCTTAAAAAAACCCTCCCATGAGTCTCTGTGGTAGCCAATTGCACTCTGGGTGCCGAATGGGGTTCTGGGTAACATAGTCCCGGGGCCTTAAAGGAGACCCCGCTACAAACAGATTCACAATGTATGCACTAGATGGCAGTAAAGCAGAAGGTGATATTATGAAGGTGATATATATATTGAATATACAGTATTTATCCACTAAGAGGTCACAGAAAAAATGACATGATAATAGCATTATAAAACATTTTTCCACATTATCTGAAAGCCAGACAATATCAAGTAAAAAATATTTAAGATGGAAATATAAAGGATGTAATTAAAAGAAAAAAAAATGTTAATCAATAAATATCTTTACAGAGGGGCTGATAGAGGTCTTTGCAGTTTGTCATGTTACTATATATATTTTTGATAGCAAGGTCCATATCACTATCATTTGGAACTCTTTTTATAATCAGACAGTTACTATGTAGCAAAAGTTAAGGTAACTGTAGCGGTACCCTCACTCTCCCTCTTTCCTACGGTGTATGGCTTGCGTCTAGGGGTACCTGGGAGAGGAGAGTGCAGAGACACTACGCCAAGCTCTTCCCTCGTGTGTATAAGAGGGTTGAGCAAAGTTAGTTGAATTACCTCCGGGTCTGTCCACTGCATACAAAGCCTCAGTTGTTCCATGGAGATGTGTCTGCCAATAATAGAGTCCCACACCAATCGAAAGTCCAACACTCCTTTATTTCTCATACAGTACGGTGAACACACTCAGTTTAACTTCCAATAACAGACGAACATGGGGTGTGGGAACGAGTAGGCTCAGGCACAACTAAGCTCTCCTATTCCTTTTTAGCGAATAGGCCTGGCGCACGGTCTCTGCCACCGACCGTGAGGGTGGTCTCTGCCACAGACCGGATGAACTGTTGAGGCCCCTGCCACGGCCTAATAGCAGGCCCCTGCCACTGACCTGAGTGAAATAGTTGGACCGCTGCCACCGGTCATTGAATGTGGACCGAACTTCCTCTTTGAATTTGGCCCCTGTTCGGGAAAGAGTCCCTCCTCCGGTCCCTTACGCCTCTGGATTCGGGTGCCCCACTCCCGGGGCCCCCTAGGATGATCCCTCCCTCGCGGGTACCCAGCGGAAGGTACTGGCCTCCGGCCGAGTACCTCACCCCAGACTGAAGGTGTCTGGGATGGAACACGAACTCCAAGTGCCCAGACACCGACCGCAACAACAGCCCTCAGGCTGAAGGTGCCCGGGACTTCCACCTCGTGGCAAAGATGTCCGCCCCCTTTATACCCTCTCCCAGGATGCACGGTGGGTTCCCCGTCCCGCCATACAACCGCTGCGAGAGGTCACAAAGGGTACGGCACTGCAGTGATGGTTCAACCCCGGCCCAAAGTGACAGTGCCACCTGCTGGGCCGCAGGGAACTATGCATCACTGGCGTCCTCACCAGTTTAAAAAGTACATACCCGCTACATAACCTTTTGTATTGGCTAGGAAAAATTCTATGTAGAGTGATTACAGCTGTATTAAGCCAAAAAGCAAACATATATTGCAGCTTACGAATTCTTAGGCCTCATGCCCACGGGCGTTTTTCAGCCGCGTTTTTGAGCGTTTTTTACAGCTTAAAAACGCCTGTCCATGTTAGTCTATAGCTTCATGTCCACCTAGGCGTTTTTGAGCTGTAAAGAGCATAGGCGTTTGTAAGCTGTAAAAAAAACCCAGGGCCAGTGCGTTCCTCAGCGTCAGAATTAGGCAGAAAAAAACGCGAGCGTCAAAAAACGCGCAAAAACACGCACTAACGCGCACTAACGCGCAAAAAACGCGCACTAACGCGCGGTCGCGTTTTTAGCTCCGACGTTTTTTTTTTTTTTTTTAAATTATTTACAATAACATGGACAGGCGTTTTTAAGCTGCAAAAAACGCAGCTGTAAAAACGCCAGTGGGCATGAGGCCTTAGATGTAAGAATTTCTTTCTTCTATTTTCATCCACTGATCTAGTCAGTAAGAGCCAGTTCACACTGGGGCAACACGACTTCCAGCACGATTTTATGAGGCAACTCAGACACGACTTGAGAATGAATCACAGCGTGACCTGGAGCTACTTACAAGGCAACTCCAAGTTGCCTGCAGGACAGGAGACATTCCAGTGGCCAATCAAACAAGAATCAGCTCTGTGAGAGGGAGGGGGGAGGGAGAGGTTTGCCTGAGAAATGTATGTTTTCTTCCTGGAGAGTTGCTCCTATTAAGACAGTGAGAGGCGACTCCCATTGAAATGAATGGTTACAGGTCGCCTAGGAGTCGGATTGAAGTAGTACAGGGACCTTTTTTGAAGTCGGAGCGACTGCAGTAGTGTGCATAAGGACGGCTCCATTAACTTACATTGATTTCTTCAGCCAGCGCGACCTGAGGCAACTAGGGGCGACCTGGGGCGATTTAGAGTCGGATCCAAAGACGCCCCTGTGTGAACCGGCTCTTAGTCTGTTGTTTTTAAACAGAACAAGCTGTCTTGCAAATGTAGCAGTTAGAGGGTGGAGACAAACCATTTACCACTTACAGGGGAAATGTGTTGTCCCCAAGTGTCAGAATAGAATGTTCATTATTTTCTTTAACTGGGAGATGTGCTTTAAAGCGACTCTGTCGCTACATTAAAGCGGACATTCAGTCATTTTTTCATCTTTCGATCTATTAAATCTTCTGCCCTTGTTGTTTTAACTTTGGATAGTAAAATATTTTTTTCAGTAAATTCCTTATACAGCCCACTTCTCGTTTCTTGTCTGGTAAAAAGCCCAGGCTTATGACATCATTCACAGCTTTCTCTCTCTCTCGTGAGAGTTTGCCGAGAAGGGGGGGTATGTCATAAGAGGGTCAATGAGAGCTGCAGAGCTGGAGGGGTGCCTCTGTGTGTCTGTGTAAATCCAGGAAGTGAACAGACAGCAGCTTCAGCTGCCCACAGTTAAAATGACTGCAGACAGACTCAGTGGAGGGAGATTTCTGCAGCATATTTGGCAATTACAGAATCACAGTATATATAAAATAATATGCAAAGTGGTTGGAGAGAAGCTTCAGAATGGCAAATATGTTTTTATTACATATTATGTGAGCAGACTGCAGTTCCTCTTTAAGTAAACAAATTTCCCTCTGCAAAAGAAGATAGTAAATACTCCCTGCTCCCTTTGCCCCCTCCACTGATTGCTACTGTGTTCAAGGGAAACCTTTAGAATCTGATAGAATCCTCCCACACACACAGCCAGGGCCGGTGCTACCACTAGGCAAACTAGGCAGCCGCCTAGGGCGCACTGCTGCCTAGGGCGCACAGGCCACTGGTGTTCCTACTCTCTTCCCACTGCAGCAAGCAACTGTCTCAGAATCAGCAGGCAGCTGCCACTCCATTCACACATACAGTGGAACCTTGGATTACGAGCATAATCCTTTCCAGGAGAATGCTTGTATTCCAAAGTACTCGCATATCAAAGCGAGTTTCCCTATTGAAGTCAATGGAAACGAAAATAATTTGTTCCGCCTTGACTTCAATGGCATGCAATACCGCATGCGGCCAGAGGCGGGGGGGCGCCGGAGCGCCTCGGAAAAGTCAGAAAAGGCCAGAGGACACCTCGGCTGACCTCGGTAAACCTCTGAAAGACTCCGTTCCCGAGATTTGCAGAGGTCCTTGGGCCTTTCCGTGCATTTCCGAACGGCGCCGATCGCAGCCGTTCGGCTCTGCTCGGCTCCGACACCCCCCCACATCAGGCCAAACGTGGTACTGCACACTGCTTTGGCCTAAATCGTGCTTGTTTTGCGAGACAAAACTCGCAAACCGAGTTACAATTTTTAAAAATACAGAAGAAGTGTTCGCATTGAAACACAGAAACACATCGGGCATCAAGGATGCAGCCAATTGCTGCAATAGGACCACATTTTGACATATGTTTTTATGATCCACACGTTTTTATACCTAACATCATGTTGTCATGTGCTGCTCTAATTCACATATGCATTTTTATGATGATTATCATTTATTGTTTGATCAATTATGTTCACTGTTATGTATGTATGTTCATGTAGGCTGTACTGTTGCATAAGCACAAGTCACCTTTCACACATGTAATGCATCAGTATTGTATATTTGCAATAAACTTTTTGATTTTTATCCCCACCCCTACCTGTCAACTGCTTCATTCAAAGTCCCACTGCCCCCTTTTCTGTTCTTAGTACCCGGGATGGGAGCACTTCCCCATGCTTCATTCAAAGTCCCACCAATCTCCTTTTTTGCTACCTATATAGGGATGGAGGCAGTTTACAGCAGCAGGCAGTTATCCCCTGCCAGCTTCACTTGGAGTGCCCTGTGAGGGAGTGTACCAGTATGGTTTACCCACACAGGGGTTTCTTTTTTCTGCAACATCTGTTGTTGAAATTTTTGTGGCACTAGAACAATTCCAACCTGAGCTATTTTTGTGTTCAAGTCTGGACCTGGCCTTGTCTGTGACCCAGGAGCTGCGATGCGTTCTGGGTGCCCCCTCTTCCCCTCTTTCCCCGCCCTATGGGGGCGGGGTCATGTGGGGGATTGGGCGGGTGCTCACACCGCATCGGTGTCACGTCCCGCTCCCTCATGTGACTTCACTGGTTGGCGTCGCTGTGTGGGCGCGCATCTTCCATCTCTACCGGCCTAGTTGGACGCAGTTGCGCCATTTTTGGGCAGGTTTACAACCACCCAGGCTGGGGCCCCGCCCCATACACTGCCTGGCAAACGTGATGTCGGTGGTGACCTCTGGCGCGCGCGGAACGCATCTAGGGCGTCTATCCGGATCCGGCGTCCATCTTCACACACATGTGCAGACGCCACAGCTCTGACAAGCTCTTACCTCCAGTACATCCAAGGTAACATTCCGTGTTTCGAGTATGAAGGTTGCCTTCAAATATATTCCCATTATTCTGGTGAATCCTAATGGACCTACTCATCCATTTTAGATATCCACCCATTACTTTTACTCACCTTTGGCTGTGCTGTGGAGATGGTGGCTTGAGTTCCAGAGATGATGCCTGTGTGTGCTTGCTGTGTGCTGGATCTTTCACCACCCCAGATCCTGGGAGAGACACCCCCCTCTGGTCCATCTTCCACACAATACCTTGGCTTGGCATATATCGTAAGGCGTGGCGATGTGAGCGAAATTCGCTCCCAGCCTCGCCAACCTTTTTATGGCCTTATGGGAGAATGATCACATTTTTTCATGGAGATGTCCCAAATTATTATATTGGCGAAGATTCATTGATGATGCTTTTTTCCTTTGGAAAGGTGATCTTGAATCCCTGAAATCGTTTATGGAAACTATCAACACCAACCAATGGGGCATTAGGTTCACATATGAAGCTGATATCTATTCGGTGAACTTTCTGGATCTGGTGGTTATGAAAGAAGAGGGTAGGTTAACTACCAAAACTTTCTTTAAACCTACTGATAAAAATAGATATATACCAATGGTCATCACCCCAACTGGTTAAAAGCAATACCCAAAAGCCAGTTCCAGTGGATAAAGAGGAATTGTTCACATATGAAGGATTTTAAAACACAGGTAGATATCATCAACAATCGCTTCATAGATAAGGGGTATGATCCCAATACCCTGGAGATGGACATTGCCAAAGTTAACAGCATGGAGAGAGAAACACTTTTGAAACCTAAAGTAAGGAACATAGAGGATAATAGAGGGTTTGAATGGGCCTTTATTACCAACTTCTCCTCACATCATTAGTGGGTTAATAAAACCATGAAGAAACATTGGAAAATTCTTAAGGGGGATAGGGTCCTGGGATCAGTCCTACCTGCCAACCCCAATATTGTTTATAGGAGAACTCTATCTCTCAAAGATAAGTTGGCACCCAATGCCATTGACATACCTCTTAAAATCAGTTTATTTGGGGACATGAAAGGTTTTTTTCCGTGTAGGAGGTGTAAGGTGTGTAAAACCTCTCAGACTATTAGAACCACCTCCTTCACCTCTCAGGTGACATCTAAAACATATAAAATCAAAGATTTTATCACCTGTGGGACGGTGGGAGTTATTTATCTCCTAACTTGTCCTTGCAGATTGCAGTATGTTGGCAGAACAACAAGAGCCCTGAATATTAGAATAGGAGAACATCTTGGGAATATCAGACGAGGATTTGTGGGACACAGTGTATCCAAGCACTTTTCGTACACATCATGATAGGGATACCTCTTTGGTGACAGTAGTGGCCATAGAGAAATATACTGCCCATTGGAGGGGGGATAATTTAAAGAGACATATATCCCGAAACTAGATGGATACATGACCTCCAATGTTAAAATCCCCTGGGTTTAAACATAGAATGGGATATAAATTGTTTTATTGATAATAAATAGCATAGTGATTCCCATTTTTAAATGTGCTTTTTTTAATAGTAACATAATATTAAATTATTTTTGTTACTAATTGTTTTTTTAATGTTTTTTTAGGTAGCATATAACTTAATACATACATCTGCATCCTTCCTTTACACCTTTTTATCAAATTGTATTTTAGTGTTTAGAGGTTAATTTGAACAATTAATAATTTGAAAACTATTTTTTTATATATATTATATATATTTTCACAACGTTTATAATATGTTAATTATCTGTCCTATTGAGCTGAGGAAAAATTTTCTGGTATGTATTGAATTTATAATATACTGGATTCAGTCTACCAATCTGGTGACTACAAGGCTGCATCTGAGGAATGTAGCTTCCGGTGTCACGACTGCCTCATGAGTATATATACGTGAAGTGATGACGCTGGGAATTAGCCTCCGTTCCCAGTTGATGCCATTTTTGGGGAAACGCGTCAGGTGGAGCATACATCCCTAAACTTCATCACGTATTTGTTCATTGATGCAGTCAGTGTTTGTTCTCTGACTGATATTTGGATAATTTCTATTTTTTACCTTTGTTTCTTTTTTTGTTCCTGTTTTTATATATATACCTTTTTTATGAATTGTGGATTGGATGTGGACTTGTCTTGGTTTTGCTGTGATTTTTTTAATAAATCAATTGGAATTTCTTTGAAATACTGCACCGTGAAGTCTTTTTCATTCAATCCCTTCCTGCTGAGTTGAATAAACTCCTAGGAGTACACCTGGAGCAATCTCTATCTCTGCTTACCTTGGATCCTGTGTGTTGGACATCTGATCGGCTGGTGGAGCGAGGAGAGATCCCTTGGGATAAGGAGCAGGTGGATACCTTCGGTGCCGGCAGGCAGATGCACACGCTTTTGAGACCTCTGTAATCCGAGGTCCCATCGATCTGGTAAGCGGCTTTATGATTATCCCCTATCGTCGAAATTATATGGAATAAGAGCTACCTTTGGATATTTTCCTACCCATACGAAAATTAGTGGAGCTGATCATCTATAATAATTTTTTTGGTAGACACTTTCACACACATTCGTTAAATGAACATTGGTTGGAGATTCCTTGTAATAGAAAGTTCTCTATATAAACTCTTTCCTACACCCTTTTTTTATATATATCAATATATATATATATTTCAGAAAAAAAGAAAGTAAAACTGCGCTAAATGAGCTAAATAAGAAGGAAACCCCAGACGTTCACGCTGGTAGCTTCGTGGATATTGGGAGCTGCGATTTAAGAATGTGAACTACCATACATGGTAGAGAAATAGGAAAATTGGGGGAAAAATCACGCTAACCCGTGACCAATCACTGTGACAGTAATGCGGTGAATGAAAATTAACCAATGAAACACAAAAATCTATTAAAACTAATGAATGAAATCAAAAATATATATACAAAGAATAAACTATAAATATATAGTGTACTGTGATCTACATCAAATATATATAATAGTCCATCAAAGAAATCCTTGAATGAAATCCAAATAAATAACACCAGTGCTTCATGTGAAAATCATATAAAGTGTTGTGTCCACATTCATCTGTGACGTTCCACCACCAAATAACAGGATTTCTCCTTACCAGCTGTACACGACCCCCCGTGACAGAGAGTCAATATATGCAGAAATCAAGTAGTTTCTCCCACGAATCACCGCAGCACACAGCACATAAGATTCCTAGAGTTCTCTCCTCATCGTACAGAATGGTTCAGGAGTTCCATGTTCTATGCTGTTTCTCCTGTCACACCTTCCAGGTGCACCAGGTGAAGAAGAGCAAGAAATGGGTTTGTAAACTCTGTGGAGAAAAACAGTCCCTGATAAAGGTCGGTGCTCTAGGAATCTTATGTGCTGTGTGCTGCGGTGATTCGTGGGAGAAACTACTTGATTTCTGCATATATTGACCCTCTGTCACGGGGGCTCGTGTACAGCTGGTAAGGAGAAATCCTGCTATTTGATGGTGGAACGTCACAGATGAATGTGGACACAACACTTTATATGATTTTCACATGAAGCACTAGTGTTATTTATTTGGATTTCATTCAAGGATTTCTTTGATGGACTATTATATATATTTGATGTAGAGCACAGTACACTATATATTTATAGTTTATTCTTTGTATATATATTTTTGATTTCATTCATTAGTTTTAATAGATTTTTGTGTGTTTCATTGGTTAATTTTCATTCACCCCATTACTGTCAAAGTGATTGGTCACGGGTTAGCGCTATTTTTCCCCCAATTTTCCTATATATATTTTTCACTTGGTATTTTTTCACTAGTTTATTTTGTTGGATTGATGTTTTAATTTATGATGATTGCGCGCTTGTTTTTTTGTACATACAGTATATCGTAAGTACCTGGATTGACACATTGTCCTTTCTGGTGCATATAGTCCATATTCTTATGTCATCATACCTCAATATTTCAGATGTCCCTAGCATCCGCCCCTGAAGAAGTGTTTGCTATGGACTGGTTGCTATGGATGGTTGCTATAGACTGGTTGCTATCGATTGGTTGCTATGGACTGGTTGCTATTGATGGTTGCTATGGATTGGTTGCTATGGACTGGTTGCTATGGACGGTTGCTAGGGACAAGTTGCTATGGATGGTTCAAATTTAAAAAGTAAAATAAATTTATTGTTTTAATTTTTTTTTGGTTTGGAAACTAATTATTGTTTTGGATGGTTGCTATGGACTGGTTGCTATGGACTGGTTGCTATTGACGGTTGCTATGGATTGGTTGCTATGGACTGGTTGCTATGGACGGTTGCTATGGACAGGTTGCTATGTATGGTTCAAATTTAAAAAGTAAAATACATTTATCGTTTTTAAAAAAAATCTCGTATTGAAAAAAAATCTTGTTTTGGATGGTTGCTATGGACTGGTTGCTATGGATTGGTTGCTATGGACTGGTTGCTATTGATGGTTGCTATGGACTGGTTGCTATGGACTGGTTGCTATTGATGGTTGCTATGGACTGGTTGCTATGGATTGGTTGCTATGGACTGGTTGCTATGGACTGGTTTCTATTGATGGTTGCTATGGATTGGTTGCTATGGACTGGTTGCTATGGACGGTTGCTATGGACAGGTTGCTATGGATGGTTCAAATTTAAAAAGTAAAATAAATTTATCGTTTTTAAAAAAATCTTGTTTTGAGAAACATCTTGTTTTGGATGGTTGCTATGGACTGGTTGCTATGGATTGGTTGCTATGGACTGGGTGCTATATATGGTTGCTATACATTGTTTGCTATGGACTGGTTACTATGGATAGTTGCTATAGACTGGTTGCTATCGATTGGTTGCTATGGACTGGTTGCTATTGATGGTTGCTATGGATTGGTTGCTATGGACGGTTGCTAGGGACAAGTTGCTATGGATGGTTCAAATTTAAAAAGTAAAATAAATTTATTGTTTTAATTTTTTTTTGGTTTGGAAACTAATTATTGTTTTGGATGGTTGCTATGGACTGGTTGCTATGGACTGGTTGCTATTGACGGTTGCTATGGATTGGTTGCTATGGACTGGTTGCTATGGACGGTTGCTATGGACAGGTTGCTATGTATGGTTCAAATTTAAAAAGTAAAATACATTTATCGTTTTTAAAAAAAATCTCGTATTGAAAAAAAATCTTGTTTTGGATGGTTGCTATGGACTGGTTGCTATGGATTGGTTGCTTTGGACTGGTTGCTATGGATGGTTGCTATGGACTGGTTGCTATTGATGGTTGCTATGGACTGGTTGCTATGGACTGGTTGCTATGGACTGGTTTCTATTGATGGTTGCTATGGATTGGTTGCTATGGACGGTTGCTATGGACAGGTTGCTATGGATGGTTCAAATTTAAAAAGTAAAATAAATTTATCGTTTTAAAAAAAATCTCGTTTTGAAAAAAAAATCTTGTTTTGGATGGTTGCTATGGATTGGTTGCTATGGATTGGTTGCTATGGACTGTTTGCTATGGACTGGGTGCTATGGATGGTTGCTATACATTGGTTGCTATGGACTGGTTGCTATGGACGGTTGCTATGGACAGGTTGCTATGGAATGTTGCTATGGACTGTTGCTATGGATTGGTTGCTATGGACTGGTTGCTATGGACGGTTGCTATGGTCAGGTTGCTATGGATGGTTCAAATTTAAAAAGTAAAATAAATTTATCGTTTTTAAAAAAATCTTGTTTTGAGAAACATCTTGTTTTGGATGGTTGCTATGGACTGGTTGCTATGGATTGGTTGCTATGGACTGGGTGCTATATATGGTTGCTATACATTGTTTGCTATGGACTGGTTGCTATGGATAGTTGCTATAGACTGGTTGCTATCGATTGGTTGCTATGGACTGGTTGCTATTGATGGTTGCTATGGATTGGTTGCTATGGACGGTTGCTAGGGACAAGTTGCTATGGATGGTTCAAATTTAAAAAGTAAAATAAATTTATTGTTTTCATTTTTTTTTTTCGTTTTGAAAACTAATTATTTTTTTGGATGGTTGCTATGGACTGGTTGCTATGGATGGTTGCTATGGACTGGTTGCTATTGACGGTTGCTATGGACTGGTTGCTATGGATGGTTGCTATGGACTGGTTGCTATTGACGGTTGCTATGGATTGGTTGCTATGGACGGTTGCTAGGGACAAGTTGCTATGGATGGTTCAAATTTAAAAAGTAAAATAAATTTATTGTTTTCATTTTTTTTTTTCGTTTTGAAAACTAATTATTTTTTTTGGATGGTTGCTATGGACGGTTGCTATAGACTGGTTGCTATGTATGGTTCAAATTTAAAAGTAAAATACATTTATCGTTGTTTTGGATGGTTGCTATGGAATGGTTGCTATGGATTGGGTGCTATGGATGGTTGCTATGGATTGGTTGCTATGGATGGTTGCTATGGTCAGGTTGCTATGGATGGTTCAAATTTAAAAAGTAATATAAATTTTTCGTTTTTTAAAAAAAATCTCGTTTTGAAAAATAAAACTTGTTTTGGATGGTTGATATGAACTGGTTGCTATGGACGGTTGCTATGGACTGGTTGCTATGGACTGGTTGCTATGGACTGGTTGCTATGGACTGGTTGCTATGGACTGGGTGCTATGGATGGTTGCTATACATTGGTTGCTATGGACTGGTTACTATGGACAGGTTGCTATGAATGGTTGCTATATATGGTTGCTATACATTGTTTGCTATGAACTGGTTGCTATTGACGGTTGCTATGGATTGGTTCAAATTGAAAAAGTAAAATAAATTTATCGTTTTAAAAAAAAATCTCGTTTTGAAAAATAATTATTGTTTTAGATGGTTGCTATGGACTGGTTGCTATGGACTGGTTGCTATGGATTAGTTGCTATGGATTGGTTGCTATGGACTGGTTGCTATGGACAGGTTGCTATGGATGGTACAAATTTAAAAAAAAAATCTTGTTTTAAAAAAGAAAAATATTTTCTCGTTTTAAAAAAAAATATTTTTTTGGATGGTTTCTATGGACTGGTTGCTATAGATTGGTTGCTATGGACTGGTGGCTATAGAGGGTTGCTATGGATAGGTTGCTTTAGACGGTTACTATGGATTGGTTGCTATGGACTGGTTGCTATAGATGGTTGTGATGAAAAGGTTGATATGGATGGTTCAGATTTAAAAAAAATATAGTTTTAAAAAAGAAAATTATTTTCTAGTTTTGAAAAAAAATCTCGTTTGGATGCTTGATATGGACTGGTTGCTATGGATGGTTGCTATGGACTGGTTGCTATGGACTGGTTGCTATGGATGGTTGCTATGGACTGGTTGCTATGGATTGGTTGCTATGGACTGGTTGCTATGGATAGTTGCTTTACATTGGTTGCTATGGACTGTTTGCTATCGATGGTTGCTATGGACAGGTTGCTATGGATTGGCTGCTTTGGACTGGTTGCTATGGATGTTTGCTATAGACTGGTTGCTATGGACGGTTGCTATGGACTGGTCGCTATGGACTGGTTGCTATGGATTGGTTGCTTTGGACTGGTTGCTATGGATGGTTGCTATGGACTGGTTGCTATGGACGATTGCTATGGACAGGTTGCTATGGACTGGTTGCTGTGGACAGTTAAAATGTAAAAAAAAAAAATTCTCTATTTGAAAATGAAAATTATTTTCTCGTTTTGAAAAATAAATGTTTTTGCTATGGATGGTTGCTATGGATTGGTTGATATGGACTGGTTGTTATGGACAGTTGCCATGGATTGGTTGCTATGGACAATTCAAATTAAAAAAATCTCCTTTAGGATGGTTGCTATGGTCTGGTTGCTATGGATGATTGCTATGGACTGGTTCCTATTGGATGGTTGCTATGGACGGTTGCAATGGTTTTGTTGCTATGGGCTGGTTGCTATGGACGGCTGTATATGGACAGTTCAAATTTAAAAAAAAAAAAAAAAATTCTCGTTTTAGATGGTTGGTATAGACAGTTGCTATGGACTGGTTGCTATGGATTGGTTGCATTGGACTGGTTGCTATGGATGGTTGCTATGGATTGGTTGCTATGGACTGGTTGCTATGGACTGGTTTCTATGGACTGGTTTCTATGGACAGTTCAAATTTTCCCCAAAAAATTGCGTTTTGAAAATGAAAATTATTTTCTCATTTTAAATAAAAATCTCGTTTTGGATGGTTGCTATGAACAGTCGCTATGGACTGGTTGCTATGTACGGTTTCCATGGACGGTTGCTATGGACGGTTCAAATTAAAAAAATATTTTAAAAATCTCGTTTTGGTTGGTTGCTATGGACTGTTTGCTATGGACAGTTGCTATGGACTGGTTACTATGGACGGTTGCTATGGACGGTTGCTATGGACGGTTCAAATAAAAGAAAATTCTCATTTTGGATGGTTGCTATGGATTGGTTGCTTTGGACTGGTTGCTATGGATGGTTGCTATGGACTGGTTGCTGTTGACGGTTGCTATGGATTTGTTGCTATGGACGGTTGCTATGGACTGGTTGCTATGGACTGGTTGCCAAGGACGGTTGCTATGGACAGGTTGCTATGGATGGTTCAAATTTAAAAAGTAAAATAAATTTATTGTTTTAAAAAAAATCTTGTTTTAAAAAAAAATCTTGTTTTGGATGGTTGCTATAGACTGGTTGCTATGGATTGGTTGCTTTGGACTGGTTTCTATGGATGGTTGCTATGGACTGGTTGCTATGGATGGTTGCTATGGACTGGTTGCTATGGACGGTTGCTATGGACAGGTTGCTATGGATTGTTGCTATGGACTGGTTGCTATGGATTTGTTGCTTTGGACTGGTTGCTATGGATGGTTGCTATGGATTGGTTGCTATGGACTGGTTGCTATGGACGGTTGCTATGGTCAGGTTGCTATGGATGGTTCAAATTTAAAAGGTAAAATAAATGTATTGTTTTAAAAAAAATCTTGTTATGGATAATTGCTATGGACTGGTTGCTATGGATTGGTTGCTATGGACTGGGTGCTATATATGGTTGCTATACATTGTTTGCTATGGACTGGTTGCTATGGATGGTTGCTGTAGACTGGTTGCTATTGATTGGTTGCTTTGGACTGGTTGCTATGGATGGTTGCTATTGACTGTTGCTATGGATGGTTGCTATGGACTGGTTGCTATGGACGATTGCTATGGACAGGTTGCTATGGACTGGTTGCTGTGGACAGTTAAAATTAAAAAAAAAAAATTCTCTATTTGAAAATGAAAATTATTTTCTCGTTTTGAAAAATAAATGTTTTTGCTATGGATGGTTGCTATGGATTGGTTGATATGGACTGGTTGTTATGGACAGTTGCTATGGATTGGTTGCTATGGACAATTCAAATTAAAAAAATCTCGTTTAGGATGGTTGCTATGGTCTGGTTGCTATGGATGATTGCTATGGACTGGTTCCTATTGGATGGTTGCTATGGACGGTTGCAATGGTTTTGTTGCTATGGGCTGGTTGCTATGGACGGCTGCTTATGGACAGTTCAAATTTTAAAAAATAAATTAAAATTCTCGTTTTAGATGGTTGGTATAGACGGTTGCTATGGACTGGTTGCTATGGATGGTTGCTATGGATTGGTTGCTATGGACTGGTTGCTATGGACTGGTTTCTATGGACTGGTTTCTATGGACAGTTCAAATTTTCCCCAAAAAATTGCGTTTTGAAAATGAAAATTATTTTCTCATTTTAAATAAAAATCTCGTTTTGGATGGTTGCTATGAACAGTCGCTATGGACTGGTTGCTATGTACGGTTTCCATGGACGGTTGCTATGGACGGTTCAAATTAAAAAAATATTTTAAAAATCTCGTTTTGGATGGTTGCTATGGACTGTTTGCTATGGACAGTTGCTATGGACTGGTTACTATGGACGGTTGCTATGGACGGTTGCTATGGACGGTTCAAATAAAAGAAAATTCTCATTTTGGATGGTTGCTATGGACTGGTTGCTATGGACTAGATGCTATGGACTGGTTGCTATGGACTTGTTGCTGTGGACAGTTACAATTTTCCAAAAAGAAAATTCTCGTTTTGAAAATGAAAATTATTTTCTCGTTTTGAAAAAAATATGTTTTTGCTATGGACTGGTTGCTATGGACTGGATGTTTTGGACGGTTGCTATGGACTGGTTGCTATGGCCGGTTTCTGAGGACAGTTCAAATAAAAAAAAATCTCTTTTAGGATAGTTGCTATGGACTGGTTGCTATGGACTGGTTGCTATGGATGGTTGCTATGGACTGGTTGCTATGGATGGTTGCAATGGATTGGTTGCTATGGGCTGGTTGCTATGGACAGCTGCTATGGACAGTTTAAATAAAAAAATATATATATATTGTTTTGGATGGTTGCTATAGACGGTTACAATGGACTGGTTGCTATGAATTGGTTGCATTGGACTTGTTGCTATGGACGGTTGCTATGGATTGGTTGCTATGTACTGGTTGCTATGGACGGTTGCTTTGGACGGGTTGCTACGGATGGTTCAAATTTTCAAAAAAAATCTCGTTTTAAAAAATGTTCTCGTTTTGAAAAAAAATTCTCGTTTTGGATGGTTGCTATGGACTGGTTGCTATGGATGGTTGCTATGGACTGGTTGCTATGGATTGGTTGATATGGACTGGTTGCTATGGATTGGTTGATATGGACTGGTTGCTATGGATGGCTGCTATGGACAGTTCCAATTAAAAAAACAAATTCTCATTTTGGATGGTTACTATGGATGGTTGCTATGGACAGTTGCTATGGATTAGAGTGTGAGTGTAAATGGACCTAATATGCCAGTAGGAACACACAACAGGGGTGTATAAATACGTCCTGTGATGAATAAGTAAGGCGCTGCCTCTACATAATTAATCCACCTGGGTGGAGTAAATGAGTAGACTAAAGGGAGGTGTAGTATTGGCGCTAATTACAATTCATGGACTTCCTTGCTCTAGAGTGCAAGTGAATATTTTATATATAAATAGATACATAAATACCCCTATATTATACTAGTGTCATTGGTGCCAAATGCTTCACTAATATATATGAATACGTGATAAATATAGATTGATGCGGATATAAATAATGATGAGCATAAAATAATATATATAAAAAATAAAATAATGAAATGAATAAAATATTGTGAACAATTAAAGGTGATAACAGTGAAAAAAATGAAACCAATGTATAAAACCGTGATAGTAATAAATTAATGATGCATGCAAAAATGTCCTGCGACTAGCGATAAAGTGCAAAAAAAAAAGCAGAATTGTGCAAATTGATGTGATTGTCCAATGATTTGATGCTAGATGCCCAGCAACTTTGCTAGGCAAAAAATCTTGCGACTATGCAAAAAAGTGCAAATGCAACCTCATGCGATTTGGTTGAGCGACTATGCAATAAGGTGCAACTAATGGGAAGAGAGGAGAGACCAAACATTCAGACCCCAACGACGGGAAAGAGGAAACGGACCAGAGGAAAACGAGGGGGCATCAAGAAAAAGAAGGCGAGAATACTAGGGGGGGCATTTTTAACCTTAGTGAGGCTGTTTTTAATGAGGAAGAATTAAAAGTCCTAGACCTGGGACTCAAATATGCTCCAGATAAGGAACTAGATAAGTTTGAGGCTTATATAGACTTACAGAAATTCGTGAGGAAAATTAATATCAATAATTTTTTTGCAAACAAAGAGAAAAAAACAAGGAGGGGATACTGCAATATATAAACATTCCAATCTAAAGAACAATTCAATTTTCAACCCAAAAATGCAGCAAAATAAAAGTCTAACGGTTTTCAAAAAGATGGTAGAGCAGGACATCAGAAAGCTAAAAGTTAATAGGTCAAAACGTAACAACATCTGGAAAACAATCAAAGAAATTGAAAAAAAAGAAGAATATAATCATTAGGCCAGCAGATAAAGGGGGGGGGCTTAGTTATCCTGAAAAAAACAGACTATGAATCAGAGATGAACAAATTATTGGGCATACAAGATACATATAAAAAGCTAAAAGGAAACCCAAAGGGTGAATACGAAAAGAAATTAAAAACCTTCGTTAAAAGAGGAGAGGACATGGGCATTTTGACGAAAAAAGAAGCAAAATATCTAACACCAGAGGTGGCCAAGACACCAGTGATCTATTATGTCCCTAAAATTCATAAGGACCAGTCCAAACCACCAGGGAGGCCAAAAATCAGTGGCATAGACTCACTGTTCTCTAGACTAGGAGCCTATCTCGACGGGTATCTACAACCGCTAGTGAAAGATGGAAAATCATATTTAAAGGATAGCAGACAACTCATTGAAGAATTGAAAAATTATGAAGTAAATGAAAATGACATTTTAGTCACAATTTATGTGAATTCACTCTATACTAATATAGTACAAGAAGACGGACTACAGAGTGTAGAATGGGCTCTATACAACCAGACCAATATGAAAAACGAACAGATTAAATTTATCAGTGAAGGCTTAAAGCTGGCCATGGGCCACAACTATTTCTGGCATAAGGGAGAATACTTTACCCAGACCAAAGGCGTAGCGATGGGGGCGAAATACGCTCCCAGTGTGGCAAACATATTTTGAAACCACTGGGAGGAAGAGCAGATCTACAGCGTACAGAGGCCCAAACTAAAACTGTACAGAAGGTACATCGATGATATCATAATCATATGGAGTGGAACGGAAAATGAACTACAGGATTTCTTCAATGAGATAAACCAAAACGCTTACGGTATTACTTTCTCCGGTATTTGGAATAAACAATCAATCGATTACTTGGATCTGCAATTGTATAAAGAAAATGGACTTATCAACACCAGAACCTTTTTCAAGAAAACCGACAGGAATGGATATATCCCAACTAACAGCTGTCACCACAGACAATGGATAAATAACATTCCAAAAGGACAACTGATGAGAGTGTATAGGAATTGCAGTAACATCACAGATTATGACATTCAAGCTGACTCCATCATAAATAAGTTTGTGGAAAAGGGCTACAAAAGGAAAGATCTGGTAATACTTAAAGAGAAAGTAAGAAAAATGGACAGAAACCTTATGATCATTGATGACCCAAATAAACGGAAAAAGAAAAAACGCATGGACATGGCCTTCCTAACTGGGTATAATATTCAGCACAAAGCATTGGAAACTATAATAAAAAAACATTGGCCCATTTTACAATCGGATAGAATACTGAATTCCATAATACCAGCAAGACCTTCTTTTATATACAGAAAGGCGCCGAACCTCAGAAACCGATTGGTGCACAATGCTCTGGACCCCCCAAAACAGATAAAAATCTTCAAACACCTCAAAGGCTTTTTTAAATGCGGCACTTGTCTACCGTGTAGAGTAAGTAAAAAAACGAATAAGAAAAAAGCGAATTTTACTTCTATGTCCAACGGATCAGAATACAAGATAAAGGAATTAATAACCTGCAACAGCACACATGTGACATATGTTCTAGAATGCCCATGTCAAAAACAATATGTTGGTAGAACAACCAGAGAATTACACGTCAGAATCCGTGAACATATAACTAATATAAAAAATGGATTCAACAAACACAGTGTCTCAAGACATTTTAGGGATTACCACAACAGAGACCCCACGTTTATGACTTTCTATGGTATAGATAAGATCAAGGGACAATGGAGAGGAGAAAATAAGAGAATAAAAATATCACAGAATAAAAACCCGCTGGATATTCAAGCTAGACACCCTCCAACCCTCAGGCATGAACATAGATCTGGATTTGAACTGCTTCTTGACCAATTTCTGACCACTCTTGCCCTATTCTACTATCACCCGCCCCCATTTTAAATTTTAATATTGTAACATTTTAATATATTTTTTTAACAATTTTCTAATATTCCTCTAATACATCTTAATTTTTATATAGTTTTATATTTTTAATCATATTTTAATCATATAAAATGCTGCGCCTCTGCACACAAATTTAATCGGATTTTTTCATAATTAATTTACATATTATTATTATTAGTAGCAATTAATTGAGAATTTTATATCATCTTTAAAACCCATTAATTTTGCCTCTGTTTTTAGTATATATATACCCTCTGGCTCATACTAATTTTAAAAGCAACAATATATATATATATATATATATTAGATATCATGACTAATATTTAACCTGTATGGTTTTTAATCCAAGTCCATTTAGTTTTATGCACACATCATGATGGGAGAATACACCAAATAAACAATTAAATAATGGTTTAGTACTCATTAGATTTTAAAACACGTTTCAAAACACATTACACAGAGTTGCTCATTTGTATGTATATATAACTAGCACATCGCGTTCTGCGGATATACAGCCACAATTAAAATCTGACCGAATCAAAGCACTGTTTACTGTGTACTAATATCAGGTTATGGATTTCTGTCCTCAAAAACACACCAAAGATGGCCACCGGGTATCTGGTGTTAGCTATGGACTTCAGTCCTCAAAAGCACACACAAAATGGCTGCAGTAATAAGCACATAAACTAGGCTTCGGTCTTCAAAATCTAACACAAAATGGCCACCGCTAATTAACATAGGACGCAATCTGCTATTTAAGGGAAGTGTAGTAGACATACAGCACACTCCAGATGAAGTCAGACCAGACGAAACCGGTAGAGTGCACAAGCTGAATGTCACAAACACTTCCAGGATCTGTCAGCATTTGTCTCTTACATGCCTGTTTGATACAGCTTAAATGTGAGTAATATTGCTATAAGTTCAATAAAAGTGTTTTTTATTATGGAATTACACTATTTGGGATTCCTTCCTTTCCCTCTTACTCTGAGATAACACTGGGATTACCACAAAAGGACCAGGGAGACGAGACACCGCCAGAGTGCTGCACAGTGGCATACGCTGTGAACGTTTTTCACCCCAAGAGGGGGTGAACATCTGGTGAGTGCGGTCTTTATTGGAGCACGTTCTGCTGTGGGCACCAGTCTTGAAGATTAAAAAAGGTCACATCACCAGGCACTGGGCACCTAGCATCTGAAAAAACTACAAAATCATTGGACAATCATATTGCTCTATCGAATCGCATGAGGTTGCATTTGCACCTTATTGCATAGTCGCTCAACCAAATCGCATAAGGTTGCATTCATATTGCTCAATCGAATCGCATGAGGTTGCATTTGCACCTTATTGCATAGTCGCTCAACCAAATCGCATGAGGTTGCATTTGCACTTTTCTGCATAGTCGCAAGATTTTTTGCCTAGCAAAGTTGCTGGGCATATAGCATCAAATCATTGGACAATCACATCAATTTGCACAATTCTGCATTTTTTTTGCATTTTTTTTTTTTTGCATTTTATCACTAGTCGCAGGACATTTTTGCATGCATCATTAATTTATTACTATCACGGTTTTATACATTGGTTTAATTTTTTTCACTGTTATCACCTTTAATTGTTCACAATATTTTATTCATTTCATTATTTTATTTTTTATATATATTATTTTATGCTCATCATTATTTATATCTGCATCAATCTATATTTATCACGTATTCATATATATTAGTGAAGCATTTGGCACCAATGGCACTAGTATAATATAGGGGTATTTATGTATCTATTTATATATAAAATATTCACTTGCACTCTAGAGCAAGGAAGTCCATGAATTGTAATTAGCGCCAATTCTACACCTCCCTTCAGTTGCTATGGATTGGCTACTATGGACTGGTTATTATGGATGGTTGCTAAGGACAGTTCAAATTTTTAAAAAATAAATAAAAATTCTCGTTTTGGATGGTTGCTATGGACTGGTTGCTATGGATGGTTGCTATAGACTGGTTGCTATGAATTGGTTGAGATGGACTGGTTGCTATGACGGTTGCTATGGATTGGTAGCTATGGACCAGTTGCAATGAACAGTTGCTATGAACAATTCAAATGAAAAAACAATTTAGTTTAGGATGGTTGCTATGGAATGGTTGCTATGGACTGGTTGCTATGGACAGTTCAAATTTTCAAAAAAAACGCGTTTTGAAAATGAAAACTATTTTCTTATTTTAAAAAAATCTCGTTTTGGATGGTTGCTATGGGCAGTTGCTATGGACGGTTGCTAGAGATGGTTGCTATGGACAGTTCAAGTTAAATAGAAAAATTAAATCTCGTTTTGGATGGTTGCTATGGACTGGTTACTATGGATGGTTGCTATGGACGGTTGCTATGGACAGTTTACATTTAAAAAAATAAATAAAAATTCTCATTTTGGATGGTTGCTATGGACTGGATGCTATGGACTGGTTGCTATGAACGGTTGCTATGGACTGGTTGCTGTGGACAGTTAAAATTTTCAAAAAAATAAAATTCTCGTTTTGAAAATGAAAATTATTTTCTCGCTTTGAAAAAAATATGTTTTTGCTATGGACTGGTTCTATGGATGGTTGTTATGGACGTTTGCTATGGATTGGTTGCTATGAACTGGTTGTTATGGACAGTTGCTATGGATTGTTGCTATGGACTGGTTGCTATGGACGGTTGCTGTGGACAGTTCAAATGAAAAAAATCTTGTTTAGGATGGTTGCTTTGGACTGGTTGCTATGGACGGTTCCAATGGATTGGTTGCTATGGGCTGGATGCTATGGACGGCTGCTATGGACAGTTCAAATTTGAAAAAATAAATACAAATTCTTGTTTTAGATGGTTGCTATAGAAGGTTGCTATGAACGATATGTTGCTATGGATTGGTTGCTATGGACAGGTTGCTATGGGTGGTTCAAATTTTCTAAAAAACAATCTCATTTTAAAAAAGAAAATTATTTTCTCGTGTTGAAAAAAAAATCTCTTTTTGGATGGTTGCTATAAACTGTTTGCTATGGATGGTTGCTATGGACTGGTTGCTATGGATGGCTGCTAGGGACAGTTCAAATAAAAAAAAAACTAATTCTTATTTTGGATGGTTGCTATGGATGGATGCAATGGACAGTTGCTATAGATTGGTTACTATGGATGGTTGCTAAGGACAGTTCAAATTTAAAAAAATAAATACAAATTCTCGTTTTGGATGGTTGCTATAAACTGGTTGCTTTAGACTGGTTGCTATGGATTTGTTGCTATGGACTGGTTGCTATGGACAGTTGCTATGGACAGTTCAAATGAAAAAAATTTTCTTTTAGGATGGTTGCTATGGACTAATTGCTATGGACTGGTTGCTATGGATTAGTTGCTATGTATGGTTGCTATGGACGGTTGCTTTACATTGGTTGCTATGGACTGGTTGCTATGGATGGTTGCTATGGACATGTTGCTATGGATTGGTTGCTTTGGACTGGTGCTATTGACGGTTGCTATGGATTGGTTGCTATGGACTGGTTGCTATGAATTGATTGATATGGACTGGTTGTTATGGACCGTTTCTATGGATTGTTCAAATTTAAAAAGTAAAATAAATTTATCGTTTTAAAAAAAATCTCGTTTTGAAAAAAAAATCTTGTTTTGGATTTTTGCTATGGAGTGGTTGCTATGGACGGTTGCTATGTACTGGTTGCTATGGACTGGTTGCTATGGATTGGTTGCTATGGACTGGTTGCTATGGACAGTTGCTATAGACAGTTCAAATAATAAAAAAAAATCTCATTTTAGATGGTTGCTATGGACGGTTGCTATGTACTGGTTGCTATGGATTGGGTGCTTTGGACTGGTTGCTATGGATTGGTTGCTATGGACGGTTGCTGTGGACAGGTTGCTATGGACAGGTTGCTATGAATGGTTCAAATTGAAAAAGTAAAAAAAAATATTGTTTTAAAAAAAAATTATCGTTTTGAAAACAATATATTGTTTTGGATGGTTGCTATGGACAGGTTGCTATTGACTGGTTGCTATGGATTCGTTGCTATGGACTGGGTGCTATGGATGGTTGCTATGGATGGTTGCTATGGATGGTTTCTATGGATTGGTTGCTTTGGACTGGTTGCTATGGATGGTTGCTATGGATGGTTGCTATGGACTGGTTGCTATGGACTGGTTGCTATGGACTGGTCGCTATGGACGGTTGCTATGGACAGGTTGCTATGGATGGTTCAAATTTAAAAAGTAAAATAAATGTATCATTTTAAAAAAAAAAATATTTGAAAAAAAATCTTGTTTAAGATTGTTGCTATGGACTGGTTGCTATGGATTGGTTGCTATGGACTGGGTTGCTATATATGGTTGATATACATTGTTTGCTATGGACTGGTTGCTATTGATGGTTGCTATGGATTGGTTCAAATTTAAAAAGTAAAATAAATTTATCGTTTTAAAAAAAAATCTTGTTTTGAAAAAAAAATCTTGTTTTGGATGGTTGCTATGGACTGGTTGCTATGGACGGTTGCTATGGACTGGTTGCTATGGACAGTTTGCTATGAACTGGTTGCTATGGATTGGTTGCTTTGGACTGGTTGCTATTGACGGTTGCTATGGATTTGTTGCTATGGACTGGGTGCTATGGATGGTTGCTATAAATTGGTTGCTATGGACTGGTTGCTATGGATTGGTTGCTTTGGACTGGTTGCTATGGATGGTTGCTATGGATTGGTTGCTATGGACTGGTTGCTATGGACGGTTCCTATGGACAGGTTGCTATGGATGGTTCAAATTTAAAAAGTAAAATAAATTTATCGTTTTAAAAAAAAATCTAATTTTGAAAAAAAATCTTGTTTTGGATGGTTGCTATGGACTGGTTGCTATGGACTGGGTGCTATGGATGGTTGCTATACATTGGTTGCTATGGACTGGTTGCTATGGTCAGATTGCTATGAATGGTTCAAATTTAAAAAGTAAAATAAATTTATTGTTTAAAAAAAAAATGTTTTGAAAAAAAAATCTTGTTATGGATGGTTGCTATGGACTGGTTGCTATGGATTGGTTGCTATGGACTGGGTGCTATATATGGTTGCTATACATTGTTTGCTATGGACTGGTTGCTATGGACTGGTTGCTATGGATTGGTTGCTATGGACTGGGTGCTATGGATGTTTGCTATACATTGGTTGCTATGGATGGATGTTATGGACTGGTTGCTATGGACTGGTTGCTATGGACGGTTGCTAGGGACAAGTTGCTATGGATGGTTCAAATTTAAAAAGTAAAATAAATTTATTGTTTTAATTTTTTTTCTCGTTTTGAAAACTAATTATTGTTTTGGATGGTTGCTATGGACTGGTTGCTATTGACGGTTGCTATGGACTGGTTGCTATGGACGGTTGCTATGGATGTTTCAAATTTAAAAAGTAAAATAAATTTATCGTTTAAAAAAAAAAATCTAATTTTGAAAAAAATCTTGTTTTGGATGGTTGCTATGGACTGGTTGCTATGGATTGGTTGCTATGGACTGGGTGCTATGGATGGTTGCTATACATTGGTTGCTATGGACTGGTAGCTATGGACCAGTTGCAATGAACAGTTGCTATGAACAATTCAAATGAAAAAACAATTTAGTTTAGGATGGTTGCTATGGAATGGTTGCTATGGACAGGTTGCTATGGACAGTTCAAATTTTCAAAAAAAATCGCGTTTTGAAAATGAAAATTATTTTCTTATTTTAAAAAAAATCTCGTTTTGGATGGTTGCTATGGGCAGTTGCTATGGACGGTTGCTAGAGATGGTTGCTATGGACAGTTCAAGTTAAATAGAGAAATTAAATCTCGTTTTGGATGGTTGCTATGGACTTGTTACTATGGATGGTTGCTATGGACGGTTGCTATGGACAGTTTACATTTAAAAAAATAAATAAAAATTCTCATTTTGGATGGTTGCTATGGACTGGATGCTATGGACTGGTTGCTATGAACGGTTGCTATGGACTGGTTGCAATGAACAGTTGCTATGAACAATTCAAATGAAAAAACAATTTAGTTTAGGATGGTTGCTATGGAATGGTTGCTATGGACAGGTTGCTATGGACAGTTCAAATTTTCAAAAAAAATCGCGTTTTGAAAATGAAAATTATTTTCTTATTTTAAAAAAAATCTCGTTTTGGATGGTTGCTATGGGCAGTTGCTATGGACGGTTGCTAGAGATGGTTGCTATGGACAGTTCAAGTTAAATAGAGAAATTAAATCTCGTTTTGGATGGTTGCTATGGACTTGTTACTATGGATGGTTGCTATGGACGGTTGCTATGGACAGTTTACATTTAAAAAAATAAATAAAAATTCTCATTTTGGATGGTTGCTATGGACTGGATGCTATGGACTGGTTGCTATGAACGGTTGCTATGGACTGGTTGCTGTGGACAGTTAAAATTTTCAAAAAAATAAAATTTTCGTTTTGAAAATGAAAATTATTTTCTCGCTTTGAAAAAAATATGTTTTTGCTATGGACTGGTTCTATGGATGGTTGTTATGGACGTTTGCTATGGATTGGTTGCTATGAACTGGTTGTTATGGACAGTTGCTATGGATTGTTGCTATGGACTGGTTGCTATGGACGGTTGCTGTGGACAGTTCAAATGAAAAAAATCTCGTTTAGGATGGTTGCTTTGGACTGGTTGCTATGGACGGTTCCAATGGATTGGTTGCTATGGGCTGGATGCTATGGACGGCTGCTATGGACAGTTCAAATTTGAAAAAATAAATACAAATTCTTGTTTTAGATGGTTGCTATAGAAGGTTGCTATGAACGATATGTTGCTATGGATTGGTTGCTATGGACAGGTTGCTATGGGTGGTTCAAATTTTCTAAAAAACAATCTCATTTTAAAAAAGAAAATTATTTTCTCGTGTTGAAAAAAAAATCTCTTTTTGGATGGTTGCTATAAACTGTTTGCTATGGATGGTTGCTATGGACTGGTTGATATGGCTGTTGATATGGACTGGTTGCTATGGATGGCTGCTAGGGACAGTTCAAATTAAAAAAAAACTAATTCTTATTTTGGATGGTTGCTATGGATGGATGCAATGGACAGTTGCTATAGATTGGTTACTATGGATGGTTGCTAAGGACAGTTCAAATTTAAAAAAATAAATACAAATTCTCGTTTTGGATGGTTGCTATAAACTGGTTGCTTTAGACTGGTTGCTATGGATTTGTTGCTATGGACTGGTTGCTATGGACCAGTTGCTATGGACAGTTGCTATGGACAGTTCAAATGAAAACATTTTTCTTTTAGGATGGTTGCTATGGACTGATTGCTATGGACTGGTTGCTATGGATTAGTTGCTATGTATGGTTGCTATGGACGGTTGCTTTACATTGGTTGCTATGGACTGGTTGCTATGGACTGGTTGCTATGGATGGTTGCTATGGATTGGTTGCTTTGGACTGGTGCTATTGACGGTTGCTATGGATTGGTTGCTATGGACTGGTTGCTATGAATTGATTGATATGGACTGGTTGTTATGGACCGTTTCTATGGATTGTTCAAATTTAAAAAGTAAAATAAATTTATCGTTTTAAAAAAAATCTCGTTTTGAAAAAAAAATCTTGTTTTGGATTTTTGCTATGGAGTGGTTGCTATGGATGGTTGCTATGTGCTGGTTGCTATGGACTGGTGGCTATGGACGGTTGCTATGGATTGGTTGCTATGGACTGGTTGCTATGGACAGTTGCTATAGACAGTTCAAATAAAAAAAAAAAAATCTCATTTTAGATGGTTGCTATGGACGGTTGCTATGTACTGGTTGCTATGGATTGGGTGCTTTGGACTGGTTGCTATGGATTGGTTGCTATGGACGGTTGCTGTGGACAGGTTGCTATGAACAGGTTGCTATGAATGGTTCAAATTGAAAAAGTAAAAAAAAATATTGTTTTAAAAAAAAAATATCGTTTTGAAAACAATATATTGTTTTGGATGGTTGCTATGGACAGGTTGCTATTGACTGGTTGCTATGGATTCGTTGCTATGGACTGGGTGCTATGGACTGGGTGCTATGGATGGTTGCTATGGATGGTTTCTATGGATTGGTTGCTTTGGACTGGTTGCTATGGATGGTTGCTATGGACTGGTTGCTATTGACGGTTGCTATTGACGGTTGCTATGGACTGGTTGCTATGGATGGTTGCTATGGACGGTTGCTATGGACAGTTTACATTTAAAAAAATAAATAAAAATTCTCATTTTGGATGGTTGCTATGGACTGGATGCTATGGACTGGTTGCTATGAACGGTTGCTATGGACTGGTTGCTGTGGACAGTTAAAATTTTCAAAAAAATAAAATTCTCGTTTTGAAAATGAAAATTATTTTCTCGCTTTGAAAAAAATATGTTTTTGCTATGGACTGGTTCTATGGATGGTTGTTATGGACGTTTGCTATGGATTGGTTGCTATGAACTGGTTGTTATGGACAGTTGCTATGGATTGTTGCTATGGACTGGTTGCTATGGACGGTTGCTGTGGACAGTTCAAATGAAAAAAATCTTGTTTAGGATGGTTGCTTTGGACTGGTTGCTATGGACGGTTCCAATGGATTGGTTGCTATGGGCTGGATGCTATGGACGGCTGCTATGGACAGTTCAAATTTGAAAAAATAAATACAAATTCTTGTTTTAGATGGTTGCTATAGAAGGTTGCTATGAACGATATGTTGCTATGGATTGGTTGCTATGGACAGGTTGCTATGGGTGGTTCAAATTTTCTAAAAAACAATCTCATTTTAAAAAAGAAAATTATTTTCTCGTGTTGAAAAAAAAATCTCTTTTTGGATGGTTGCTATAAACTGTTTGCTATGGATGGTTGCTATGGACTGGTTGCTATGGATGGCTGCTAGGGACAGTTCAAATTAAAAAAAAACTAATTCTTATTTTGGATGGTTGCTATGGATGGATGCAATGGACAGTTGCTATAGATTGGTTACTATGGATGGTTGCTAAGGACAGTTCAAATTTAAAAAAATAAATACAAATTCTCGTTTTGGATGGTTGCTATAAACTGGTTGCTTTAGACTGGTTGCTATGGATTTGTTGCTATGGACTGGTTGCTATGGACCAGTTGCTATGGACAGTTGCTATGGACAGTTCAAATGAAAACATTTTTCTTTTAGGATGGTTGCTATGGACTAATTGCTATGGACTGGTTGCTATGGATTAGTTGCTATGTATGGTTGCTATGGACGGTTGCTTTACATTGGTTGCTATGGACTGGTTGCTATGGATGGTTGCTATGGACATGTTGCTATGGATTGGTTGCTTTGGACTGGTGCTATTGACGGTTGCTATGGATTGGTTGCTATGGACTGGTTGCTATGAATTGATTGATATGGACTGGTTGTTATGGACCGTTTCTATGGATTGTTCAAATTTAAAAAGTAAAATAAATTTATCGTTTTAAAAAAATCTCGTTTTGAAAAAAAAATCTTGTTTTGGATTTTTGCTATGGAGTGGTTGCTATGGACGGTTGCTATGTACTGGTTGCTATGGACTGGTGGCTATGGACGGTTGCTATGGATTGGTTGCTATGGACTGGTTGCTATGGACAGTTGCTATAGACAGTTCAAATAATAAAAAAAAATCTCATTTTAGATGGTTGCTATGGACGGTTGCTATGTACTGGTTGCTATGGATTGGGTGCTTTGGACTGGTTGCTATGGATTGGTTGCTATGGACGGTTGCTGTGGACAGGTTGCTATGGACAGGTTGCTATGAATGGTTCAAATTGAAAAAGTAAAAAAAAATATTGTTTTAAAAAAAAATTATCGTTTTGAAAACAATATATTGTTTTGGATGGTTGCTATGGACAGGTTGCTATTGACTGGTTGCTATGGATTCGTTGCTATGGACTGGGTGCTATGGATGGTTGCTATGGATGGTTGCTATGGATGGTTTCTATGGATTGGTTGCTTTGGACTGGTTGCTATGGATGGTTGCTATGGACTGGTTGCTATTGATGGTTGCTATGGACTGGTTGCTATGGACTGGTCGCTATGGACGGTTGCTATGGACAGGTTGCTATGGATGGTTCAAATTTAAAAAGTAAAATAAATTTATAATTTTAAAAAAAAAAATATTTGAAAAAAAATCTTGTTTAAGATTGTTGCTATGGACTGGTTGCTATGGATTGGTTGCTATGGACTGGGTTGCTATATATGGTTGATATACATTGTTTGCTATGGACTGGTTGCTATTGATGGTTGCTATGGATTGGTTCAAATTTAAAAAGTAAAATAAATTTATCGTTTTAAAAAAAAATCTCGTTTTGAAAAAAAAATCTTGTTTTGGATGGTTGCTATGGACGGTTGCTATGGACTGGTTGCTATGGACAGTTTGCTATGAACTGGTTGCTATGGATTGGTTGCTTTGGACTGGTTGCTATTGACGGTTGCTATGGATTTGTTGCTATGGACTGGGTGCTATGGATGGTTGCTATAAATTGGTTGCTATGGACTGGTTGCTTTGGACTGGTTGCTATGGATGGTTGCTATGGATTGGTTGCTATGGACTGGTTGCTATGGACGGTTCCTATGGACAGGTTGCTATGGATGGTTCAAATTTAAAAAGTAAAATAAATTTATCGTTTTAAAAAAAAATCTAATTTTGAAAAAAAATCTTGTTTTGGATGGTTGCTATGGACTGGTTGCTATGGACTGGGTGCTATGGATGGTTGCTATACATTGGTTGCTATGGACTGGTTGCTATGGTCAGATTGCTATGAATGGTTCAAATTTAAAAAGTAAAATAAATTTATTGTTTAAAAAAAAAATTGTTTTGAAAAAAAAATCTTGTTATGGATGGTTGCTATGGACTGGTTGCTATGGATTGGTTGCTATGGACTGGGTGCTATATATGGTTGCTATACATTGTTTGCTATGGACTGGTTGCTATGGACTGGTTGCTATGGATTGGTTGCTATGGACTGGGTGCTATGGATGTTTGCTATACATTGGTTGCTATGGATGGATGTTATGGACTGGTTGCTATGGACTGGTTGCTATGGACGGTTGCTAGGGACAAGTTGCTATGGATGGTTCAAATTTAAAAAGTAAAATAAATTTATTGTTTTAATTTTTTTCTCGTTTTGAAAACTAATTATTGTTTTGGATGGTTGCTATGGACTGGTTGCTATTGACGGTTGCTATGGACTGGTTGCTATGGACGGTTGCTATGGATGTTTCAAATTTAAAAAGTAAAATAAATTTATCGTTTAAAAAAAAATCTCGTTTTGAAAAAAAAATCTTGTTTTGGATTTTTGCTATGGAGTGGTTGCTATGGATGGTTGCTATGGACTGGTGGCTATGGACGGTTGCTATGGATTGGTTGCTATGGACTGGTTGCTATGGACAGTTGCTATAGACAGTTCAAATAAAAAATAAAAAAAAATCTCATTTTAGATGGTTGCTATGGACGGTTGCTATGTACTGGTTGCTATGGATTGGGTGCTTTGGACTGGTTGCTATGGATTGGTTGCTATGGACGGTTGCTGTGGACAGGTTGCTATGAACAGGTTGCTATGAATGGTTCAAATTGAAAAAGTAAAAAAAAATATTGTTTTAAAAAAAAAATATCGTTTTGAAAACAATATATTGTTTTGGATGGTTGCTATGGACAGGTTGCTATTGACTGGTTGCTATGGATTCGTTGCTATGGACTGGGTGCTATGGACTGGGTGCTATGGACTGGGTGCTATGGATGGTTGCTATGGATGGTTTCTATGGATTGGTTGCTTTGGACTGGTTGCTATGGATGGTTGCTATGGACTGGTTGCTATTGACGGTTGCTATTGACGGTTGCTATGGACTGGTTGCTATGGACTGGTCGCTATGGACGGTTGCTATGGACAGGTTGCTATGGATGGTTCAAATTTAAAAAGTAAAATAAATTTATCGTTTTTAAAAAAAAACAATTTGAAAAAAAATCTTGTTTAAGATTGTTGCTATGGACTGGTTGCTATGGATTGGTTGCTATGGACTGGGTTGCTATATATGGTTGATATACATTGTTTGCTATGGACTGGTTGCTATTGATGGTTGCTATGGATTGGTTCAAATTTAAAAAGTAAAATAAATTTATCGTTTTAAAAAAAAATCTCGTTTTGAAAAAAAAATCTCGCTTTGAAAAAAAAATCTTGTTTTGGATGGTTGCTATGGACTGGTTGCTATGGACGGTTGCTATGGACTGGTTGCTATGGACAGTTTGCTATGAACTGGTTGCTATGGATTGGTTGCTTTGGACTGGTTGCTATTGACGGTTGCTATGGATTTGTTGCTATGGACTGGGTGCTATGGATGGTTGCTATAAATTGGTTGCTATGGACTGGTTGCTATGGATTGGTTGCTTTGGACTGGTTGCTATGGATGGTTGCTATGGACTGGTTGCTATGGATTGGTTGCTATGGATTGGTTGCTATGGACGGTTCCTATGGACAGGTTGCTATGGATGGTTCAAATTTAAAAAGTAAAATAAATTTATCGTTTTAAAAAAAATCTAATTTTGAAAAAAAATCTTGTTTTGGATGGTTGCTATGGACTGGTTGCTATGGACTGGGTGCTATGGATGGTTGCTATACATTGGTTGCTATGGACTGGTTGCTATGGACAGGTTGCTATGGACTGGTTGCTATGGTCAGATTGCTATGAATGGTTCAAATTTAAAAAGTAAAATAAATTTATTGTTTAAAAAAAAATTGTTTTGAAAAAAAAATCTTGTTATGGATGGTTGCTATGAACTGGTTGCTATGGATTGGTTGCTATGGACTGGGTGCTATATATGGTTGCTATACATTGTTTGCTATGGACTGGTTGCTATGGATTGGTTGCTATGGACTGGGTGCTATGGATGTTTGCAATACATTGGTTGCTATGGATGGATGTTATGGACTGGTTGCTATGGACTGGTTGCTATGGACGGTTGCTAGGGACAAGTTGCTATGGATGGTTGAAATGTAAAAAGTAAAATAAATTTATTGTTTGTTTTAATTTTTTTTTCTCGTTTTGAAAACTAATTATTGTTTTGGATGGTTGCTATGGACTGGTTGCTATTGACGGTTGCTATGGACTGGTTGCTATGGACGGTTGCTATGGATGTTTCAAATTTAAAAAGTAAAATAAATTTATCGTTTAAAAAAAAAAATCTAATTTTGAAAAAAATCTTGTTTTGGATGGTTGCTATGGACTGGTTGCTATGGATTGGTTGCTATGGACTGGGTGCTATGGATGGTTGCTATACATTGGATGCTATGGACTGGTTGCTATGGATTGGTTGCTTTGGACTAGTTGCTATGGACTGGTTGCTATGGACGGTTGCTTAAATTTAAAAAGTAAAATAAATTTATTGTTTTAAAAAAAATTCTCGTTTTGAAAAATCTTGTTTTGGATGGTTGCTATGGACGGTTTCTATGGACTGGTTGCTATGGACTGGTTGCTATGGATTGGTTGCTATGGATTGGTTGCTATGGACTGGGTGCTATGGACGGTTGCTATGGACAGGTTGCTATGGATGGTTGCTATGGACAGGTTGCTATGGAGTGTTGCTATGGATTGGTTGCTATGGATGGTTGCTATGGACTGTTTGCTATGGATTGGTTGCTATGGACTGGGTGCTATATATGGTTGCTATACATTGTTTGCTATGGACTGGTTGCTATGGATGCTTGCTATAGACTGGTTGCTATCGATTGGTTGCTTTGGACTGGTTGCTATGGACGGTTGCTATGGTCAGGTTGCTATAGATGGTTTAAATTTTAAAAAGTAAAATAAATTTATAGTTTTAAAAAAAAATCTTGTTTTGAAAAAAAAAATTTGTTTTGGATGGTTGCTATTGACTGGTTGCTATGGACGGTTGCTATACATTGGTTGCTATAGACTGGTTGCTATGGACTGGTTGCTATGGATTGGTTGCTTTGGACTGGTTGCTATGGATTGGTTGCTATGGACTGGGTGCTATATATGGTTGATTTACATTGGTTGCTTTGGACTGGTGCTATTGACGGTTGCTATGGACTGGTTGCTATGAATTGATTGATATGGACTGGTTGTTATGGACCGTTTCTATGGATTGTTCAAATTTAAAAAGTAAAATAAATTTATCGTTTTAAAAAAAAATCTTGTTTTGGATTTTTGCTATGGACTGGTTGCTATGGACGGTTGCTATGTACTGGTTGCTATGGACTGGTGGCTATGGATGGTTGCTATGGATTGGTTGCTATGGACTGGTTGCTATGGACAGTTGCTATGGACAGTTCAAATTTAAAAAAAATACAAATTCTCGTTTTGGATGGTTGCTATGTACTGGTTGCTATGGACGGTTGCTATGTACTAGTTGCTATGGATTGGTTGCTTTGGACTGGTTGCTATGGATTGGTTGCTATGGACGGTTGCTGTGGATAGGTTGCTATGGACTGGTTGCTATGGATGGTTCAAATTTAAAAAGTAAAACAAAATATCGTTTTGAAAAAAATATATTGTTTTGGATGGTTGCTATGGACAGGTTGCTATTGACTGGTTGCTATGGATTCGTTGCTATGGACTGGGTGCTATGGATGGTTGCTTTACACTGGTTGCTATGGATGGTTGCTATGGACTGGTTTCTATGGATTGGTTGCTTTGGACTGGTTGCTATGGATGGTTGCTATGGACTGGTTGCTATTGACGGTTGCTATGGATTGGTTGCTATGAACTGGTTGCTATGGACGGTTGCTATGGACAGGTTGCTATGGATGGTTCAAATTTAAAAAGTAAAATACATTTATCGTTTTAAAAAAAAAATTGAAAAAAATCTTGTTTTGGATTGTTGCTATGGACTGGTTGCTATGGACTGGTTGCTATGGATAGTTGCTATAGACTGGTTGCTATCGATTGGTTGCTTTGGACTGGTTGCTATGGACTGGTTGCTATTGATGGTTGCTATGGATTGGTTGCTATGGACGGTTGCTCGGGACAAGTTGCTATGGATGGTTCAAATTTAAAAAGTAAAATAAATTGATTGTTTTAATTTTTTTCTCGTTTTGAAAACTAATTATTGTTTTGGATGGTTGCTATGGACTGGTTGCTATGGATGGTTGCTATGGACTGGTTGCTATGGATTGGTTGCTATGGACTGGTTGCTATGGACAGGTTGCTATGGATGGTTCAAATATAAAAAGTAAAATACATTTATCGTTTAAAAAAAAAATCTTGTTGTTTTGAAAAAAAATCTTGTTTTGGATGGTTGCTATGGACTGGTTGCTATGGACTGGTTGCAATGGACTGGTTGCTTTGGACTGGTTGCTATGGATGGTTGCTATGGACTGGTTGCTATTGAAGGTTGCTATGGATTGGTTGCTATGGACTGGTTGCTATGGACTGGTTGCTATGGATTGGTTGCTTTGGACTGGTTGCTATGGACTGGTTGCTATTGATGGTTGCTATGGATTGGTTGCTATGGATGGTTGCTTTAGACTGGTTGCTATCGATTGGTTGCTTTGTACTGGTTGCTATGGACTGGTTGCTATTGACGGTTGTTATGGATTGGTTGCTATGGACTGGTTGCTATGGACGGTTGCTAGGGACAAGTTGCTATGGATGGTTCAAATTTAAAAAGTAAAATAAATTTATCGTTTTAATTTTTTTTTTCGTTTTGAAAACGAATTATTGTTTTGGATGGTTGCTATGGACTGGTTGCTATGGATGGTTGCTATGGACTGGTTGCTATGGATTGGTTGCTATGGACTGGTTGCTATGGACGGTTGCTATGGACAGGTTGCTATGTATGGTTCAAATTTAAAAAGTAAAATACATTTATCGTTTTTAAAAAAATCTCGTATTGAAAAAAAATCTTGTTTTGGATGGTTGCTATGGACTGGTTGCTATGGATTGGTTGCTTTGGACTGGTTGCTATGGATGGTTGCTATGAACTGGTTGCTATTGATGGCTGCTATGGACTGGTTGCTATGGACTGGTTGCTATGGACTGGTTGCTATAGATTGGTTGCTATGGACTGGTTGCTATGGACTGGTTTCTATTGATGGTTGCTATGGATTGGTTGCTATGGACTGGTTGCTATGGATGGTTGCTATGGACAGGTTGCTATGGATGGTTCAAATTTAAAAAGTAAAATAAATTTATCGTTTTAAAAAAAAATCTCATTTTGAAAAAAAAAATCTTGTTTTGGATGGTTGCTATGGATTGGTTGCTATGGACTGTTTGCTATGGACTGGGTGCTATGGATGGTTGCTATACATTGGTTGCTATGGACTGGTTGCTATGGACGGTTCCTATGGACAGGTTGCTATGGATTGTTGCTATGGACTGGTTGCTATGGATTGGTTGCTATGGACTGGTTGCTATGGACGGTTGCTATGGTCAGGTTGCTATGGATGGTTCAAATTTAAAAAGTAAAATAAATGTATTGTTTAAAAAAAAATCTTGTTTTGAGAAAAATCTTGTTTTGGATGGTTGCTATGGATTGGTTGCTATGGACTGGGTGCTATATATGGTTGCTATACATTGTTTGCTATGGACTGGTTGCTATGGATAGTTGCTATAGACTGGTTGCTATCGATTGGTTGCTTTGGACTGGTTGCTATGGACTGGTTGCTATGGATGGTTGCTATGGACCGGTTGCTATTGACGGTTGCTATGGATTGGTTGCTATGGACTGGTTGCTATGGATTGGTTGCTATGGAATGGTTGCTATGGACGGTTGCTATGGTCAGGTTGCTATGGATGGTTCAAATTTAAAAAGTAAAATAAATTTATTGTTTTAAAAAAAATCTTGTTTTGAGAAAAATCTTGTTTTGGATGGTTGCTATGGACTGGTTGCTATGGATTGGTTGCTATGGACTGGGTGCTATATATGGTTGCTATACATTGTTTGCTATGGACTGGTTGCTATGGATAGTTGCTATAGACTGGTTGCTATCGATTGGTTGCTTTGGACTGGTTGCTATGGACTGGTTGCTATGGATGGTTGCTATGGACTGGTTGCTATTGACGGTTGCTATGGATTGGTTGCTATGGACGGTTGCTAGGGACAAGTTGCTATGGATGGTTCAAATTTAAAAAGTAAAATAAATTTATCGTTTTAATTTTTTTTTCGTTTTGAAAACTAATAATTTTTTTGGATGGTTGCTATGGACTGGTTGCTATGGAAGGTTGCTATGGACTGGTTGCTATTGACGGTTGCTATGGACTGGTTGCTATGGATGGTTGCTATGGACTGGTTGCTATTGACGATTGCTATGGATTGGTTGCTATGGACGGTTGCTAGGGACAAGTTGCTATGGATGGTTCAAATTTAAAAAGTAAAATAAATTTATTGTTTTAATTTTTTTTTTCGTTTTGAAAACTAATTATTTTTTTTGGATGGTTGCTATGGACTGGTTGCTATGTATGGTTCAAATTTAAAAAGTAAAATACATTTATCGTTTTTAAAAAAAATCTCGTATTGAAAAAAAATCTTGTTTTGGATGGTTGCTATGGAATGGTTGCTATGGATTGGTTGCTATGGATTGGGTGCTATGGATGGTTGCTATGGAAGGTTGCTATGGACTGGTTGCTATGGATTGGTTGCTATGGATGGTTGCTATGGTCAGGTTGCTATGGATGGTTCAAATTTAAAAAGTAATATAAATTTTTCGTTTTTTAAAAAAAATCTCGTTTTGAAAAATAAAACTTGTTTTGGATGGTTGCTATGGACTGGTTGCTATGGACGGTTGCTATGGACTGGTTGCTATGGACTGGATGCTATGGACTGGTTGCTATGTATTGGTTGCTATGGACTGGGTGCTATGGATGGTTGCTATACATTGGTTGCTATGGACTGGTTACTATGGACAGGTTGCTATGAATGGTTGCTATATATGGTTGCTATACATTGTTTGCTATGAACTGGTTGCTATTGGCGGTTGCTATGGATTGGTTCAAATTGAAAAAGTAAAATAAATTTATTGTTTTAAAAAAAAATCTCGTTTTGAAAAATAATTATTGTTTTAGATGGTTGCTATGAACTGATTGCTATGGACTGGTTGCTATGGATTAGTTGCTATGGATTGGTTGCTATGGACTGGTTGCTATGGATGGTACAAATTTTCAAAAAAAAATCTTGTTTTAAAAAAGAAAAATATTTTCTCGTTTTGAAAAAAATAATTTTTTGGGATGGTTGCTATGGACTGGTTGCTATAGATTGGTTGCTATGGACTGGTGGCTATAGAGGGTTGCTATGGATAGGTTGCTTTAGACGGTTACTATGGATTGGTTGCTATGGACTGGTTGCTATAGATGGTTGTGATGGAAAGGTTGATATGGATGGCTCAGATTTAAAAAAAATATAGTTTTAAAAAAGAAAATTATTTTCTAGTTTTGAAAAAAAATCTCGTTTGGATGCTTGATATGGACTGGTTGCTATGGACTGGTTGCTATGGATGGTTGCTATGGACTGGTTGCTATGGATTGGTTGCTATGGACTGGTTGCTATGGATAGTTGCTTTACATTGGTTGCTATGGACTGTTTGCTATCGATGGTTGCTATGGACAGGTTGCTATGGATTGGTTGCTATGGACTGGTTGCTATGGACGGTTGCTATTGACAGGTTGCTATGGACTGGTTGCTATGGATTGGTTGCTTTGGACTGGTTGCTATGGATGGTTGCTATGGACTGGTTGCTATTGACGGTTGCTATGGATTGGTTGCTATGGACGGTTGCTATGGACTGGTTGCTATGGACTGGTTGCCAAGGACGGTTGCTATGGACAGGTTGCTATGGATGGTTCGAATTTAAAAAGTAAAATAAATTTATTGTTTTAAAAAAAATCTTGTTTTAAAAAAAAATCTTGTTTTGGATGGTTGCTATAGACTGGTTGCTATGGATTGGTTGCTATGGACTGGGTGCTATATATGGTTGCTATACATTGTTTGCTATGGACTGGTTGCTATGGATAGTTGCTATAGACTGGTTGCTATCGATTGGTTGCTTTGGACTGGTTGCTATGGATGGTTGCTATGGACTGGTTGCTATTGACGGTTGCTATGGATTGGTTGCTATGGACGGTTGCTAGGGACAAGTTGCTATGGATGGTTCAAATTTAAAAAGTAAAATAAATTGATTGTTTTATTTTTTTTTCTCGTTTTGAAAACTAATTATTGTTTTGGATGGTTGCTATGGACTGGTTGCTATGGACTGGTTGCTATGGATGGTTGCTATGGATGGTTGCTATGGACAGGTTGCTATTGCCGGTTGCTATGGATTGGTTGCTATGGGCTGGTTGCTATGGACAGGTTGCTAAGGATGGTTCAAATATAAAAAGTAAAATACAATATCGTTTTAAAAAAAAATCTTGTTTTGAAAAAAAATCTTGTTTTGGATGGTTGCTATGGACTGGTTGCAATGGACTGGTTGCTATGGATTGGTTGCTTTGGACTGGTTGCTATTGATGGTTGCTATGGATTGGTTGCTATGGACTGGTTGCTATGGACTAGTTGCTATGGATTGGTTGCTTTGGACTGGTTGCTATGGACTGGTTGCTATTGATGGTTGCTATGGATTGGTTGCTATGGATGGTTGCTATGGACAGGTTGCTATGGATGGTTGCTATGGACAGGTTGCTATGGATGGTTCAAATTTAAAAAGTAAAATAAATTTATCGTTTTAAAAAACAAATCTCGTTTTGAAAAAAAATATTGTTTTGGATGGTTGCTATGGACTGGTTGCTATGGACTGGGTGCTATATATGGTTGCTATACATTGTTTGCTATGGACTGGTTGCTATGGATGGTTGCTATAGACTGGTTGCTATCGATTGGTTGCTTTGGACTGGTTGCTATGGACTGGTTGCTATTGATGGTTGCTATGGATTGGTTGCTATGGACTGGTTGCTATGGACGGTTGCTAGGGACAAGTTGCTATGGATGGTTCAAAGTTAAAAAGTAAAATAAATTTATCGTTTTAATTTTTTTTTTCGTTTGGAAACTAATTATTGTTTTGGATGGTTGCTATGGACTGGTTGCTATGGATGGTTGCTATGGACTGGTTGCTATTGACGGTTGCTATGGATTGGTTGCTATGGACTGGTTGCTATAGACGGTTGCTATGGACAGGTTGCTATGTATGGTTCAAATTTAAAAAGTAAAATACATTTATCGTTTTAAAAAAAAATCTCCTATTGAAAAAAAATCTTGTTTTGGATGGTTGCTATGGACTGGTTGCTATGGATTGGTTGCTTTGGACTGGTTGCTATGGATGGTTGCTATGGACTGGTTGGTTTTGATGGTTGCTATGGACTGGTTGCTATGGACTGGTTGCTATGGATTGGTTGCTATGGACTGGTTGCTATGGTCTGGTTTCTATTGATGGTTGCTATGGATTGGTTGCTATGGACTGGTTGCTATGGACGGTTGCTATGGACAGGTTGCTATGGATGGTTCAAATTTAAAAAGTAAAATACATTTTTCGTTTTAAAAAAAAATCTTGTTTTAAAAAAAAATCTTGTTTTGGATGGTTGGTATGGATTGGTTGCTATGGACTGTTTGCTATGGACTGGGTGCTATGGATGGTTGCTATACATTGGTTGCTATGGACTGGTTGCTATGGACGGTTGCTATGGACAGGTTGCTATGGATTGTTGCTATGGACTGGTTGCTATGGACTGGTTGCTATGGACGGTTGCTATGGTCAGGTTGCTATGGATGGTTCAAATTTAAAAAGTAAAATAAATTTATCGTTTTAATAAAAATCTTGTTTTCAGAAAAATCTTGTTTTGGATGGTTGCTATGGACTGGTTGCTATGGATTGGTTGCTATGGACTGGGTGCTATATATGGTTGCTATACATTGTTTGCTATGGACTTGTTGCTCTGGATAGTTGCTATAGACTGGTTGCTATCGATTGGTTGCTTTGGACTGGTTGCTATGGACTGGTTGCTATGGATGGTTGCTATGGACTGGTTGCTATTGACGGTTGCTATGGATTGGTTGCTATGGACGGTTGCTAGGGACAAGTTGCTATGGATGGTTCAAATTTAAAAAGTAAAATAAATTTATTGTTTTAATTTTTTTTCGTTTTGAAAACTAATTATTTTTTTGGATGGTTGCTATGGACTGGTTGCTATGGATGGTTGCTATGGACTGGTTGCTATTGACGGTTGCTATGGACTGGTTGCTATGGATGATTGCTATGGACTGGTTGCTATTGACGGTTGCTATGGATTGGTTGCTATGGACGGTTGCTAGGGACAAGTTGCTATGGACGGTTCAAATTTAAAAAGTAAAATAAATTTATTGTTTTAATTTTTTTTTTCGTTTTGAAAACTAATTATTTTTTTTGGATGGTTGCTATGGACTGGTTGCTATGGACGGTTGCTATAGACTGGTTGCTATGGATGGTTCAAATTTAAAAAGTAATATAAATTTATCGTTTTTTTTAAATATCTTGTTTTTAAAAAAAATCTTGTTTTAGATGGTTGCTATGGATTGGTTGCTATGGACTGGGTGCTATGGATGGTTGCTATGGACTGGTTGCTATGGACAGGTTGCTATGGACTGGTTGCTATGGATTGGTTGCTTTGGACTGGTTGCTATGGACGGTTGCTAGGGACAAGTTGCTATGGATGGTTCAAATGTAAAAAGTAAAATACATTTATAGTTTTAATTTTTTTTTCGTTTTGAAAAATAATTCTTGTTTTAAATGGTTGCTATGGACTGGTTGCTATGGACTGGTTGCTATTGACGGTTGCTATGGATTGGTTGCTATGGACTGGTTGCTATGGACGGTTGCTATGGACAGGTTGCTATGGATGGTTCAAATTTAAAAAGTAAAATACATTTATCGTTTTTAAAAAAAATCTCGTATTGAAAAAAAATCTTGTTTTGGATGGTTGCTATGGAATGGTTGCTATGGATTGGGTGCTATGGATGGTTGCTATGGATGGTTGCTATGGACTGGTTCCTATGTATTGGTTGCTATGGACTGGGTGCTATGGATGGTTGCTATACATTGGTTGCTATAGACTGGTTACTATGGACAGGTTGCTATGAATGGTTGCTATATATGGTTGCTATACATTGTTTGCTATTAACTGGTTGCTATTGACGGTTGCTATGGATTGGTTCAAATTGAAAAAGTAAAACAAATTTATCGTTTTAAAAAAAAATCTCGTTTTGAAAAATAATTATTGTTTTAGATGGTTGCTATGGACTGGTTGCTATGGACTGTTTGCTATGTATTAGTTGCTATGGATTGGTTGCAATGGACTGGTTGCTATGGACAGGTTGCTTTGGATGGTACAAATTTTCAAAAGAAATCTTGTTTTAAAAAAGAAAAATATTTTCTCGTTTTAAAAAAAAAAATTTTTTTGGATGGTTGCTATGGACTGGTTGCTATAGATTGGTTGCTATGGACTGGTGGCTATAGAGGGTTGCTATGGATAGGTTGCTTTAGACGGTTACTATAGATTGGTTGCTATAGATGGTTGTGATGAAAAGGTTGATATGGATGGCTCAGATTTAAAAAAAATATAGTTTTAAAAAAGAAAATTATTTTCTAGTTTTGAAAAAAAATCTCGTTTGGATGCTTGATATGGACTGGTTGCTATGGACTGGTTGCTATGGACTGGTTGCTATGGACTGGTTGCTATGGATTGGTTGCTATGGACTGGTTGCTATGGATAGTTGCTTTACATTGGTTGCTATGGACTGTTTGCTATCGATGGTTGCTATGGACAGGTTGCTATGGATTGGCTGCTTTGGACTGGTTGCTATGGATGGTTGCTATGGATTGGTTGCTATGGATTGGTTGCTATGGACTGGTTGGTATGGACGGTTGCTATTGACAGGTTGCTATGGACTGGTTGCTATGTACTGGTTGCTATGGATTGGTTGCTTTGGACTGTTTGCTATGGATGGTTGCTATGGACTGGTTGCTATTGACGGTTGCTATAGATTTGTTGCTATGGACGGTTGCTATGGACTGGTTGCCAAGGACGGTTGCTATGGACAGGTTGCTATGGATGGTTCAAATTTAAAAAGTAAAATAAATTTATTGTTTTAAAAAAAAATCTTGTTTTAAAAAAAATCTTGTTTTGGATGGTTGCTATAGACTGGTTGCTATGGACTGGTTGCTATGGATTGGTTGCTTTGGACTGGTTGCTATGGATGGTTGCTATGGACTGGTTGCTATGGATGGTTGCTATGGACTGGTTGCTATGGACGGTTGCTATGGACAGGTTGCTATGGATTGTTGCTATGGACTGGTTGCTATGGATTGGTTGCTATGGACTGGGTGCTATATATGGTTGCTATACATTGTTTGCTATGGACTGGTTGCTATGGATGGTTGCTGTAGACTGGTTGCTATTGATTGGTTGCTTTGGACTGGTTGCTATGGATGGTTGCTATTGACTGTTGTTATGGACTGGTTGCTATGGACGATTGCTATGGACAGGTTGCTATGGATGGTTCAAATTTAAAAAGTAATATAAATTTATTGTTTTGAAAAAAAATCTTGTTTTGGATGGTTGCTATGGACTGGTTGCTATGGACGGTTGCTATGGACTGGTTGCTATAGACTGGTTGCTATGGATTGGTTGCTATGGACTGGGTGCTATGGACTGGTTGCTATACATTGGTTGCTGTGGACTGGTTGCTATAGACAGGTTGCTATGGATTGGTTGCTATGGATGGTTGCTATGGATGGTTGCTATGGATTGGTTGCTATGGACTGGTTGCTATGGACAGTTGCTAGGGACAAGTTGCTATGGATGGTTCAAATTTAAAAAGTAAAATAAATGTATTGTTTTAATTTATTTTTCTTGTTTTGAAAACCAATTATTGTTTTGGATGGTTGCTATGGACTGGTTGCTATGGATGGTTGCTATGGACTGGTTGCTATTGCCGGTTGCTATGGATTGGTTGCTATGGACTGGTTGCTATGGACAGGTTGCTATGGATGGTTCAAATATAAAAAGTAAAATACATTTATCGTTTTACAAAAAAATCTCGTTTTGAAAAAAAAATCTTGTTTTGGATGGTTGCTATGGACTGGTTGTTATAGATTGGTTGCTATGGATTGGTTGCTATGGACTGGGTGCTATGGATGGTTGCTATACATTGGTTGCTATGGACTGGTTGCTATGGACAGGTTACAATGGATGGTTGCTTTGGACGGGTTGCTATGGATTTTTGCTATGGACTGGTTGCTATGGATTGGTTGCAATAGACAGGTTGCTATGGACAGTTGCTTTGGACGGGTGGCTATGGATTGGTTGCTATGGACAGGTTGCTATGGATGGTTGCTATAGACTGGTTGCTATGGATTGGTTGCTTTGGACGTGTTGCTATGGATGGTTGCTATGGATTGGTTGCTATGGACTGGGTGCTATACATTGGTTGCTATACATTGGTTGCTATGGACTGGTTGCTATGGACGGTTGCTATGGACTGTTGCTATGGAAGGTTGCTATGAACTGTTTGCTATGGACAGGTTGCTATAGATGGTTGCTATGGACTGGTTGCTATGGATTGGTTGCTTTGGACTGGTTGCTATGGATGGTTCAAATTTAAAAAGTAAAATAAATTTATCGTTTTAAAAAAAAAATCTTGTTTTGAAAAAAAATCTTGTTTTGGATGGTTGCTATGGATTGGTTGCTATGGACTGGTTGCTATGGACTGGTTTCTATGGACTGGTTGCTATGGATGGTTGCTATACATTGGTTGCTATGGACTGGTTGCTATGGACGGTTGCTATGGACAGGTTCCTATGGATTGTTGCTATGGACTGGTTGCTATGGATTAATTGCTATGGACTGGTTGCTATGGACGGTCGCTATGGTCAGGTTGCTATCGATGGTTCAAATTTAAAAAGTAAAATAAATTTATCGTTTTAAAAAAAAACTTGTTTTGAGAAAAATCTTGTTTTGGATGGTTGCTATGGACTGGTTGCTATGGATTGGTTGCTATGGACTGGGTGCTATATATGGTTGCTATACATTGTTTGCTATTGGCTGGTTGCTATGGACTGGTTGCTATGGATGGTTGCTATGGACTGGTTGCTATTGACGGTTGCTATGGATTGGTTGCTATGGACTGGTTGCTATGGACGGTTGCTAGGGACAAGTTGCTATGGATGGTTCAAATTTAAAAAGTAAAATAAATTTATAGTTTTAATATTTTTTTTTTCGTTTTGAAAACTAATTATTGTTTTGGATGGTTGCTATGGACTGGTTGCTATGGACTGGTTGCTTTTGATGGTTGCTATGGATTGGTTGCTATGGACTGGTTGCTATGGACGGTTGCTATGGACAGGTTGCTATGTATGGTTCAAATTTAAAAAGGAAATTCATTTATCGTTTTTTAAAAAAAATCTTGTATTGAAAAAAAAAATTGGATGGTTGCTATGGACTGGTTGCTATGGATTGGTTGCTATGGACTGGTTGCTATGGATGGTTGCTATGGACTGGTTGCTATTGATGGTTGCTATGGATTGGTTGCTATGGACTGGTTGCTACAGACTGGTTGCTATGGATTGGTTGCTTTGGACTGGTTGCTATGGACTGGTTTCTATTGATGGTTGCTATGGATTGGTTGCTATGGACTGGTTGCTATGGACAGGTTGCTATGGATGGTTCAAATTTAAAAAGTAAAATAAATTAATCGTTTTAAAAAACAAATCTTGTTTTAAAAAAAAATCTTGTTTTAAAAAAAAATCTTGTTTTGGATGGTTGCTATAGACTGGTTGCTATGGATTGGTTGCTATGGACTGGTTGCTATGGATTGGTTGCTTTGGACTGGTTGCTATGGATGGTTGCTATGGACTGGTTGCTATGGACAGGTTGCTATGGATTGTTGCTATGGACTGGTTGCTATGGATTGGTTGCTTTGGACTGGTTGCTATGGTCAGGTTGCTATGGATGGTTCAAATTTAAAAGGTAAAATAAATGTATTGTTTTAAAAAAAATCTTGTTATGGATAATTGCTATGGACTGGTTGCTATGGATTGGTTGCTATGGACTGGGTGCTATATATGGTTGCTATACATTGTTTGCTATGGACTGGTTGCTATGGATGGTTGCTGTAGACTGGTTGCTATTGATTGGTTGCTTTGGACTGGTTGCTATGGATGGTTGCTATTGACTGTTGCTATGGATGGTTGCTATGGATTGGTTGCTATGGACTGGTTGCTATGGACAGGTTGCTATGGATGGTTCAAATATAAAAAGTAAAATACATTTATCGTTTTACAAAAAAATCTCGTTTTGAAAAAAAAATCTTGTTTTGAATGGTTGCTATGGACTGGTTGCTATAGATTGGTTGCTATGGACTGGGTGCTATGGATGGTTGCTATACATTGGTTGCTATGGACTGGTTGCTATGGACAGGTTACAATGGATGGTTGCTTTGGACGGGTTGCTATGGATTTTTGCTATGGACTGGTTGCTATGGATTGGTTGCAATAGACAGGTTGCTATGGACGGTTGCTTTGGACGGGTGGCTATGGATTGGTTGCTATGGACAGGTTGCTATGGATGGTTGCTATAGACTGGTTGCTATGGATTGGTTGCTTTGGACGTGTTGCTATGGATGGTTGCTATGGATTGGTTGCTATGGACTGGGTGCTATACATTGGTTGCTATACATTGGTTGCTATGGACTGGTTGCTATGGACGGTTGCTATGGACTGTTGCTATGGAAGGATGCTATGAACTGTTTGCTATGGACTGGTTGCTATAGATGGTTGCTATGGACTGGTTGCTATGGATTGGTTGCTTTGGACTGGTTGCTATGGATGGTTCAAATTTAAAAAGTAAAATAAATTTATCGTTTTTAAAAAAAATCTTGTTTTGAAAAAAAAATCTTGTTTTGGATGGTTGCTATGGATTGGTTGCTATGGACTGGTTGCTATGGACTGGTTTCTATGGACTGGGTGCTATGGATGGTTGCTATACATTGGTTGCTATGGACGGTTGCTATGGACAGGTTGCTATGGATTGTTGCTATGGACTGGTTGCTATGGATTAATTGCTATGGTCAGGTTGCTATGGATGGTTCAAATATAAAAAGTAAAATAAATTTATTGTTTTAAAAAAAATACTTGTTTTGAGAAAAATCTTGTTTTGGATGGTTGCTATGGACTGGTTGCTATGGATTGGTTGCTATGGACTGGGTGCTATATATGGTTGCTATACATTGTTTGCTATTGGCTGGTTGCTATGGACTGGTTGCTATGGATGGTTGCTATGGACTGGTTGCTATTGACGGTTGCTATGGATTGGTTGCTATGGACTGGTTGCTATGGACGGTTGCTAGGGACAAGTTGCTATGGATGGTTCAAATTTAAAAAGTAAAATAAATGTATCGTTTTAATATTTTTTTTTTGTTTTGAAAACTAATTATTGTTTTGGATGGTTGCTATGGACTGGTTGCTATGGACTGGTTGCTTTTGATGGTTGCTATGGATTGGTTGCTATGGACTGGTTGCTATGGACGGTTGCTATGGACAGGTTGCTATGTATGGTTCAAATTTAAAAAGGAAATTCATTTATCGTTTTTTAAAAAAAATCTTGTATTGAAAAAAAAAATTGGATGGTTGCTATGGACTGGTTGCTATGGATTGCTTGCTATGGACTGGTTGCTATGGATGGTTGCTATGGACTGGTTGCTATGGACTGGTTGCTATGGATTGGTTGCTATGGACTGGTTGCTATGGACTGGTTGCTATGGATTGGTTGCTTTGGACTGGTTGCTATGGACTGGTTTCTATTGATGGTTGCTATGGATTGGTTGCTATGGACTGGTTGCTATGGACAGGTTGCTATGGATGGTTCAAATTTAAAAAGTAAAATAAATTAATCGTTTTAAAAAAAAATCTTGTTTTGAAAAAAATCTTGTTTTGGATGGTTGCTATGGACTGGTTGCTATGGACTGGGTGCTATGGATGGTTGCTATACATTGGTTGCTATGGACTGGTTGCTATGGATGGTTGCTATGAACAGGTTGCTATGGATTGTTGATATGGACTGGTTGCTATGGACGGTTGCTATAGTCAGGTTGCTATGGATGGTTCAAATTTAAAAAGTAAAATAAATTTATCGTTTTAAAAAAAATCTTGTTTTGAGAAAAATCTTGTTTTGGATGGTTGCTATGGACTGGTTGCTATGGATTGGTTGCTATGGACTGGGTCCTATATATGGTTGCTATACATTGTTTGCTATGGACTGGTTGCTCTGGATGGTTGCTATAGACTGGTTGCTATCGATTATTTGCTTTGGACTGGTTGCTATGGATGGTTGCTATGGACTGGTTGCTATTGACGGTTGCTATGGATTGGTTGCTATGGACGGTTGCTAGGGACAAGTTGCTATTGATGGTTCAAATTTAAAAAGTAAAATAAATTTATTGTTTTAATTATTTTTTTTCGTTTTGAAAACTAATTTTTTTTTTGGATGGTTGCTATGGACTGGTTGCTATGGATGGTTGCTATGGACTGGTTGCTATTGACGGTTGCTATGGACTGGTTGCTATGGATGGTTGCTATGGACTGGTTGCTATTGACGGTTGCTATGGATTGGTTGCTATGGATGGTTGCTAGGGTCAAGTTGCTATAGATGGTTCAAATGTAAAAAGTAAAATAAATTTATTGTTTTAAAAAATTTTTTCGTTTTGAAAACTAATTATTTTTTTGGATGGTTGCTATGGACTGGTTGCTATGGATCGTTGCTATGGACTGGTTGCTATTGACGGTTGCTATGGACTGGTTGCTATGGATGGTTGCTATGGACTGGTTGCTATTGACGGTTGCTATGGATTGGTTGCTATGGACGGTTGCTAGGGACAAGTTGCTATGGATGGTTCAAATTTAAAAAGTAAAATACATTTATTGTTTTAATTTTTTTTTCGTTTTGAAAACTAATTATTTTTTTGGACTGGTTGCTATGGACGGTTGCTATGGACAGGTTGCTATGTATGGTTCAAATTTAAAAAGTAAAATACATTTATCGTTTTTAAAAAAAATCTCGTATTGAAAAAAAATCTTGTTTTGGATGGTTGCTATGGAATGGTTGCTATGGATTGGTTGATATGGATTTGGTGCTATGGATGGTTGCTATGGATGGTTGCTATGGATGGTTGCTATGGACTGGTTGCTATGGATTGGTTGCTATGGATGGTTGCTATGGTCAGATTGTTATGGATGGTTCAAATTTAAAAAGTAATATAAATTTTTCGTTTTTTAAAAAAAATCTCGTTTTGAAAAATAAAACTTGTTTTGGATGGTTGCTATGGACTGGTTGCTATGGACGGTTGCTATGGACTGGTTGCTATGTATTGGTTGCTATGGACTGGGTGCTATGGATGGTTGCTATACATTGGTTGCTATGGACTGGTTACTATGGACAGGTTGCTATGAATGGTTGCTATATATGGTTGCTATACATTGTTTGCTATGAACTGGTTGCTATTGACGGTTGCTATGGATTGGTTCAAATTGAAAAAGTTAAATAAATTTATCGTTTTAAAAAAAAATCTCGTTTTGAAAAATAATTATTGTTTTAGATGGTTGCTATGGACTGGTTGCTATGAACTGGTTGCTATGGATTGGTTGCTATGGACTGGTTGCTATGGACAGGTTGCTATGGATGGTACAAATTTTCAAAAAAAATCTTGTTTTAAAAAAGAAAAATATTTTCTCGTTTTGAAAACATTTTTTTTTGGATGGTTGCTATGGACTGGTTGCTACAGATTGGTTGCTATGGACTGGTGGCTATAGAGGGTTGCTATGTATGGGTTGCTTTAGACGTTTACTATGGATTGGTTGCTATGGACTGGTTGCTATGGACTGGTTGCTATGGATTTTTGCTATGGATTCGTTGCTATGGACTGGTTGCTATGGACAGGTTGCTATGGATGGTTCAAATTTTCAAAAAAAATCTTGTTTTAAAAAAGAAAAATATTTTCTTGTTTTGAAAAAAATTTCTAGTTTTGGATGGTTGCTATGGACTGGTTGCTATGGATTGATTGCTATGGACTGGTGGCTATAGAGGGTTGCTATGGATAGGTTGCTATAGACGTTTACTATGGATTGGTTGCTATGGACTGGTTGCTATAGATGGTTGTGATGGAAAGGTTAATATGGATGGTTCAGATTTAAAAAAAATATAGTTTTAAAAAAGAAAATTATTTTCTAGTTTTGAAAAAAAATCTCGTTTTGGATGCTTGATATGGACTGGTTGCTATGGATGGTTGCTATGGACTGGTTGCTATGGATGGTTGCTATGGATTGGTTGCTATGGACTGGTTGCTATGGATAGTTGCTTTACATTGGTTGCTATGGACTGTTTGCTATGGATGGTTGCTATGGACAGGTTGCTATGGATGGTTGCTATGGATTGGTTGCTTTGGACTGGTTGCTATGGATTGGTTGCTATGGACGGTTGCTATGGACAGGTTGCTATGGATGGTTCAAATTTAAAAAGTTAAATAAATGTATTGTTTTTAAAAAAAAATCTCGTTTTGAAAAAAAATCTTGTTTTGGATGGTTGCTATGGACTGGTTGCTATGGATTGGTTGCTATGGACTGGTTGCTATGGACTGATTGCTATGGACTGGTTGCTATGGATAATTGCTTTTCATTGGTTGCTATGGACTGGTTGCTATGCATGGTTGCTATGGACAGGTTGCTATGGACTGGTTGCTATGGACTGGTTGCTATGGACGGTTGCTATGGACAGGTTGCTATGGATGGTTCAAATTTAAAAAGTAAAATAAATTTATCGTTTTAAAAAAAAATCTCGTTTTGAAAAAAAAATCTTGTTTTGGATGGTTGCTATGGACTGGTTGCTATGGATTGGTTGCTATGGACTGGTTGCTATGGATGGTTGTTATGAACTGGTTGTTATGGATTGGTTTCTATGGACTCATTGCTATGGATAATTGCTTTACATTGGTTGCTATGGACTGGTTGCTATGGATGGTTGCTATGGACAGGTTGCTATGGACTGGTTGCTATGGATGGTTGCTATGGACTGGTTGCTATTGTCGGTTGCTATGGATTGGTTGCTATGGACGGTTGCTATGGACAGGTTGCTATGGATGGTTTAAATTTAAAAAGTAAAATAAATTTATCGTTTTAAAAAAAAACTCTCCCTTGGAATGATGACCTGTCTAACTTTTGTTTGTGTTTTCTTTTTGTTTGGGAGTAACTCACTGTTTCAATGGTTAGCCTACCCTTACCTTGTGCAGAGGTATCAGTCTTGTACTGCACTCCTTATCTCCGGTTATCGCCACATGTGGTTCTATGTGAAGGGTCAGCTGCGTACATCCTGTCATAGACAGGCCGGGAATCTGGTGTGACGGACACGGACTAACTTGTGTTTTATTTTTTATTTTTATCTTTTCTTCAAATACCGGACTATCGACACGTCAGGTTGAACTCCTACGGCAGGGATATGCAATTAGCGGACCTCCAGCTGTTGCAAAACTACAAGTCCTATCATGCCTCTGCCTCTGGGTGTCATGCTTGTGGCTGTAAAAGTCTTGCTATGCCTCATGGGACTTGCAGTTCTGCAACATCTGGAGGTCCGCTAATTGCATATCCCTGTCCTACGGGTTTGTTTGTTTCAGGGATCAAGCTGCATACCGGACAAGTTCTATTTTTGAGTTTTTAGTTTTTGTGCTACAGTTTTTCAATAGTTTAGTGGTTTCTGGTATGACAGCAGGGGAGTTTTTTGTTCTATTGACCAAGGCCATGGGGGTTATGCTTGTTCTGTACCACCACCAATCATTCTGTTTATATCGAATTATGTGATACCCTCACCTGCCCCTCCTCCAGTACTTAAAATGATGTGGGTCTCTAATTTTTCAGTTTTCCTCAATGGATAACAGACTTAAAATACTTACCTGGAATGTCCGGGGTTTAAACAACAAATTTAAGAGGGCAGCAGTGTTTCAGTACCTCAAGCAGGTCAAACCACATATCGTCCTCCTGCAAGAAACCCATTTGGAGGGCAGTAAAATTTTGTCTTTGCGCAGGCCCTGGATTCAGAGGGCAGCGCATTCTACATACTCCACTTATGCTAGAGGGGTTTCCATTCTGATAAGTAAGTCAATCCCGTGCATAATACACAAGGTATTTACTGACCCGGGAGGTCGATATGTGGCAGTCCTCTTGGAAATATTTTCTCATAAAATACTGTTGGTCAATGTATATTTGCCCCCTCCATTTAAGGTAACCCTACTGTGTGATTTATTGGTTAAGCTGGCGCCTCATCTCCATCTCCCAACGATTCTTCTGGGGGATTATAATGCCATTTTGAACTCGGTGCTGGATTCCTCCAATGCTGGTAGATCGGCCTCGGTGGACCTCAGCTCCTGGGCGTCTATGGCGGGCCTGACTGAGCTGTGGAGATGGAAGCACCCGGATGCTGTGTCGTACTCTCATTTGTCTTCTACCCACAAATCCTCAGCTAGGATTGATTTGGCGTTTGGTAATGCTCCCGTCCTGCATCTTGTGTCTGAGTCCGCCTACTTACCTGGGGGAGCGTCAGATCATAATCCACTTCTGGTCACTTTAGCCTTCCCTATAGGGGTTAGGAAGGGGGGTTGGAAACTAGCGCTACTGGAAGAACAAGTGATTGCTCAGGTGCAAACGTCGATGACCGCCTACTGGGAAAACAACGAGGGCTCGGCTGAGCCCCCGATGGTATGGGATGCTTTTAAGGCGGTGGCGAGGGAGGAGTACATCTCTGCCATTAAAGCGGTCCGGAAGGAGCATGGACAAGAGAGTGCGCTTCTCATGGCCCATGAACAAGAGTGTGCTAAACGGCAAGCAGACTCTCCCTCGGAGGTCAATTACGTTTCCTTATTGGAGGCTAAACATTCAGTTGCATTACACTTTACAAACTTAGCACACACCAAGGTACGGCAGAGGGCGGAAGCGGTGTTTGCGGAGGGGGACAAAATTGGCAAGTTGCTGGCCAACCTCGCTGCTGACATTAAGACTCCGGTCTGTGTACCAGTGGTGAGGAATAGGGGGGGATCCTTAGTTACTGACCCCAAGGAGATACTGGAGGAATTCGTGAAATTCTATTCAACATTATTCTCGCCTATTCCACCTTATGACCCTTTAGAATTAGAGGAGGTATTGCGGACCCTTTCTATGCCGAGATTGTCGGATACCGATATGGCAGCATTAGATGAACCCATTTCTGTTTTAGAAATTGAAGCGGCCATGCTCACTTTCCCTCCACAGAAGGCGCCGGGGCCAGATGGGTTCCCGGCGGACTTCTACAGGACGTTTCGGTCTCTCCTGGCCCCTAGACTCAATGTTCTCTTCCGGCATTGCTGGGACCAGTGGGGCCTTACCGGCGTCGATGATGGAGGCTTACATGGTCCTCCTCTTGAAGCCGGGGAAGGACCCCCTGGAATGCTCGTCGTATCGCCCCATAGCACTTTTAAACGCGGATCTGAAGATCCTTGCCAAGGTACTGGCGTCAAGGTTGGCCGGGGTTATTTCGACCCTGGTAGACATTGACCAGACGGGGTTCATTCCGGGCATGTCCACAGACACCAATCTGAGGAGATTGTTTACACATCTCCAAATTGCTACAACAGATGTCCCTGCCAAAGTAATTGTTACGATCGATATAGAAAAGGCTTTTGATTCTGTGGACTGGGGTTATATGCACAAAGTATTGCAAGTAATGGGGTTTGGACCTCGTTTCCGTCGGTGGATCTCTTTGTTATATAAAGATCATCGGACGGCGATCCAACTTGGTGCGACAGTCTCCGAGTTTTTTTCCTTTGGGCAGGGGTACCAGACAGGGGTGTCCACTGTCACCGTTTATTTTCGCTTTAATGATGGAGCCCATCGCCAGAGCCCTTAGACGATCCGATGGGGTGGGGGGTATACAGGTAGGCTCCATTAGGGAGTGTGTGGCGCTCTACGCAGATGATCTGCTACTGTTCCTTAGGGACCCGGGACCTTCCCTCAGAGCTGCCTTACAAATTATGGATCAATTTGCCTCCTTTTCGGGCCTACGAGTGAACTGGGGCATGTCCTCCATTTTGCCGCTGGGTCCGGAAGCTCAGTCTTTAAGGGATAACGAGTTGCCATTGCAGTGGGTGACCTCTATTACCTATTTAGGTGTCAAGGTCACTGCAGAAATTAAAGATTACATGACCCTTAACCTTCTTCCCCTGGTGTCTAGTCTCAAACAAAAAACTCAGGTCTGACGGAAACTACCTCTCTCATTAATGGGTCGAATTAGCCTTATTAAAATGAAATTCCTCCCCGTAATTTTATATTTCTTGCGTCACTCCCCAATGTGGATCCCCAAACATTTTTTTACTACACTAAATGGTATAGTGGGATCCTTTTTGTGGTCTCCACAATCACCTCGTATCAGTATAACGGTCCTGCAGGAGCCATGGGGGCAGGGAGGGTTGGCACTTCCAGACTGGCAAAAATATTATCTGGCCGGCCAGATGGTGTTTGCCAGGCGCTGGCTACTGGCAGACGGGGGAGATTCTGCCACAGTCTTGGAAGCGGCACACCTGGGGTCATACGAAAGCCTGAGGTTGGCTCTCTACAGGGGTCCTAAATCTAGTCTGCCCCTAATGGTCTCAATGAAAGCCACCATCAAAGCATGGGGGGTCACTATCCTCCTAGTGTCCCTAGCAATTCCTAACACGTTTCGACCCTTTCCATGGGTCTTCTTCAGAGGTTTCGGTGTTGCTAAAAAGAGGTATATAGAATAAGTTTTAAAAGATTTTTACCAATTTTTTTTACAAAATTTAAAAATATATAAATAACATAGTCACCAATTTATTGTGTGTAGACACTGAACATTTTTACCAGGATTTCCAACAGAAGGTGCCCCAGGGTCCCAGAATACCTTCCTGGTCGTGTAGATTCCCCACACACTGGAATAACGCTGGGAGGGACTGCAGCTTACAGAAGTTCACCACATGGGATGAGAATCCCCAAATGGAGGGAGCCCAGGAAGGGGCTGACACCAGCGGCGGTGAATTGGTGACTATGTTATTTATATATTTTTAAATTTTGTAAAAAAAATTGGTAACTCTTTTTAGCAACACCGAAACCTCTGAAGAAGACCCATGGAAAGGGTCGAAACGCATTAGGAATTGCTACATGCTTTCATATACAATGTGTTAAGCTGTATGACAATTTTTTGTGTTTGCAATTGTGTTCAATTACATGTTACCAGAGCTCATATCTTAAATCTGTACCATCATTTCTTTTGAATTTTAATAAACAATCTTATACATACATTGTTATCAATCTTTGATCTGAGCTGCCTAAAAACCCCACTGGGGGAACATCCCATTCTTCTGACTATCGGGGTGAGCAGCGTCATCCCTCTCCCATTGTGTCTTTTCCATTCCACATAATTATATATCGGGTGGTTAAACACCCTCTCCCCCATAAGACACAGTAGAGTTAAGATATGAGCATCTCTGTTTAACTGGTTTTTCAATTTTCTGTTATGATTTATGATTTGTGACATTTATCAACATGAGTATGTATCAGGGCGAAGAATGGACCAATTTAATGCATGGATACGAAACTGTTTTCGAACAGGGGGATCAAATTGAGACACAGATCTCATCCCTGATTCGTAAGCTTAGTAAAATCTTAGAGAAAAAATCCTCCCCTCACTGCCATGTGAAATCTTTCAATAGATATGTTTGTGAGAAAATTAACCCCTTCGGATTGCGCATGCAGATTTTTCCTAACATGGAACAAATAAGTAGCACATGCAAAGCCGAATGGGAAGCTAACCTCAAACACTGTTCACAAGAGATGATGGTCATTCTGTCTCGTGAATATAATAGATAGATTGCCATCTTGGATATTGAAATTAACAATTTAGAGACTGCACTATTACCCCATGTCCAACATGCTTTATATTTGGAGCTGCAAGCCAATCTCAAAGAGAGCTTGCTAGCCCATAACAAAAGCATCTTGCAGGACAAAGAAGTCAAATTTTGGCGTGACAAAGTCGCTTTTTCAGAGGAACGTGCGTATAGATGGAATAACAATAACCCTCAAACGTACAAGAAAAATCCAAAATGTGACCAACCTAATGGTTCCTCCACATCATTTAAATCTAAGATTCCACCCCAGCCTCACTCAGGTCGAGGTTCACATCCCCCTCAGACAGGCAGGGAAAACAAAAAAAAGGAATTGCAACAACAGAGGATCGGTAGAGCAAGATAGCAAAAAACGAATAATTGACACCAATTCTGAATCTGGTTGTAATACAACAACTAAGGAACCTATGAGTGAGTCAGATTCTTGTCTGTCTGACACACCAAGTAATACAACTAATACTACCTCATTATCAGGTTCTTCCAAACCAAACTCATATAGACCTTTAACCACTTAAGCCCCGGACCATTTCGGGCCATTAGGACCAGGCCTGTTTTTGGGATTCGGCACTGCGCTGCTTTAACTGTAAATTGTGCGGACATGCAATGTTGTACCCAAATTAAATTTGCGTCCTTTTCTTCCCACAAATAGAGCTTTCTTTTAATGGTATTTGATTGCCTCTGCGATTTTTATTTTTTGCGATATAAACAGAAAAAGACCGAAAATTTTGAAAAAAAAATGATATTTTCTAATTTTTGTTATAAGAAAAATCGAATAAACTCAATTTTAGTCATACATTTAGGCCAAAATGTATTCAGCCACATGTCTTTAGTAAAAAAAATGTCAATAAGCGTATATTTATTGGTTTGCGCAAAAGTTATAGCGTTTACAAACTAGGGTACATTTTCTGAAATTTACACAGCTTTAAATTTATGACTGCCTATCTCATTTCTTGAGGTGCTAAAATGGCAGGGCAGTACAAACCCCCCCCCAAATGACCCCATTTTGGAAAGTAGACACCCCAAGGAAATTGCTGAGAGGCATGTTGAGCCCATTGAATATTTTTTTTATGTATTTATTATTTTTCTTTTTTTGTTTCCAGTATTTGCATGACAAACTCCTGAGGAAGCCTACAAAATGGCGAAACATGTAGAGAATTTTGTCTGTATGCACTTTGGAAACTCTATTATGTTTATTTTGATGGTTCATGTATATTTGTACATATGAATTTTCATATATATATTTTTTTGTAATAAAATTATATTTTTTATATTGAATATTGTGTAGTTGTTGCACCTTAAAAGTCCCAATACCTTCATATTTCTATATAGCTTCGTAATGAAGGGATGTGGTGCCTATGAGATACAGGTGACAGGTATTATTTTCAATTTCTCCTTGTGATTATACCGGGTGGCAAACGCTCATTTTCTACCTGTCACCTCTATATCATTTTTGTAGTTCATTAGATTATTCTTTTGAATTGGGTTTAAAGATTAATCCTTTTATAGTTTCTATTTTGTCTAACGGAGTCTTTTCAATCAGCATGGCTACCTATAGAGGGTCGGCATTTGATGGCCTTATGACTAAAATCCATCTAGCCCAAGGGTCTACATTTGGTGGGATTACCCTTGAACGCTTTTTCAATAGCCTTCAACGTTTATTGGAAAAGAAAGCACGTATTTTTTGGAATCGCAGGTATTTCTTGAAATATTTAGAGGATAAAATTGTACCGTGGGGATTACGTATACAGATTTTTCCTAATATATTTAAAGTGGAGACAGAATTCAAATTAGACTGGGAATCAAACTTACAGTCATGTTCATTTAAGATGATGGAGGCTCTTTGCCAAAACTATGCTAAAGATTTAGAGATAGTCAATAACGACATAGAAAAATTGTATGTTGAAAATTCCAACTTGACTACGGAGGAAACCTTCTCTAATAGAGAGGCTCTCTTAGAAAAACATTTGGAGTCTTTTGTCTCCAATATCCTTAAAACTAAGGATAAAAAATACTATAGGGATCGTCTGGCATATGAATCAAACACAGCCTATCGGTGGACTACTGAAAACCAATGGAGGAAATCCAAATCCTCAGCTCGTAAGCAAACAAATAAAAATCAGGAAGCCACTGATTCTGATGAATCATCTTTATCTTCCTCGTCCCTACCAGGTAATGCCTCAAACATGTCAGCTAGTTCTAATAAAAGAAAGACTGATCGAGCACCTTCGATGTCAGCGCTTTCTAAACGTACTCAACAGGACATGAATCGTCAGGGTTTACGTTCACAGTCCAAAAATGTACCCCCTCCCACTCATCCCACAGGTGATGGTCACCTTAATTTATCCACACCCAGTTTTTCTAATATTCTTAATGCACCGAAGTTAAATCAATCAATAGTTACCCCTTCGGGGGACTTTCAAATCCCCAATATAGGGGATCTTCGCACTGCGCCAATCTTTTCACCACCCCCAATTGTGGACAACAAAAAGACACCCATTCCTTCACAGGCACTCAAAGCAACTTCCAAAGTAATTTCCAAGTAATTAATTTGTCTTCACATTTACTTACACCGGATCAGACGGAGGTTTTGGGCCTTGGCCTGACTTTTTGTCCTGATCAGGAGGTTGATGCCTTTGAAATTATAAAGGACGTCAACCTCTTTGCGAGAAAACTTACTTTTAAGATTATGTTTGACAGGGATTATCAACGTTCTCCCATGGATTCCATGGGGGAAGATCTTTGGCAAAATAAAACAATTAAGGAGATTCAGGCAATAAATGAATTAATGGAATTATGGGAAGAAGGTAATCCACTAGATGACCCCCTTGAGGAACCCCAGTCTGGCCTCGTAGATGAGATTTCCACGGAGAGAATTTTTCCTCCACCTAATCTATATAAACCGAAATCCAGGACCTTTCCTACTCTCCAAGGAAACCCCAACATTTGGGCATTCACCCAACAAGTTACAAAGGAACTACAGAGTACCAATTGGAAAAGGTTTAGAAGAAATACCAACCTGAAGCCACCCCAACAAAAAGCCGTGTTATCTTTAAAACAGAACGAACAATTAGTGATAAAACCCTCGGATAAAGGAGGTAACATAGTGGTAATGGATTTAAACAAATATAAGCAGATGGTCATGAACCTCCTTTCAAATAAAAGTTGGTATCGCTCTATTCCTTTTGCACAGGTAAAATATGCGGAGACAAAATACCGTATTCTCATTAATCGGGCATTTTGTGATAACCTTATAGACAAAAAGACGTGTGAATTCTTGGTTATTGATAAGCCGAGACTTCCCACGTTTTATGCTCTGCCAAAGGTGCACAAAAATTTGGAAAATCCCCCTGGCCGTCCGATTGTGTCAGGGATTGGTTGCCTTACAGAACCAGCTAGTAAGCTGGTAGACGACTATTTGAGGCCCCATGTAGGTTCTTTAAGTTCCTACATTCAAGACACCGCCGATCTACTGAGATCTTTGGATGGTCTATGTGTACCACCGGGGTCATGGCTAGTAGCTATAGACGTTGAAGCCCTCTATAACTCTATCCCCCATACTAGGGGTATTAGAGTTATAGACGGCTTCCTCTCGGAGAGAGGACCTGGAGCCAGGCCCTACAACAATTTCATTTTGGAATTGTTGCTGTTCATACTTACCAACAATATTTTTGTTTTTGACCGTTCCCACTACCTCCAGGTGCAGGGTGTTGCGATGGGGACCAAGTGTGCCCCGTCGTACGCCAACCTGTACCTGGGGGGGTGGGAACGGGAGATTTTTTCTTTAGAATCATTTGAAATGTTTTTTGATAAAGTCTTGATATGGCGACGCTTTATCGATGACATTTTTGTTGTGTGGACTGGCTCCTTAGAGGAATTGACATCTTTTATGTCTTCATTAGCTGTAAATTCCTTTAATCTCAAATTTACGATGATTTGTGACCAGAATGTGATAAATTTTCTGGATATTTCTATTTACTTAAACTCTGATGGCACCTTGGGCTCTTCATTATATAGAAAGCCCTCTTCAGGCAATACCATCCTGCATGCCACAAGTTCTCATCCCAGGACTCTGGTACAAAGTATCCCATACAGTCAGTATTTACGAATTCGAAGAAATTGTAGTAAGGAAGTAGATTTCGAGACGGAGGCCTCTGCCCTCCAATCTCGACTAATTGCTAGAGGGTATAGTCGTTCAACCCTCAAAAAAGCCTATAAACGAGCAAAAAATAAAAACAGGAAAGAGCTAATACATCCTAAGAAACCTCAAACTACTGACCAAACGGTACGATTAATTACCAGGTTCTCTGGTGAACATCAGAAAGTAAGAAAAATTATTGAAAAATTCTGGCCTTTGCTAGCAACAGATGAGATTATCTCCAAATATATTAAGCCATTTCCCCAAATTACCTATAGAAAATCTAGGTCTTTAAAAGATCAACTAGTTCATAGCCATCTCCAAATCAAGAGGGTTGAGAGTAGAAAGGGTTCGGCCCCATGTGGTCATTGTGAATTTTGCAGGTTTATATATGATTCTACTGAAATAGTTCTCCCTAATGGAGTTACGTATAGACCAAATTTCTTTAGCAATTGCCAGTCAATTGGCGTAATTTATTTGATGATCTGTGATTGTAAGGCCTTCTATGTTGGTAAAACGAAGAGGCCTTTCTTTCACAGAATGAGAGACCATGTATCTCTCATTCAAAAGAAAAAAATGGAGACTCCTATTAGTAGACATAGTGGTCTTTTCCACTCCTTCGATCTGTCAAAGATTAAATTCTTTGCTTTAGAATACATACCTCTTAATGAAAGAGGTGGGGATGTGGACAAAAATCTCCTACAACGAGAAACCAGATGGATACATACCTTGAGAGCTACTATGTATCCCGGGTTAAATGAGTCCATCAGTTTCAAACCCTTTTTGTAGGAAGAAAAAAATCGTTATGCTGTATATGTAGACTCTGTTTAAAACAAATTAAATTTTGTTTTGTTATTTTTATTTTTGTTTATTAAATTTGTCTTTATGTACAGGTGACTGAATGTACCATTTCTATATTCCATAGGGGCTCTTTTTAATCATTGATAAATCTGCATTATATGTAATTGATTTCAATTGAGTTTACCACATTTTTTAGGGTGGCGTTTCCCTTTTCTTTTTTGGGGGGGATTTGGTGATCATATGGGCGCCCAGGGCGTTTCTCTTTGTTCTCCTTTGGGAGACAATCTGAGCGCCATCTGACTAAGCCCACCGGATATCCTGGCCCCATTTTTTAACATCCAATGTGCCCTTTCTGCCGTGATTTTAAAAGGAAGTCTGCCCTTTTCTATACTTTAGGCATTCTTTTCCCCTTCCGGATCCGTCTTATGGTGCGTCCAGCTCGTCAGGATGTTTTCTCCTGATGAGCGGGGTGGTGCTTCCGGCGGACGTCTCCGGTTTTTCAGTGGTGGAATTGTCACTTCCGGGTCGGATCTGACGATGGGTGATGTCGGAACTGACGTGCCCGCTCCGCCCATTGATTTGGCGCCATTGTGCGTCCAATGGGAAGGGGGAGGGGGGGTATATAGTCCGGATCGCAGCCTTGTAAATCAGTAGCATGACCAACACTCTGGGGAGAAGACGTTCTTAGATATCAGTCAAAGGTAAATTACTTAGGCACTAGATCTCTTTATGGGCAACATTGGTTTTTATCCTGTTGTCTGGTTTACTTTGGTCTTTAATCCCAAATGGTTTTTATATTTTATATTTTTTCAGTAAACTGATTGATCGGTTTTGTAAAACAAGTTTTTCGGCAGAGATGCCCTAATGTGGACACACTTTATCCAATTGGATTAACCAGGTATATATCAGCTAGCAAGTATATGGCTAAAAATTAAAATTCTGATTACCAACTAGAGGGGATTATTACATATATTTATAGTAATTTCCACTATTTCTGTTTCCTTTAGAGTGGACACTGATTGGGGTACTTTGGAGATACTGCCCCCCCTTTTTTGCCTATTCTAATTTATATATATTTTTTACTATCAACAGCCATAAACAGGTAAACACTGATGGGGTATGTGCCGTATAACTAGATTAGACGCCTTTACTCTTATACATAGATTGTTATTTGACTTCATTCGAATTTTCTTTGTAATTTCCCCCAGATGGCCCTCTGTTCCTGTGCTAGTAATATCCGGGTGGTTATTTGTGCCAGTATTTCTCCCCCTCTATGATACACCATATGATCCCCTCCTTACGGGCGCCCCCGTGTGGGATAGCTCATTGGCTATCTGGTCATTCTTCATTTTAGATTGTACCATCAAAATTTACAGGTAATGTACTTACAACTGATACTAATAAGGTCATATACCTTGAATAAATAGATCTAATTTTGAGATGAACTTTTGAGCAACCATTGGGCTGGTTATGGTTTTCAGTTATCCTTTTTTTCTTAATAATATTCTGTTTTGTAATTTTGAGTTTGAAATTTGAGTAAATAATATTATGTATTTATTATTTTTCTTTTTTTGTTTCCAGTATTTGCATGACAAACTCCTGAGGAAGCCTACAAAATGGCGAAACATGTAGAGAATTTTGTCTGTATGCACTTTGGAAACTCTATTATGTTTATTTTGATGGTTCATGTATATTTGTACATATGAATTTTCATATATATATTTTTTTGTAATAAAATTATATTTTTTATATTGAATATTGTGTAGTTGTTGCACCTTAAAAGTCCCAATACCTTCATATTTCTATATGCTGAGAGGCATGTTGAGCCCATTGAATATTTTTTTTTTGTCCCAAGTGATTGAATAATGACAAAAAAAAAAAAATTACAAAAAGTTGTCACTAAATGATATATTGCTCACACATGCCATGGTTATATGTGGAATTGCACCCCAAAATACATTCTGCTGCTTCTCCTGAGTACGGGGATACCACATGTGTGGGACTTTTTAGGAGCCTAGCCACGTACGGGACCCCGGAAACCAAGCACCGCCTTCAGGATTTCTAAGGGCGCAAATTTTTGATTTCACTCCTCACTACCTATCACAGTTTCGAAGGCCATAAAATGCCAAAATAGCACAAAACCCCCCCAAATGACCCCATTTTGGAAAGTAGACACCCCAAGCTATTTACTGAGAGGCATGTTCAGTCCATGGAATATTTTATATTTTGCCACAAGTTGCGGGAATATGACAAACTTTTTTTTTTTTGCACAAAGTTGTCACTAAATGATATATTGCTCACACATGCCATGGGCATATGTGAAATTACACCCCAAAATACATTCTGCTGCTTCTCCTGAGTACGGGGATACCACATGTGTGGGACTTTTTGGGAGCCTAGCCGCGTACGGGACCCCAAAAACCAAGCACCGCCTTCAAGGTTTCTAAGGGCATAAATTTTTGATTTCACTCCTCACTACCTATCACAGTTTTGAAGGCCATAAAATGCCAAGATGGCACAAAACCCCCCCAAATGACCCCATTTTGGAAAGTAGATACCCCAAGCTATTTGCTGAGAGGCATGTTGACCCCATTGAATATTTTTTTTTTGTCCTAAATGATTGAATAATGACAAAAAGAAAAATAAAATGTACAAAAAGTTGTCACTAAATGATATATTGCTCACACATGCCATGGTTATATGTGGAATTGCACCCCAAAATACATTCTGCTGCTTTTCCTGAGTACGGGGATACCACATGTGTGGGACTTTTTGGGAGCCTAGCCGCGTACAGGGCCCCAAAAACCAAGCACTGCGAACGCTGCAGTTATGTGTGTTGTGTTTGGTAAGTGACAGTGATCGATCGATACTGCACTTGGGTGGGCTGGGCTGGGCTGGGCGGAGGGGCTAAACGCAGGCGCTAGCAGGTATCTGGGCTGATCCCGCTAACACTGCGTTTTTGGGAACCCTAAACCGCTGGGGATGCTAGTATAGATCTGATCAGATCTGATCAGATACTATACCACTAAGGGGGGTGTATGCTTTGCGCGTGGGTGTTAGCGTTACTGTCACTAACCTAACACTGCCTGGGGCGACGCAGACCCTCTCTGGCGCTAAAACCTAATTGATCTCACCCGCCGGGCAATCAGGGGGGTTAAACCTTTATTGGGTTATATACGGCGGGTGCCCTGATGCTATAAAAAGCAAACTAATCAACCAGCGTCACCCGTAACCTTTATATGGTGATCACTGGTGAAAGGGTTAACTAGGGGCAATCAGGGGGTTAAAACCTTTATTAGGTTAAATATGGGGGTACCTGACACTATATAAAAACCTGACGGGTAACCTAAATAACTAAATAACTTACTGGCTAACCAGTGACACCAGTGACGCTTATACGGCGATCACTGGTGAAAGGGTTAACTCTAGGGGCAATCAGGGGGTTAAAATAATATATGGGGGTACCTGACACTAATAAAAACCTGCGGCGAACCTAAAAAAAAATAACTGCCTATCTAAAACACCAGCGACACGAATACAGCGATCGGAAAAACAATCGCTTAGTGACGCTGAAGTTAGGGGGTGAAAGGGTTACCTGGGGGGTGATCAAGGGGTTAAACCTTTATTAGGGGGGGTTAGGGGGCTACCCTGGACCTAAAGGGGCCTAATCCTAACTGCCCTGCAACTTTTTACAATCACAGATGACACTAAATGCAGTGATCAGTAAAATAAATGATCACTGCAATCAGTGACACTGTGATTGGGGGCTTTGGGGTGACCTGGGGGGTGATCTGGGGGTGACTGGGGGGTGATTTGTGTGCCTATGTGTACCTACGTGTCAGTGGACTGTTGGTGCACTAACCTGCTTCTTCTCTGCTCGGCGCCGGGAACGAAAAGACCGCCGCGAGGGAGATGACATCACTTCCTCCAGCCTTGTTTACATCACATGGCGGAGGAAGCATTTTCATTGGCCGGGAGCGATCGCGAGGGGGGGGGCGGAATCGAGCGGCCGCCCCCTCATGCCTGATCGCTCCCGAACACTTAACGGCCGCTCACTGCAGTGAAGGGGGGTCCGGATGGACCCCCCAACTGCACAAAGGCGATCACGTAGATCTACGTGATTCTGCCTGTCCGTGCCATTCTGCCGACGTAAATCGGCGGTGGGCGGTCGTTAAGTGGTTAAACTCCCCACGGGAACCTGGCTCCCCCTCAATGCCCAGGAGGGGGCAGGGCTTGAAAGGCTTGGATCCCTTTGTTGTACGAATGGAACCCAACAACTAAGTGTCATCAATTTATCCCTACATGCATTGACTAATGACGAGATTCAGGTTTTGTCCCGTGGACTAACGTTTTGTCCGGAGGAAAGCTTTGATCTCTTCTGAGTCATTACAGATTTACATTTGTTTGCACGCAAGCTATTATTTAAATGTATGTATTCCAAAAATTATATTGAGGAGGACACAATGGACTATTCTAATTATAGTATGAGGGAGTTTAAGGCCCTAAGGGACCTAACTCGCCTATACCAAGAAAACAACTGTGTTGATTTAATTGATCAAATTGATCTAGACGCATTACTTAATGACGTTAAGAATTCGACAACATGTCCCAAAAAAATCTTTAACCGCTTGATAGCCGGGCCATTGACGAATGACGGCCTCAAGGTGGATCTAGAAATCCGGGAGGCCGTCATTATACGGCCTCGGCTATTCTGGCCACTGGGGGGCGCACGAGCGGCGCGCGCGCGCACCCTGCGCATCACCGAGATGCCGATGCGTGTGCCTGGCGGCCACGTCCTGTCAGGGAGAGGAGACGAATGCTGTGTCCCTTGTACATAGGGACACAGCTCGGTCACCTCCCCCAGTCAGTCCCCTCCCCCACACAGTAGTAATCACTCCTAGGGAATACATTTAACCCCTTCCTCGCCCCCTAGTGTTAACCCCTTTCCTGCCAGTGTTATTTTTACAGTAACCAGTGCATTTTTATAGCACCGGTCGCTGTAAAAATGACAATGGTCCCAAAATGGTATCAAAAGTGTCCGATGTGTCCGCCATAATGTCGCAGTCACAATAAAAATCGCTGATCGCCGCCATTACTAGTAAAGAAAAAAAATTATTAATAAAAATGCAATAAAACTATGCCCTATTTTGTAGACACTATAACTTTTGCGCAAACCAATCAATAAACGCTTATTGCGATTTTTTTTACCAAAAAAATATGTAGAAGAATACGTATCGGCCTAAACTGAGGAAAAAAAATATTTTTTTTAAAAAAAATTGGGATATTATTATAGCAAAAAATAAAAAATATTGTGTTTTTTTCAAAATCGTCGCTTTTTTTTTGTTTATAGCGCAAAAAATAAAAACCGCAGAGATGATCAAATACCACCAAAAGAAAGCTCTATTTGTGGGGAAAAAAAGGACATCAATTTTGTTTGGGAGCCACGTCGCACGATCGCGCAATTGTCATTCAAATCGTGACAGCGCTGAAAGCTGAAAATTGGCCTGGGCAGGAAGGGGGTTAAGTGCCCAGTAAGCAAGTAGTTAAGAAACCTTCTCAAAAGTGTCTTCCCCTCAATACCAATCCGAACGTACTAACTTTCATCAATCAAACCATGCGTGATCTCAGCAAACTACCTCACATTAGAAATATTTCTCGAAATCTTTCGGTAGATGAAGAGGCAGCTTTGACCTCTCTATGTAAGAACACAAAAGTAGTGGTGAAACCTTCCGATAAAAGGGGGAAACGTTGTCCTTATGGACAATAGTTATTACATAATGATGTGTGAACACTTTCTAGACAACAAAGAATGGTACCAAACCATCTCTATTCAATGTTTTGATCAGTACTATATTGATTTCTATTCACTAGTAGACCAAGCCTACGCAAACAAAATCATATCTAAAGATTTGTACGAATTTGTTAGAACTAAACATCCAAAAATAGCGACCTTTTATTGCTTACCGAAAATCCATAAGCAACAGACACCTCCGCCCCGGACGACCTATAGTCTCTGGGAACGGATCTATGTCAGAAAATTTAAGCCGTGTCATTGACACTTATTTGCAACCCTACGTTTTGTCTCTCCCATCCTTTGTAAAGGACACGATTCATTTTTTGCAGATCGTCGAGGGACTCGCCATTTCGGACGTATCGATCTTGGTTGCCATCGATGTCGAGGCCCTGTACAGCAGCATTCCTCATTCCAAGGGTCTAGCTGCTGTGCAGAGGTTCCTCGACCGGGGCACCCTCCATGATCGGGGCCTGAATGGCTTCTTGCTCAACGGCCTCCAATATATACTCCATCATAACTTTTTTTCCTTCAATGACTCCCACTTCCTCCAGGTACAGGGCGTAGCGATGGGGACATGTTGTGCCCCATCCTACACCAATTTGTACCTGGGGGAGTGGGAGGAATACCTCCTTGGTGACGAGGACCTTGTTGAATATGTGAACTACATCAAGGTGTGGCGACGATATATCGACGACGTCTTCGTCATCTGGGAGGGACCTGAAGATATCCTTTTACGCTTTTTTAGCCAAAACGACTATAACTTAAAATTCACAATGACCTATGACAAACAAAGCATCACTTTTTTAGATGTTCGACTTTTTGTCGACTCAGAAAGACGTTTATGTAGCACCCTGTTTCGGAAAAGTGCTGCCTGAAACACGGTGCTACATGCCCATAGCTTTCACCCGACACCTTTGAAAAACTCTATACCCTATGGACAATACTTGCGACTTCGGCGCAATTGTTCAAACGATACCCTCTTTTATGAGGAAGCGGGACAACTTCAGATGAGACTTCTGGCAAGAGGCTATAGTAGGTCATGCCTACGCAAGGCCTACAACAAAGCTACTGCTAAATCTAGACCAGAACTTATTTTCCATACAAAAAACAAAAATGATTATAATTCAGAACAAATCTAGACCAGAACTTCTTTTCCATACAAAAAACAAAAATGATTATAATTCAGAACAAATTAGAATCATTATGCGTTTTTCGCGACAGCATCATGCCATAAGGGACATAATCAATAAACATTGGACCATACTAACTGATGATCCTAAACTTAACAGATTTGTTCCAGACCATCCTTCCATCATTTATAAATGTGCAACCTCTGTTAAAGACCTCTTGGTCCAGAGTGAATACAAAAACACTCAAAAAAGAGATTCACATTGTCCTGCCTTCGGTACCTTTCCGTGTGGACATTGTTCACACTGCCCACTTATGAGAAAGGAGAAGGTCTTTCGTCTTCCTAATGGAGAGATATTCAAGCCCTCACACTTCACCAATTGCCAAACGTGTGGCGTGGTATATTTGATGGAGTGTGAGTGCGGAGCGTTTTATGTGGGTAAGACGAAACAGGAATTCTGGCGACGGGTGTCCAAACACACATACAGCATGGAGATCGGAAATCTATATCTTCCCATTGGAGGACATGCTGTATTACAACATGACTACAATGTACCCAAAGTTTCCTTTGTCGCACTTGACCGTATCCACATTCCCGAAAGAGGAGGGGATTGGAACAAAATTTTGCTCCAACACGAGCAAAGGTGGATCTTTAGACTGAAGGCTACTATATCTCCAGGGCTAAATGATTCCTTATCCTTTGCTCCTTTTCTGAAAGGATTTGCTTCAGGCAAAACACAATAGGACTGTAATTAATTTAAAATCAACTATTAAACCTTTCCACTGCCCCTCTCTCTCCTTCTTTTCCTTATCTCTTTCTTTCTTTTTTCCCCTCTTTCTTCTTCCTTCCCCTTTTCTTTTCCCCTTCTCTTTTCCCCTTTTTCTTCTTTTACTTTTTTGCCTTTCTCCTGTCATGGGGATACATCTAAATGTCTCTATAATCATGCCTTGTACCTGTTAGATTTGAATCACCATTCTTTCAGTATGCTGTTAAATATCTTTTTAGATAATACCATGTTGAATATCAAATATATGTATGTTTTATTATGGTCAATTGCCTAATGTAACCTTCAAATGAATATGTACGGTAACACCATTATTATATACTTTTTTTCTTTTTCCCTTTCTTTCTTTTCTCATTTTTTCCATCAGTTGTCCCGGGATGTTCCCTCATACCACCTGGTCGGCCATGATCCGCACATTGGACTCGCTGATGTAAAGGTCTGCAGTTTCCCCAGCAGGGGGGAGAGGCGCAGGGCCCTGTGCTTCCCAAATGCTCCCCTAGGTGGCAGCAGGTCTGTCCACACAAGTGAGCAATCCTTCTGCTGGGCGGCATCTGTGACCACTTCCGGGTATTAATGTATGATCTGCACATGCGCGGCTACGTCGTGCGTGCTCATGACGTCATCATACCACGTGATTACGGCAGAAGTAACGGCGGTGGTCGAAGACACATGTCTCTCACAGACGCCGAGGAATCCACCACTGGAATGTCGCCAATGCGGCAGGATGACCCCGATGGCAAGGTGAGGGTTACCAGGTGGGGGAGGACCCCAAGAGGCGGGGCTGACATTCAATTAAATAATCAAATACTTATTATATAAACTCTGAGTGCAGAGCAATCACTCAGATGACCTCTTGCATCTCAGTGTGAGCAGACAAACGATCCCTTGGGTAAGCACACCATTACAATTTAGGAATTTTTATTACAAATATTTTTTTTTTTTTCTTTGCAACCATTTCCTTTTTAAACAAACTTTAAATTGTGACTATTTCTTATTTTAGAATTACAAACACACACTGCAACTGAACCTCCTATTGAAGGAGTGCTCCAGTGTAGATTTTGTTTCCATTGGGATTGTTATACACTTATACCATAAGGTAATATGCTTACACTTTATCACTTATTCACCTTTCACTGATTCATGGGTGTTTTGTTTTATTTTTTATTTTTTTCATGGATCCTCTCTGTGGAGGGTGGGTTTGCCTTTCTGTGGGAGGGGGGGGGCATGCACTAGTTTAATTTGACATCCCCACCATATTTGTTTTCACATTAATCTGTACCCATTGTTTCATTACACCATCACATCGATCTTCACATACACCACTGCTCATCTTTCACATTTCTGTCACAGCGCCATTTGATACACAATGTGATCATAATTATCACTGATTGATTTATATATTAATCAATAAACCCATAAATATATAGATAATAACAAGTATTTGAATAATCTAGGTGATACACCCAATTGAGAGGATGTACATTTCTGTCTGCTCAACACTTTGATGCTCTATATGTCTTACTACTTTGACACAATGCTAAGCACTGTGTAATTATGCTTTAAATGCTCCGCCGCAGGTGTTAGCCCCTTCCTGGGCTCCCCCCATTTGGGGATTCTCATCCCATGTGGTGAACTTCTGTAAGCTGCAGTCCCTCCCAGCGTTATTCCAGTGTGTGGGGAATCTACACGACCAGGAAGGTATTCTGGGACCCTGGGGCACCTTCTGTTGGAAATCCTGGTAAAAATGTTCAGTGTCTACACACAATAAATTGGTGACTATGTTATTTATATATTTTTAAATTTTGTAAAAAAAATTGGTAAAAATCGTTTGAAACTTATTCTATATACCTCTTTTTAGCAACACCAAAACCTCTGAAGAAGACCCATGGAAAGGGTCGAAACGCGTTAGGAATTGCTACATGCTTTCATATACAATGTGTTAAGCTGTATGACAATTTTTTGTGTTTGCAATTGTGTTCAATTACATGTTACCAGAGTTCATATCTTAAATCTGTACCATCATTTCTTTTGAATTTTAATAAACAATCTTATACATACATTGTTATCAATCTTTGATCTGAGCTGCCTAAAAACCCCACTGAGGGAACATCCCATTCTTCTGACTATCGGGGTGAGCAGCGTCATCCCTCTCCCATTGTGTCTTTTCCATTCCACGACTATGTTAGTCTAAGTAAGTAGAGCCAAGCATGGCCACTGTCGGGTGGGTATGTAGCCTACCCGGATATGTGTGTATGTGAGGTTGTGTGTTTCTGTTGTATTGTGCTGTACATTGGACTGGGTGCTATACATTGGTTGCTATGGACTGGTTGCTATGGATTGGTTGCTATGGACTGGGTGCTATATATGGTTGCTATACATTGTTTGCTATGAACTGGTTGCTATTGACGGTTGCTATGGATTGGTTCAAATTAAAAAAGTAAAATAAATTTATTGTTTTAAAAAAAAATTCTCGTTTTGAAAAATAATTCTTGTTTTGGATGGTTGCTATGGACTAGTGATGAGCCGAACACCCCTGGGTTCGGTTCGCACCAGAACCCACGAACGGACCGAAAGTTCGCACGAACTTTAGAACCCTATTAAATACAATGGATGCGAACGTTCGAAATCTAAAGTGCTAATTATAACGACTATTATGCATGTTATTGTCCTAAAAAGGGTTTGGGAACCCGGGTTCTGCACCAGGGGACATGTATCAATGCAAAAAGAAGTTTTAAAAACGGCCGTTTTTCTGGAGCAGTCATTTTAATGATGCATAAAGTGAAAAAAAAAGTCAAATATTCCTTTAAATATCGTACCTGGGGGTGTCTAAAGTATGCCTGTGAAGTGCCACGTGTTTCCCGTGTTTAGAACTGTCCCTGCACAAAATTACATTTCTAAAGGAAAAAAAGCCATTTAAAACTGCTTGCGGCTTTAATGTAATGTCTGGTCCCGGTAATATGGATGAAAATCTTTAAGAAAAATGGCATAGCTACCCCATCACACCCCCCCCCCTACCCCAGCCCATTACTAGCCCCTTTGGGTCTTGTATGGATATTAGGGGAACCCCGCACACAAAATAAAAAAGGCCCTATACACTCTGAACAGCCGTATACAGGCGGTGCATACAAGACAGGGACTGTAGGTTTGTTCTTATGTAGAATCTGTTTGTAATTTTGAACAGGTACATTGTTTAAGTGTAGCTTCAGGCAAAAAATCTATTTTTAAGCTTTTTGGAAAACATAGGGAAGGGTTATCACCCCTGTAACATTTGTTTTGCTGTCTGTGCAGTGTGCACCTGTTCAGAACAGTTCACCTCACTTTCCGTTCTAATGACAAATGTTTTTTGAAAATTTGGGGTTTTTATTGAAACAAGAATTGGTGATAAAGCATCAGTGGAGAGGAGACACTTTTTTTCCCATATTAACTCTTACAGGAGAGAATTTGCCTTCTTAGGGGTAGATTTCCTCTCACTTCCTGTTGTATCCTTCCGTTTGCAAGGAGGAGTCGTTTGTAAGTTGGATGTTTGAAAGTAGGGGCCTGCCGTATATACTCAGCTGAAATTTGCCCCTTACATGTTGGTGTTGCCACAACACTGTGAGCCCTCACAGTTACTCTTGGTGGGCGCATGAATGGGCCCTGCTGTGAATTATTAGATCAAGAATTGTAATTGCATGCCCCTGTTGAGCAGGGGCTGAAAATATGGGCCTTTGGTGGTGGTGGTGGTGGTGGTGTTCACACAACACTGTAAGGCCTCACAGTTAGTCTTGGTGGGCGCAGGAATGGGCCCTGCTGTGAATTATTAGATCAAGAATTGTAATTACATGCCCCTGTTAAACAGGGGCAGAAAAATTGGGCCTTAGGCACTGGTGCCACAACACTGCAACCCCTCACAGATACTGTACTTGGAGCACAGCAATGAGCCCTGTTGCAAAGTATTGCATCAAAAATTGTAATTACACGCCCCTGTTAAACAGGGGCTGAAAAATTGGGCCTTAGCCACTGGTGCTGGTGCCACGACACTTCAACCTCTCCCAGATACTCTAGTTGGAGTGCAGGAATGAGCCCTGCTGCAAAGCATTGCATAAAAAATTATAATTACATGCCCCTGTTAAACAGGGGCATAAAAATTGGGCCTTAGGCACTGGTGCCACAACACTGCAACCCCTCACAGATACTGTACTTGGAGCACAGCAATGAGCCCCGTTGCAAAGTATTGCATCAAAAATTTTAATTACACGCCCCTGTTAAACAGGGGCTGAAAAATTGGGCCTTAGCCACTGGTGCTGGTGCCACGACACTGAAACTACTCCTAGATACTCTAGTTGGAGTGCAGGAATGAGCCCTGCTGCAAAGCATTGCATAAAAAATTGTAATAACACACCTCTGTTAAACAGGGGCTGAAAAATTGGGCCTTAGCCACTGGTGGCGGCCCCCAGAAACAAAAATGTTCTTCCAAGCTATCATCGTCAATCGGATCATTGAGGAGGAGGAGGATAGTCAGTCAACATAACAGGACAGTCTCTCAGCATCAGCATCAGTCTTGAAGGGATGTGACATTTGAAAATAAATTAGTCTGTTATATCAGCTTCAGGTGTTTGGTAGCTGGTGGTGATCCAAGACTGGTTCATCTTTATGAAGGTCAGTCGATCAACAGATTCGGTGGACAGGCGCACCCTGTGATCCGTGACAAATCCTCCAGCAGCACTGAATGTGCGTTCTGAAAGAACGCTGGATGCAGGACAGGCCAGTAGCTCAATTGCATACTGTGCAAGCTCTGGCCAGTGATCCATCCTCAAGACCCAGTAAGCCAGAGGATTTTTGGTGGGGAAGGTGTCCAAGTCTGACCTTGCCCCTAGGTATTCTTGCACCATGTATATCAGACGCTGGCGATGGTTGCTGGAACCGATCATACCTTGGGGCTGCGGACTAAAGAATTGTCTGAATGCTTCGGTCAGACGGCCACCTTCCCCACCGCTCCTTCTTTGACTGACCGAAGCCTCAGCAACTCGTTGTCCAGGACCAGGAGTTTGTAACCTCCCAGTCTCTGGGAACGCGTTGCACAGACCTTTCTGCAAGGCCTCCCGGAGTTGTCTCATCCTCTGCTCCCTCTGCGACGGTAACATAAGGTCCGCAACCTTACCCTTGTACCGTGGATCAAGGAGAGTGGCCAGCCAGTAATGGTCCCTCTCCTTGATCCGAAGAATACGAGGATCCTTCTGCAGACTTTGCAGGATCAGGGAGGCCATGCAGTGTAGGTTAGCTGAGGCATTCGGTCCGGAGTCCTCTGGGTCACTAAGGACGACATGATTCGCAGCCACCTCCTCCCAGCCACGTACAAGTCCACTGGTTTCTTGGGACTGTAAATCATCCCTAAAAGACTGCTGCTGATGATGCTGAGTGCCAGGCTCCACCTCCATGCTGACACAATCCTCCTCCTCCTCCTCCTCTTCTTCCTGTGCAATGGGTGGGACAGAAGGAACACTGTCTGGGTAAAGGGGGCATTGAGAGGCAAGGAAGTCCTCCTCTTCCTGCCTCTGTTCTGCCTCAAGTGCCCTGTCCATTATTCCACGCAGCGTATGTTCCAACAGGTGGACAAGAGGTACAGTGTCACTGATGCATGCACTGTCACTGCTCACCATCCTCGTGGCCTCCTCAAATGGTGCCAGGACAGTGCATGCATCCCTGATCATGCCCCACTGGCGTGGTGAAAAAAACCCGAGCTCCCCTGACCCTGTCCTGGTGCCGTAGTCGCACAGGTACTCATTGATGGCCCTCTGCTGCGTGTGCAGCCGCTGCAGCATGGCCAACGTTGAGTTCCACCTGGTGGGCATGTCACATATAAGGCGGTTCTTGGGCAGGTTCAACTCCTTTTGCAGCTCAGCCAGGCGAGCACTGGCATTATAAGATCTGTGGAAATGCACACAGACTTTCCTGGCCTGCCTCAGGACATCCTGTAAGCCCGGGTACCTGCCCAAGAACCGCTGCACCACCAGGTTAAGGACGTGAGCCACACAGGGCACATGGGTCAGTTGTCCCTGTCGGAGGGCGGAGAGGAGGTTGGTGCCATAGTCGCAAACTACCATTCCTGGCTTAAGCTGGCGTGGCGTCAACCACCTCTCGGCCTGCCCCTGCAGAGCAGACAGAACCTCTGCCCCAGTGTGGCTCCTGTCCCCCAAACACACCAGCGCAAGCACGGCATGGCATCTTTTTGCCTGCGTACTTGCGTAGCCCCTTGAACGCCTACGGAGCACCGCTGGTTCCGAGGACAAAGCACAGGAAGAGGCCACGGAGGAAAAAGAGGAGGGGGTGGAGGACAGAGGTGTGTCACAACCAGTAGTAGCATTTTGGAGGCGTGGCAGTGGAACAACCTCCAACACTACTGCACCTTGTCCTGCATCCTTCCCAGCTGCCAAAAGAGTGACCCAATGGGCCGTGAAAGAAAGGTAACGTCCCTGTCCATGCCTGCTGGACCATGAGTCAGCGGTAATATGCACCTTACCACTGACCGCCCTGTCCAGCGAGGCCAAGACATTGCCTTCCACATGCCGGTAGAGAGCCGGAATCACCTTCTGTGAGAAAAAGTGGCGTTTGGGAACCTGCCACTGAGGAACCGCACATTGCACAAACTCACGGAAGGGGGCCGAGTCTACCAACTGAAAAGGCAGCAGTTGAAGCGCTAGCAATTTAGCCAAGCTAGCATTCAACCACTGGGCATGTGGATGGCTGGGAGTGAACTTCTTTCGACGGTCCAGCAGCTGGGGCAGGGAAATTTGCCTGCTAGAATCGGACGTTGGTGTACTGCTAGCAGAGTGCCCGCAAGTACTTGGCTGTGACACACCTAATTCTACACCTTCATTCCTCTCAGAGCAGGTTTCAGAGAGGACTGAAGGTATAGTGGGGTTGGAGATCCCAGCTGATGCGGTGCAAGAAGAGGTCAGCTTTGTTCTTTGGTGTGGGTCTTTATGGTAGGCTTGCCAACGAGCTGCATGGCAGGTCAACATATGTCTGGTCAAGCATGTGGTGCCCAAGCGGGTGATGTTTTGGCCACGCGATATACGCTTGAGACATATGTTGCAAACAGCAGCTGTGCGATCTGATGCACTCGACTCAAAAAAGGCCCACACCAAAGAACTTTTTGAATAACGGGCAGAGGCAGCGCCCTGCACAGGCGGAGCTCTGCGGTGTGATTCCGTCGGTGTGCTGCCCTTACGCTGGCCCCCCGAGGGCATCCTGCCTCGTTGGAGATGTGCCTCCTCCTCATCCTCCTCCTCCTCCTCCTCCTCTCTCCTATTAGGCACCCACGTGGAGTCAGTGACCTCATCATCCCCTCCCTCCTTATCACTGGAGCCAATCTGGCAGTATGCTGCAGCTACTGGAACATGACTGCCAGATTGGTGTCCTTCTTGAGCATCCCCTCTCTCTGCTCTCACACTACTGCCTTCCTCTAGCTGGGTATCATCATCAGACCCTTCGAAACGCTGGGCATCCTCCTGGAGCATGTACCCAACACTGTGCTCAAACAGTTCAGGGGACTCCTCAGGAGGACATGGTTGGTCTAGGGAAGGAGTGACTGATAATGACATTGATACCAGGGAAAAGGACGCTTTGGCAGCCGCTTTGCCAGTACCCTGAGCCTGGGTGAGAGAGGATGAGGAGGATGAGGAGGGCTTGGTCATCCACTCTACCAAGTCTTCGGCATGATGCGGCTCAACACGTCCAGCTGCCGAAAAGAAGGACAAGCGTGTCCCATGGCCGCGTGCTGATGGCGATGCACCGCGTCCACGACCAGCACTGTTGTCTCTAGACACAGAGCCTGCTTGCCCTCTTTTATTGGCTCCTGACTGTCTGCCTCTCCTTGTTTGCCTTCCAGACATTCTAATGGCCTGCAGGGAAATGGGAAAAGCAGCAATACAGGCTAAGTTAAGGTGTAATATGGTCAGGAGGCACACTCCGCCCGCTGTAAGAGCCGCAAAATCCTGTTGGTGTAACACACCAGGAAAAAGCAGCAATACAGGCTAAGTTAAGGTGTAATATGGTCAGGAGGCACACTCCGCCCGCTGTAAGTGCCGCAAATACCTGTTGGTGTAACACACCAGGAAAAAGCAGCAATACAGGCTAAGTTAAGGTGTAATATGGTCAGGAGGTACACTCCGCCCGCTGTAAGTGCCGCAAAATCCTGTTGGTGTAACACACCAGGAAAAAGCAGCAATACAAGCTAAGTTAAGGTGTAGTATGGTCAGGAGGCACACTCCGCCCGCTGTAAGTGCCGCAAAATCCTGTTGGTGTAACACACCAGGAAAAAGCAGCAATACAGGCTAAGTTAAGGTGTAATATGGTCAGGAGGCACACTCCGCCCGCTGTAAGCGCCGCAAAATCCTGTTGGTGTAACACACCAGGAAAAAGCAGCAATACAGGCTAAGTTAAGGTGTAATATGGTCAGGAGGTACACTCCGCCCGCTGTAAGTGCCGCAAAATCCTGTTGGTGTAACACACCAGGAAAAAGCAGCAATACAGGCTAAGTTAAGGTGTAATATGGTCAGGAGGCACACTCCGCCCGCTGTAAGTGCTGCAAAATCCTGTTGGTGTAACACACCAGGAAAAAGCAGCAATACAGGCTAAGTTAAGGTGTAATATGGTCAGGAGGTACACTCCGCCCGATGTAAGTGCCGCAAAATCCTGTTGGTGTAACACACCAGGAAAAAGCAGCAATACAGGCTAAGTTAAGGTGTAATATGGTCAGGAGGCACACTCCGCCCGCTGTAAGTGCCGCAAAATACTGTTGGTGTAACACACCAGGAAAAAGCAGCAATACAGGCTAAGTTAAGGTGTAATATGGTCAGGAGGCACACTCCGCCCGCTGTAAGTGCCGCAAAATACTGTTGGTGTAACACACCAGGAAAAAGCAGCAATACAGGCTAAGTTAAGGTGTAATATGGTCAGGAGGCACACTCCGCCCGCTGTAAGTGCCGCAAAATCCTGTTGGTGTAACACACCAGGAAAAAGCAGCAATACAGGCTAAGTTAAGGTGTAATATGGTCAGGAGGTACACTCCGCCCGATGTAAGTGCCGCAAAATCCTGTTGGTGTAACACACTAGGCTTGTGCAATTCGTTTCGTAACGAATCGAAATTCGTCCGAATTTAGCAACTTTCGGACATTCGGAAGCATTCGAATTTCCGAACAAAGCAATTACGAATAAAACCGAATCCGAAATAAATTATACCGCAAAATAGCGAATGCCCGAATGTCTTCGGCATAATTCGTTATGAAAAAACTTACGAATGTACAAATCCATTGGAAACACAATAACACTCACTCTGCTCTGCTCTCTGCTTCTCCTTCACCGTGCTGAACTCCCTCTCAAAATGGTGTACAGGGGCGGAGGCTATAGCCGCATGTAAAAAACGAAAGTAAAATACGAGATTTCTAATCCATTCGAAGCACAATAACACTCTGCTCTGCTCTCTGCTTCTCCCTCACCGTGCTGAACCCTCTCAAAATGGTGTACAGGGGCGGAGGCTATAGCCGCATGTAAAAAACGAAAGTAAAATACGAGATTTCGAATCGTTACAAATAACCGCTATGTATTTCGAAAAGTACAAATCCATTCGAAGCACATTAGGCATAATAGTCAGCGTCGTCGTGAGAGAGACACAGAAAATTACGAATCAACGAACCCAAAAAAAGTTACGAAAGTAGGAGTTGTGTCCAGAATCAACGAAAAACAACGTACTCTACCGAAAGTACGAATTATAAAGCAACAAAAAATTCAACGAAAAATGTCGCTTGCAAAAATACGAATGAGTCCGAACACGAAAAATCCCGTCTAGCAAAATTACGAATGATTACGAATCAACAGGACCGGAAAGAAACTAACCGAAACGGAACAAATTTTTCCGTTGTGCACAAGCCTATAACACACCAGGAAAAAGCAGCAAAACAGGCTAAGTTAAGGTGTAATATGGTCAGGAGGCACACTCCGCCCGCTGTAAGTGCCGCAAAATCCTGTTGGTGTAACACACCAGGAAAAAGCAGCAATACAGGCTAAGTTAAGGTGTAATATGGTCAGGAGGCACACTCCGCCCACTGTAAGTGCCGCAAAATCCTGTTGGTGTAACACACCAGGAAAAAGCAGCAATACAGGCTAAGTTAAGGTGTAATATGGTCAGGAGGCACACTCCGCCCGCTGTAAGTGCCGCAAAATCCTGTTGGTGTAACACACCAGGAAAAAGCAGCAATACGGGCTAACTTCAGGTGTATAATGTGCAGGAGGCTTAGCAACAATGACACTGACACTGTCCCCTGCCTATCCTTCTCTCTCCCTGCACACAAGGTTTATCAAAGTATATGACACTGACACTCTCCCTGCCTATCCTTCTCTGTCCCTACACACAAGGTTTAGCAAAGAATAGATTTGACAAGATTTGACACTGTCCCTGCCTATCCTTCACTTTCCCTGCTCCGGAACACACTACACAAGGCCGCCGCGCTGGCGGCCTTTTATAGTGTGGGGCGTGTACTAAACCCCCTCAGCTATAATTGGCCACAGGCATCCTGCCTGTGGCCAATCATTGCTCTCCTCGCTGTCGGCGCTGTGATTGGCCAAGCATGCAGGGTCACATTGCATGCTTGGCCAATCACAGCGCCGGGATTACACTGCGATGGCGCAGTGTATTGTGGGCCGTTCGCGTCAATCGAATTTGGCGCGAATGGCCCAAATCGTTCGTTGTTCGCCAAACGCGCGAACAGCCGATGTTCGAGTCGAACCTATGTTCGACTCGAACACCGAGCTCATCCCTACTAGTGACTGGTTGCTATGGATTGGTTGCTATGGACTGGTTACTATGAATTGGTTGCTATGGACTGGTTGCTATGGACAGGTTGCTATAGATGGTTCAAATTTTCAAAAAAAATCTTGTTTTAAAAAAGAAAAATATTTTCTCAATTTGAAAAAAATTCTCGTTTTGAATGGTTGCTATGGATTGGTTGCTATGGACTGGTTGCTATGGACTGGTGGCTATAGAGGGTTGCTATGGATAGGTTGCTATAGACGGTTACTATGGATTGGTTGCTATGGACTGGTTGCTATAGATGGTTGTGATGGAAAGGTTGATATGGATGGTTCAGATTTAAAAAAAATATATAGTTTTAAAAAAGAAAATAATTTTCTCGTTTTGAAAAAAAATCTTGTTTTGGATGGTTGCTATGGACTGGTTGCTATGGATTGGTTGCTATGGACTGGTTGCTATGAACTGGTTGCTATGGACAAGTTGCTATGGACGGTTGCTATGGACTGGTGGCTATGGATTGGTTGCTATAGACAGGTTGCTATGGATGGTTGCTATGGACTGGTTGCTATGGATTGGTTGCTTTGGACATGTTGCTATGGATGGTTGCTATAGACTGGTTGCTATTGACGGTTGCTATGGATTGGTTGCTATAGACTGGGTGCTATGGATGGTTGCTATACATTGGTTGCTATGGACTGATTGCTATGAAAGGTTGCTATGGACTGGTTGCTATGGACGGTTGCTATGGACTGGTTGCTATGGATTGGTTGCTATGGACTGGTTGCTATGGATGGTTGCTATGGACTGGTTGCTATGGATTGGTTGCTTTGGACTGGTTGCTATGGATGGTTGTTATGGACTGGTTGCTATTGATGGTTGCTATGGATTGGTTGCTATGGACTGGTTGCTATGGACTGGTTGCTATTGACGGTTGCTATGGATTGGTTGCTATAGACTGGGTGCTATGGATGGTTGCTATAGACTGGGTGCTATGGACTGATTGCTATGGACGGTTGCTATGGACTGGTTGCTATGGACTGGTTGCTATGGATTGGTTGCTATGGACTGTTTGCTATGGATGGTTGCTATGGACTGGTTGCTATGGATTGGTTGCTTTGGACTGGTTGCTATGGATGCTTGCTATGGGCTGGTTGCTATTGATGGTTGCTATGGATTGGTTGCTATGGACTGGTTGCTATGGACAGTTGCTATGGACAGGTTGCAATAGATGGTTCAAATTTAAAAAGTAAAATAAATTTATCGTTTTAACCACTTAAGCCCGGGACTATTTTGTAGCTAAAGGACCAGAGGTGTTTTCAGAATTTGGCACTGCGCTGCTTTAACTGGAAATTGTGCGGACATGCAATGTTGTACCTAAACGAAATTTGCGTCCTTTTCTTCCCACAAATAGAGCTTTCTTTTAATGGTATTTGATTGTCTCTGCGTTTTTTATTTTTTGCGATATAAACGGAAAAAGACTGAAAATTTAAAAAAAAAAGATATTTTCGACTTTTTGTTATACGAAAAATCGAATAAACTCAATTTTAGTCATACATTTAGGCCAAAATGTATTCAGCCACATGTCTTTAGTAAAAAAAATGTCAATAAGCGTATATTTATTGGTTTGCGCAAAAGTTATAGCGTGTACAAACTAGGGTACATTTTCTGGAATTTACACAGCTTTTAATTTATGACTGCCTATCTCATTTCTTGAGGTGCTGAAATGGCAGGGCAGTACGACCCCCCCCAAATGACCCCATTTTGGAAAGTAGACATCCCAAGGAAATTGCCGAGAGGCATGTTGAGCCCATTGAATATTTTTTTGTCCCAAGTGATTGAATAATGACAAAAAAAAAAAGAAAATTACAAAAAGTTGTCACTAAATGATATATTGCTCACACATGCCATGGTTATATGTAGAATTGCACCCCAAAATACATTTTGCTGCTTCTCCTGAGTATGGGGATACCACATGTGTGGGACTTTTAGGGAGCCTAGCCGCGTACGGGCCCCCGAAAACCAAGCACCGCCTTCAGGATTTCTAAGGGCGAAAATTTTTGATTTCACTCCTCACTACCTATCACAGTTTCGAAGCCCATAAAATGCCAAAATAGCACAAAAACCCCCCAAATGACCCCATTTTAGAAAGTAGACACCCCAAGGAAATTGCTGAGAGGCATGTTGAGCCCATTTAATATTTTTTTTGTCCCAAGTGATTGAATAATGACAAAAAAAATTACAAAAAGTTGTCACTAAATGATATATTGCTCACACATGCCATGGTTATATGTGAAATTGCACCCCAAAATACATTTTGCTGGTTCTCCTGAGTACGGGGATACCACATATGTGGGACTTTTTAGGAGCCTAGCCGTGTACGGGACCCCGAAAACCAAGCACCACCTTCAGGATTTCTAAGGGCACAAATTTTTGATTTCACTCCTCACTACCTATCACAGTTTCGAAGGCCATAAAATGCCAAAATAGCACAAAACCCCCCCAAATGACGCCATTTTGGAAAGTAGACACCTCAAGCTATTTGCTGAGAGGCATGGTGAGTATTTTACAGCTCTCATTTGTTTTTGAAAATGAAGAAAGAAAACATTGTTTTTTTTTTCAATTTTCAAAACTTTGTGACAAAAAGCGAGATCTCGTACGCGGCTAGGCTCCCAAAAAGTCTCACACATGTGGTATCCCCGTACTCAGGAGAAGCGACAGAATGTATTTTGGGGTGTAATTCCACACATGCCCATGGCATGTTTGAGCAATATATCATTTAGTGACAACTTTGTGCAAAAAAAATAAATAAATTGTCTTTTTTCCGCAACTTGTGTCAACATATAAAATATTCAATGGACTCGACATGCCTCTCAGTATATAGCTTGGGGTGTCTACTTTCCAAAATGGGGTCATTTGGGGAGGTTTTGAACTGTCCTGGCATTTTAGACACAACATTAGGAAGCTTACATCCACTCTTCTAACCACTTGAAGACAAAGCCCTTTCTGACACTTTTTGTTTACATGAAAACATATTTTCTTGTTCATACATCACGGGACACAGAGCAGCATAGTCATTACTATGTGGGTTATATAGAATTACCTTCAGGTGCTGGCACTGGCAACTTCCAAAACAGGAAGTACCCTCCCCTATATAAGCCCCTCCCATCCGGGAGTACCTCAGTTTTTTGCCAGTGTCTAAGGTGTTGGCCAAGGTTAACATGTATTCATCTGGGCTTGTGTACAGGTTCTCTGGGCCTTAGCAAGCTATTCCGGATCCGACCAAAAAAGCTTCATAGCTAAACGGTCGGTACCCGGGCCTTGCAGAGAAGAGCAGGGTTTTGCCTGTAATGCCTCTCTTAGGAGGGCTGGACCCTGGGATCCAGAGCTCTGGTCATACCCAAAACCAAGAGGCTATCTGTGCAGGGTGCTATACAGGTCCAGGGGAGTGGAATCCTTGGGAACCCGGTCCCTGAAGGTCTAGTACAATGCCTGCCGTGAGAGGTGAAGTTTGGGCTTCTGTGGACCAAACAAAGTCCTGCGGCGGGGAAAAGGTAAGTGGGGGCCCCTCAGGAACTTGGTTCTATTGAGGGGACCCCCAAGCCTAATATGTCTTTCTGCCTGTTACCTAAAGGGTATTCCCGCTAATAGCTGTATATGCCTAAGAAATCCTAGAAATGTTTTTTCATAAGGGAAGTTTTAAAAAAAACTGTAAACCTGGAAATGTTTTTTCATAAAGGAGGTTTTAAAAAAAAAAAAAAGACAAAGGTGCGGTACCTGTGTTTGTCCACTAGAGGCCACTGTGGAATGTCTTTTTTCTTGGGACTATTCCTTCCATGGTGAAAGTCCAGGCAGATGAGTGAGCTCTCTATCAGGGAAGCTGCATTCCTCTGTCATGCTGCCAAGTAGTTTCCTTCCATCCCCGAGTCCTGGTGAAACAGGGACCCTGGCTCCTCTCCCTACATGGCGCCAAGAGCGCACACGTGCACGCGCGCGCGCGCACACATGCTTTCCTTTTATAAGGTTTAGCTTCAAAAAAGGGGGCGGAGCCTGGCGGATGACGCGCTCTGTGCGCCCAGCGCTTCTGCGCATGTGCGGGCGTCCCAGCAAGATAAAAGGACTCAGTCCACGCTGCTTGCTATGGACACAGAGCATGAAAAGGAGCTGGTAGCATGGTATAGGGGCTTACAGCGGGCGGTTGATACAGGCATCCCCAGAAAGACGCATTAGTAGACACCCACTGATGTACATAGCAGCAAATTGCATTAGACTATTTCAGTAAGGGGTGTATTGCGGCTGGAATACCTCAGCTTTGAACTAAGGAATATGCCGCCTAAAAAACTCCGAGATATACCTCTCAGGAAGTGTAGGGGGTCTCCATCGGGCTCTGAGGATCTGGAGCAGTCATCTGCACCCTCCTCCCCTGAGAAATCAGAGGTTAATACCCATAAGGAACCCCCGGGAGTGCCAGGTACTGCGGCTGTCCTCAGTCCACCTGCTCCTGCATATATAACAGAGGAGGTTTTTTCCTCAACTCTGGAGGGATTGGAGCAGAGATTGGCTGCATTGATCGCTTCTTCTCTACAGGAAAGAAAGCACGCCAGATCTCCATCACCTCCATTAGAGTGCCTGTTGGCAGAGCAACAGTCCCAGGAAGGGACCGACCTACCTGAAGGGGATCAGGAGGAGGTTAGCTCTGTTTTTGAGGAATCGACAGTAGATGAACCATTTTCAGCATCACAGACTGAAAGATTGTGGGTCCAGACCCTAACTGACATGGTTCGATCTGCATTTAAAATGCCTCTTGTTGAACCATCAACTACTGCTGTCTCCTCATTGGGGTCGCTAAAAGCTCCCCAGGTTAATTGCTCCTTTCCAATACATCCATTATTGGAAGGACTTATATACCAGGACTGGGAACATCCTGATAAACTATTTGTTCCACCTAAAAGGTTTCCGGTGATCTATCCCATGGAGGAAAAGTTCACCCAGAGATGGAATGTTCCTACGGTGGATGCAGCCATCTCTTCTGTGAACAAATCACTGACATGTCCAGTAGATAATGTTCAAATGTTCAAAGATCCAGTGGATAAAAAATTGGAATCTTTATTAAAATCTGCTTTTTCCACAGCAGGGGCTGTTACACAGCCAGCAGTGGCAGCTATTGGGGTCTGCCAAGCTTTAAAGGATCAAATGAAAATGGTCCTGAGGGATTTGCCAGACCAGCAGGCCCAGGCTCTGGCTGATCTGCCTAGAGCATTATGCTTTGCGGTTGACGCCATCAAGGATTCTATCCATCAGGCCTCCCGCCTCACGCTGTCTTTGGTACATATGCGTAGGCTTCTGTGGCTCAAAAACTGGTCTGCTGAAGCTCCCTGTAAGAAGCTCTTAGTTAGCTTCCCATTTCATGGGGAACGCCTTTTTGGCGAAGACCTGGATAAGTATATCCAGAAGATTTCCAGTGGTAAAAGTACTCTCTTACCGAGTAAAAAGAGGTCTAGGGGTCCATCTTTTAAGAGGACTACCTCTCCTATCCCTGCGACGTCTGCTACTAAGCAGTTCCGACGGCCTCCTCGGTCAAACTCAGGAGGTAAAAATCAGGGACAGCCACAGGGTAATAAAAAGCCCTGGATCCGAAGAGGTACTAAACCAGCCTCCAAGTCAAGCCTATGAAGGGCTGCCCCCACTCAAACGGGTGGGGGGAAGACTTCAGTTGTTCACAGGGACCTGGCGGGAGACGATCAAAGACAGATGGGTGCTCTCCGCAGTAACTCTGGGATACAAGTTGGAGTTAAAAGAGTCTCCTCCGTCCCATTTTATGTGGTCAGGCATGCCAAGAGACCCTCTGAAAAGAGGGTCTCTCCTATTGGCGTTAGAACAACTATTGCTCCAAGGAGTAATTATGGAGGTTCCTATGGAAGAGTGGGGGTTGGGTTTCTACTCAAACCTTTTCACAGTCCCGAAGCCAAACGGGGACATAAGACCCATATTGGACCTAAAGAGTCTAAACAAATTTCTAAACGTCCGGTCTTTCCGGATGGAGTCGATCCGATCGGTCACCGCTGCCCTACAAGGGGAGGAATGGTTAGCCTCGATCGACATCAAAGATGCTTACTTGCATGTTCCCATCTTTCCAGGTCATCAAAAATTCCTACGCTTTGCAGTAGAAGGGCGCCATTTTCAGTTCAGAGCCTTACCATTCGGTCTGGCCACAGCACCACGAGTGTTCACAAAAATTCTGGCCCCACTGTTGGCCGATCTAAGAACACGGGGTGTAACGATAATGGCATACCTAGACGACCTGTTGTTGATGGACCACTCAGTTGCCAAGCTAGAAGTGGTAATTGTCGATACAATCAAGTATCTAGAGTCTCACGGTTGGGTCATCAACCTGGACAAGTCAGCCCTACAGCCAGTGAAAAACCTGGTATATCTAGGGCTACGGCTGGATTCAGACCAGAGGAAGATTTTCTTACCTCTAGACAAGGTATCCTCTTTGAGGGCCTTGGCCCGTCTGCTTTGTGCAAAAAGACAGCCGTCCATACGCCTGTGCATGAGGCTGCTAGGAAAGATGGTAGCATCATTCGAAGCTGTGCCATACGCCCAATTCCACTCAAGGAATTTACAAAGGGCCATATTGTCAGCCTGGAACGGAAAAGTTCAGGCTCTAGACTTCCCGATGGCTTTGTCCCCTTCCGTTCGGAAGAGTCTCTGCTGGTGGTTGATCCCCCAGAATCTCCAGAAGGGAAAACCCTTCAGCCCGATATCTTGGAAGGTGGTCACTACAGATGCCAGCCTTATAGGCTGGGGGGCAGTACTGGAGCAATGGTCTCTCCAGGGCAGATGGTCAAATGTAGTAAAAACCCTGCCCATCAATCTCTTAGAGATACGAGCAGCCCGGTACGCCCTAGTAGCCTGGACATCCAGACTCCAAGGGTCCCCTGTCAGAATTCAATCAGACAATGCCACAGCAGTGGCATATATCAATCATCAGGGAGGCACCAGGAGTCGTGCAGCCCAGAGGGAAGTAAGTCACATCCTGGAATGGGCAGAAAAGCATGTCCCATGTATATCAGCTGTCTTCATTCCAGGGGTGGAGAATTGGAAGGCGGACTTTCTGAGTCGCCAACAGTTATGCCCAGGGGAATGGTCCCTTCATCCCGAGGTCTTCCGAGCAATATGTCAGCGGTGGGGAACACCGGATGTAGATCTGCTAGCATCCAGATTCAACGCAAAGGTGGACAGATTTGTCTCCCGGACAAGGGATCCCCTCGCTTGCGGCTCGGATGCTCTGGTGTTCCCTTGGGATCAGTTCAGACTGATATATGCATTCCCTCCGCTACAATTGTTGCCTCGACTCCTTCGCAGAGTCAGGTTGGAGAAGAAGCCGGTGATCCTGGTGGCTCCAGCGTGGCCCCGAAGGGCCTGGTACGCGGAGATCATCAAAATGTCTGTGGGGAGTCCTTGGACCCTTCCACGTCGTCCGGACCTGCTTTCGCAAGGACCGATATACCACCCTTCCTTACTAACTCTAAGTTTAACGGCCTGGCTATTGAATCCCACATCCTAAAGAAGAGAGGTCTCTCTAACTCTGTGGTATCAACTATAATCAATGCCAGGAAGCCTGTATCCAGGCAGATCTACTATAGAGTTTGGAAGGCGTACATCACTTGGTGCGAGGCCAGAAAATGGCATCCACGTAAGTACGTTATAGGCAGAATTCTGGACTTCCTGCAGTGGGCTGTAGACAGGAAGTTTGCCTTAAGTACTATCAAGGGCCAGGTTTCGGCCTTGTCAATACTATTTCAAAGGCCCCTGGCTATGCATTCACTTGTCAAATCCTTTATGCAAGGTGTGACTCGTATTATTCCACCGATTAAGGCTCCCATATGCCCGTGGGATCTAAATTTGGTTCTGTCGGTTCTGCAGAAGCAGCCATTTGAACCTTTGCGGCACATTTCCTTGGTTCTACTCACCAGGAAATTGATATTTTTAGTAGCCATATGCTCGGCTAGAAGAGTGTCGGAATTAGCCGCCATGTCCTGTAAAGAGCCATATCTGGTTATCCATAAGGACAGAGTAGTATTACGTCCTCACCCAGCCTTTCTTCCTAAGGTGGTATCGAGGTTTCACTTGAACCAGGATGTGGTTCTTCCTTCTTTTTTCCCCAAACCAAGCTCGGTAGAGGAAAAGTTATTGCATTCTTTGGATGTAGTAAGAGCAGTTAAAGCTTATCTAAAAGCCACTGCTCAGATTCGTAGAACGGATTGTTTGTTTGTTCTGCCGGAAGGCCCCAGAAAGGGTCAGGCAGCATCAAAATCTACTTTAGCCAAGTGGATTCGACAGGTCATAATACAAGCCTATGGCTTGAGAAGTAGACCGCCTCCGTTCAAAGTTAGGGCGCACTCCACGAGAGCAGTTGGAACTTCATGGGCAGTGCATCACCAGGCCTCCCTGGCGCAAATTTGTAAGGCCGCAACATGGTCTTCAGTACACACGTTTACTAGGTTCTACCAGGTGGACGTTAGAAGTCAGGAGGATGTCGCCTTTGGGCGCAGTGTGTTGCAGGCCGCAAAAGATCCTCATGCCTGATGGCGCCCAGCTTATGTATGGTGTATCCCCCCCTCATGTGGCATTGCTTTGGGACGTCCCACATAGTAATGACTATGCTGCTCTGTGTCCCGTGATGTATGAACAAGAAAGTAGGATTTTTAAAACAGCTTACCTGTAAAATCCTTTTCTTGGAGTACATCACGGGACACAGAGCTCCCACCCCTCTTTTGGGGACACGTATTGCTTTGCTACAAAACTGAGGTACTCCCGGATGGGAGGGGCTTATATAGGGGAGGGTACTTCCTGTTTTGGAAGTTGCCAGTGCCAGCACCTGAAGGTAATTCTATATAACCCACATAGTAATGACTATGCTGCTCTGTGTCCCGTGATGTACTCCAAGAAAAGGATTTTACAGGTAAGCTGTTTTAAAAATCCTACTTTTTTTTGCAAGAAAATTATGTTGAACCCCCAAACATTATATATTTTTTTAAAGCAAAGGCCCTACAGATTAAAATGGTGGGTGTTGCATTTTTTTTCCACACAGTATTTGCGCAGCGATTTTTCAAACGCATTTTTTGGGGAAAAAATACACTTTTTTTAATTTTAATGCACTAAAACACACTATATTGCCCAAATGTTTGATAAAATAAAAAAGATGATCTTAAGCCGAGTACATAGATACCAAACACGACATGCTTTAAAATTTCGCACAAACGCGCATTGGCGACAAACTACATACATTTTTAAAAGCCTTTAAAAGCCTTCTCATTTTGAAAAAAAATATTGTTTTGGATGGTTGCTATGGACTGGTTGCTATGGATTGGTTGCTATGGACTGGTTGCTATGGACTGGTTCCTATGGATTGGTTTCTATGGATGGTTGCTATACATTGGTTGCTATGGACTGGTTGCTATGGATGGTTGCTATAGACTTTTTGCTATCGATTGGTTGCTTTGGACTGGTTGCTATGGATGGTTGCTATTGACTGGTTGCTATGGATGGTTGCTATGGATTGGTTGCTATGGACTGGTTGCTATGGATGGTTGCTATGGACTGGGTGCTATGGATGGTTGCAATGGAGAGGTTGCTATGGATGGTTCAAATTTAAAAAGTAAAATAAATTTATCGTTTTAAAAAAAATCTTGTTTTGAGAAAAATCTTGTTTTGGATGGTTGCTATGGACTGGTTGCTATGGACGGCTGCTATGGATTGGTTGCTATGGACTGGTTGCTATGGACTGGGTGCTATGGACTGGGTGCTATGGATGGTTGCAATACATTGGTTGTTATGGACAGGTTGCTATGGATGGTTGCTATGGACTGGATGCTATTGACGGTTGCTATGGATTGGTTACTATGGACGGTTGCTATGGACAGATTGCTATGAATGGTTCAAATTTAAAAAGTAAAATAAATTTATCGTTTTAAAAAAAATCTCGTTTTGAAAAAAAATCTTGTTTTGGATGGTTGCTATGGACTGGTTGCTATGGATTGGTTGCTATGGACTGGGTGCTATGGATGGTTGCTATACATTGGTTGCTATGGACTGGTTGCTATGGACGGTTGCTATGGATAGGTTGCTATGGATTATTTCTATGGACTGGTTGCTATGGATTGGTTGCTTTGGACTGGTTGCTATGGATGGTTGCTATGGACTGGTTGCTAGGGATTGGTTGCTATGGACTGGTTGCTATTGATGGTTGCTATGGATTGGTTGCTCTGGACTGGTTGCTATGGACAGGTTGCTATGGATGGTTCAAATTTAAAAAGTAATATAAATTTATCGTTTTTAAAAAAAAATCTCGTTTTGGATGGTTGCTATGGACGGGTTGCTATAGACGGTTGCTATGGATTGGTTGCTATGGACAGGTTGCTATGGACTGGTTGCTATGGACTGGGTGCTATGGATGGTTGCTATACATTGGTTGCTATGGACTGGTTGCTATGGACAGGTTGCTATGGATGGTTGCTATGGACTGGTTGATATTGATGGTTGCTATGGATTGGTTGCTATGGACGGTTGCTATGGACAGGTTGCTATGGATGGTTCAAATTTAAAAAGTGAAATAAATTTATTGTTTAAAAAAAATCTCGTTTTGAAAAAAAATCTTGTTTTGGATGGTTGCTATGGACTGGTTGCTATGGACTGGTTGCTATGGACGGTTGCTAGGGACAAGTTGCTATGGATGGTTCAAATTTAAAAAGTAAAATAAATTTATCGTTTTAAATAAAAATTCTAGTTTTGAAAACAAATTATTGTTTTGGATGGTTGCTATGGACTGGTTGCTATTGACTGTTGCTATGGATTGGTTGCTATGGACAGGTTGCTATGGATGGTTCAAATATAAAAAGTAAAATACATTTATCGTTTTAAAAAAACAATCTTGTTTTGAAAAAAATCTTGTTTTGGATGGTTGCTATGGACTGGTTGCTATGGATTGGTTGCTATGGACTGGGTGCTATGGATAGTTGCTATACATTGGTTGCTATGGTCAGGTTGCTATGCATGGTTCAAATTTAAAAAGGAAAAGATATTTATCGTTTTAAAAAAAAACCATCTTGTTTTGCTATGGATAGTTGCTATAGACTGGTTGCTATCAATTGGTTGCGTTGGACTGGTTGCTATGGATGGTTGCTATGGACTGGTTGCTATGGATGGTTGGTATGGATTGGTTGCTATGGATTGGTTGCTATGGACGGTTGCTATGGACAGGTTGCTATGGATGGTTCAAATTTAAAAAGTAATATAAATTTATCGTTTTTAAAAAAAAATCTCGTTTTGAAAAAAAATCTTGTTTTGGATGTTTGCTATGGACGGGTTGCTATGGACGGTTGCTATGGACTGGTTGCTATGAATTGGTTGCTATGGACAGGTTGCTATGGACTGGTTGCTATGGACTGGGTGCTATGGATGGTTGCTATACATTGGTTGCTATGGACTGGTTGCTATGGACAGGTTGCTATGGATGGTTGCTATGGACTGGTTGCTATTGATGGTTGCTATGGATTGGTTGCTATGGACAGGTTGCTATGGATGGTTCAAATTTAAAAAGTGAAATAAATTTATCGTTTAAAAAAAAATCTTGTTTTGAAAAAAAAATCTTGTTTTGGATGGTTGCTATGGACTGGTTGCTATGGATTGGTTGCTATGGACTGGTTGCTATGGATTGGTTGCTATGGACTGGGTGCTATGGATGGTTGCTATACATTGGTTGCTATGGACTGGTTGCTATGGATAGGTTGCTATGGATTATTTCTATGAACTGGTTGCTATGGATTGGTTGCTTTGGACTGGTTGCTATGGATGGTTGCTATAGACTGGTTGCTAGGAATTGATTCCTATGGACTGGTTGCTATGGATGGTTGCTATGGTCAGGTTGCTATGGATTGTTAACATTTAAAATTTGAATTTATCGCTTTAAAAAAAAAACTTGTTTTGAAAAAAATAATCTTGTTTTAGATGGTTGCTATGGACTGGTTGCTATGGACTGGGTGCTATATATGGTTGCTATACATTGTTTGCTATGGACTGGTTGCTATGGATGGTGGCTATAGACTGGTTGCTATCATATGGTTGGTATGTACTGGTTGCTATGGATGGTTGCTATGGACTGGTTGCTATGGATGGTTGCTATGGATTGGTTGCTATGGACAGGTTGCTATGGTTGGTTGCTATGGACTGGGTGCTATGGATTGGTTGCTTTGGACTGGTTGCTATGGATGGTTGCTATAGACTGGATGCTATTGATGGTTGCTATGGATTGGTTGCTATGGACTGGTTTGCTATGGACAGGTTGCTATGCATGGTTCAAATTTAGAAAGTAAAATAAATTTATCGTTTTAAAAAAAAATCTCGTTTTGAAAAAAAAATCTTGTTTTGGATGTTTGCTATGGACTGGTTGCTATGGACTGGTTGCTATGGATTGGTTGCTATGGACTGGTTGCTATGGATTGATTGCTATGTACTGGGTGCTATGGATAGTTGCTATACATTGGTTGCTATGGACTGGTTGCTATGGACGGTTGCTATGGACTGGTTGCTATGGATGGTTGCTCTGGATTGGTTGCTATGGACAGGTTGCTATGGATGGTTGCTATGGACTGGGTGCTATGGATTGGTTGTTTGGACTGGTTGCTATGGATGGTTGCTATGGACTGGTTGCTATTGATGGTTGCTATGGACTGGTTGCTATAGACAGTTTGCTATGGACAGGTTGCTATGGATAGTTCAAATTGAAAGAAGTAAAATAAATTTATCGTTTAAAAAAAATCTCGTTTTGAAAAAAAAATCTTGTTTTGGATGGTTGCTATGGACTGGTTGCTATGGACGGTTGCTATGGACTGGTTGCTATGGACAGGTTGCTATGGACTGGTTGCTATGGACTGGGTGCTATGGATGGTTACTATACATTGGTTGCTATGGACTGGTTGCTATGGACAGGTTGCTATGGATGGTTGCTATGGACTGGTTGCTATTGACGGTTGCTATGGATTGGTTGCTATGGACGGTTGCTATGGACAGGTTGCTATGGATGGTTCAAATTTAAAAAGTGAAATAAATTTATCGTTTAAAAAAAATCTCGTTTTGAAAAAAAATCTTGTTTTGGATGGTTGCTATGGACTGGTTGCTATAGATTGGTTGCTATGGACTGGTTGCTATGGATTAGTTGCTATGGACTGGGTGCTATGGATGGTTGCTATACATTGGTTGCTATGGACTGGTTGCTATGGATAGGTTGCTATGGATTATTTCTATGGACTGGTTGCTATGGATTGGTTGCTTTGGACTGGTTGCTATGGATGGTTGCTATGGACTGGTTGCTAGGCATTGGGTGCTATGGACTGGTTGCTATGGATGGTTGCTATGGTCAGGTTGCTATGGATTGTTAAAATTTAAAAAGTAAAATGAATTTATCGCTTTAAAAAAAAACTCGTTTTGAAAAAAATAATCTTGTTTTGGATGGTTTCTATGGACTGGTTGCTATTGACTGGGTGCTATATATGGTTGCTATACATTGTTTGCTATGGACTGGTTGCTATGGATGGTTGCTATAGACTGGTTGCTATCATTTGGTTGCTTTGGACTGGTTGCTATGGATGGTTGCTATGTACTGGTTGCTATGGACGGTTGCTATGGACTGGTTGCTATGGATGGTTGCTATGGATTGGTTGCTATGGACAGGTTGCTATGGTCGGTTGCTATGGACTGGGTGCTATGGATTGGTTGCTTTGGACTGGTTGCTATGGATGGTTGCTATGGACTGGTTGCTATTGATGGTTGCTATGGATTGGTTGCTATGGACTGGTTGCTATGGACAGGTTGCTATGGATGGTTCAAATTTAGAAAGTAAAATAAATTTATCGTTTAAAAAAAAAATCTCGTTTTGAAAAAAAAATCTTGTTTTGGATGGTTGCTATGGACTGGTTGCTATGGACGGTTGCTATGGACTGGTTGCTATGGACAGGTTGCTATGGACTGGTTGCTATGGACTGGGTGCTATGGATGGTTACTATACATTGGTTGCTATGGACTGGTTGCTATGGACAGGTTGCTATGGATGGTTGCTATGGACTGGTTGCTATTGACGGTTGCTATGGATTGGTTGCTATGGACGGTTGCTATGGACAGGTTGCTATGGATGGTTCAAATTTAAAAAGTGAAATAAATTTATCGTTTAAAAAAAAATCTCGTTTTGAAAAAATATCTTGTTTTAGATGGTTGCTATGGACTGGTTGCTATGGATTGGTTGCTATGGACTGGTTGCTATGGATTGGTTGCTATGGACTGGGTGCTATGGATGGTTGCTATAAATTGGTTGCTATGGACTGGTTGCTATGGATAGGTTGCTATGGATTATTTCTATGGACTGGTTGCTATGGATTGGTTGCTTTGGACTGGTTGCTATGGATGGTTGCTATGGACTGGTTGCTAGGGATTGGGTGCTATGGACTGGTTGCTATGGATGGTTGCTATGGTCAGGTTGCTATGGATTGTTAAAATTTAAAAAGTAAAATGAATTTATCGCTTTAAAAAAAAACTTGTTTTGAAAAAAATAATCTTGTTTTGGATGGTTTCTATGGACTGGTTGCTATTGACTGGGTGCTATATATGGTTGCTATACATTGTTTGCTATGGACTGGTTGCAATGGATGGTTGCTATAGACTGGTTGCTATCATTTGGTTGCTTTGGACTGGTTGCTATGGATGGTTGCTATGTACTGGTTGCTATGGACGGTTGCTATGGACTGGTTTCTATGGATGGTTGCTATGGATTGGTTGCTATGGACAGGTTGCTATGGTTGGTAGCTATGGACTGGGTGCTATGGATTGGTTGCTTTGGACTGGTTGCTATGGATGGTTGCTATGGACTGGTTGCTATGGATTGGTTGCTATGGACTGGTTGCTATGGTTTGGTTGCTAAGGACTGGGTGCTATGGATGGTTGCTATACATTTTTTGCTATGGACTGGTTGCTATGGACTGGTTGCTATGGATTGGTTGCATTGAACTGGTTGCTATGGACTCGTTGCTATGGACTGGTTGCTATGGATTGGTTTCTATGTACTGGTTGCTCTGAACGGTTGCTAGGGACAAGTTGCTATGGATGGTTCAAATTTAAAAAGTAAAATAAATTTATCGTTTTAAAAAAAATTCTCGTTTTGAAAACAAATTATTGTTTTGGATGGTTGCTATGGACTGGTTGCTATAGATGGTTGCTATGGACTGGTTGCTATTGACTGTTGCTATGGATTGGTTGCTATGGACAGTTGCTATGGACAGGTTGCTATGGATGGTTCAAATATAAAAAGTAAAATACATTTATCGTTTTAAAAAACATTCTTGTTTTGAAAAAAAAATCTTGTTTTGGATGGTTGCTATGGACTGGTTGCTATGGATTGGTTGCTATGGACTCGTTGCTATGGACTGGTTGCTATGGATAGTTGCTATACATTGGTTGCTATGGACTGGTTGCTATGGACGGTTGCTATGGATAGATTGCTTTGGACTGGTTGCTATGGACTGGTTGCTATGGATTGGTTGCTTTGGACTGGTTGCTATGATTGGTTGCTCTGGATTGGTTGCTATGGACAGGTTGCTATGGATGGTTGCTATGGACTGGGTGCTGTGGATTGGTTGCTTTGGACTGGTTGCTATGGATGGTTGCTATGGACTGGTTGCTATTGATGGTTGCTATAGACTGGTTGCTATGGACAGTTTGCTATGGACAGGTTGCTATGGATAGTTCAAATTTAAAAAGTAAAATAAATTTATCGTTTTAAAAAAAATCTCGTTTTGAAAAAAAAATCTTGTTTTGGATGGTTGCTATGGACTGGTTGCTATGGATTGGTTGCTATGGATTGGTTGCTATGGACGGGGTGCTATGGATGGTTGCTATACATTTTTTGCTATGGACTGGTTGCTATGGACGGTTGCTATTGACATGTTGCTATGGATTGTTGCTATATATGGTTGCTATGGATTGGTTGCTTTGGACTGGTTGCTATGGATGGTTGCTATGGACTGGTTGCTATGGATTGGTTGCTATGGACTGGTTGCTCTGGACGGTTGCTATGGTCAGGTTGCTATGGATGGTTCAAATTTAAAAAGTAAAATAAATTTATCGTTTTAAAAAAAAATCTTGTTTTGAAAAAAAAATCTTATTTTGGATGGTTGCTATGGACTAGTTGCTATGGATTGGTTGCTATGGACTGGGTGCTAAATATGGTTGCTATACATTGTTTGCTATGGACTGGTTGCTATGGATGGTTGCTATAGACTTGTTGCTATCGATTGGTTGCTTTGGACTGGTTGCTATGGATGGTTGCTATTTACTGGTTGCTATGGACGGTTGCTATAGATTGGTTGCTATGGACTGGTTTCTATGGACGATTGCTATGAACAGGTTGCTCTGGATGGTTCTAATATAAAAAGTAAAATACATTTATCGTTTTAAAAAAGAAATCTCGTTTTGAAAAAAAATCTTGTTTTGGATGGTTGCTATGGACTGGTTGCTATGGACTGGTTGCTATGGATGGTTGCTATGGACAGGTTGCTATGGATTGTTGCTATGGACTGGTTGCTATGGATGGTTGCTATACATTGGTTGCTATGGACTGGTTGCTATGGACGGTTGCTATTGACAGTTTGCTATGGATTGTTGCTATGGACTGGTTGCTATGGATTGGTTGCTTTGGACTGGTTGCTATGGATGGTTGCTATGGACTGGTTGCTATGGATTGGTTGCTATGGACTGCTTGCTATGGACGGTTGCTATGGTCATGTTGCTATGGATGGTTCAAATGTAAAAAGTAAAAGAAATTTATCGTTTTAAAAAAAATTCTCGTTTAAAAAAAAATGTTTTGGATGGTTGCTATAGACTGGTTGCTATGGATTGGTTGCTATGGACTGGTTGCTATGGACTGGTTGCTATGGATTGGTTTCTATGGATGGTTGCTATACATTGGTTGCTATGGACTGGTTGCTATGGACAGGTTGCTATGGATGGTTGCTATAGACTGGTTGCTATTGATTGGTTGCTTTGGACTGGTTGCTATGGATGGTTGCTATGGACTGGGTGCTATGGACGGTTGGCATGGATTGGTTGCTATGGACTGGTTGCTATGGACGGTTGCTATGGACAGGTTGCTATGGATGGTTCAAATTTAAAAAGTAATATAAATTTATCGTTTTTTGAAAAAAAATCTCGTTTTGAAAAAAAATCTTGTTTTGGATGGTTGCTATGGGCTGGTTGCTATGGACGGTTGCTATGGGCTGGTTGCTATAGATTGGTTGCTATGGACTGGTTGCTATGGACTGGATGCTATGGATTGTTGCTATGGACTGGTTGCTATGGACAGGTTGCTATGGATGGTTGCTATGGACTGGCTGCTTATGAGGGTTGCTATGGATTGGTTGCTATGGACGGTTGCTATGGACAGGTTGCTATGGATGGTTCAAATTGAAAAAGTAAAATAAATTTATCGTTTTAAAAAAAATCTCGTTTTGAAAAAAAATCTTGTTTTGGATGGTTGCTATGGATTGGTTGCTATGGACTGGTTGCTATGGATTGGTTGCTATGGACTGGGTGCTATGGATGGTTGCTATACATTGGTTGCTATGGACTGGTTGCTATGGATAGGTTGCTATGGATTATTTTTATGGACTGGTTGCTATGGATTGGTTGCTTTGGACTGGTTGCTATGGATGGTTGCTATGGACTGGTTGCTATGGATTGGTTGCTATGGACTGGGTGCTATGGATGGTTGCTATACATTGGTTGCTATGGACTGGTTGCTATGGATAGGTTGCTATGGATTAATTCTATGAACTGGTTGCTATGGATTGGTTGCTATGGACAGGTTGCTATGGATGGTTGCTATGGACTGGGTGCTATGGATTGGTTGTTTGGACTGGTTGCTATGGATGGTTGCTATGGACTGGTTGCTATTGATGGTTGCTATGGACTGGTTGCTATAGACAGTTTGCTATGGACAGGTTGCTATGGATAGTTCAAATTTAAAAAGTAAAATAAATTTATCGTTTAAAAAAAATCTCGTTTTGAAAAAAAAATCTTGTTTTGGATGGTTGCTATAGACTGGTTGCTATGGACAGGTTGCTATGGACTTGTTGCTATGGACAGGTTGCTATGGACTGGTTGCTATGGACTGGGTGCTATGGATGGTTACTATACATTGGTTGCTATGGACTGGTTGCTATGGACAGGTTGCTATGGATGGTTGCTATGGACTGGTTCCTATGGATTGGTTTCTATGGATGGTTGCTATACATTGGTTGCTATGGACTGGTTGCTATGGACAGGTTGCTATGGATGGTTGCTATAGACTGGTTGCTATTGATTGGTTGCTTTGGACTGGTTGCTATGGATGGTTGCTATGGACTGGGTGCTATGGACGGTTGGTATGGATTGGTTGCTATGGACTGGTTGCTATGGACGGTTGCTATGGACAGGTTGCTATGGATGGTTTCTATGGACTGGTTGCTATTGACGGTTGCTATGGATTGGTTGCTATGGACGGTTGCTATTGATGGTTGCTATGGACTGGTTGCTATAGACAGTTTGCTATGGACAGGTTGCTATGGATAGTTCAAATTTAAAAAGTAAAATAAATTTATCGTTTAAAAAAAATCTCGTTTTGAAAAAAAAAATCTTGTTTTGGATGGTTGCTATGGACTGGTTGCTATGGACAGGTTGCTATGGACTTGTTGCTATGGACAGGTTGCTATGGACTGGTTGCTATGGACTGGGTGCTATGGATGGTTACTATACATTGGTTGCTATGGACTGGTTGCTATGGACAGGTTGCTATGGATGGTTGCTATGGACTGGTTGCTATTGACGGTTGCTATGGATTGGTTGCTATGGACGGTTGCTATGGACAGGTTGCTATGGATGGTTCAAATTTAAAAAGTGAAATACATTTATCGTTTAAAAAAAAATCTCGTTTTGAAAAAAAATCTTGTTTTGGATGGTTGCTATGGATTGGTTGCTATGGACTGGTTGCTATGGATTGGTTGCTATGGACTGGGTGCTATGGATGGTTGCTATACATTGGTTGCTATGGACTGGTTGCTATGGACAGGTTGCTATGGACTGGTTGCTATGGACTGGGTGCTATGGATGGTTGCTATGGACTGGTTGCTATTGACGGTTGCTATGGATTGGTTGCTATGGACGGTTGCTATGGACAGGTTGCTATGGATGGTTCAAATTTAAAAAGTGAAATAAATTTATCGTTTAAAAAAAATCTCGTTTTGAAAAAAAATCTTGTTTTGGATGGTTGCTATGGACTGGTTGCTATAGATTGGTTGCTATGGACTGGTTGCTATGGATTAGTTGCTATGGACTGGGTGCTATGGATGGTTGCTATACATTGGTTGCTATGGACTGGTTGCTATGGATAGGTTGCTATGGATTATTTCTATGGACTGGTTGCTATGGATTGGTTGCTTTGGACTGGTTGCTATGGATGGTTGCTATGGACTGGTTGCTAGGCATTGGGTGCTATGGACTGGTTGCTATGGATGGTTGCTATGGTCAGGTTGCTATGGATTGTTAAAATTTAAAAAGTAAAATGAATTTATCGCTTTAAAAAAAAACTCGTTTTGAAAAAAATAATCTTGTTTTGGATGGTTTCTATGGACTGGTTGCTATTGACTGGGTGCTATATATGGTTGCTATACATTGTTTGCTATGGACTGGTTGCTATGGATGGTTGCTATAGACTGGTTGCTATCATTTGGTTGCTTTGGACTGGTTGCTATGGATGGTTGCTATGTACTGGTTGCTATGGACGGTTGCTATGGACTGGTTGCTATGGATGGTTGCTATGGATTGGTTGCTATGGACAGGTTGCTATGGTCGGTTGCTATGGACTGGGTGCTATGGATTGGTTGCTTTGGACTGGTTGCTATGGATGGTTGCTATGGACTGGTTGCTATTGATGGTTGCTATGGATTGGTTGCTATGGACTGGTTGCTATGGACAGGTTGCTATGGATGGTTCAAATTTAGAAAGTAAAATAAATTTATCGTTTAAAAAAAAAATCTCGTTTTGAAAAAAAAATCTTGTTTTGGATGGTTGCTATGGACTGGTTGCTATGGACGGTTGCTATGGACTGGTTGCTATGGACAGGTTGCTATGGACTGGTTGCTATGGACTGGGTGCTATGGATGGTTACTATACATTGGTTGCTATGGACTGGTTGCTATGGACAGGTTGCTATGGATGGTTGCTATGGACTGGTTGCTATTGACGGTTGCTATGGATTGGTTGCTATGGACGGTTGCTATGGACAGGTTGCTATGGATGGTTCAAATTTAAAAAGTGAAATAAATTTATCGTTTAAAAAAAAATCTCGTTTTGAAAAAATATCTTGTTTTAGATGGTTGCTATGGACTGGTTGCTATGGATTGGTTGCTATGGACTGGTTGCTATGGATTGGTTGCTATGGACTGGGTGCTATGGATGGTTGCTATAAATTGGTTGCTATGGACTGGTTGCTATGGATAGGTTGCTATGGATTATTTCTATGGACTGGTTGCTATGGATTGGTTGCTTTGGACTGGTTGCTATGGATGGTTGCTATGGACTGGTTGCTAGGGATTGGGTGCTATGGACTGGTTGCTATGGATGGTTGCTATGGTCAGGTTGCTATGGATTGTTAAAATTTAAAAAGTAAAATGAATTTATCGCTTTAAAAAAAAACTTGTTTTGAAAAAAATAATCTTGTTTTGGATGGTTTCTATGGACTGGTTGCTATTGACTGGGTGCTATATATGGTTGCTATACATTGTTTGCTATGGACTGGTTGCAATGGATGGTTGCTATAGACTGGTTGCTATCATTTGGTTGCTTTGGACTGGTTGCTATGGATGGTTGCTATGTACTGGTTGCTATGGACGGTTGCTATGGACTGGTTTCTATGGATGGTTGCTATGGATTGGTTGCTATGGACAGGTTGCTATGGTTGGTAGCTATGGACTGGGTGCTATGGATTGGTTGCTTTGGACTGGTTGCTATGGATGGTTGCTATGGACTGGTTGCTATGGATTGGTTGCTATGGACTGGTTGCTATGGTTTGGTTGCTAAGGACTGGGTGCTATGGATGGTTGCTATACATTTTTTGCTATGGACTGGTTGCTATGGACTGGTTGCTATGGATTGGTTGCATTGAACTGGTTGCTATGGACTCGTTGCTATGGACAGGTTGCTATGGATTGGTTTCTATGTACTGGTTGCTCTGAACGGTTGCTAGGGACAAGTTGCTATGGATGGTTCAAATTTAAAAAGTAAAATAAATTTATCGTTTTAAAAAAAATTCTCGTTTTGAAAACAAATTATTGTTTTGGATGGTTGCTATGGACTGGTTGATATAGATGGTTGCTATGGACTGGTTGCTATTGACTGTTGCTATGGATTGGTTGCTATGGACAGTTGCTATGGACAGGTTGCTATGGATGGTTCAAATATAAAAAGTAAAATACATTTATCGTTTTAAAAAACATTCTTGTTTTGAAAAAAAAATCTTGTTTTGGATGGTTGCTATGGACTGGTTGCTATGGATTGGTTGCTATGGACTCGTTGCTATGGACTGGTTGCTATGGATAGTTGCTATACATTGGTTGCTATGGACTGGTTGCTATGGACGGTTGCTATGGATAGATTGCTATGGACTGGTTGCTATGGACTGGTTGCTATGGATTGGTTGCTTTGGACTGGTTGCTATGATTGGTTGCTCTGGATTGGTTGCTATGGACAGGTTGCTATGGATGGTTGCTATGGACTGGGTGCTGTGGATTGGTTGCTTTGGACTGGTTGCTATGGATGGTTGCTATGGACTGGTTGCTATTGATGGTTGCTATAGACTGGTTGCTATGGACAGTTTGCTATGGACAGGTTGCTATGGATAGTTCAAATTTAAAAAGTAAAATAAATTTATCGTTTTAAAAAAAATCTCGTTTTGAAAAAAAAATCTTGTTTTGGATGGTTGCTATGGACTGGTTGCTATGGATTGGTTGCTATGGATTGGTTGCTATGGACGGGGTGCTATGGATGGTTGCTATACATTTTTTGCTATGGACTGGTTGCTATGGACGGTTGCTATTGACATGTTGCTATGGATTGTTGCTATATATGGTTGCTATGGATTGGTTGCTTTGGACTGGTTGCTATGGATGGTTGCTATGGACTGGTTGCTATGGATTGGTTGCTATGGACTGGTTGCTCTGGACGGTTGCTATGGTCAGGTTGCTATGGATGGTTCAAATTTAAAAAGTAAAATAAATTTATCGTTTTAAAAAAAAATCTTGTTTTGAAAAAAAAATCTTATTTTGGATGGTTGCTATGGACTAGTTGCTATGGATTGGTTGCTATGGACTGGGTGCTAAATATGGTTGCTATACATTGTTTGCTATGGACTGGTTGCTATGGATGGTTGCTATAGACTTGTTGCTATCGATTGGTTGCTTTGGACTGGTTGCTATGGATGGTTGCTATTTACTGGTTGCTATGGACGGTTGCTATAGATTGGTTGCTATGGACTGGTTTCTATGGACGATTGCTATGAACAGGTTGCTCTGGATGGTTCTAATATAAAAAGTAAAATACATTTATCGTTTTAAAAAAGAAATCTCGTTTTGAAAAAAAATCTTGTTTTGGATGGTTGCTATGGACTGGTTGCTATGGACTGGTTGCTATGGATGGTTGCTATGGACAGGTTGCTATGGATTGTTGCTATGGACTGGTTGCTATGGATGGTTGCTATACATTGGTTGCTATGGACTGGTTGCTATGGACGGTTGCTATTGACAGTTTGCTATGGATTGTTGCTATGGACTGGTTGCTATGGATTGGTTGCTTTGGACTGGTTGCTATGGATGGTTGCTATGGACTGGTTGCTATGGATTGGTTGCTATGGACTGCTTGCTATGGACGGTTGCTATGGTCATGTTGCTATGGATGGTTCAAATGTAAAAAGTAAAAGAAATTTATCGTTTTAAAAAAAATTCTCGTTTAAAAAAAAATGTTTTGGATGGTTGCTATAGACTGGTTGCTATGGATTGGTTGCTATGGACTGGTTGCTATGGACTGGTTGCTATGGATTGGTTTCTATGGATGGTTGCTATACATTGGTTGCTATGGACTGGTTGCTATGGACAGGTTGCTATGGATGGTTGCTATAGACTGGTTGCTATTGATTGGTTGCTTTGGACTGGTTGCTATGGATGGTTGCTATGGACTGGGTGCTATGGACGGTTGGCATGGATTGGTTGCTATGGACTGGTTGCTATGGACGGTTGCTATGGACAGGTTGCTATGGATGGTTCAAATTTAAAAAGTAATATAAATTTATCGTTTTTTGAAAAAAAATCTCGTTTTGAAAAAAAATCTTGTTTTGGATGGTTGCTATGGGCTGGTTGCTATGGACGGTTGCTATGGGCTGGTTGCTATAGATTGGTTGCTATGGACTGGTTGCTATGGACTGGATGCTATGGATTGTTGCTATGGACTGGTTGCTATGGACAGGTTGCTATGGATGGTTGCTATGGACTGGCTGCTTATGAGGGTTGCTATGGATTGGTTGCTATGGACGGTTGCTATGGACAGGTTGCTATGGATGGTTCAAATTGAAAAAGTAAAATAAATTTATCGTTTTAAAAAAAATCTCGTTTTGAAAAAAAATATTGTTTTGGATGGTTGCTATGGATTGGTTGCTATGGACTGGTTGCTATGGATTGGTTGCTATGGACTGGGTGCTATGGATGGTTGCTATACATTGGTTGCTATGGACTGGTTGCTATGGATAGGTTGCTATGGATTATTTTTATGGACTGGTTGCTATGGATTGGTTGCTTTGGACTGGTTGCTATGGATGGTTGCTATGGACTGGTTGCTATGGATTGGTTGCTATGGACTGGGTGCTATGGATGGTTGCTATACATTGGTTGCTATGGACTGGTTGCTATGGATAGGTTGCTATGGATTAATTCTATGAACTGGTTGCTATGGATTGGTTGCTATGGACAGGTTGCTATGGATGGTTGCTATGGACTGGGTGCTATGGATTGGTTGTTTGGACTGGTTGCTATGGATGGTTGCTATGGACTGGTTGCTATTGATGGTTGCTATGGACTGGTTGCTATAGACAGTTTGCTATGGACAGGTTGCTATGGATAGTTCAAATTTAAAAAGTAAAATAAATTTATCGTTTAAAAAAAATCTCGTTTTGAAAAAAAAATCTTGTTTTGGATGGTTGCTATAGACTGGTTGCTATGGACAGGTTGCTATGGACTTGTTGCTATGGACAGGTTGCTATGGACTGGTTGCTATGGACTGGGTGCTATGGATGGTTACTATACATTGGTTGCTATGGACTGGTTGCTATGGACAGGTTGCTATGGATGGTTGCTATGGACTGGTTCCTATGGATTGGTTTCTATGGATGGTTGCTATACATTGGTTGCTATGGACTGGTTGCTATGGACAGGTTGCTATGGATGGTTGCTATAGACTGGTTGCTATTGATTGGTTGCTTTGGACTGGTTGCTATGGATGGTTGCTATGGACTGGGTGCTATGGACGGTTGGTATGGATTGGTTGCTATGGACTGGTTGCTATGGACGGTTGCTATGGACAGGTTGCTATGGATGGTTTCTATGGACTGGTTGCTATTGACGGTTGCTATGGATTGGTTGCTATGGACGGTTGCTATTGATGGTTGCTATGGACTGGTTGCTATAGACAGTTTGCTATGGACAGGTTGCTATGGATAGTTCAAATTTAAAAAGTAAAATAAATTTATCGTTTAAAAAAAATCTCGTTTTGAAAAAAAAAATCTTGTTTTGGATGGTTGCTATGGACTGGTTGCTATGGACAGGTTGCTATGGACTTGTTGCTATGGACAGGTTGCTATGGACTGGTTGCTATGGACTGGGTGCTATGGATGGTTACTATACATTGGTTGCTATGGACTGGTTGCTATGGACAGGTTGCTATGGATGGTTGCTATGGACTGGTTGCTATTGACGGTTGCTATGGATTGGTTGCTATGGACGGTTGCTATGGACAGGTTGCTATGGATGGTTCAAATTTAAAAAGTGAAATACATTTATCGTTTAAAAAAAAATCTCGTTTTGAAAAAAAATCTTGTTTTGGATGGTTGCTATTGATTGGTTGCTATGGACTGGTTGCTATGGATTGGTTGCTATGGACTGGGTGCTATGGATGGTTGCTATACATTGGTTGCTATGGACTGGTTGCTATGGACAGGTTGCTATGGACTGGTTGCTATGGACTGGGTGCTATGGATGGTTGCTATGGACTGGTTGCTATTGACGGTTGCTATGGATTGGTTGCTATGGACGGTTGCTATGGACAGGTTGCTATGGATGGTTCAAATTTAAAAAGTGAAATAAATTTATCGTTTAAAAAAAATCTCGTTTTGAAAAAAAATCTTGTTTTGGATGGTTGCTATGGACTGGTTGCTATAGATTGGTTGCTATGGACTGGTTGCTATGGATTAGTTGCTATGGACTGGGTGCTATGGATGGTTGCTATACATTGGTTGCTATGGACTGGTTGCTATGGATAGGTTGCTATGGATTATTTCTATGGACTGGTTGCTATGGATTGGTTGCTTTGGACTGGTTGCTATGGATGGTTGCTATGGACTGGTTGCTAGGCATTGGGTGCTATGGACTGGTTGCTATGGATGGTTGCTATGGTCAGGTTGCTATGGATTGTTAAAATTTAAAAAGTAAAATGAATTTATCGCTTTAAAAAAAAACTCGTTTTGAAAAAAATAATCTTGTTTTGGATGGTTTCTATGGACTGGTTGCTATTGACTGGGTGCTATATATGGTTGCTATACATTGTTTGCTATGGACTGGTTGCTATGGATGGTTGCTATAGACTGGTTGCTATCATTTGGTTGCTTTGGACTGGTTGCTATGGATGGTTGCTATGTACTGGTTGCTATGGACGGTTGCTATGGACTGGTTGCTATGGATGGTTGCTATGGATTGGTTGCTATGGACAGGTTGCTATGGTCGGTTGCTATGGACTGGGTGCTATGGATTGGTTGCTTTGGACTGGTTGCTATGGATGGTTGCTATGGACTGGTTGCTATTGATGGTTGCTATGGATTGGTTGCTATGGACTGGTTGCTATGGACAGGTTGCTATGGATGGTTCAAATTTAGAAAGTAAAATAAATTTATCGTTTAAAAAAAAAATCTCGTTTTGAAAAAAAAATCTTGTTTTGGATGGTTGCTATGGACTGGTTGCTATGGACGGTTGCTATGGACTGGTTGCTATGGACAGGTTGCTATGGACTGGTTGCTATGGACTGGGTGCTATGGATGGTTACTATACATTGGTTGCTATGGACTGGTTGCTATGGACAGGTTGCTATGGATGGTTGCTATGGACTGGTTGCTATTGACGGTTGCTATGGATTGGTTGCTATGGACGGTTGCTATGGACAGGTTGCTATGGATGGTTCAAATTTAAAAAGTGAAATAAATTTATCGTTTAAAAAAAAATCTCGTTTTGAAAAAATATCTTGTTTTAGATGGTTGCTATGGACTGGTTGCTATGGATTGGTTGCTATGGACTGGTTGCTATGGATTGGTTGCTATGGACTGGGTGCTATGGATGGTTGCTATAAATTGGTTGCTATGGACTGGTTGCTATGGATAGGTTGCTATGGATTATTTCTATGGACTGGTTGCTATGGATTGGTTGCTTTGGACTGGTTGCTATGGATGGTTGCTATGGACTGGTTGCTGGGGATTGGGTGCTATGGACTGGTTGCTATGGATGGTTGCTATGGTCAGGTTGCTATGGATTGTTAAAATTTAAAAAGTAAAATGAATTTATCGCTTTAAAAAAAAACTTGTTTTGAAAAAAATAATCTTGTTTTGGATGGTTTCTATGGACTGGTTGCTATTGACTGGGTGCTATATATGGTTGCTATACATTGTTTGCTATGGACTGGTTGCAATGGATGGTTGCTATAGACTGGTTGCTATCATTTGGTTGCTTTGGACTGGTTGCTATGGATGGTTGCTATGTACTGGTTGCTATGGACGGTTGCTATGGACTGGTTTCTATGGATGGTTGCTATGGATTGGTTGCTATGGACAGGTTGCTATGGTTGGTAGCTATGGACTGGGTGCTATGGATTGGTTGCTTTGGACTGGTTGCTATGGATGGTTGCTATGGACTGGTTGCTATGGATTGGTTGCTATGGACTGGTTGCTATGGTTTGGTTGCTAAGGACTGGGTGCTATGGATGGTTGCTATACATTTTTTGCTATGGACTGGTTGCTATGGACTGGTTGCTATGGATTGGTTGCATTGAACTGGTTGCTATGGACTCGTTGCTATGGACTGGTTGCTATGGATTGGTTTCTATGTACTGGTTGCTCTGAACGGTTGCTAGGGACAAGTTGCTATGGATGGTTCAAATTTAAAAAGTAAAATAAATTTATCGTTTTAAAAAAAATTCTCGTTTTGAAAACAAATTATTGTTTTGGATGGTTGCTATGGACTGGTTGATATAGATGGTTGCTATGGACTGGTTGCTATTGACTGTTGCTATGGATTGGTTGCTATGGACAGTTGCTATGGACAGGTTGCTATGGATGGTTCAAATATAAAAAGTAAAATACATTTATCGTTTTAAAAAACATTCTTGTTTTGAAAAAAAAATCTTGTTTTGGATGGTTGCTATGGACTGGTTGCTATGGATTGGTTGCTATGGACTCGTTGCTATGGACTGGTTGCTATGGATAGTTGCTATACATTGGTTGCTATGGACTGGTTGCTATGGACGGTTGCTATGGATAGATTGCTATGGACTGGTTGCTATGGACTGGTTGCTATGGATTGGTTGCTTTGGACTGGTTGCTATGATTGGTTGCTCTGGATTGGTTGCTATGGACAGGTTGCTATGGATGGTTGCTATGGACTGGGTGCTGTGGATTGGTTGCTTTGGACTGGTTGCTATGGATGGTTGCTATGGACTGGTTGCTATTGATGGTTGCTATAGACTGGTTGCTATGGACAGTTTGCTATGGACAGGTTGCTATGGATAGTTCAAATTTAAAAAGTAAAATAAATTTATCGTTTTAAAAAAAATCTCGTTTTGAAAAAAAAATCTTGTTTTGGATGGTTGCTATGGACTGGTTGCTATGGATTGGTTGCTATGGATTGGTTGCTATGGACGGGGTGCTATGGATGGTTGCTATACATTTTTTGCTATGGACTGGTTGCTATGGACGGTTGCTATTGACATGTTGCTATGGATTGTTGCTATATATGGTTGCTATGGATTGGTTGCTTTGGACTGGTTGCTATGGATGGTTGCTATGGACTGGTTGCTATGGATTGGTTGCTATGGACTGGTTGCTCTGGACGGTTGCTATGGTCAGGTTGCTATGGATGGTTCAAATTTAAAAAGTAAAATAAATTTATCGTTTTAAAAAAAAATCTTGTTTTGAAAAAAAAATCTTATTTTGGATGGTTGCTATGGACTAGTTGCTATGGATTGGTTGCTATGGACTGGGTGCTAAATATGGTTGCTATACATTGTTTGCTATGGACTGGTTGCTATGGATGGTTGCTATAGACTTGTTGCTATCGATTGGTTGCTTTGGACTGGTTGCTATGGATGGTTGCTATTTACTGGTTGCTATGGACGGTTGCTATAGATTGGTTGCTATGGACTGGTTTCTATGGACGATTGCTATGAACAGGTTGCTCTGGATGGTTCTAATATAAAAAGTAAAATACATTTATCGTTTTAAAAAAGAAATCTCGTTTTGAAAAAAAATCTTGTTTTGGATGGTTGCTATGGACTGGTTGCTATGGACTGGTTGCTATGGATGGTTGCTATGGACAGGTTGCTATGGATTGTTGCTATGGACTGGTTGCTATGGATGGTTGCTATACATTGGTTGCTATGGACTGGTTGCTATGGACGGTTGCTATTGACAGTTTGCTATGGATTGTTGCTATGGACTGGTTGCTATGGATTGGTTGCTTTGGACTGGTTGCTATGGATGGTTGCTATGGACTGGTTGCTATGGATTGGTTGCTATGGACTGCTTGCTATGGACGGTTGCTATGGTCATGTTGCTATGGATGGTTCAAATGTAAAAAGTAAAAGAAATTTATCGTTTTAAAAAAAATTCTCGTTTAAAAAAAAATGTTTTGGATGGTTGCTATAGACTGGTTGCTATGGATTGGTTGCTATGGACTGGTTGCTATGGACTGGTTGCTATGGATTGGTTTCTATGGATGGTTGCTATACATTGGTTGCTATGGACTGGTTGCTATGGACAGGTTGCTATGGATGGTTGCTATAGACTGGTTGCTATTGATTGGTTGCTTTGGACTGGTTGCTATGGATGGTTGCTATGGACTGGGTGCTATGGACGGTTGGCATGGATTGGTTGCTATGGACTGGTTGCTATGGACGGTTGCTATGGACAGGTTGCTATGGATGGTTCAAATTTAAAAAGTAATATAAATTTATCGTTTTTTGAAAAAAAATCTCGTTTTGAAAAAAAATCTTGTTTTGGATGGTTGCTATGGGCTGGTTGCTATGGACGGTTGCTATGGGCTGGTTGCTATAGATTGGTTGCTATGGACTGGTTGCTATGGACTGGATGCTATGGATTGTTGCTATGGACTGGTTGCTATGGACAGGTTGCTATGGATGGTTGCTATGGACTGGCTGCTTATGAGGGTTGCTATGGATTGGTTGCTATGGACGGTTGCTATGGACAGGTTGCTATGGATGGTTCAAATTGAAAAAGTAAAATAAATTTATCGTTTTAAAAAAAATCTCGTTTTGAAAAAAAATCTTGTTTTGGATGGTTGCTATGGATTGGTTGCTATGGACTGGTTGCTATGGATTGGTTGCTATGGACTGGGTGCTATGGATGGTTGCTATACATTGGTTGCTATGGACTGGTTGCTATGGATAGGTTGCTATGGATTATTTTTATGGACTGGTTGCTATGGATTGGTTGCTTTGGACTGGTTGCTATGGATGGTTGCTATGGACTGGTTGCTATGGATTGGTTGCTATGGACTGGGTGCTATGGATGGTTGCTATACATTGGTTGCTATGGACTGGTTGCTATGGATAGGTTGCTATGGATTAATTCTATGAACTGGTTGCTATGGACAGGTTGCTATGGATGGTTGCTATGGACTGGGTGCTATGGATTGGTTGTTTGGACTGGTTGCTATGGATGGTTGCTATGGACTGGTTGCTATTGATGGTTGCTATGGACTGGTTGCTATAGACAGTTTGCTATGGACAGGTTGCTATGGATAGTTCAAATTTAAAAAGTAAAATAAATTTATCGTTTAAAAAAAATCTCGTTTTGAAAAAAAAATCTTGTTTTGGATGGTTGCTATAGACTGGTTGCTATGGACAGGTTGCTATGGACTTGTTGCTATGGACAGGTTGCTATGGACTGGTTGCTATGGACTGGGTGCTATGGATGGTTACTATACATTGGTTGCTATGGACTGGTTGCTATGGACAGGTTGCTATGGATGGTTGCTATGGACTGGTTCCTATGGATTGGTTTCTATGGATGGTTGCTATACATTGGTTGCTATGGACTGGTTGCTATGGACAGGTTGCTATGGATGGTTGCTATAGACTGGTTGCTATTGATTGGTTGCTTTGGACTGGTTGCTATGGATGGTTGCTATGGACTGGGTGCTATGGACGGTTGGTATGGATTGGTTGCTATGGACTGGTTGCTATGGACGGTTGCTATGGACAGGTTGCTATGGATGGTTTCTATGGACTGGTTGCTATTGACGGTTGCTATGGATTGGTTGCTATGGACGGTTGCTATTGATGGTTGCTATGGACTGGTTGCTATAGACAGTTTGCTATGGACAGGTTGCTATGGATAGTTCAAATTTAAAAAGTAAAATAAATTTATCGTTTAAAAAAAATCTCGTTTTGAAAAAAAAAATCTTGTTTTGGATGGTTGCTATGGACTGGTTGCTATGGACAGGTTGCTATGGACTTGTTCCTATGGACAGGTTGCTATGGACTGGTTGCTATGGACTGGGTGCTATGGATGGTTACTATACATTGGTTGCTATGGACTGGTTGCTATGGACAGGTTGCTATGGATGGTTGCTATGGACTGGTTGCTATTGACGGTTGCTATGGATTGGTTGCTATGGACGGTTGCTATGGACAGGTTGCTATGGATGGTTCAAATTTAAAAAGTGAAATACATTTATCGTTTAAAAAAAAATCTCGTTTTGAAAAAAAATCTTGTTTTGGATGGTTGCTATGGATTGGTTGCTATGGACTGGTTGCTATGGATTGGTTGCTATGGACTGGGTGCTATGGATGGTTGCTATACATTGGTTGCTATGGACTGGTTGCTATGGATAGGTTGCTATGGATTATTTTTATGGACTGGTTGCTATGGATTGGTTGCTTTGGACTGGTTGCTATGGATGGTTGCTATGGACTGGTTGCTATGGATTGGTTGCTATGGACTGGGTGCTATGGATGGTTGCTATACATTGGTTGCTATGGACTGGTTGCTATGGATAGGTTGCTATGGATTAATTCTATGAACTGGTTGCTATGGATTGGTTGCTTTGGACTGGTTGCTATGGATGGTTGCTATAGACTGGTTGCTAGGAATTGGTTGCTATGGACTGGTTGCTATGGATGGTTGCTATGGTCAGGTTGCTATGGATTGTTAAAATGTAAAAAGTAAAATGAATTTATCGCTTTAAAAAAAAACTTGTTTTGAAAAAAATAATCTTGTTTTAGATGGTTGCTATGTACTGGTTGCTATGGATGGTTGCTATGGACTGGTTGCTATGGATGGTTGCTATGGACTGGTTGCTATGGACAGGTTGCTATGGATGGTTGCTATGGACTGGTTGCTATTGATGGTTGCTATGGCTTGGTTGCTATGGACGGTTGCTATGGACAGGTTGCTATGGATGGTTCAAATTAAAAAAGTGAAATAAATTTATCGTTTTAAAAAAAAATCTTGTTTTGAAAAAAAAATCTTGTTTTGGATGGTTGCTATGGACTGGTTGCTATGGATTGGTTGCTATGGACTGGTTGCTATGGATTGGTTGCTATGGACTGGGTGCTATGGATGGTTGCTATACATTGGTTGCTATGGACTGGTTGCTATGGATAGATTGCTATGGATTATTTCTATGAACTGGTTGCTATGGATTGGTTGCTTTGGACTGGTTGCTATGGATGGCTGCTATACACTGGTTGCTAGGAATTGGTTGCTATGGACTGGTTGCTATGGATGGTTGCTATGGTCAGGTTGCTATGGATTGTTAAAATTTAAAAAGTAAAATGAATTTATCGCTTTAAAAAAAACTTGTTTTGAAAAAAATAATCTTGTTTTAGATGGTTGCTATGTACTGGTTGCTATGGATGGTTGCTATGGACTGGTTGCTATGGATGGTTGCTATGGACAGGTTGCTATGGATGGTTCAAATTTAAAAAGTAATATAAATTTATCGTTTTAAAAAAAAATCTCGTTTTGAAAAAAAATCTTGTTTTGGATGGTTGCTATGGACTGGTTGCTATGGACAGGTTGCTATGGACTTGTTGCTTTGGACAGGTTGCTATGGACTGGTTGCTATGGACTGGGTGCTATGGATGGTTACTATACATTGGTTGCTATGGACTGGTTGCTATGGACAGGTTGCTATGGATGGTTGCTATGGACTGGTTGCTATTGACGGTTGCTATGGATTGGTTGCTATGGACGGTTGCTATGGACAGGTTGCTATGGATGGTTCAAATTTAAAAAGTGAAATACATTTATCGTTTAAAAAAAAATCTTGTTTTGAAAAAAAATCTTGTTTTGGATGGTTGCTATGGATTGGTTGCTATGGACTGGTTGCTATGGATTGGTTGCTATGGACTGGGTGCTATGGATGGTTGCTATACATTGGTTGCTATGGACTGGTTGCTATGGATAGGTTGCTATGGATTATTTTTATGGACTGGTTGCTATGGATTGGTTGCTTTGGACTGGTTGCTATGGATGGTTGCTATGGACTGGTTGCTATGGATTGGTTGCTATGGACTGGGTGCTATGGATGGTTGCTATACATTGGTTGCTATGGACTGGTTGCTATGGATAGGTTGCTATGGATTAATTCTATGAACTGGTTGCTATGGATTGGTTGCTATGGACAGGTTGCTATGGATGGTTGCTATGGACTGGGTGCTATGGATTGGTTGTTTGGACTGGTTGCTATGGATGGTTGCTATGGACTGGTTGCTATTGATGGTTGCTATGGACTGGTTGCTATAGACAGTTTGCTATGGACAGGTTGCTATGGATAGTTCAAATTTAAAAAGTAAAATAAATTTATCGTTTAAAAAAAATCTCGTTTTGAAAAAAAAATCTTGTTTTGGATGGTTGCTATAGACTGGTTGCTATGGACAGGTTGCTATGGACTTGTTGCTATGGACAGGTTGCTATGGACTGGTTGCTATGGACTGGGTGCTATGGATGGTTACTATACATTGGTTGCTATGGACTGGTTGCTATGGACAGGTTGCTATGGATGGTTGCTATGGACTGGTTGCTATTGACGGTTGCTATGGATTGGTTGCTATGGACGGTTGCTATGGACAGGTTGCTATGGATGGTTCAAATTTAAAAAGTGAAATACATTTATCGTTTAAAAAAAATCTCGTTTTGAAAAAAAATCTTGTTTTGGATGGTTGCTATGGATTGGTTGCTATGGACTGGTTGCTATGGATTGGTTGCTATGGACTGGTTGCTATGGATTCGTTGCTATGGACTGGGTGCTATGGATGGTTGCTATACATTGGTTGCTATGGACTGGTTGCTATGGATAGGTTGCTATGGATTATTTTTATGGACTGGTTGCTATGGATTGGTTGCTTTGGACTGGTTGCTATGGATGGTTGCTATGGACTGGTTGCTATGGATTGGTTGCTATGGATGGGTGCTATGGATGGTTGCTATACATTGGTTGCTATGGACTGGTTGCTATGGATAGGTTGCTATGGATTAATTCTATGAACTGGTTGCTATGGATTGGTTGCTATGGACAGGTTGCTATGGATGGTTGCTATGGACTGGGTGCTATGGATTGGTTGTTTGGACTGGTTGCTATGGATGGTTGCTATGGACTGGTTGCTATTGATGGTTGCTATGGACTGGTTGCTATAGACAGTTTGCTATGGACAGGTTGCTATGGATAGTTCAAATTTAAAAAGTAAAATAAATTTATCGTTTAAAAAAAATCTCGTTTTGAAAAAAAAAAATCTTGTTTTGGATGGTTGCTATGGACTGGTTGCTATGGACAGGTTGCTATGGACTTGTTGCTATGGACAGGTTGCTATGGACTGGTTGCTATGGACTGGGTGCTATGGATGGTTACTATACATTGGTTGCTATGGACTGGTTGCTATGGACAGGTTGCTATGGATGGTTGCTATGGACTGGTTGCTATTGACGGTTGCTATGGATTGGTTGCTATGGACGGTTGCTATGGACAGGTTGCTATGGATGGTTCAAATTTAAAAAGTGAAATACATTTATCGTTTAAAAAAAAATCTCGTTTTGAAAAAAAATCTTGTTTTGGATGGTTGCTATGGATTGGTTGCTATGGACTGGTTGCTATGGATTGGTTGCTATGGACTGGGTGCTATGGATGGTTGCTATACATTGGTTGCTATGGACTGGTTGCTATGGATAGGTTGCTATGGATTATTTTTATGGACTGGTTGCTATGGATTGGTTGCTTTGGACTGGTTGCTATGGATGGTTGCTATGGACTGGTTGCTATGGATTGGTTGCTATGGACTGGGTGCTATGGATGGTTGCTATACATTGGTTGCTATGGACTGGTTGCTATGGATAGGTTGCTATGGATTAATTCTATGAACTGGTTGCTATGGATTGGTTGCTTTGGACTGGTTGCTATGGATGGTTGCTATAGACTGGTTGCTAGGAATTGGTTGCTATGGACTGGTTGCTATGGATGGTTGCTATGGTCAGGTTGCTATGGATTGTTAAAATGTAAAAAGTAAAATGAATTTATCGCTTTAAAAAAAAACTTGTTTTGAAAAAAATAATCTTGTTTTAGATGGTTGCTATGTACTGGTTGCTATGGATGGTTGCTATGGACTGGTTGCTATGGATGGTTGCTATGGACTGGTTGCTATGGACAGGTTGCTATGGATGGTTGCTATGGACTGGTTGCTATTGATGGTTGCTATGGCTTGGTTGCTATGGACGGTTGCTATGGACAGGTTGCTATGGATGGTTCAAATTTAAAAAGTGAAATAAATTTATCGTTTTAAAAAAAAATCTTGTTTTGAAAAAAAAATCTTGTTTTGGATGGTTGCTATGGACTGGTTGCTATGGATTGGTTGCTATGGACTGGTTGCTATGGATTGGTTGCTATGGACTGGGTGCTATGGATGGTTGCTATACATTGGTTGCTATGGACTGGTTGCTATGGATAGATTGCTATGGATTATTTCTATGAACTGGTTGCTATGGATTGGTTGCTTTGGACTGGTTGCTATGGATGGCTGCTATACACTGGTTGCTAGGAATTGGTTGCTATGGACTGGTTGCTATGGATGGTTGCTATGGTCAGGTTGCTATGGATTGTTAAAATTTAAAAAGTAAAATGAATTTATCGCTTTAAAAAAAACTTGTTTTGAAAAAAATAATCTTGTTTTAGATGGTTGCTATGGATTGGTTGCTATGGACTGTTTGCTATGGACTGGGTGCTATGGATGGTTGCTATACATTGGTTGCTATGGACTGGTTGCTATGGATGGTTGCTATGGACAGGTTGCTATGGATTGTTGCTATGGACTGGTTGCTATGGATTGGTTGCTATGGATTAGTTGCTATGGATTGGTTGCTATGGACTGGTTGCTATGGACGGTTGCTATTGACTGGTTGCTATGGACTGGTTGCTATGGATGGTTGCTATGGACTGGTTGCTATTGACTGTTGCTATGGATTGGTTGCTATGGACGGTTGCTATAGACAGGTTGCTATGGATGGTTCAAATATAAAAAGTAAAATACATTTATCGTTTTAAAAAAACAATCTTGTTTTGAAAAAAAATCTTGTTTTGGATGGTTGCTATGGACTGGTTGCTATGGATTGGTTGCTATGGACTGGTTGCTATGGATTGGTTGCTATGGACTGGGTGCTATGGATAGTTGCTATACATTGGTTGCTATGGTCAGGTTGCTATGGATGGTTCAAATTTAAAAAGGAAAAAAAAAGTTATCGTTTTAAAAAAAAATTCTCGTTTTGCTATGGATGGTTGCTATAGACTGGTTGCTATCAATTGGTTGCTTTGGACTGGTTGCTATGGACGGTTGCTATGGATTGGTTGCTATGGATTGGTTGCTATGGACGGTTTCTATGGACAGGTTGCTATGGATGGTTCAAATTTAAAAAGTAATATAAATTTATCGTTTTAAAAAAAAATCTCGTTTTGAAAAAAAAATCTTGTTTTGGATGGTTGCTATGGACGGGTTGCTATGGACTGGTTGCTATGAATTGGTTGCTATGGACAGGTTGCTATGGACTGGTTGCTATGGACTGGGTGCTATGGATGGTTGCTATACATTGGTTGCTATGGACTGGTTGCTATGGACAGGTTTCTATGGATGGTTGCTATGGACTGGTTGCTATAGATGGTTGCTATGTCTTGGTTGCTATGGACGGTTGCTATGGACAGGTTGCTATGGATGGTTCAAATTTAAAAAGTGAAATAAATTTATTGTTTTAAAAAAAAATCTTGTTTTGAAAAAAAAATCTTGTTTTGGATGGTTGCTATGGACTGGTTGCTATGGATTGGTTGCTATGGACTGGTTGCTATGGATTGGTTGCTATGGACTGGGTGCTATGGATGGTTGCTATACATTGGTTGCTATGGACTGGTTGCTATGGATAGGTTGCTATGGATTATTTCTATGAACTGGTTGCTATGGATGGTTGCTATGGTCAGGTTGCTATGGATTGTTAAAATTTAAAAAGTAAAATGAATTTATCGCTTTAAAAAAAACTTGTTTTGAAAAAAATAATCTTGTTTTAGATGGTTGCTATGGATTGGTTGCTATGGACTGTTTGCTTTGGACTGGGTGCTATGGATGGTTGCTATACATTGGTTGCTATGGACTGGATGCTATGGACGGTTGCTATGGACAGGTTGCTATGGATTGTTGCTATGGACTGGTTGCTATGGATTGGTTGCTATGGACTGGTTGCTATGGACGGTTGCTATGGTCAGGTTGCTATGGATGGTTCAAATTTAAAAAGTAAAATAAATTTATCGTTTTAAAAAAAATCTTGTTTTGAGAAAAATTTTGTTTTGGATGGTTGCTATGGACTGGTTGCTATGGATTGGTTGCTATGGACTGGGTGCTATATATGGTTGCTATACATTGTTTGCTATGGACTGGTTGCTATGGATAGTTGCTATAGACTGGTTGCTATCGATTGGTTGCTTTGGACTGGTTGCTATGGACTGGTTGCTATGGATGGTTGCTATGGACTGGTTGCTATGGACGGTTGCTAGGGACAAGTTGCTATGGATGGTTCAAATTTAAAAAGTAAAATAAATTTATTGTTTTAATTTTTTTTTTTCGTTTTGAAAACGAATTATTTTTTGGGGATGGTTGCTATGGACTGGTTGCTATGGACGGTTGCTATGGACTGGTTGCTATGTATGGTTCAAATTTAAAAAGTAAAATACATTTATCGTTTTAAAAAAAAATCTTGTATTGAAAAAAAATCTTGTTTTGGATGGTTGCTATGGAATGGTTGCTATGGATTGGGTGCTATGGATGGTTGCTATGGATGGTTGCTATGGACTGGTTGCTATGGATTGGTTGCTATGGGTGGTTGCTATGGTCAGGTTGCTATGGATGGTTCAAATTTAAAAAGTAATATAAATTTTTCGATTTTTTAAAAAAAATCTCGTTTTGAAAAATAAAACTTGTTTTGGATGGTTGCTATGGACTGGTTGCTATGGACGGTTGCTATGGACTGGTTGCTATGGACTGGTTGCTATGTATTGGTTGCTATGGACTGGGTGCTATGGATGGTTGCTATACATTGGTTGCTATGGACTGGTTACTATGGACAGGTTGCTATGAATGGTTGCTATATATGGTTGCTATAACTTGTTTGCTATGAACTGGTTGCTATTGACGGTTGCTATGGATTGGTTCAAATTAAAAAAGTAAAATAAATTTATCGTTTTAAAAAAAATCTCGTTTTGAAAAATAATTATTGTTTTAGATGGTTGCTATGGACTGGTTGCTATGGATTAGTTGCTATGGATTGGTTGCTATGGACTGGTTGCTATGGACGGTTGCTATTGACTGGTTGCTATGGACTGGTTGCTATGGATGGTTGCTATGGACTGGTTGCTATTGACTGTTGCTATGGATTGGTTGCTATGGACGGTTGCTATGGACAGGTTGCTATGGATGGTTCAAATATAAAAAGTAAAATACATTTATCGTTTTAAAAAAACAATCTTGTTTTGAAAAAAAATCTTGTTTTGGATGGTTGCTATGGACTGGTTGCTATGGATTGGTTGCTATGGACTGGTTGCTATGGATTGGTTGCTATGGACTGGGTGCTATGGATAGTTGCTATACATTGGTTGCTATGGTCAGGTTGCTATGGATGGTTCAAATTTAAAAAGGAAAAGATATTTATCGTTTTAAAAAAAAATTCTCGTTTTGCTATGGATGGTTGCTATAGACTGGTTGCTATCAATTGGTTGCTTTGGACTGGTTGCTATGGATGGTTGCTATGGACTGGTTGCTATGGACGGTTGGTATGGATTGGTTGCTATGGATTGGTTGCTATGGATGGTTGCTATGGACAGGTTGCTATGGACGGTTGCTATGGACAGGTTGCTATGGATGGTTCAAATTTAAAAAGTAATATAAATTTATTGTTTTAAAAAAAAATCTCGTTTTGAAAAAAAATCTTGTTTTGGATGGTTGCTATGGACGGGTTGCTATGGACGGTTGCTATGGACTGGTTGCTATGAATTGGTTGCTATGGACAGGTTGCTATGGACTGGTTGCTATGGACTGGGTGCTATGGATGGTTGCTATACATTGGTTGCTATGGACTGGTTGCTATGGACAGGTTGCTATGGATGGTTGCTATGGACTGGTTGCTATTGATGGTTGCTATGGCTTGGTTGCTATGGACGGTTGCTATGGACAGGTTGCTATGGATGGTTCAAATTTAAAAAGTGAAATAAATTTATCGTTTTAAAAAAAAATCTTGTTTTGAAAAAAAAATCTTGTTTTGGATGGTTGCTATGGACTGGTTGCTATGGATTGGTTGCTATGGACTGGTTGCTATGGATTGGTTGCTATGGACTGGGTGCTATGGATGGTTGCTATACATTGGTTGCTATGGACTGGTTGCTATGGATAGGTTGCTATGGATTATTTCTATGAACTGGTTGCTATGGATTGGTTGCTTTGGACTGGTTGCTATGGATGGTTGCTATAGACTGGTTGCTAGGAATTGGTTGCTATGGACTGGTTGCTATGGATGGTTGCTATGGTCAGGTTGCTATGGATTGTTAAAATTTAAAAAGTAAAATGAATTTATCACTTTAAAAAAACTTGTTTTGAAAAAAATAATCTTGTTTTAGATGGTTGCTATGGATTGGTTGCTATGGACTGTTTGCTATGGACTGGGTGCTATGGATGGTTGCTATACATTGGTTGCTATGGACTTGTTGCTATGGACGGTTGCTATGGACAGGTTGCTATGGATTAATGCTATGGACTGGTTGCTATGGATTGGTTGCTATGGACTGGTTGCTATGGACGGTTGCTATGGTCAGGTTGCTATGGATGGTTCAAATTTAAAAAGTAAAATAAATTTATCGTTTTAAAAAAAATCTTGTTTTGAGAAAAATCTTGTTTTGGATGGTTGCTATGGACTGGTTGCTATGGATTGGTTGCTATGGACTGGGTGCTATATATGGTTGCTATACATTGTTTGCTATGGACTGGTTGCTATGGATAGTTGCTATAGACTGGTTGCTATCGATTGGTTGCTTTGGACTGGTTGCTATGGACTGGTTGCTATGGATGGTTGCTATGGACTGGTTGCTATGGACGGTTGCTAGAGACAAGTTGCTATGGATGGTTCAAATTTAAAAAGTAAAATAAATTTATTGTTTTAATATTTTTTTTTCGTTTTGAAAACTAATTATTTTTTTGGGATGGTTGCTATGGACTGGTTGCTATGGACGGTTGCTATAGACTGGTTGCTATGTATGGTTCAAATTTAAAAAGTAAAATACATTTATCGTTTTAAAAAAAAATCTCGTATTGAAAAAAAATCTTGTTTTGGATGGTTGCTATGGAATGGTTGCTATGGATTGGGTGCTATGGATGGTTGCTATGGATGGTTGCTATGGACTGTTTGCTATGGATTGGTTGCTATGGATGGTTGCTATGGTCAGGTTGCTATGGATGGTTCAAATTTAAAAAGTAATTTCTTGTTCATACATCACGGGACACAGAGCAGCATAGTCATTACTATGTGGGTTATATAGAATTACCTTCAGGTGCTGGCACTGGCAACTTCCAAAACAGGAAGTACCCTCCCCTATATAAGCCCCTCCCATCCGGGAGTACCTCAGTTTTTTGCCAGTGTCTAAGGTGTTGGCCAAGGTTAACATGTATTCATCTGGGCTTGTGTACAGGTTCTCTGGGCCTTAGCAAGCTATTCCGGATCCGACCAAAAAAGCTTCATAGCTAAACGGTCGGTACCCGGGCCTTGCAGAGAAGAGCAAGGTTTTGCCTGTAATGCCTCTCTTAGGAGGGCTGGACCCTGGGATCCAGAGCTCTGGTCATACCCAAAACCAAGAGGCTATCTGTGCAGGGTGCTATACAGGTCCAGGGGAGTGGAATCCTTGGGAACCCGGTCCCTGAAGGTCTAGTACAATGCCTGCCGTGAGAGGTGAAGTTTGGGCTTCTGTGGACCAAACAAAGTCCTGCGGCGGGGAAAAGGTAAGTGGGGGCCCCTCAGGAACTTGGTTCTATTGAGGGGACCCCCAAGCCTAATATGTCTTTCTGCCTGTTACCTAAAGGGTATTCCCGCTAATAGCTGTATATGCCTAAGAAATCCTAGAAATGTTTTTTCATAAGGGAAGTTTTAAAAAAACTGTAAACCTGGAAATGTTTTTCATAAAGGAGGTTTTAAAAAAAAAAAAAAAGACAAAAGTGTGGTACCTGTGTTTGTCCACTAGAGGCCGCTGTGGAACGTCTTTTTTCTTGGGACTATTCCTTCCATGGTGAAAGTCCAGGCAGATGAGTGAGCTCTCTATCAGGGAAGCTGCATTCCTCTGTCATGCTGCCAAGTAGTTTCCTTCCATCCCCGAGTCCTGGTGAAACAGGGACCCTGGCTCCTCTCCCTACATGGCGCCAAAAGCGCACACGTGCACGCGCGCGCGCACACATGCTTTCTTTTTATAAGGTTTAGCTTCAAAAAAGGGGGCGGAGCCTGGCGGATGACGCGCTCTGTGCGCCCAGCGCTTCTGCGCATTTGCGGGCGTCCCAGCAAGATAAAAGGACTCAGTCCACGCTGCTTGCTATGGACACAGAGCATGAAAAGGAGCTGGTAGCATGGTATAGGGGCTTACAGCGGGCGGTTGATACAGGCATCCCCAGAAAGACGCATTAGTAGACACCCACTGATGTACATAGCAGCAAATTGCATTAGACTATTTCAGTAAGGGGTGTATTGCGGCTGGAATACCTCAGCTTTGAACTAAGGAATATGCCGCCTAAAAAACTCCGAGATATACCTCTCAGGAAGTGTAGGGGGTCTCCATCGGGCTCTGAGGATCTGGAGCAGTCATCTGCACCCTCCTCCCCTGAGAAATCAGAGGTTAATACCCATAAGGAACCCCCGGGAGTGCCAGGTACTGCGGCTGTCCTCAGTCCACCTGCTCCTGCATATATAACAGAGGAGGTTTTTTCCTCAACTCTGGAGGGATTGGAGCAGAGATTGGCTGCATTGATCGCTTCTTCTCTACAGGAAAGAAAGCGCGCCCGATCTCCATCACCTCCATTAGAGTGCCTGTTGGCAGAGCAACAGTCCCAGGAAGGGACCGACCTACCTGAAGGGGATCAGGAGGAGGTTAGCTCTGTTTTTGAGGAATCGACAGTAGATGAACCATTTTCAGCATCACAGACTGAAAGATTGTGGGTCCAGACCCTAACTGACATGGTTCGATCTGCATTTAAAATGCCTCTTGTTGAACCATCAACTACTGCTGTCTCCTCATTGGGGTCGCTAAAAGCTCCCCAGGTTAATTGCTCCTTTCCAGTACATCCATTATTGGAAGGACTTATATACCAGGACTGGGAACATCCTGATAAACTATTTGTTCCGCCTAAAAGGTTTCCGGTGATCTATCCCATGGAGGAAAAGTTCACCCAGAGATGGAATGTTCCTACGGTGGACGCAGCCATTTCTTCTGTGAACAAATCACTGACATGTCCAGTAGATAATGTTCAAATGTTCAAAGATCCAGTGGATAAAAAATTGGAATCTTTATTAAAATCTGCTTTTTCCACAGCAGGGGCTGTTACACAGCCAGCAGTGGCAGCTATTGGAGTCTGCCAAGCTTTAAAGGATCAAATGAAAATGGTCCTGAGGGATTTGCCAGACCAACAGGCCCAGGCTCTGGCTGATCTGCCTAGAGTATTATGCTTTGCGGTTGACGCCATCAAGGATTCTATCCATCAGGCCTCCCGCCTCACGCTGTCTTTGGTACATATGCGTAGGCTTCTGTGGCTCAAAAACTGGTCTGCTGAAGCTCCCTGTAAGAAGCTCTTAGTTAGCTTCCCATTTCATGGGGGACGCCTTTTTGGCGAAGACCTGAATTTACAAAGAATTTACAAAGGGCCATATTGTCAGCCTGGAACGGAAAAGTTCAGCCTCTAGACTTCCCGATGGCTTTGTCCCCTTCCGTTCGGAAGAGTCTCTGCTGGTGGTTGATCCCCCAGAATCTCCAGAAGGGAAAACCCTTCAGCCCGATATCTTGGAAGGTGGTCACTACAGATGCCAGCCTTACACGCTGGGGGGCAGTACTGGAGCAATGGTCTCTCCAGGGCAGATGGTCAAATGTAGTAAAAACCCTGCCCATCAATCTCTTAGAGATACGAGCAGCCCGGTACGCCCTAGTAGCCTGGACATCCAGACTCCAAGGGTCCCCTGTCAGAATTCAATCAGACAATGCCACAGCAGTGGCATATATCAATCATCAGGGAGGCACCAGGAGTCGTGCAGCCCAGAGGGAAGTAAGTCACATCCTGGAATGGGCAGAAAAGCATGTCCCATGTATATCAGCTGTCTTCATTCCAGGGGTGGAGAATTGGAAGGCGGACTTTCTGAGTCGCCAACAGTTACGCCCAGGGGAATGGTCCCTTCATCCCGAGGTCTTCCGAGCAATATGTCAGCGGTGGGGAACACCGGATGTAGATCTGCTAGCATCCAGATTCAACGCAAAGGTGGACAGATTTGTCTCCCGGACAAGGGATCCCCTCGCTTGCGGCTCGGATGCTCTGGTGTTCCCTTGGGATCAGTTCAGACTGATATATGCATTCCCTCCGCTACAATTGTTGCCTCGACTCCTTCGCAGAGTCAGGTTGGAGAAGAAGCCGGTGATCCTGGTGGCTCCAGCGTGGCCCCGAAGGGCCTGGTACGCGGAGATCATCAAAATGTCTGTGGGGAGTCCTTGGACCCTTCCACGTCGTCCGGACCTGCTTTCGCAAGGACCGATATACCACCCTTCCTTACTAACTCTAAGTTTAACGGCCTGGCTATTGAGTCCCCCATCCTAAAGAAGAGAGGTCTCTCTAACTCTGTGGTATCAACTATAATCAATGCCAGGAAGCCTGTATCCAGGTAGATCTACTATAGAGTTTGGAAGGCGTACATCACTTGGTGCGAGGCCAGAAAATGGCATCCACGTAAGTACGTTATAGGCAGAATTCTGGACTTCCTGCAGTGGGCTGTAGACAGGAAGTTTGCCTTAAGTACTATCAAGGGCCAGGTTTCGGCCTTGTCAATACTATTTCAAAGGCCCCTGGCTATGCATTCACTTGTCAAATCCTTTATGCAAGGTGTGACTCGTATTATTCCACCGATTAAGGCTCCCATATGCCCATGGGATCTAAATTTGGTTCTGTCGGTTCTGCAGAAGCAGCCATTTGAACCTTTGCGGCACATTTCCTTGGTTCTACTCACCAGGAAATTGATATTTTTAGTAGCCATATGCTCGGCTAGAAGAGTGTCGGAATTAGCCGCCATGTCCTGTAAAGAGCCATATCTGGTTATCCATAAGGACAGAGTAGTATTACGTCCTCACCCAGCCTTTCTTCCTAAGGTGGTATCGAGGTTTCACTTGAACCAGGATGTGGTTCTTCCTTCTTTTTTCCCCAAACCAAGCTCGGTAGAGGAAAAGTTATTGCATTCTTTGGATGTAGTAAGAGCAGTTAAAGCTTATCTAAAAGCCACTGCTCAGATTCGTAGAACGGATTCTCTGTTTGTTCTGCCGGAAGGCCCCAGAAAGGGTCAGGCAGCATCAAAATCTACTTTAGCCAAGTGGATTCGACAGGTCATAATACAAGCCTATGGCTTGAAAAGTAGACCGCCTCCGTTCAAAGTTAGGGCGCACTCCACGAGAGCAGTTGGAACTTCATGGGCAGTGCATCACCAGGCCTCCCTGGCGCAAATTTGTAAGGCCGCAACATGGTCTTCAGTACACACGTTTACTAGGTTCTACCAGGTGGACGTGAGAAGTCAGGAGGATGTCGCCTTTGGACGCAGTGTGTTGCAGGCCGCAAAAGATCCTCATGCCTGATGGCGCCCAGCTTATGTATGGTGTATCCCCCCCCTCATGTGGCATTGCTTTGGGACGTCCCACATAGTAATGACTATGCTGCTCTGTGTCCCGTGATGTATGAACAAGAAAGTAGGATTTTTAAAACAGCTTACCTGTAAAATCCTTTTCTTGGAGTACATCACGGGACACAGAGCTCCCACCCCTCTTTTGGGGACACATATTGCTTTGCTACAAAACTGAGGTACTCCCGGATGGGAGGGGCTTATATAGGGGAGGGTACTTCCTGTTTTGGAAGTTGCCAGTGCCACCACCTGAAGGTAATTCTATATAACCCACATAGTAATGACTATGCTGCTCTGTGTCCCGTGATGTACTCCAAGAAAAGGATTTTACAGGTAAGCTGTTTTAAAAATCCTACTATAAATTTTTCGATTTTTTAAAAAAAAATTCGTTTTGAAAAATAAAACTTGTTTTGGATGGTTGCTATGGACTGGTTGCTATAGACGGTTGCTATGGACTGGTTGCTATGGACTGGTTGCTATGTATTGGTTGCTATGGACTGGGTGCTATGGATGGTTGCTATACATTGGTTGCTATGGACTGGTTACTATGGACAGGTTGCTATGAATGGTTGCTATATATGGTTGCTATAACTTGTTTGCTATGAACTGGTTGCTATTGACGGTTGCTATGGATTGGTTCAAATTAAAAAAGTAAAATAAATTTATCGTTTTAAAAAAAATCTCGTTTTGAAAAATAATTATTGTTTTAGATGGTTGCTATGGACTGGTTGCTATGGACTGGTTGCTATGGACTGGTTGCTATGGATTGGTTGCTATGGACTGGTTGATATGGACAGGTTGCTATGGATGGTACAAATTTTCTAAAAAAATCTTGTTTTAAAAAAGAAAAATATTTTCTCGTTTTAAAAAAAAAAATATTTTGGATGGTTGCTAGGGACTGGTTGCTATAGATTGGTTGCTATGGACTGGTGGCTATAGAGGGTTGCTATGGATAGGTTGCTTTAGACGGTTACTATGGATTGGTTGCTATGGACTGGTTGCTATAGATGGTTGTGATGAAAAGGTTGATATGGATGGTTCAGATTTAAAAAAATATAGTTTTAAAAAAGAAAATTATTTTCTAGTTTTGAAAAAAAATCTCGTTTGGATGCTTGATATGGACTGGTTGCTATGGATGGTTGCTATGGACTGGTTGCTATGGATGGTTGCTATGGATTGGTTGCTATGGACTGGTTGCTATGGATAGTTGCTTTACATTGGTTGCTATGGACTGTTTGCTATCGATGGCTGCTTTGGACTGGTTGCTATGGACTGGTTGCTATGGATGGTTGCTATGGACTGGTTGCTATGGACTGGTTGCTATGGATTGGTTGCTATGGACGGTTGCTATGGACAGGTTGCTATGGATGGTTCAAATATAAAAAGTAAAATACATTTATCGTTTTAAAAAAACAATCTTGTTTTGAAAAAAAATCTTGTTTTGGATGGTTGCTATGGACTGGTTGCTATGGATTGGTTGCTATGGACTGGTTGCTATGGATTGGTTGCTATGGACTGGGTGCTATGGATAGTTGCTATACATTGGTTGCTATGGACTGGTTGCTATGGATGGTTGCTATAGACTGGTTGCTATCATATGGTTGCTATGTACTGGTTGCTATGGATGGTTGCTATGGATGGTTGCTATGGATTGGTTGCTATGGACAGGTTGCTATGGTTGGTTGCTATGGACTGGGTGCTATGGATTGGTTGCTTTGGACTGGTTGCTATGGATGGTTGCTATAGACTGGTTGCTATTGATGGTTGCTATGTATTGGTTACTATGGACTGGTTTGCTATGGACAGGTTGCTGTGGATGGTTCAAATTTAGAAAGTAAAATAAATTTATCGTTTTAAAAAAAAATCTCGTTTTGAAAAAAAAATCTTGTTTTGGATGGTTGCTATGGACTGGTTGCTATGGACTGGTTGCTATGGATTGGTTGCTATGGACTGGTTGCTATGGATTGGTTGCTATGGACTGGGTGCTATGGATGGTTGCTATACATTTTTTGCTATGGACTGGTTGCTATGGATTCGTTGCTTTGGACTGGTTGCTATGGACTCGTTGCTATGGACAAGTTGCTATGGATGGTTCAAATTTAAAAAGTAAAATTAATTTATCGTTTTAAAAAAAATTCTCGTTTTGAAAACAAATTATTGTTTTGGATGGTTGCTATGGACTGGTTGATATAGATGGTTGCTATGGACTGGTTGCTATTGACTGTTGCTATGGATTGGTTGCTATGGACGGTTGCTATGGACAGGTTGCTATGGATGGTTCAAATATAAAAAGTAAAATACATTTATCGTTTAAAAAAAACAATCTTGTTTTGAAAAAAAATCTTGTTTTGGATGGTTGCTATTGACTGGTTGCTATGGATTGGTTGCTATGGCCTGGTTGCTATGGATTGGTTGCTATGGACTGGGTGCTATGGATAGTTGCTATACATTGGTTGCTATGGACTGGTTGCTATGGACGGTTGCTATGGACTGGTTGCTATGGATGGTTGCTCTGGATTGGTTGCTATGGACAGGTTGCTTTTGATGGTTGCTATGGACTGGTTGCTATAGACAGTTTGCTATGGACAGGTTGCTATGGATAGTTCAAATTTAAAAAGTAAAATTTATCGTTTAAAAAAAAATCTCGTTTTGAAAAAAAAATCTTGTTTTGGATGGTTGCTATGGACTGGTTGCTATGGACTTGTTGCTATGGACTTGTTGCTATGGACAGGTTGCTATGGACTGGGTGCTATGGATGGTTACTATACATTGGTTGCTATGGACAGGTTGCTATGGACAGGTTGCTATGGATGGTTTCTATGGACTGGTTGCTATTGACGGTTGCTATGGATTGGTTGCTATGGACGGTTGCTATGGACAGGTTGCTATGGATGGTTCAAATTTAAAAAGTGAAATAAATTTATCGTTTAAAAAAAAATCTCGTTTTGAAAAAAAATCTTGTTTTGGATGGTTGCTATGGACTGGTTGCTATGGATTGGTTGCTATGGACTGGTTGCTATGGATTGGTTGCTATGGACTGGGTGCTATGGATGGTTTCTATACATTTGTTGCTATGGACTGGTTGCTATGGATAGGTTGCTATGGATTATTTCTATGGACTGGTTGCTATGGATTGGTTGCTTTGGACTGGTTGCTATGGATGGTTGCTATGGACTGGGTGCTATGGATGGTTGCTATACATTGGTTGCTATGGACTGGTTGCTATGGATAGGTTGCTATGGATTATTTCTATGAACTGGTTGCTATGGATTGGTAGCTTTGGACTGGTTGCTATGGATGGTTGCTATAGACTGGTTGCTAGGAATTGGTTGCTATGGACTGGTTGCTATGGATGGTTGCTATGGTCAGGTTGCTATGGATTGTTAAAATTTAAAAACTAAAATGAATTTATCGCTTTAAAAAAAAACTTGTTATGAAAAAAATAATCTTGTTTTAGATGGTTGCTATGGACTGGTTGCTATGGACTGGGTGCTATATATGGTTGCTATACATTGTTTGCTATGGACTGGTTGCTATGGATGGTTGCTATAGACTGGTTGCTATCATATGGTTGCTATGTACTGGTTGCTATGGATGGTTGCTATGGATTGGTTGCTATGGACAGGTTGCTATGGTTGGTTGCTATGGACTGGGCGCTATGGATTGGTTGCTTTGAACTGGTTGCTATGGATGGTTGCTATAGACTGGTTGCTATTGATGGTTGCTATGGATTGGTTGTTATGGACCGGTTTCCTATGGACAGGTTGCTATGGATGGTTCAAATTTAGAAAGTAAAATAAATGTATCGTTTTAAAAAAAAATCTCGTTTTGAAAAAAAAATCTTGCTATGGACTGGTTGCTATGGACTGGTTGCTATGGACTGGTTGCTATGGATTGGTTGCTATGGACTGGGTGCTATGGATGGTTGCTATACATTTTTTGCTATGGACTGGTTGCTATGGACTGGTTGCTATGGATTGGTTGCTTTGGACTGGTTGCTATGGACTCGTTGCTATGGACAAGTTGCTATGGATGGTTCAAATTTAAAAAGTAAAATTAATTTATCGTTTTAAAAAAAAATTCTCGTTTTGAAAACAAATTATTGTTTTGGATGGTTGCTATGGACTGGTTGATATAGATGGTTGCTATGGACTGGTTGCTATTGATGGTTGCTATGGACTGGTTGCTATAGACAGTTTGCTATGGACAGGTTGCTATGGATAGTTCAAATTTAAAAAGTAAAATAAATTTATCGTTTAAAAAAAATCTCGTTTTGAAAAAAAAAACTTGTTTTGGATGGTTGCTATGGACTGGTTGCTATGGACTGGTTGCTATGGACAGGTTGCTATGGACTGGTTGCTATGGACTGGGTGCTATGGATGGTTACTATACATTGGTTGCTATGGACTGGTTGCTATGGATGGTTGCTATGGACTGGTTGCTATTGACGGTTGCTATGGATTGGTTGCTATGGACGGTTGCTATGGACAGGTTGCTATGGATGGTTCAAATTTAAAAAGTGAAATAAATTTATCGTTTAAAAAAAAATCTCGTTTTGAAAAAAAATCTTGTTTTGGATGGTTGCTATGGACTGGTTGCTATGGATTGGTTGCTATGGACTGGTTGCTATGGATTGGTTGCTATGGACTGGGTGCTATGGATGGTTGCTATACATTGGTTACTATGGACTGGTTGCTATGGATAGGTTGCTATGGATTATTTCTTTGGATTGGTTGCTTTGGACTGGTTGCTATGGACTGGTTGCTAGGGATTGGGTGCTATGGACTGGTTGCTATGGATGGTTGCTATGGTCAGGTTGCTATGGATTGTTAAAATTTAAAAAGTAAAATGAATTTATCGCTTTAAAAAAAACTCGTTTTGAAAAAAATAATCTTGTTTTGGATGGTTTCTATGGACTGGTTGCTATTGACTGGGTGCTATATATGGTTGCTATACATTGTTTGCTATGGACTGGTTGCTATGGATGGTTGCTATAGACTGGTTGCTATCATTTGGTTGCTTTGGACTGGTTGCTATGGATGGTTGCTATGTACTGGTTGCTATGGACGGTTGCTATGGACTGGTTGCTATGGATGGTTGCTATGGATTGGTTGCTATGGACAGGTTGCTATGGTTGGTTGCTATGGACTGGGTGCTATGGATTGGTTGCTTTGGACTGGTTGCTATGGATGGTTGCTATGGACTGGTTGCTATTGATGGTTGCTATGGATTGGTTGCTATGGACTGGTTGCTATGGACAGGTTGCTATGGATGGTTCAAATTTAGAAAGTAAAATAAATTTATCGTTTTAAAAAAAAATCTCGTTTTGAAAAAAAAATCTTGTTTTGGATGGTTGCTATGGATTGGTTGCTATGGACTGGTTGCTATGGATTGGTTGCTATGGACTGGGTGCTATGGATGGTTGCTATACATTTTTTGCTATGGACTGGTTGCTATGGACTGGTTGCTATGGATTGGTTGCTTTGGACTGGTTGCTATGGACTCGTTGCTATGGACTGGTTGCTATGCATTGGTTTCTATTTACTGGTTGCTCTGAACGGTTGCTAGGGACAAGTTGCTATGGATGGTTCAAATTTAAAAAGTAAAATAAATTTAACGTTTTAAAAAAAAATCTCGTTTTGAAAACAAATTATTGTTTTGGATGGTTGCTATGGACTGGTTGATATAGATGGTTGCTATGGACTGGTTGCTATTGACTGTTGCTATGGATTGGTTGCTATGGACAGTTGCTATGGACAGGTTGCTATGAATGGTTCAAATATAAAAAGTAAAATACATTTATCGTTTTAAAAAAACATTCTTGTTTTGAAAAAAAATCTTGTTTTGGATGGTTGCTATGGACTGGTTGCTATGGATTGGTTGCTATGGACTGGTTGCTATGGATTGGTTGCTATGGACTGGGTGCTATGGATAGTTGCTATACATTGGTTGCTATGGACGGTTGCTATGGACAGATTGCTATGGACTGGTTGCTATGGACTGGTTGCTATGGATTGGTTGCTTTGGACTGGTTACTATGGATGGTTGCTCTGGATTGGTTGCTATGGACTGGTGGCTATAGAGGGTTGCTATGGATAGGTTGCTTTAGACGGTTACTATGGATTGGTTGCTATGGACTGGTTGCTATAGATGGTTGTGATGAAAAGGTTGATATGGATGGTTCAGATTTAAAAAAATATAGTTTTAAAAAAGAAAATTATTTTCTAGTTTTGAAAAAAAATCTCGTTTGGATGCTTGATATGGACTGGTTGCTATGGATGGTTGCTATGGACTGGTTGCTATGGACTGGTTGCTATGGATGGTTGCTATGGACTGGTTGCTATGGATTGGTTGCTATGGACTGGTTGCTATGGATAGTTGCTTTACATTGGTTGCTATGGACTGTTTGCTATCGATGGTTGCTATGGACAGGTTGCTATGGATTGGCTGCTTTGGACTGGTTGCTATGGATTGGTTGCTATGGACTGGTTGCTATGGACGGTTGCTATTGACTGGTTGCTATGGACTGGTTGCTATGGATGGTTGCTATGGACTGGTTGCTATTGACTGTTGCTATGGATTGGTTGCTATGGACGGTTGCTATGGACAGGTTGCTATGGATGGTTCAAATATAAAAAGTAAAATACATTTATCGTTTTAAAAAAACAATCTTGTTTTGAAAAAAATCTTGTTTTGGATGGTTGCTATGGACTGGTTGCTATGGATTGGTTGCTATGGACTGGTTGCTATGGATTGGTTGCTATGGACTGGGTGCTATGGATAGTTGCTATACATTGGTTGCTATGGTCAGGTTGCTATGGATGGTTCAAATTTAAAAAGGAAAAGATATTTATCGTTTTAAAAAAAAAAATCTCGTTTTGCTATGGATGGTTGCTATAGACTGGTTGCTATCAATTGGTTGCTTTGCACTGGTTGCTATGGATGGTTGCTATGGACTGGTTGCTATGGACGGTTGGTATGGATTGGTTGCTATGGATTGGTTGCTATGGACGGTTGCTATGGACAGGTTGCTATGGATGGTTCAAATTTAAAAAGTAATATAAATTTATCGTTTTAAAAAAAAATCTCGTTTTGAAAAAAAAATCTTGTTTTGGATGGTTGCTATGGACGGGTTGCTATGGACGGTTGCTATGGACTGGTTGCTATGAATTGGTTGCTATGGACAGGTTGCTATGGACTGGTTGCTATGGACTGGGTGCTATGGATGGTTGCTATACATTGGTTGCTATGGACTGGTTGCTATGGACAGGTTGCTATGGATGGTTGCTATGGACTGGTTGCTATTGATGGTTGCTATGGCTTGGTTGCTATGGACGGTTGCTATGGACAGGTTGCTATGGATGGTTCAAATTTAAAAAGTGAAATACATTTATTGTTTTAAAAAAAAATCTTGTTTTGAAAAAAAAATCTTGTTTTGGATGGTTGCTATGGACTGGTTGCTATGGATTGGTTGCTATGGACTGGTTGCTATGGATTGGTTGCTATGGACTGGGTGCTATGGATGGTTGCTATACATTGGTTGCTATGGACTGGTTGCTATGGATAGGTTGCTATGGATTATTTCTATGAACTGGTTGCTATGGATTGGTTGCTTTGGACTGGTTGCTATGGATGGTTGCTATAGACTGGTTGTTAGGAATTGGTTGCTATGGATGGTTGCTATGGTCAGGTTGCTATGGATTGTTAAAATTTAAAAAGTAAAATGAATTTATCGCTTTAAAAAAAACTTGTTTTGAAAAAAATAATCTTGTTTTAGATGGTTGCTATGGACTGGTTGCTATGGACTGGGTGCTATATATGGTTGCTATACATTGTTTGCTATGGACTGGTTGCTATGGATGGTTGCTATAGACTGGTTGCTATCATATGGTTGCTATGTACTGGTTGCTATGGATGGTTGCTATGGACTGGTTGCTATGGATGGTTGCTATGGATTGGTTGCTATGGACAGGTTGCTATGGTTGGTTGCTATGGACTGGGTGCTATGGATTGGTTGCTTTGGACTGGTTGCTATAGACTGGTTGCTATTGATGGTTGCTATGTATTGGTTGCTATGGACTGGTTTGCTATGGACAGGTTGCTGTGGATGGTTCAAATTTAGAAAGTAAAATAAATTTATCGTTTTAAAAAAAAATCTCGTTTTGAAAAAAAAGATCTTGTTTTGGATAGGTGCTATGGACTGGTTGCTATGGACTGGTTGCTATGGATTGGTTGCTATGGACTGGTTGCTATGGATTGGTTGCTATGGACTGGGTGCTATGGATGGTTGCTATACATTTTTTGCTATGGACTGGTTGCTATGGACTGGTTGCTATGGACTGGTTGCTATGGATTGGTTGCTTTGGACTGGTTGCTATGGACTCGTTGCTATGGACAAGTTGCTATGGATGGTTCAAATTTAAAAAGTAAAATTAATTTATCGTTTTAAAAAAAATTCTCGTTTTGAAAACAAATTATTGTTTTGGATGGTTGCTATGGACTGGTTGATATAGATGGTTGCTATGGACTGGTTGCTATTGATTGTTGCTATGGATTGGTTGCTATGGACGGTTGCTATGGACAGGTTGCTATGGATGGTTCAAATATAAAAAGTAAAATACATTTATCGTTTTAAAAAAACAATATTGTTTTGAAAAAAAATCTTGTTTTGGATGGTTGCTATTGACTGGTTGCTATGGCCTGGTTGCTATGGATTGGTTGCTATGGATTGGTTGCTATGGACTGGGTGCTATGGATAGTTGCTATGGACTGGTTGCTATGGATGGTTGCTATGGACTGGTTGCTATGGATGGTTGCTCTGGATTGGTTGCTATGGACAGGTTGCTATGGATGGTTGCTATGGACTGGTTGCTATTGATGGTTGCTATGGACTGGTTGCTATAGACAGTTTGCTATGGACAGGTTGCTATGGATAGTTCAAATTTAAAAAGTAAAATAAATTTATTGTTTAAAAAAAAATCTCGTTTTGAAAAAAAAATCTTGTTTTGGATGGTTGCTATGGACTGGTTGCTATGGACGGTTGCTATGGACTTGTTGCTATGGACAGGTTGCTATGGACTGGTTGCTATGGACTGGGTGCTATGGATGGTTACTATACATTGGTTGCTATGGACTGGTTGCTATGGACAGGTTGCTATGGATGGTTGCTATGGACTGGTTGCTATTGACGGTTGCTATGGATTGGTTGCTATGGACGGTTGCTATGGACAGGTTGCTATGGATGGTTCAAATTTAAAAAGTGAAATAAATTTATCGTTTAAAAAAAAATCTCGTTTTGAAAAAAAATCTTGTTTTGGATGGTTGCTATGGACTGGTTGCTATGGATTGGTTGCTATGGATTGGTTGCTATGGACTGGGTGCTATGGATGGTTGCTATACATTGGTTGCTATGGACTGGTTGCTATGGATAGGTTGCTATGGATTATTTCTTTGGATTGGTTGCTTTGGACTGGTTGCTATGGATGGTTGCTATGGACTGGTTGCTATGGATGGTTGCTATGGTCAGGTTGCTATGGATTGTTAAAATTTAAAAAGTAAAATGAATTTATCGCTTTAAAAAAAAACTCGTTTTGAAAAAAACAATCTTGTTTTGGATGGTTTCTATGGACTGGTTGCTATTGACTGGGTGCTATATATGGTTGCTATACATTGTTTGCTATGGACTGGTTGCTATGGATGGTTGCTATAGACTGGTTGCTATCATATGGTTGCTATGTACTGGTTGCTATGGATGGTTGCTATGGACTGGTTGCTTTGGATGGTTGCTATGGATTGGTTGCTATGGACAGGTTGCTATGGTTGGTTGCTATGGACTGGGTGCTATGGATTGGTTGCTTTGGACTGGTTGCTATGGATGGTTGCTATAGACTGGTTTCCTATGGACAGGTTGCTATGGATGGTTCAAATTTAGAAAGTAAAATAAATGTATCGTTTTAAAAAAAAATCTCGTTTTGAAAAAAAAATCTTGCTATGGATTGGTTGCTATGGACTGGTTGCTATGGATTGGTTGCTATGGACTGGGTGCTATGGATGGTTGCTATACATTTTTTGCTATGGACTGGTTGTTATGGATTGGTTGCTTTGGACTGGTTGCTATGGACTCGTTGCTATGGACAAGTTGCTATGGATGGTTCAAATTTAAAAAGTAAAATTAATTTATCGTTTTAAAAAAAATTCTCGTTTTGAAAACAAATTATTGTTTTGGATGGTTGCTATGGACAGGTTGCTATGGTTGGTTGCTATGGACTGGGTGCTATGGATTGGTTGCTTTGGACTGGTTGCTATGGATGGTTGCTATGGACTGGTTGCTATTGATGGTTGCTATGGATTGGTTGCTATGGACTGGTTGCTATGGACAGGTTGCTATGGATGGTTCAAATTTAGAAAGTAAAATAAATTTATCGTTTTAAAAAAAAAACTTGTTTTGAAAAAAAAATCTTGTTTTGGATGGTTGCTATGGACTGGTTGCTATGGACTGGTTGCTATGGATTGGTTGCTATGGACTGGGTGCTATGGATGGTTGCTATAAATTTTTTGCTATGGATTGGTTGCTTTGGACTGGTTGCTATGGACTCGTTGCTATGGACTGGTTGCTATGCATTGGTTTCTATTTACTGGTTGCTCTGAACGGTTGCTAGGGACAAGTTGCTATGGATGGTTCAAATTTAAAAAGTAAAATAAATTTAACGTTTTAAAAAAAAATCTCGTTTTGAAAACAAATTATTGTTTTGGATGGTTGCTATGGACTGGTTGATATAGATGGTTGCTATGGACTGGTTGCTATTGACTGTTGCTATGGATTGGTTGCTATGGACACTTGCTATGGACAGGTTGCTATGAATGGTTCAAATATAAAAAGTAAAATACATTTATCGTTTTAAAAAAACATTCTTGTTTTGAAAAAAAATCTTGTTTTGGATGGTTGCTATGGACTGGTTGCTATGGATTGGTTGCTATGGATTGGTTGCTATGGACTGGGTGCTATGGATAGTTGCTATACATTGGTTGCTATGGACTGGTTGCTATGGACGGTTGCTATGGACAGATTGCTATGGACTGGTTGCTATGGATTGGTTGCTTTGGACTGGTTACTATGGATGGTTGCTCTGGATTGGTTGCTATGGACAGGTTGCTATGGATGGTTGCTATGGACTGGGTGCTGTGGATTGGTTGCTTTGGACTGGTTGCTATGGATGGTTGCTATGGACTGGTTGCTATTGATGGTTGCTATAGACTGGTTGCTATGGACAGTTTGCTATGGACAGGTTGCTATGGATAGTTCAAATTTAAAAAGTAAAATAAATTTATTGTTTAAAAAAAATCTCGTTTTGAAAAAAAAATCTTGTTTTGGATGGTTGCTATGGACTGGTTGCTATGGATTGGTTGCTATGGACGGTTGCTATTGACAGGTTGCTATGGATTGTTGCTATAGACTGGTTGCTATGGATTGGTTGCTTTGGACTGGTTGCTATGGATGGTTGCTATGGACTGGTTGCTATGGATTGGTTGCTTTGGACGGTTGCTATGGTCAGGTTGCTATGGATGGTTCAAATTTAAAAAGTAAAATAAATTTATCGTTTTAAAAAAAAATCTTGTTTTGAAAAAAAATCTTATTTTGGATGGTTGCTATGGACTAGTTGCTATGGATTGGTTGCTATGGACTGGGTGCTATACATTGTTTGCTATGGACTGGTTGCTATGGATGGTTGCTATAGACTTGTTGCTATCGATTGGTTGCTTTGGACTGGTTGCTATGGATGGTTGCTATGGACTGGTTGCTATAGATTGGTTGCTATGGACTGGTTTCTATGGACGATTGCTATGAACAGGTTGCTCTGGATGGTTCTAATATAAAAAGTAAAATACATTTATCGTTTTAAAAAAGAAATCTAGTTTTGAAAAAAAAATCTTGTTTTGGATGGTTGCTATGGACTGGTTGCTATGGACTGGTTGCTATGGATGGTTGCTATGGACAGGTTGCTATGGATTGTTGCTATGGACTGGTTGCTATGGATGGTTGCTATACATTGGTTGCTATGGACTGGTTGCTATGGACGGTTGCTATTGACAGTTTGCTATGGATTGTTGCTATGGACTGGCTGCTATGGATTGGTTGCTTTGGACTGGTTGCTATGGATGGTTGCTATGGACTGGTTGCTATGGATTGGTTGCTATGGACTGCTTGCTATGGACGGTAGCTATGGTCATGTTGCTATGGATGGTTCAAATGTAAAAAGTAAAAGAAATTTATCGTTTTAAAAAAAATTCTCGTTTAAAAAAAAAATTGTTTTGGATGGTTGCTATGGACTGGTTGCTATGGATTGGTTGCTATGGACTGGTTGCTATGGACTGGTTCCTATGGATTGGTTTCTATGGATGGTTGCTATACATTGGTTGCTATGGACTGGTTGCTATGGACAGGTTGCTATGGATGGTTGCTATAGACTGGTTGCTATTGATTGGTTGCTTTGGACTGGTTGCTATGGATGGTTGCTATGGACTGGTTGGTATGGACTGGTTGCTATGGACTGGTTGCTATGGATGGTTGCTATGGACAGGTTGCTATGGATGGTTCAAATTTAAAAAGTAATATAAATTTATCGTTTTTTAAAAAAAAACTCGTTTTGAAAAAAAAATCTTGTTTTGGATGGTTGCTATGGACTGGTTGCTATGGACGGTTGCTATGGACTGGTTGCTATAGATTGGTTGCTATGGACTGGTTGCTATGGACAGGTTGCTATGGATGGTTGCTATGGACTGGTTGCTTATGAGGGTTGCTATGGATTGGTTGCTTTGGACGGTTGCTATGGACAGGTTGCTATGGATGGTTCAAATTTAAAAAGTAAAATAAATTTATCGTTTTAAAAAAAATCTCGTTTTGAAAAAAAATCTTGTTTTGGGTGGTTGCTATGGACTGGTTGCTATGGACGGTTGCTATGGACTTGTTGCTATACATTGGTTGCTATGGACTGGTTGCTATGGATGGTTGCTATGGACTGGTTGCTATGGATTGGTTGCTTTGGACTGGTTGTTATGGATGGTTGCTATGGACTGATTGCTATGGATGGTTCAAATATAAAAAGTAAAATACATTTATCGTTTTTAAAAAAAATCTCGTTTTGAAAAAAAAATCTTGTTTTGGATGGTTGCTATAGATTGGTTGCTATGGACTGGTTGCTATGGATTGGTTGCTATGGACTGGGTGCTATGGATGGTTGCTATACATTGGTTGCTATGGACTGGTTGCTATGGACGGTTGCTATGGATAGGTTTGTATAGATTGTTTCTATGGACTAGTTGCTATGGATTGGTTGCTTTGGACTGGTTGCTATTGACTGGTTGCTAGGGATTGGTTGCTATGGACTGGTTGCTATGGATGGTTGCTATGGTCAGGTTGCTATGGATGGTTCAAATTTAAAAAGTAAAATGGAATTATCGTTTTAAAAAAATCTAGTTTTGAAAAAAAATCTTGTTTTGGATGGTTGCTATGGACTGGTTGCTATGGATTGGTTGCTATGGACTGGGTGCTATATATGGTTGCTATACATTGTTTGCTATGGACTGGTTGCTATGGATGGTTGCTATAGACTGGTTGCTATCAATTGGTTGATTTGGACTGGTTGCTATGGATGGTTGCTATGAACTGGTTGCTATGGACGGTTGCTATGGACTGGTTGCTATGGACTGGTTGCTATGGACAGGTTGCTATGGATGGTTCAAATTTAAAAAGTAATATAAAATTATAGTTTTTTAAAAAAAAAATCGTTTTGAAAGAAAAATCTTGTTTTGGATGGTTGCTATGGACGGTTGCTATGAACTGGTTGCTATGGACTGGTTTCTATGGACTGGGTGCTATGGATGGTTGCTATACATTGGTTGCTATGGACTGGTTACTATGGACAGGTTGCTATGGACTGGTTGCTATTGATTGGTTGCTATGGACTGGGTGCTATGGATGGTTGCTATACATTGGTTGCTATGGACTGGTTGCTATGGACGGTTGCTATGGATAGGTTGCTATGGATTGTTTCTATGGACTAGTTGCTATGGATTGGTTGCTTTGGACTGGTTGCTATTGACTGGTTGCTAGGGATTGGTTGCTATGGACTGGTTGCTATGGATGGTTGCTATGGTCAGGTTGCTATGGATGGTTCAAATTTAAAAAGTAAAATGGAATTATCGTTTTTAAAAAAATCTAGTTTTGAGAAAAAATCTTGTTTTGGTTGGTTGCTATGGACTGGTTGCTATGGATTGGTTGCTATGGACTGGATGCTATATATGGTTGCTATACATTGTTTGCTATGGACTGGTTGCTATGGATGGTTGCTATAGACTGGTTGCTATCAATTGGTTGATTTGGACTGGTTGCTATGGATGGTTGCTATGAACTGGTTGCTATGGACGGTTGCTATGGACTGGTTGCTATGGACAGGTTGCTATGGATGGTTCAAATTTAAAAAGTAAAATAAATTTATCGTTTTAAAAAAAAATCTCGTTTTGAAAAAAAAATCTTGTTTTGGATGGTTGCTATGGACTGGTTGCTATGGACTGGTTGCTATGTATTGGTTGCTATGGACTGGGTGCTATGGATGGTTGCTATACATTGGTTGCTATGGACTGGTTACTATGGACAGGTTGCTATGAATGGTTGCTATATATGGTTGCTATACATTGTTTGCTATGAACTGGTTGCTATTGACGGTTGCTATGGATTGGTTCAAATTAAAAAAGTAAAATAAATTTATCGTTTTAAAAAAAAATCTCGTTTTGAAAAATAATTATTGTTTTAGATGGTTGCTATGGACTGGTTGCTATGGACTGGTTGCTATGGATTAGTTGCTATGGATTGGTTGCTATGGACTGGTTGCTATGGACAGGTTGCTATGGATGGTACAAATTTTCAAAAAAAATCTTGTTTTAAAAAAGAAAAATATTTTCTCGTTTTAAAAAAATTTTTTTTTTGGGATGGTTGCTATGGAATGGTTGCTATAGATTGGTTGCTATGGACTGGTGGCTATAGAGGGTTGCTATGGATAGGTTGTTTTAGACGGTTACTATGGATTGGTTGCTATGGACTGGTTGCTATAGATGGTTGTGATGAAAAGGTTGATATGGCTGGTTCAGATTTAAAAAATATATAGTTTTAAAAAAGAAAATTATTTTCTAGTTTTGAAAAAAAATCTCGTTTGGATGCTTGATATGGACTGGTTGCTATGGATGGTTGCTATGGACTGGTTGCCAAAGGACTGGTTGCCAAAGGAAAATATATTTATCGTTTTAAAAAAATTCTCGTTTTGCTATGGATGGTTGCTATAGACTGGTTGCTATCAATTGGTTGCTTTGTACTGGTTGCTATGGATGGTTGCTATGGACTGGTTGCTATGGACGGTTGGTATGGATTGGTTGCTATGGACGGTTGCTATGGATGGTTCAAATTTAAAAAGTAATATAAATTTATCGTTTTTAAAAAAAAATCTCGTTTTGAAAAAAAAATCTTGTTTTGGATGGTTGCTATGGACGGGTTGCTATGGACGGTTGCTATGGACTGGTTGCTATGAATTGGTTGCTATGGACAGGTTGCTATGGACTGGTTGCTATGGACTGGGTGCTATGGATGGTTGCTATACATTGGTTGCTATGGACTGGTTGCTATGGACAGGTTGCTATGGATGGTTGCTATGGACTGGTTGCTATTGATGGTTGCTATGGATTGGTTGCTATGGACGGTTGCTATGGACAGGTTGCTATGGATGGTTCAAATTTAAAAAGTGAAATAAATTTATCGTTTAAAAAAAAATCTTGTTTTGAAAAAAAAATCTTGTTTTGGATAGTTGCTATGGATTGGTTGCTATGGACTGGTTGCTATGGATTGGTTGCTATGGATGGTTGCTATGGACTGGTTGCTATGGATGGTTCAAATTTAAAAAGTAAAATGGAATTATCGTTTTAAAAAAAATCTAGTTTTGAGAAAAAATCTTGTTTTGGTTGGTTGCTATGGACTGGTTGCTATGGATTGGTTGCTATGGACTGGATGCTATATATGGTTGCTATACATTGTTTGCTATGGACTGGTTGCTATGGATGGTTGCTATAGACTGGTTGCTATCAATTGGTTGATTTGGACTGGTTGCTATGGATGGTTGCTATGAACTGGTTGCTATGGACGGTTGCTATGGACTGGTTGCTATGGACAGGTTGCTATGGATGGTTCAAATTTAAAAAGTAAAATAAATTTATCGTTTTAAAAAAAAATCTCGTTTTGAAAAAAAAATCTTGTTTTGGATGGTTGCTATGGACTGGTTGCTATGGACTGGTTGCTATGTATTGGTTGCTATGGACTGGGTGCTATGGATGGTTGCTATACATTGGTTGCTATGGACTGGTTACTATGGACAGGTTGCTATGAATGGTTGCTATATATGGTTGCTATACATTGTTTGCTATGAACTGGTTGCTATTGACGGTTGCTATGGATTGGTTCAAATTAAAAAAGTAAAATAAATTTATCGTTTTAAAAAAAAATCTCGTTTTGAAAAATAATTATTGTTTTAGATGGTTGCTATGGACTGGTTGCTATGGACTGGTTGCTATGGATTAGTTGCTATGGATTGGTTGCTATGGACTGGTTGCTATGGACAGGTTGCTATGGATGGTACAAATTTTCAAAAAAAATCTTGTTTTAAAAAAGAAAAATATTTTCTCGTTTTAAAAAAAAAAATTTTTTGGGATGGTTGCTATGGAATGGTTGCTATAGATTGGTTGCTATGGACTGGTGGCTATAGAGGGTTGCTATGGATAGGTTGCTTTAGACGGTTACTATGGATTGGTTGCTATGGACTGGTTGCTATAGATGGTTGTGATGAAAAGGTTGATATGGCTGGTTCAGATTTAAAAAAAATATAGTTTTAAAAAAGAAAATTATTTTCTAGTTTTGAAAAAAAATCTCGTTTGGATGCTTGATATGGACTGGTTGCTATGGATGGTTGCTATGGACTGGTTGCCAAAGGACTGGTTGCCAAAGGAAAATATATTTATCGTTTTAAAAAAATTCTCGTTTTGCTATGGATGGTTGCTATAGACTGGTTGCTATCAATTGGTTGCTTTGGACTGGTTGCTATGGATGGTTGCTATGGACTGGTTGCTATGGACGGTTGGTATGGATTGGTTGCTATGGACGGTTGCTATGGATGGTTCAAATTTAAAAAGTAATATAAATTTATCGTTTTTAAAAAAAAATCTCGTTTTGAAAAAAAAATCTTGTTTTGGATGGTTGCTATGGACGGGTTGCTATGGACGGTTGCTATGGACTGGTTGCTATGAATTGGTTGCTATGGACAGGTTGCTATGGACTGGTTGCTATGGACTGGGTGCTATGGATGGTTGCTATACATTGGTTGCTATGGACTGGTTGCTATGGACAGGTTGCTATGGATGGTTGCTATGGACTGGTTGCTATTGATGGTTGCTATGGATTGGTTGCTATGGACGGTTGCTATGGACAGGTTGCTATGGATGGTTCAAATTTAAAAAGTGAAATAAATTTATCGTTTAAAAAAAAATCTTGTTTTGAAAAAAAAATCTTGTTTTGGATAGTTGCTATGGATTGGTTGCTATGGACTGGTTGCTATGGATTGGTTGCTATGGATGGTTGCTATGGACTGGTTGCTATTGACGGTTGCTATGGATTGGTTGCTATGGACTGGTTGCTATGGACTGGTTGCTATGGATGGTTCAAATTTAAAAAGTAAAATAAATTTATCGTTTTAAAAAAAATCTCGTTTTGCAAAAAAAATCTTGTTTTGGATGGTTGCTATGGATTGGTTGCTATGGATTGGTTGCTATGGACTGTTTGCTATGGACTGGGTGCTATGGATGGTTGCTATACATTGGTTGCTATGGACTGGTTGCTATGGACGGTTGCTATGGACAGGTTGCTATGGATTGTTGCTATGGATTGGTTGCTATGGACTGGTTGCTATGGACGGTTGCTATGGTCAGGTTGCTATGGATGGTTCAAATTTAAAAAGTAAAATAAATTTATCGTTTTAAAAAAAATCTTGTTTTGAGAAAAATCTTGTTTTGGATGGTTGCTATGGACTGGTTGCTATGGATTGGTTGCTATGGACTGGGTGCTATATATGGTTGCTATACATTGTTTGCTATGGACTGGTTGCTATGGATAGTTGCTATAGACTGGTTGCTATCGATTGGTTGCTTTGGACTGGTTGCTATGGACTGGTTGCTATGGATGGTTGCTATGGACTGGTTGCTATGGACGGTTGCTAGGGACAAGTTGCTATGGATGGTTCAAATTTAAAAAGTAAAATAAATTTATTGTTTTCATTTTTTTTTTCGTTTTGAAAACTAATTATTTTTTTGGAATGGTTGCTATGGACTGGTTGCTATGGACGGTTGCTATAGACTGGTTGCTATGTATGGTTCAAATTTAAAAAGTAAAATACATTTATCGTTTTAAAAAAAAATCTCGTATTGAAAAAAAATCTTGTTTTGGATGGTTGCTATGGAATGGTTGCTATGGATTGGGTGCTATGGATGGTTGCTATGGACTGGTTGCTATGGATTGGTTGCTATGGTCAGGTTGCTATGGATGGTTCAAATTTAAAAAGTAATATAAATTTTTCGTTTTTTTTTAAAAAATCTCGTTTTGAAAAATAAAACTTGTTTTGGATGGTTGCTATGGACTGGTTGCTATGGACGGTTGCTATGGACTGGTTGCTATGGACTGGTTGCTATGTATTGGTTGCTATGGACTGGGTGCTATGGATGGTTGCTATACATTGGTTGCTATGGACTGGTTACTATGGACAGGTTGCTATGAATGGTTGCTATATATGGTTGCTATACAAAAATCTTCTTTTGGATGGTTGCTATGGACTGGTTGCTATGGATTGGTTGCTGTGGACTGGGTGCTATATATGGCTGCTATACATTGTTTGCTATGGACTGGTTGCTATGGATGGTTGCTATAGACTGGTTGCTATCGATTGGTTGCTATGGACTGGTTGCTATGGACTGGTTGCTATTGATGGTTGCTATGGATTGGTTGCTATGGACTGGTTGCTATGGACGGTTGCTAGGGACAAGTTGCTATGGATGGTTCAAATTTAAAAAGTAAAATAAATTTATCGTTTTAATTTTTTTTTTCGTTTGGAAACTAATTATTGTTTTGGATGGTTGCTATGGACTGGTTGCTATGGATGGTTGCTATGGACTGGTTGCTATTGACGGTTGCTATGGATTGGTTGCTATGGACTGGTTGCTATGGACGGTTGCTATGGACAGGTTGCTATGTATGGTTCAAATTTAAAAAGTAAAATACATTTATCGTTTTTAAAAAAAATATTGTATTGAAAAAAAATCTTGTTTTGGATGGTTGCTATGGACTGGTTGCTATGGATTGGTGGCTTTGGACTGGTTGCTATGGATGGTTGCTATGGACTGGTTGCTATTGATGGTTCAAATTTAAAAAGTGAAATAAATTTATCGTTTAAAAAAAAATCTTGTTTTGAAAAAAAAATCTTGTTTTGGATAGTTGCTATGGATTGGTTGCTATGGACTGGTTGCTATGGATTGGTTGCTATGGATGGTTGCTATGGACTGGTTGCTATGGATGGTTCAAATTTAAAAAGTAAAATGGAATTATCGTTTTAAAAAAAATCTAGTTTTGAGAAAAAATCTTGTTTTGGTTGGTTGCTATGGACTGGTTGCTATGGATTGGTTGCTATGGACTGGATGCTATATATGGTTGCTATACATTGTTTGCTATGGACTGGTTGCTATGGATGGTTGCTATAGACTGGTTGCTATCAATTGGTTGATTTGGACTGGTTGCTATGGATGGTTGCTATGAACTGGTTGCTATGGACGGTTGCTATGGACTGGTTGCTATGGACAGGTTGCTATGGATGGTTCAAATTTAAAAAGTAAAATAAATTTATCGTTTTAAAAAAAAATCTCGTTTTGAAAAAAAAATCTTGTTTTGGATGGTTGCTATGGACTGGTTGCTATGGACTGGTTGCTATGTATTGGTTGCTATGGACTGGGTGCTATGGATGGTTGCTATACATTGGTTGCTATGGACTGGTTACTATGGACAGGTTGCTATGAATGGTTGCTATATATGGTTGCTATACATTGTTTGCTATGAACTGGTTGCTATTGACGGTTGCTATGGATTGGTTCAAATTAAAAAAGTAAAATAAATTTATCGTTTTAAAAAAAAATCTCGTTTTGAAAAATAATTATTGTTTTAGATGGTTGCTATGGACTGGTTGCTATGGACTGGTTGCTATGGATTAGTTGCTATGGATTGGTTGCTATGGACTGGTTGCTATGGACAGGTTGCTATGGATGGTACAAATTTTCAAAAAAAATCTTGTTTTAAAAAAGAAAATATTTTCTCGTTTTAAAAAAAAAAAATTTTTGGGATGGTTGCTATGGAATGGTTGCTATAGATTGGTTGCTATGGACTGGTGGCTATAGAGGGTTGCTATGGATAGGTTGCTTTAGACGGTTACTATGGATTGGTTGCTATGGACTGGTTGCTATAGATGGTTGTGATGAAAAGGTTGATATGGCTGGTTCAGATTTAAAAAAAATATAGTTTTAAAAAAGAAAATTATTTTCTAGTTTTGAAAAAAAATCTCGTTTGGATGCTTGATATGGACTGGTTGCTATGGATGGTTGCTATGGACTGGTTGCCAAAGGACTGGTTGCCAAAGGAAAATATATTTATCGTTTTAAAAAAATTCTCGTTTTGCTATGGATGGTTGCTATAGACTGGTTGCTATCAATTGGTTGCTTTGGACTGGTTGCTATGGATGGTTGCTATGGACTGGTTGCTATGGACGGTTGGTATGGATTGGTTGCTATGGACGGTTGCTATGGATGGTTCAAATTTAAAAAGTAATATAAATTTATCGTTTTTAAAAAAAAATCTCGTTTTGAAAAAAAAATCTTGTTTTGGATGGTTGCTATGGACGGGTTGCTATGGACGGTTGCTATGGACTGGTTGCTATGAATTGGTTGCTATGGACAGGTTGCTATGGACTGGTTGCTATGGACTGGGTGCTATGGATGGTTGCTATACATTGGTTGCTATGGACTGGTTGCTATGGACAGGTTGCTATGGATGGTTGCTATGGACTGGTTGCTATTGATGGTTGCTATGGATTGGTTGCTATGGACGGTTGCTATGGACAGGTTGCTATGGATGGTTCAAATTTAAAAAGTGAAATAAATTTATCGTTTAAAAAAAAATCTTGTTTTGAAAAAAAAATCTTGTTTTGGATAGTTGCTATGGATTGGTTGCTATGGACTGGTTGCTATGGATTGGTTGCTATGGATGGTTGCTATGGACTGGTTGCTATTGACGGTTGCTATGGATTGGTTGCTATGGACTGGTTGCTATGGACTGGTTGCTATGGATGGTTCAAATTTAAAAAGTAAAATAAATTTATCGTTTTAAAAAAAATCTCGTTTTGCAAAAAAAATCTTGTTTTGGATGGTTGCTATGGATTGGTTGCTATGGATTGGTTGCTATGGACTGTTTGCTATGGACTGGGTGCTATGGATGGTTGCTATACATTGGTTGCTATGGACTGGTTGCTATGGACGGTTGCTATGGACAGGTTGCTATGGATTGTTGCTATGGATTGGTTGCTATGGACTGGTTGCTATGGACGGTTGCTATGGTCAGGTTGCTATGGATGGTTCAAATTTAAAAAGTAAAATAAATTTATCGTTTTAAAAAAAATCTTGTTTTGAGAAAAATCTTGTTTTGGATGGTTGCTATGGACTGGTTGCTATGGATTGGTTGCTATGGACTGGGTGCTATATATGGTTGCTATACATTGTTTGCTATGGACTGGTTGCTATGGATAGTTGCTATAGACTGGTTGCTATCGATTGGTTGCTTTGGACTGGTTGCTATGGACTGGTTGCTATGGATGGTTGCTATGGACTGGTTGCTATGGACGGTTGCTAGGGACAAGTTGCTATGGATGGTTCAAATTTAAAAAGTAAAATAAATTTATTGTTTTCATTTTTTTTTTCGTTTTGAAAACTAATTATTTTTTTGGAATGGTTGCTATGGACTGGTTGCTATGGACGGTTGCTATAGACTGGTTGCTATGTATGGTTCAAATTTAAAAAGTAAAATACATTTATCGTTTTAAAAAAAAATCTCGTATTGAAAAAAAATCTTGTTTTGGATGGTTGCTATGGAATGGTTGCTATGGATTGGGTGCTATGGATGGTTGCTATGGACTGGTTGCTATGGATTGGTTGCTATGGTCAGGTTGCTATGGATGGTTCAAATTTAAAAAGTAATATACATTTTTCGTTTTTTTTTAAAAAATCTCGTTTTGAAAAATAAAACTTGTTTTGGATGGTTGCTATGGACTGGTTGCTATGGACGGTTGCTATGGACTGGTTGCTATGGACTGGTTGCTATGTATTGGTTGCTATGGACTGGGTGCTATGGATGGTTGCTATACATTGGTTGCTATGGACTGGTTACTATGGACAGGTTGCTATGAATGGTTGCTATATATGGTTGCTATACAAAAATCTTCTTTTGGATGGTTGCTATGGACTGGTTGCTATGGATTGGTTGCTGTGGACTGGGTGCTATATATGGCTGCTATACATTGTTTGCTATGGACTGGTTGCTATGGATGGTTGCTATAGACTGGTTGCTATCGATTGGTTGCTATGGACTGGTTGCTATGGACTGGTTGCTATTGATGGTTGCTATGGATTGGTTGCTATGGACTGGTTGCTATGGACGGTTGCTAGGGACAAGTTGCTATGGATGGTTCAAATTTAAAAAGTAAAATAAATTTATCGTTTTAATTTTTTTTTTCGTTTGGAAACTAATTATTGTTTTGGATGGTTGCTATGGACTGGTTGCTATGGATGGTTGCTATGGACTGGTTGCTATTGACGGTTGCTATGGATTGGTTGCTATGGACTGGTTGCTATGGACGGTTGCTATGGACAGGTTGCTATGTATGGTTCAAATTTAAAAAGTAAAATACATTTATCGTTTTTAAAAAAAATATTGTATTGAAAAAAAATCTTGTTTTGGATGGTTGCTATGGACTGGTTGCTATGGATTGGTGGCTTTGGACTGGTTGCTATGGATGGTTGCTATGGACTGGTTGCTATTGATGGTTGCTATGGACTGGATGCTATGGACTGGTTGCTATGGATTGGTTGCTATGGACTGGTTGCTATGGACTGGTTTCTATTGATGGTTGCTATGGATTGGTTGCTATGGACTGGTTGCTATAGACAGGTTGCTATGGATGGTTCAAATTTAAAAAGTAAAATAAATTTATCGTTTTAAAAAGAAATCTCGTTTTGCAAAAAAAATCTTGTTTTGGATGGTTGCTATGGATTGGTTGCTATGGATTGGTTGCTATGGACTGTTTGCTATGGACTGGGTGCTATGGATGGTTGCTATACATTGGTTGCTATGGACTGGTTGCTATGGACGGTTGCTATGGACAGGTTGCTATGGATTGTTGCTATGGACTGGTTGCTATGGATTGGTTGCTATGGACTGGTTGCTATGGACGGTTGCTATGGTCAGGTTGCTATGGATGGTTCAAATTTAAAAAGTAAAATAAATTTATCGTTTTAAAAAAAATCTTGTTTTGAGAAAAATCTTGTTTTGGATGGTTGCTATGGACTGGTTGCTATGGATTGGTTGCTATGGACTGGGTGCTATATATGGTTGCTATACATTGTTTGCTATGGACTGGTTGCTATGGATAGTTGCTATAGACTGGTTGCTATCGATTGGTTGCTTTGGACTGGTTGCTATGGACTGGTTGCTATGGATGGTTGCTATGGACTGGTTGCTATGGACGGTTGCTAGGGACAAGTTGCTATGGATGGTTCAAATTTAAAAAGTAAAATACATTTATCGTTTTAAAAAAAAATCTCGTATTGAAAAAAAATCTTGTTTTGGATGGTTGCTATGGAATGGTTGCTATGGATTGGGTGCTATGGATGGTTGCTATGGATGGTTGCTATGGACTGGTTGCTATGGATTGGTTGCTATGGATGGTTGCTATGGTCAGGTTGCTATGGATGGTTCAAATTTAAATAGTAATATAAATTTTTCGTTTTTTAAAAAAAAATCTCGTTTTGAAAAATAAAACTTGTTTTGGATGGTTGCTATGGACTGGTTGCTATGGACGGTTGCTATGGACTGGTTGCTATGTATTGGTTGCTATGGATTGGGTGCTATGGATGGTTGCTATACATTGGTTGCTATGGACTGGTTACTATGGACAGGTTGCTATGAATGGTTGCTATATATGGTTGCTATACATTGTTTGCTATGAACTGGTTGCTATTGACGGTTGCTATGGATTGGTTCAAATTAAAAAAGTAAAATAAATTTATCGTTTTAAAAAAAAATCTCGTTTTGAAAAATAATTATTGTTTTAGATGGTTGCTATGGATTAGTTGCTATGGATTGGTTGCTATGGACTGGTTGCTATGGACAGGTTGCTATGGATGGTACAAATTTTCAAAAAAAAATCTTGTTTTAAAAAACAAAAATATTTTCTCGTTTTAAAAAAAAAAAAATTTTGGGATGGTTGCTATGGACTGGTTGCTATAGATTGGTTGCTATGGACTGGTGGCTATAGAGGGTTGCTATGGATAGGTTGCTTTAGACGGTTACTATGGATTGGTTGCTATGGACTGGTTGCTATAGATGGTTGTGATGAAAAGGTTGATATGGATGGTTCAGATTTAAAAAAATATAGTTTTAAAAAAGAAAATTATTTTCTAGTTTTGAAAAAAAATCTCGTTTGGATGCTTGATATGGACTGGTTGCTATGGATGGTTGCTATGGACTGGTTGCTATGGACTGGTTGCTATGGATGGTTGCTATGGACTGGTTGCTATGGATTGGTTGCTATGGACTGGTTGCTATGGATAGTTGCTTTACATTGGTTGCTATGGACTGTTTGCTATCGATGGCTGCTTTGGACTGGTTGCTATGGACTGGTTGCTATGGATGGTTGCTATGGACTGGTTGCTATGGACTGGTTGCTATTGACTGTTGCTATGGATTGGTTGCTATGGACGGTTGCTATGGACAGGTTGCTATGGATGGTTCAAATATAAAAAGTAAAATACATTTATCGTTTTAAAAAAACAATCTTGTTTTGAAAAAAAATCTTGTTTTGGATGGTTGCTATGGACTGGTTGCTATGGATTGGTTGCTATGGACTGGTTGCTATGGATTGGTTGCTATGGACTGGGTGCTATGGATAGTTGCTATACATTGGTTGCTATGGACTGGTTGCTATGGATGGTTGCTATAGACTGGTTGCTATCATATGGTTGCTATGTACTGGTTGCTATGGATGGTTGCTATGGACTGGTTGCTATGGATGGTTGCTATGGATTGGTTGCTATGGACAGGTTGCTATGGATTGGTTGCTATGGACTGGTTGCTATAGATGGTTGTGATGAAAAGGTTGATATGGATGGTTCAGATTTAAAAAAAATATAGTTTTAAAAAAGAAAATGATTTTCTAGTTTTGAAAAAAAATCTCGTTTGGATGCTTGATATGGACTGGTTGCTATGGATGGTTGCTATGGACTGGTTGCCAAAGGACTGGTTGCCAAAGGAAAAGATATTTATCGTTTTAAAAAAAATTCTCGTTTTGCTATGGATGGTTGCTATAGACTGGTTGCTATCAATTGATTGCTTTGGACTGGTTGCTATGGATGGTTGCTATGGACTGGTTGCTATGGACGGTTGGTATGGATTGGTTGCTATGGACGGTTGCTATGGATGGTTCAAATTTAAAAAGTAATATAAATTTATCGTTTTTAAAAAAAAATCTCGTTTTGAAAAAAATCTTGTTTTGGATAGTTGCTATGGATGGGTTGCTATGGACGGTTGCTATGGACTGGTTGCTATGAATTGGTTGCTATGGACAGGTTGCTATGGACTGGTTGCTATTAACTGGGTGCTATGGATGGTTGCTATACATTGGTTGCTATGGACTGGTTGCTATGGACAGGTTGCTATGGACAGGTTGCTATGGATGGTTGCTATGGACTGGTTGCTTTTGATGGTTGCTATGGATTGGTTGCTATGGACGGTTGCTATGGACAGGTTGCTATGGATGGTTCAAATTTAAAAAGTGAAATAAATTTATCGTTTAAAAAAAAATCTTGTTTTGAAAAAAAAATCTTGTTTTGGATGGTTGCTATGGATTGGTTGCTATGGACTGGTTGCTATGGACTGGGTGCTATGGATGGTTGCTATACATTGGTTGCTATGGACTGGTTGCTATGGATAGGTTGCTATGGATTATTTCTATGAACTGGTTGCTATGGATTGGTTGCTTTGGACTGGTTGCTATGGATGGTTGCTATAGACTGGTTGCTAGGAATTGGTTGCTATGGACTGGTTGCTATGGATGGTTGCTATGGTCAGGTTGCTATGGATTGTTAAAATTTAAAAAGTAAAATGAATTTATCGCTTTAAAAAAATAATCTTGTTTTAGATGGTTGCTATGGACTGGGTGCTATATATGGTTGCTATACATTGTTTGCTATGGACTGGTTGCTATGGATGGATGCTATAGACTGGTTGCTATCATATGGTTGCTATGTACTGGTTGCAATGGATGGTTGCTATGGACTGGTTGCTATGGATGGTTGCTATGGATTGGTTGCTATGGACAGGTTGCTATGGTTGGTTGCTATGGACTGGGTGCTATGGATTGGTTGCTTTGGACTGGTTGCTATGGATGGTTGCTATAGACTGGTTGCTATTGATGGTTGCTATGGACTGGTTTGCTATGGACAGGTTGCTATGGATGGTTCAAATTTAGAAAGTAAAATAAATTTATCGTTTTAAAAAAAAAATCTCGTTTTGAAAAAAAAATCTTGTTTTGGATGGTTGCTATGGACTGGTTGCTATGGACTGGTTGCTATGGACTGGTTGCTATGGACTGGTTGCTATGGATTGGTTGCTATGGACTGGGTGCTATGGATGGTTGCTATACATTTTTTGCTATGGACTGGTTGCTATGGACTGGTTGCTATGGACTGGTTGCTATGGATTGGTTGCTTTGGACTGGTTGCTATGGACTCGTTACTATGGACAAGTTGCTATGGATTGTTCAAATTTAAAAAGTAAAATTAATTTATCGTTTTAAAAAAAATCCTCGTTTTGAAAACAAATTATTGTTTTGGATGGTTGCTATGGACTGGTTGATATAGATGGTTGCTATGGACTGGTTGCTATTGACTGTTGCTATGGATTGGTTGCTATGGACGGTTGCTATGGACAGGTTGCTATGGATGGTTCAAATATAAAAAGTAAAATACATTTATCGTTTTAAAAAAACAATCTTGTTTTGAAAAAAAATCTTGTTTTGGATGGTTGCTATTGACTGGTTTGCTATGGATTGGTTGCTATGGCCTGGTTGCTATGGATTGGTTGCTATGGACTGCGTGCTATGGATAGTTGCTATACATTGGTTGCTATGGACTGGTTGCTATGGACGGTTGCTATGGACTGGTTGCTATGGATGGTTGCTCTGGATTGGTTGCTATGGACAGGTTGCTATGGATGGTTGCTATGGACTGTGTGCTATGGATTGGTTGTTTGGACTGGTTGCTATGGATGGTTGCTATGGACTGGTTGCTATTGATGGTTGCTATGGACTGGTTGCTATAGACAGTTTGCTATGGACAGGTTGCTATGGATAGTTCAAATTTAAAAAGTAAAAAAAATGTATCGTTTAAAAAAAAATCTCGTTTTGAAAAAAAATCTTGTTTTGGATGGTTGCTATGGACTGGTTGCTATGGACGGTTGCTATGGACTGGTTGCTATGGACAGGTTGCTATGGACTGGTTGCTATGGACTGGGTGCTATGGATGGTTACTATACATTGGTTGCTATGGACTGGTTGCTATGGACAGGTTGCTATGGATGGTTGCTATGGACTGGTTGCTATTGACGGTTGCTATGGCTTGGTTGCTATGGATGGTTCAAATTTAAAAAGTGAAATAAATTTATCGTTTAAAAAAAAATCTCGTTTTGAAAACAAATCTTGTTTTGGATGGTTGCTATGGACTGGTTGCTATGGATTGGTTGCTATGGACTGGTTGCTATGGATTGGTTGCTATGGACTGGGTGCTATGGATGGTTGCTATACATTGGTTGCTATGGACTGGTTGCTATGGATAGGTTGCTATGGATTAAAAAGTAAAATGAATTTATCGCTTTAAAAAAACTTGTTTTGAAAAAAATAATCTTGTTTTGGATGGTTTCTATGGACTGGTTGCTATTGACTGGGTGCTATATATGGTTGCTATACATTGTTTGCTATGGACTGGTTGCTATGGATGGTTGCTATAGACTGGTTGCTATCATTTTGTTGCTTTGGACTGGTTGCTATGGATGGTTGCTATGTACTGGTTGCTATGGACGGTTGCTATGGACTGGTTACTATGGATGGTTGCTATGGATTGGTTGCTATGGACAGGTTGCTATGGTTGGTTGCTATGGACTGGGTGCTATGGATTGGTTGCTTTGGACTGGTTGCTATGACTGGTTGCTATTGATGGTTGCTATGGATTGGTTGCTATGGACTGGTTGCTATGGACAGGTTGCTATGGATGGTTCAAATTTAGAAAGTAAAATAAATTTATCGTTTTAAAAAAAATCTCGTTTTGAAAAAAAATCTTGTTTTGGATGGTTGCTATGGACTGGTTGCTATGGGCTGGTTGCTATGGACTGGTTGCTATGGATTGGTTGCTATGGACTGGGTGCTATGGATGGTTGCTATACATTTTTTGCTATGGACTGGTTGCTATGGACTGGTTGCTATGGATTGGTTGCTTTGGACTGGTTGCTATGGACTCGGTGCTATGGACTGGTTGCTATGGATTGGTTTCTATGTACTGGTTGCTCTGAACGGTTGCTAGGGACAAGTTGCTATGGATGGTTCAAATTTTTAAAAGTAAAATAAATTTATCATTTTAAAAAAAATTCTCGTTTTGAAAACAAATTATTGTTTTGGATGGTTGCTATGGACTGGTTGATATAGATGGTTGCTATGGACTGGTTGCTATTGACTGTTGCTATGGATTGGTTGCTATGGACAGTTGCTATGGACAGGTTGCTATGGATGGTTCAAATATAAAAAGTAAAATACATTTATCATTTTAAAAAAACTTTCTTGTTTTGAAAAAAAAATCTTGTTTTGGATGGTTGCTATGGACTGGTTGCTATGGATTGGTTGCTATGGAATGGTTGCTATGGAATGGTTGCTATGGACTGGTTGCTATGGATTGGTCGCTATGGACTGGGTGCTATGGATGGTTGCTATACATTGGTTGCTATGGACTGGTTGCTATGGATAGGTTGCTATGGATTATTTCTATGGACTGGTTGCTATGGATTGGTTGCTTTGGACTGGTTGCTATGGATGGTTGCTATGGACTGGTTGCTAGGGATTGGGTGCTATGGACTGGTTGCTATGGATGGTTGCTATGGACTGGTTGCTATGGATTGGTTGCTATGGACTGGTTGCTATGGATTGGTTGCTATGGACTGGGTGCTATGGATAGTTGCTATACATTGGTTGCTATGGACTGGTTGCTATGGACGGTTGCTATGGACAGATTGCTATGGACTGGTTGCTATGGACTGGTTGCTATGGATAGGTTGCTTTGGACTGGTTGCTATGGATGGTTGCTATGGACAGGTTGCTATGGATGGTTGCTATGGACTGGGTGCTGTGGATTGGTTGCTTTGGACTGGTTGCTATGGATGGTTGCTATGGACTGGTTGCTATTGATGGTTGCTATAGACTGGTTGCTATGGACAGTTTGCTATGGACAGGTTGCTATGGATAGTTCAAATTTAAAAAGTAAAATACATTTATCGTTTAAAAAAAAATCTTGTTTTGAAAAAAAAATCTTGTTTTGGATGGTTGCTATGGACTGGTTGCTATGGATTGGTTGCTATGGATTGGTTGCTATATATGGTTGCTATACATTGTTTGCTATGGACTGGTTGCTATGGATGGTTGCTATAGACTTGTTGCTATCGATTGGTTGCTTTGGACTGGTTGCTATGGATGGTTGCTATTGACTGGTTGCTATGGACGGTTGCTATAGATTGGTTGCTATGGACTGGTTTCTATGGACGATTGCTATGAACAGGTTGCTCTGGATGGTTCTAATATAAAAAGTAAAATACATTTATCGTTTTAAAAAAGAAATCTCGTTTTGAAAAAAGAAATCTTGTTTTGGATGGTTGCTATGGACTGGTTGCTATGGACTGGTTGCTATGGATGGTTGCTATGGACAGGTTGCTATGGACTGGTTGCTATGGATGGTTGCTATACATTGGTTGCTATGGACTGGTAGCTATGGACGGTTGCTATTGACAGTTTGCTATGGATTGTTGCTATGGATTGGTTGCTTTGGACTGGTTGCTATGGATGGTTGCTATGGACTGGTTGCTATGGATTGGTTGCTATGGACTGCTTGCTATGGACGGTTGCTATGGTCATGTTGCTATGGATGGTTCAAATGTAAAAAGTAAAAGAAATTTATCGTTTTAAAAAAAATTCTCGTTTAAAAAAAAAAATTGTTTTGGATGGTTGCTATGGACTGGTTGCTATGGATTGGTTGCTATGGACTGGTTGCTATGGACTGGTTCCTATGGATTGGTTTCTATGGATGGTTGCTATACATTGGTTGCTATGGACTGGTTGCTATGGACAGGTTGCTATGGATGGTTGCTATAGACTGGTTGCTATTGATTGGTTGCTTTGGACTGGTTGCTATGGATGGTTGCTATGGACTGGTTGCTATGGACGGTTGGTATGGATTGGTTGCTATGGACTGGTTGCTATGGACGGTTGCTATGGACAGGTTGCTATGGATGGTTCAAATTTAAAAAGTAATATAAATTTATCGTTTTTTAAAAAAAATCTCGTTTTGAAAAAAAATCTTGTTTTGGATGGTTGCTATGGACTGGTTGCTATGGACGGTTGCTATGGACTGGTTGCTATAGATTGGTTGCTATGGACTGGTTGCTATGGACTGGATGCTATGGATGGTTGCTATGGACTGGTTGCTATGGACAGGTTGCTATGGATGGTTGCTATGGACTGGTTGCTTATGAGGGTTGCTATGGATTGGTTGCTATGGACGGTTGCTATGGACAGGTTGCTATGGATGGTTCAAATTTAAAAAGTAAAATAAATTTATCGTTTTAAAAAAAATCTCGTTTTGAAAAAAAATCTTGTTTTGGGTGGTTGCTATGGACTGGTTGCTATGGACGGTTGCTATGGACTTGTTGCTATACATTGGTTGCTATGGACTGGTTGCTATGGACAGGTTGCTATGGATGGTTGCTATGGACTGGTTGCTATGGATTGGTTGCTTTGGACTGGTTGTTATGGATGGTTGCTATGGACTGATTGCTATGGATGGTTCAAATATAAAAAGTAAAATACATTTATCGTTTTTAAAAAAAATCTCGTTTTGAACAAAAAATCTTGTTTTGGATGGTTGCTATGGACTGGTTGCTATGGACTGGTTGCAATGGACTGGTTGCTATGGATTGGTTGCTTTGGACTGGTTGCTATTGATGGTTGCTATGGATTGGTTGCTATGGACTGGTTGCTATGGACTGGTTGCTATGGATTGGTTGCTTTGGACTGGTTGCTATGGACTGGTTGCTATTGATGGTTGCTATGGATTGGTTGCTATGGATGGTTGCTATGGACAGGTTGCTATGGATGGTTCAAATTTAAAAAGTAAAATAAATTTATCGTTTTAAAAAACAAATCTCGTTTTGAAAAAAAATCTTGTTTTGGATGGTTGCTATGGACTGGTTGCTATGGATTGGTTGCTATGGACTGGGTGCTATATATGGTTGCTATGGATTGGTTGCTTTGGACTGGTTGCTATGGACTCGTTGCTATGGACTGGTTGCTATGGATTGGTTTCTATGTACTGGTTGCTCTGAACGGTTGCTAGGGACAAGTTGCTATGGATGGTTCAAATTTAAAAAGTAAAATAAATTTATCGTTTTAAAAAAAAATCTCGTTTTGAAAACAAATTATTGTTTTGGATAGTTGCTATGGACTGGTTGATATAGATGGTTGCTATGGACTGGTTGCTATTGACTGTTGCTATGGATTGGTTGCTATGGACAGTTGCTATGGACAGGTTGCTATGGATGGTTCAAATATAAAAAGTAAAATACATTTATCGTTTTAAAAAAACATTCTTGTTTTGAAAAAAAAATCTTGTTTTGGATGGTTGCTATGGACTGGTTGCTATGGATTGGTTGCTATGGACTGGTTGCTATGGATTGCTTGCTATGGACTGGGTGCTATGGATAGTTGATATACATTGGTTGCTATGGACTGGTTGCTATGGACGGTTGCTATGGACAGATTGCTATGGACTGGTTGCTATGGACTGGTTGCTATGGACTGGTTGCTATGGATTGGTTGCTTTGGACTGGTTGCTATGGATGGTTGCTCTGGATTTGTTGCTATGGACAGGTTGCTATGGATGGTTGCTATGGACTGGGTGCTGTGGACTGGTTGCTTTGGACTGGTTGCTATGGATGGTTGCTATGGACTGGTTGCTATTGATGGTTGCTATAGACTGGTTGCTATGGACAATTTTCTATGGACAGGTTGCTATGGATAGTTCAAATTTAAAAAGTAAAATAAATTTATCGTTATGTAGATAAATCAGAATAGTCACCGTGGTGTGTCTGATCCTAGCGCTCAAGGATGGTCTAATGTTGGTCTGCTCAATTAGCTGCCGTTATAAGTAGAGTAGTAAGTAAATAAAAATATAAAATATGTTACAACAAGTATAACATTAACAGCGCTTATGTGAAATATTAAATATTAAATATTGCACCTAGGTTATAGAATATATATACCGCAAAATATCAGCAACAAATAAGTATCAGCATAACCATGTGAAAAATAACAGCACGATCCTACAGGATTAAAGGATTCCTCATAAACTGCAAAGTCCACCCACTGTTAGATGTCACTAGTATTACAGTGACAGAGCTTCCCAGTGAGTTCAAACACCAGTTACAAATGAGGGAACTAAAATGTAGATCCAATAGCCGTTAAGTCTTTCATATGAGAGATACTCTCTGATAAATCAATCACTGTAGTTCTTCAATTCAAACAGATCATGTTGCAATTTGTACTTCCATCATTGTCTAAGCAATTCCACTCCCTTAAGGTAATGTGCTTACCAGACTCCAGATGGTTAACCGCCTGTCAGCTCCTCTTTAGATCTCCAGTCAGCTTCCTTTAAGAAATCTCCAGGTTCTCAGGCAACAAGCATAAGTGCGTGCAGCAATGCGGGCATGTAAGACAAATTGAGCTTCACATAGCATAAAATCCTTTAATAAAAAATTATTTAATAAAAAATCCAAAAAGTCCCCCCGCATACAAACATGCTTACAAGAAAATGAATAACATAAAGCATATCACCGGGGATAATCCGTCTGCTCAGTGAGGTTAGTGAACGCTCACACAATTCAAAAGAGCTCCTGAGTCCCGGGAAGATGGACGTTCCCCTGACGTGATTGATTGCGTGGTCACGCCCTGACGCGTTTCGTGATTGGCTCACGTCTTCAGAGGGCGTGGCCACACATCGCGACTGCTCTTATTTATATTCAAGCCTGTCCTGACGTATCCGCATATGTCAGACGGCTCAACTTTGTCTGAAGGAGATCCGGCACAGCTCTGAATACTCATACGCTGGCCGGATATGTGTTGTGGTCTCCATTCAGAGAAATTACACCTGTCACTCACCAGCACATTCGGACCTCCTACCAGAGGGGACCGAGTGTACCGGATCATTGGCAATGAAGCAATAATAAAATATAATAAAATATAATATAAAAAAATATATAATAAAATATAATATAAAAAATGCCTGATATCCTATGTAGTTCTGTGTAGGGATCTATTTTAAAGGCACAGTGACCCCTATTAATCAGAATCTATTAGGACTAGTATGTTATAATCCTCACCATTTAATTAGTGGAGACTCGCATTCAGGCCCGTACAGCATGCATGTCATCACTCACATTTACATTCACAGTGACCACTGGGCATGTTTATATCGAACCTAAGTGCCCTCAAGGCAGTAAGGGGATTCACTCTAAATCCGCTAACCACCAAGTTATGCATATACATGTAAATGAGTTCTCAAAAGACATGTCATTGCATATTATATCATGTGAGTGTCCAAAAGCAAACCGTGATATACATTAAACAATAGAATAAAAGTTGCAGAGTGACTATCTACATTCTGGACTGATCTACTGTACCCGAATTAGATTACCTCATAATTGGCTGTTTCACCACTTATTGTCCTAAAAACTGCATTCTTTATACAGCCTCATACTAAACATTCAACATGTTCTCTCACTAACATGAGGCCATTCATCTACCCTAATTGGCCCTATAATAGTGGCCTAAAATTAGTAATTGCTGATGAAGCAATTAAGATCTAAGTCTATATTCAAGCCATTAGGACTGAGTGTATTGGTGAGAAATAACCATTGAGTTTCTAATTTGGAAATCTCTCGCACCATATTGGCCCCTCTCCATCTGGGATGGATCTTATCAATACCCCAGAACTTAAGTCCAATTGGGTTCCTATGATGTTTTTCCCTGAAATGGAGGGACACGCTATGTTCTTTATAACCGATGGAAATATTATAAATGTGTTCCGACACCCTTTTAGAGAGTGTTCTTTTAGTGCGGCCTATATACATTAGACCGCACGGACATTCCAGGGCGTATACTACATGTGTGGATGCACATGTTATACATTCCTTAATTTGGAATTCCTTCCCATTAGCCGTGGACACAAAGCTTGTGAGGCCTCGTAAATGTGTCGATACTTGTTGGCACGCCTTACATCTTCTGCAAGCATAGAAACCCGTTCTATCCCAGAACATTTTAATCTGCTTCGGAGGATCAAGGACTTTTTTAACTAACTGGTCACCAAAAGATGTCGTTTTTCTATATATGAAAGGTGGTACTGGTGGTAACACTGTTCTCAAAGTTTTATCCATTGCTAGGATGTTCCAATGTTTTTTAAAAATACTTTCTATCTCCCGATATTGTTCATGGAAACCGGATATAAAGCCCCATTCATGTTTACTATCCCTCACTCTAGTTTTAGGGAGCAACATGAGTTCTTGCGATTGGGTACCCACTTGTTCCATCAAGTTAGAAAGATGTTGCTCTTTGTACCCTTTTTCCATGAAACGTTGCTTAATAATTGATGCTTGAGACAGGTAGTCGATATCTTGAGTACAGTTACGCCGTATACAAATAAATTGGCCCTTAGGGATGTTTCGGAGCCATTGTGGATGATGTCCACTCTTTACTGGGATATAGCTGTTACGATCTGTTTCTTTGAAATATGCTTTGGTATGAAACTGTATGTCCCCTTTCATAACCGTGACATCCAGGAAATGTATTTGATGTTTGTCCCAATTAAACTCAAGCTTAATGTTATTACTATTACTATTAAGGTACTGGGCAAATTCCTGAAGTGATCTTTCACTACCCTGCCAGATCATGAACAGGTCATCAATATACCTTTGATAGAATAATAGTTCTTGCTTCCTGTTATTAAAGACCCACTTGTCCTCCCACTCGCTCATAAACAGGTTAGCGAGACTGGGTGCAAACTTTGCACCCATCGCTACACCTGTCTTTTGGCTAAAAATCTCTCCCCCATACCAAAAATAATTATGCGTTAGACAATACTCTAACGCCATTCTAATAAACTTTTTTTGGATGTATGGGAGGTCATCCCTCTTGCTGAGTGCCCAATTTAGGGCCAGGAGGGCATCGTCGTGCTGTATATTGGTATACAACGATGCCACATCTGCTGTCACCAAGAATATTTCAGTGTCCTCCGGTATAGTAATGCTCCTGAGTTTCTGCAGGAAGCTAGTTGTATCTTTTAGATAAGCTTTAGTGTTGAGGACACTAGTTTGCATAAAGTGATCCAGATATTGCCCAATCCTGGAGGTGACCGAGTCTATGCCATTTACTATTGGCCTTCCAGGTGGTTTGACAGGGTCCTTATGAATTTTGGGTACTGTGTAAATAGTTGGAATTCTGCTGAAGCTTGGGCATAGGTATAACTTTTCTTTCTTAGTAATGGCTCGCATATAATATCCGAAATCCACTAGATTGAATAATTCTTCCCTATATCTTTTGGTAGGATCACTTTTAAGATGTTGATATGTCGCCTCATCTTGTAGCATATTCTGGAGTTGTGAGTGGTAGAAGGTTTTGTCCAAAACCACCACACCCCCTCCTTTGTCCGCTGGGCGGACAATAATATCCTTCCTATTTTCTAAAGCCTTAATCCCCTCCTTAATGTGTGTTGGGTTTAGACTTTTCTTTAGTGTGACTGTCTCTAGATCTTTCAAAACCAATTGCTTGAACACTTCAACTTGGTGGTTAGCTGGTTGAGGTGGATTGAACAGTGATCTATTTTTAAGTCCACTGTCTATCCCTATCACATCATTAGTTCTATTACTCCTCAAATTAAAATTGTTTGACAAGAAATATTTTTTAATATTAATTTTTCTAATATACTTGTGTATATCAATTGTGAGGGGGTTGGCTCGGCAGCGGGTATGTGTGACCCCCGAGATGGGCTCCCCACCCAAAAACAGGCCCAGCAAACGGAGGTTGTGGTTTTCAAAATCAAAAAGGTGCGGTTTATTTTCTATTTACAGTGACAAAACACAGAAAAGAAAAAGAAACATAAACAAAATAAATCCTGGTCAACTTGACCTCTGACTAAACATACAGGTTTCCTAACTAACAACTGGGATCAGCCTAGTGCTGTCCTAGTCCCTAAGTCCCTGGTTTTAAATGTCCAAGCAAATAGCCACACAGGCTTTGTCTCACCGCACAGGGGTTCACTCTCCCTAGACAGTCCACACAGGTCTGGTTCCAGGCATGAGCTAACATCTAATGAAGCTGGGAGTTCTTATAGAGGCCTAAATGAGCTGACAAGCTTCAGCTGGTCTCATCAACTCCCTGTCTGCACGACGCCCCACACTCTCCCTAGAGGTATGAGTCATCCATGAGCCCACTAGCCTCAGCTGGGCTTATACAACACTCCACCTAGTTGTATAAGTCGGCGTAAAGCCTGAATCTGGGCGAAATATATCTACCCCCCTGGATGCAACCAGGTGACTTTACCTTCCTGCTGTCACATACCCCCCCCTCTTGTTTTAACCTCGGGGTTGGAACACCAGCAATCAGGCATTCATGTACTCGAGACAAAGCATCCACATTCCCCATTTGAACGCCAGGGCGATGCTTTACTGTAAAGTTGAATTCCTGGAGGGCCAGGAACCACCTATTCACTCTTCTATTTGTTTCCTTGTTTTGAGCCATCCACTTTAACGGAGCGTGATCCGTAACCAAGTCAAAGTGCCTACCTAGCAGGTAGTACCGAAGGGAATCTGGAGCCCACTTCACCGCTAAACACTCCTTTTCAACGGTGGCGTAATTTACCTCATGGGACTTCAACTTCCTGCTGAGGTAAATGACTGGGTGCTCTTCCCCGTTCCAGACCTGGGACAATACTGCTCCTAACCCCACATCTGACGCATCACTTTGTACGACAAAGTCTTTAGAGAAGTCGGGTGAGTACAACACTGGCTGGCTACATAAGGCTTGTTTCAAGAATTGGAATGCTGCCTCAGCCTCGGGGGTCCATTTAATCATGACCGACCCTTTCCCCTTCGTCAGGTTGGTTAGGGGCACAGCCTTAGAAGCAAAGTGGGGAATGAATCACCGATAATACCCAGCGATTCCCAGAAAGGCTCGTACCTGCTTCTTGCTGTTGGGACGTGGCCAACTCTGGATGGCCTCGACTTTGTTGAGTTGGGGTTTTATTACTCCCCTCCCAATGGTGTACCCAAGATATTTGGCCTCCTCCTGCCCAATGGTACACTTCTTGGGGTTAGCCGTAAACCCCGCTTCCCGAACAGAGTCCAGGACTGCTTGCACTTTTGGCAGATGTGAGGCCCAATCTGTGCTATGGACAATTACGTCATCCAGGTAAGCCGCAGCATACTTCCGATGGGGCCTCAGCATCTGGTCCATTTTCCGCTGGAATGTGGCCGGCGCATTCTGTAACCCGAACGGCATTCTTTTATATTGGAACGCCCCGTCTGGGGTTACAAATGCGGTTTTCTCTTTGGCCGACTTGGCCAGGGGGATTTGCCAATACCCTTTTGTGAGGTCAAGAGTCGTCATGTACCGGGCTGTTCCCAGCCGGTCGATCAACTCATCTATACGTGGCATGGGGTAGGTGTCAAATTTTGTAACTTTGTTCAACTGACGAAAATCGTTACAAAATCGCCAGCTCCCATCCGGTTTAGGCACCAACACAATGGGACTAGACCAATCACTTTGGGACTCCTCTATCACCCCTAAGTTCAGCATTTTCTGTACTTCCTCCCGTATTGCCTCCCGTCGGGCCTCTGGGATCCGATAGGGTTTTAACTTCACCCTTTCACCGGGCGGGGTAATGATGTCATGCTCTACCCCAGATGTTTGTCCCGGCAGCTCAGAGAATACCTCCTTGTTGCGAAGCACAAACTCCTTAACCTCCTGTTGTTGGGGTTGTGACAAGGTGGCTGCTATTCCAACCTCAGGAATCACGCAACCAGTTTGAGCTGGTGACCAAGTGTCTGCGACTAGGGACTCTCTATCCCTCCAGGCTTTCAACAGATTAACGTGATAGATCTGTTCGGGCTTTCGCCTTCCTGGTTGTCTGACCTTGTAATTCACTTTGCTCACTTTTTCCATTATCTCGTAGGGGCCTTGCCATTTGGCAAGGAATTTACTTTCAACCGTAGGGACAAGTACCAGTATCCTATCCCCCGGGGAAAAGGTACGGGTCTTGGCTCCACGGTTGTACACTCTCTGCTGTGCTAACTGCGCTTGGGCCAAATGTTCCTTCACGATGGGCATTACCTGTGCAATTCGGTCTTGCATCAGGGCGACATGCTCAATCACACTCCTGTGGGGAGAACTCTCACTTTCCCAAGTTTCCTTGGCAATATCCAACAGCCCTCTTGGGTGTCTCCCATACAGTAACTCAAAGGGGGAGAATCCCGTAGAGGATTGGGGCACCTCCCTAATAGCAAACATCAGATAAGGAAGTAGACAGTCCCAATCCTTTCCATCTCTATCCACCACTTTCTTCAACATTTGTTTTAGGGTTTTGTTGAATCTTTCAACCAGCCCATCGGTTTGGGGGTGATACACAGATGTACGTAATTGCGTCACTTTGAACAATTTACACAGCTCCTTCATAACCCGGGACATAAAGGGTGTACCTTGGTCCGTAAGCAGTTCTTTACAAATACCCACCCGGCTAAACACAAGAGATAGCTCTTTGGCTATGGTTTTGGCCGAGGTATTTCGGAGAGGGATCGCTTCTGGATAACGGGTGGCATAGTCCATTATAACTAATATGTACTGGTGCCCCCTAGCGGACTTGATTATAGGACCTACCAAATCCATGGCGATCCTCTCAAACGGGACCTCAATGATGGGTAGAGGGACCAGCGGGCTACGGAAATGTGGCATCGGGGCCGACCTCTGACACACAGGGCAGGAGGAACAATAATTTTCTATGTCCTTCATCACCCCCGGCCAATAGAATCTCTGTAATACCCTCTCTCGGGTTTTCTCTGTCCCCAGATGACCTCCAAGAATGTGCCCATGGGCCAACTCCAACACCAACTTCCTGTAAGGTTTGGGCACCACAAGCTGCTCAACGGTTTCTTCTGCCCCTTTTGCCACCCGATACAGTAGGTCCTTCTCTACGCTGAAGTATGGGTAAGTGCAGGTATTATCTGGGTTCACTAACTCGCCATCTATTTTCACTACGTTTTCCCGTGCCTTTATTAGGGCGGGGTCTTTCAACTGTTCTGTGGCAAAGTTTTCCCTGTGAACCTCAAGATCAGAAAACTCCACAGACGGTAGGTTTTCGTCTGAGGAGGTGGGCTCCTCTCCAGTTTCTTGAGTCTCCCCTGCCAATACTGATAAGGGAAATTCCGGAGAGTCCTCACCACTCTCAGGGGAGTTCTGGCTATCACATTCCTGGTACATAGGGGCACCAGTGGGGGGCTCAGGATCATCCCACAGTTCCCAGAACTTCGGAAAATCCCTTCCCACAATGGCGTCATGCGGTAACTGAGATACTAAGCCCACTGGATGAGAGAGGGTACCTTTGGGGGTCTCGAAACACACTGTAGTCACTGGATACTCTCGGGTGTCCCCATGCACACAAATAACAGCTACCTTGCTATTCCCAGAGACCTCTGTTTTAACTAACTCAGCCTTTATCAGGGTCACAAGGCTACCTGAATCCAGCAATACCACAACATTTCTACCATTAACACACATTTTGCATAAATGTTTCTCAGTTCCTCGAATGGCAGTGCATGCGACTGTCGCACACAGCGACTGACGTCTGCCCGTCAGAAAGTCACACTGCATGGGTTCCTCCACAACCGGGCAATTGGCTGCAATATGTCCCGCTTGCCGGCAGCGGTAGCAAACGATCCTTCTTGCGGCCCCTTGAGCCGCTGATTTCCCAGGCTGTTCTCGCCAAACTTGGGGTAGAGCTCCCACCCTCACTCTCTCCACCCTCACCCCTTGGAATCCTCTTATCCGCCCCTGGGGATGGTCTGGTCTTAGGGTGGAAAGTCCGAGTGTCTCTGGAAGAGGCCGTCAGGTTCTCTGTAGCCAAGTATTTCTCCACACGATCCACAAGACCATCGGCCATCTCTGGGTCTCCATGGCTTACCCACTTTTGGATGGCAGTAGGAAGAGCTCTCAAAAACCGATCCATTACAACACGTTCCACAATCTTTGGTGCGGACAAAGTCTCTGGCTGTAGCCACTTTCTGCTCAGGTGAATGAGATCATACATTTGAGACCTGGGGGGTTTTCCAAGCTGGAAAGTCCAGTTATGCACACGCTGAGCCCGGACAGCCTGGGTGACACCCAGCCTTGCCAATATTTCAGCTTTTAGCATCACATAGTCTTTTGCTTGGTTAGGCTCTAGGTCATAGTAAGCTTTCTGCGATTCACCAGTTAACAGAGGAGCCACCAGTCCAGCCCACTGCTCCTCAGGCCACTTTTCTCTTTCAGCGGTCCTTTCAAATGTGGTCAAAAATACCTCTGGATCATCCTCTCCAGTCATTTTTGTCAATAAACGACTCACCCCAAAGGACGCGGTATTAGTGGGACGGCTTTCCTCACTGGTCTGCGGACGTTGCTGCATTACTGCTTCCATCTGTTGTTGTAGTCTCTGCTCTTGCTTCTGCAACAGGTCTATGAAGCGGGCCTCAGATTGCTGCTGGGCTTGTTGCTGAGCCTCCAGACTCTGTTGCAAAGTTGCGTTTGTCTGCTGCTGGGCTGCAAGGCTCTGTTGATGAGCTTGCTGCTGGGCTGCGAAGTTCTTTTGCAAACCTGCATTTGTCTGCTGTTGATTGGCATTTGCTAGAGCCAGCTGCTTCAGTATCTCCTCCATGCTGGCTTAAAAAAAACTGCCACTGGTTCTCCACCAACTGTGAGGGGGTTGGCTCGGCAGCGGGTGTGTGTGACCCCCGAGATGGGCTCCCCACCCAAAAACAGGCCCAGCAAACGGAGGTTGTGGTTTTCAAAATCAAAAAGGTGCGGTTTATTTTCTATTTACAGTGACAAAACACAGAAAAGAAAAAGAAACATAAACAAAATAAATCCTGGTCAACTTGACCTCTGACTAAACATACAGGTTTCCTAACTAACAACTGGGATCAGCCTAGTGCTGTCCTAGTCCCTAAGTCCCTGGTTTTAAATGTCCAAGCAAATAGCCACACAGGCTTTGTCTCACCGCACAGGGGTTCACTCTCCCTAGACAGTCCACACAGGTCTGGTTCCAGGCATGAGCTAACATCTAATGAAGCTGGGAGTTCTTATAGAGGCCTAAATGAGCTGACAAGCTTCAGCTGGTCTCATCAACTCCCTGTCTGCACGACGCCCCACACTCTCCCTAGAGGTATGAGTCATCCATGAGCCCACTAGCCTCAGCTGGGCTTATACAACACTCCACCTAGTTGTATAAGTCGGCGTAAAGCCTGAATCTGGGCGAAATATATCTACCCCCCTGGATGCAACCAGGTGACTTTACCTTCCTGCTGTCACACAATATACACATTAAATGTATTCAATGGCTTGGTTGTTGTACATTTTAGGCCCGCATTGAGTATATTATTTTCCTTCTGTGTGAGAGTCACAGATGAAAGATTGTATATCCCACTTAGTCTGCCTGCCTTGGTCTTTTTTTGCTGAACTCGTTGCCCTGCTCGGCATCCTCTGCGTGTAGTGGCCTGGCATTCCTGATTGGGCTGTATGGTCCCTCCCATCTTGGTGGGTTCCAGCACTCCTGTGATCTGCTCTGATTGAGATCTTGCTGAGGTCGTCCTCTCCAAGGCCGATTCCCTCGTCCACGTCCTCGTGGGTTCCCTCTCATGCCTCTCCCTAAAAAAGGTGCCGGCTGGGGGTATGATGCATAGTACGAATCCCCCATGGTATTCTGCATGGATGAGGGATCATATCTATTATATGTATTCACCATATAGGGCTCATTATATCCTGTGCCTTGTTGTGTGTATGTTTGCATATGGTGTCCCTTATTCTTACCTCTCATGGGTTGTTTATTGCCCTTTCCCCGTTGGTTCTTGGGTGTGGGGGCTGGTCTGAGGGACTTCCATGATTCTAAATCGTGGGAAGGTGTTTGTGGAGTTTGTTGACTACCATAACCATAGGTTTGTGTGGTTAGTGGGGGAAATGATGGCTGCTGTGTGGTTAGTGGGTGAAATGTTGGCTGCTGTGTTACAGGGGCCGTATTTTCCAAATTTTGCCACAAATACACAGCACCTTTCTTGAAGTCATTCATATCCCTTCTATATTTTTTAATTTTTTTCTTTTGCGTTTCTTTATCAATTTTTTCCAACTTTTTTTTGATGTCAACATCAAAGTTAGTTAGTAATTGTGTGCCTTTTATGGGGTCTAATTTAATTTGAAGCTCAGCTATCTTTTTCTCAAGGAGTGCCATTTTTTTCTTTTTCCTCCTGAGAACCAATTGCTGTAACTTAAAACCCACCCCATTAAAAAAGTCCAACCACTCAGTGGTGGACTCTGTATCGTCCAGTCCGTCCTGAGGACTGACTTCCCACCTTAGACTACGCATAATAATCCTTTCCTTTAGATAATGCTCAAATGTGGTGATATCCCACCACGTACGAATCTGTTTCTCCAAAGCATTTCCCAGGGAACCTAGGATTATATTATAGTCTTCATTGGTTTCCCACTCACCATCACTGGTGAACACCGTATCAAGATTTACTTGGCGGTTACTAAGATAATTGATAGAATCCATACGTCAGACGGCTCAACTTTGTCTGAAGGAGATCCGGCACAGCTCTGAATACTCATACGCTGGCCGGATATGTGTTGTGGTCTCCATTCAGAGAAATTACACCTGTCACTCACCAGCACATTCGGACCTCCTACCAGAGGGGACCGAGTGTACCGGATCATTGGCAATGAAGCAATAATAAAATATAATAAATAAATGCAGAATACCATGGGGGATTCGTACTATGCATCATACCCCCAGCCGGCACCTTTTTTAGGGAGAGGCATGAGAGGGAACCCACGAGGACGTGGACGAGGGAATCGGC